>CM066032.1:786923814-787523814 GCA_033557465.1 Ichthyophis bannanicus | reverse complement strand
CTCCCTCTGCTCTCCCGTTCTCATGTGCCCTATGGAACGCATACTCAGTCACTAACAAACTTCCTTTTACCCATGATCTCTTTATCTCTAATGCCCTACACCTTCTCGCCCTGGCTGAGACCTGGATCCCCCCAGATGACACTGTATCCATTGCTTCTCTCTGCTATGGGGGTTACCAGTTCTCCCATACACCTCGATCTACTGGTCGTGGTGGTGGTGTTGGTCTCCTACTTTCTCCTGTCAATTCCAACCTCTCCTGCTATCTCAGTCATCCTCCCCCCTCTCCTTTGAGGTCCACTCCATTCGCCTCCTCCTACCATTTCCCCTCCATGTTGCTGTTATTTATCGCCCACCTAACAAATCCCAATCAACCTTCCTCACTGACTTTCACTCCTGACTCTCCGCCTTTCTAGCTCCCTCTTCCCCCACTTTTATTCTTGGCAACTTCAACATTCACGTTGACAACCCCTCCGACCCCCACGCCTCATAATTCCTTGCCCTCATCTCCTCTTACAACCTCCAACTCTGCTCCACTGCCCCCACCCACATACACGGCCACTACCTTGACCTAATACTCTTCTCCAGTTCCGCTCCCTCAAACTTCTGCAACTCAATCCTTACCTCATCTGACCATCACCTTTTAACCTTTACTCTTCAGCTTCCGCCATCTCAACCTTGTCCTGTCTCGTCCGACCTATTTAGAAACCTCAATAATATTGATCCCCTGATTCTCTCTTCCACCATTTCTCCATCTCTCTCCTCCATTATATCCTCCAAGTCCATCGATGAGGCACTATCTTCCTACAATGCTATACTCTCCTCAGCCCTTGACACTCTTGCCCACCCACCCCACGTCCAGTCAAACGATCTACTCCCCAGCCCTGGCTTTCGCCCACAACCCGTTATCTACGCACCTGCGCACGTTCCGCCGAGCATGCTTGGCGCAAATCCCGCTCCCCGGAGGACCTTCTACACTTCAAATTCATGCTTGGCTTCTTCCAGTCAGCCATAGCACTTGCCAAACAAGACTACTACATCCACCTGACCAACTCCCTGGCTTCTGATCCTCGCCGTCTCTTTAACACCCTCAATTCTCTCCTCAAAGTCCCCCCGCCCCCGGTCCCGCCCTCCCTTTCTGCCCAATCCCTAGCCGACTACTTCCATGACAAGATCCACAAGATTACCCTCCAATTTCCCACCCCCTCATCTACCTCCCCCTTCCCAATTCTCCCCCCCCCCCCATCTGTACTTCCTCTGCCACCCTCTCCTCCTTCTCTCCGATCTCTGAAGAAGAAACCACACTCCTTCTTACCTCCTCCAAACCCACCACATGTTCATCTGACCCTATCCCCACCCATCTCCTTCACCCCATCTTCTCCACCATTGTACCCACCATCTCTCATATCCTCAACCTTTCACTCTCTACTGCAACTGTCCCTGTTGACTTCAAACATGCTGTTGTCACACCTCTCCTCAAGAAACCCTCACTTGATCCCACATGCCCTTCTAACTATCGACCCATCTCCCTCCTTCCCTTCATATCCAAGCTACTAGAATGTGCAGTCCACCGCCGCTGCCTCGACTTCCTCACCTTCCAGGCCCTCCTGGACCCACTACAATCCGGCTTCCGTCCCTTACATTCCACTGAAACGGCTCTCGCAAGAGTCTCCAATGACCTATTCCTGGCTAAATCTAAGGGCCTCTACTCTATCCTCATTCTTCTTGACCTCTCCGCTGCCTTTGACACCGTTGACCACACTCTTCTCCTCACCACCCTCTCCTCCCTTGGCTTCAAGGACCTGGTACTGTCCTGGTTCTCCTCCTACCTCTCCCATCGCTCATTCAGTGTATGCTCTGGTGGCTCCTCCTCCTCCCCTACCCTGCTCCACGTAGGTGTATCCCAAGGATCAGTCTTGGGCCCCCTCCTTTTCTCTCTCTACACCCAAGCCCGTGGCGCACTTATCTCCTCCCATGGCTTTCAGTACCATCTTTATGCCGATGACTCCCAAATCTATCTCTCTACACCTACTATTTCTCCAGCAACCCAGTCCAAGATCTCTGCCTGCCTCTCTGACATCTCTGCCTGGATGTCTCTTCGCCGATTGAAACTGAACATGGCTAAGACTGAACTCCTTATCTTTCCCCCCAATTCCTCCCCTCCTCTTCCCCCTTTCTCAGTCTATGTGGATGGAGCTACTATCCTTCCTGTTCCCTCGGCCCGCAACCTAGAGGTTATCTTTGAGACCTCTCTCTCCTTCTCAGCACATAACCAGCATGTAGCTAAGACCTGCCGTTTCTTCCTCTTCAATATTGGCAAAATCCACCCCTTCCTCTCTGAACACAGCACCAAAACGCTAATCCACTCCTTAATCTCCTCTCGCCTCGATTATTGCAACCTACTCCTTGCTGGTCTTCCCGTCAGCCACCTCCTTCCCCTTCAATCTATACAAAATCACGCTGCTCGACTAATCTTCCGCCAGTCTCGTCACGCCCACATTACTCCTCTTCTCAAGTCGCTTCACTGGCTCCCTGTCCAGTTCCGCATCCAATTCAAACTTCTCTTACTGACCTATAAATGCATTTACTCTGCAGCCCCTCCATACCTCTCATCTCTGATCTCTCCCTACATTCCCTCTCGGAACCTGCACTCCGCTAGCAAATTACTTCTATCTATGCCATTCACCCGCACTGCTTCTCTCCTTTCACCTTGCTGCACCTCACGCCTGGAACAGCCTACCTGTGTCTATACGCCAGGCACCTTCCCTGGCCCTCTTCAAATCCAGGTTTAAGACTCATCTCTTCACCATCACTTTCAGATCCTGACTTCTATCCTTATTCTATTTTAACCCCCGTCAACTCTCATGACCATATCGTATTGACCATATTGTGCCTTGCACTAATCCGACCTATGCTCTGTAATGTTCTCACTAGATTGTAAGCTCCGATGAGCATGACTCTGATGGGCAGGGACTGTCTCTTGTATTCTGGCTAACTCTTGTTGGTTTGCTGTACAGTGCTGCGTGCGTGGCGCTCTATAAGTGATGAATAGTAGTAGTAGTCCCAGGCCATCCAGTGTGCCGGTAGGCGGCTGCCTATGGTGCGTGATATGGGGTAGGGGTGCCTGCATAGACATTCACTCTTCCCCCCCGGCACCGCCTGCCAATGTTATGTGCCCTTTGGGGTACTTGCTGGGTACTGTCCCCTGGGACACTGTGAGACATACACTCGTGGACATGTTTGCCCTTGGTCAGTTGCTGTCTTGCTGGTTTTCCGTTTCTACATTCCTGTGTGTCACATAGGCATCTGCCTAGTCCACCCTGTGTCCCAGCTGGCCCACTGCATGTGCCGCCTGCAGCCCCCTGTACTCCATTTACACCATCACCATAGTGCCCTTTCCTATGTGGCCACTCTGCTGTTGCTGCACATGTGAAAGCCACATAAGCAAGCTGCCCAATATACACCACAGCAAACCCTCATCAACACTATCAATGTTGGAACATTCACTTTGTGGGGGGAATCAGATTTGACCCTTCCAAAAGTGACATTTTCCTTTTTATTCGTTATGGGTAGTGTTGATTACCGTTTATCATTGTTTTTTCTATTGGCCAGCTCTGTGTTTTGTATTTCTGTTTGGTTCTGGTCATTATCTCTCTGGTTTTTGCATGTTTTGTTACTGCACACGTATCACTACTATCACTTATCTGGGTCTCCCTGCCTTTGCTGTACATTGCTGACTGAACTGGTTTCTCTCGCCTGCAAATGTGCCTCTAACACAAGGTTTTCACTGGCATTAATTTTCAGACCCTGATTTCACAGCGTTAGTGTGCCTGGGGCCTCTCCCCGCCCACTCTCCGCCCATTGACCCCTTATCTCCGCCTTCTGGGGAGCCTTACTCCACCCTCTGTGCACCTTAACGCTGCCGGAGACGTTATCGCGCAATACGTAACATTATCGCACGGTAATGCACCATTATCATACGATAACATCACTTATCACGCGATAACATTGCCGCTGCGACGTTAGTGTTGTTTAGTAAACATACCCCCTAGTCTACTTCCTGTCCTTTAGCCAATTAACAGTTTATAATAGGGCATTGCATGTGACTTTTTAATTTCCTGAGGAGTCTCTCATGAGAAACTTTGTTAGATGCCTTCTGAAAATCCAAATGCACTACATCAGCCGGCTCACTTTGATCCACATGTTTAACATCTAAAAAATGATGTAATAAATTGATGAGGCAAGGCTTCACTTTGCTAAATCCATGCTTATTCTCATCAAGTCAGTGTTTGTCTCTATGGGCAAAATTTTCTTTTTCAGATTAGCTTTCCCCATTTTGTCCAGACCCAATGTCAGGCTCATTGGTCTGTAATTTCTTGGAGTCCTTTTTAAAAATTGGCATTACACTGGACACTCTTCAGTCCTCAGATACTATGGCTGTTTTAAATGATGGGTTTCAGATCCCAAGTGACAGGTTAGCAATTTCATGTTTTGAGTTCTTTCAGAACTTTGGGGTAGTACCATCTAGTTCTGGTCAGTTTGCTCTATTTCATCTTCTAGATTTACATGATTTTCTTTAATTGCTCTGAATCATTACAGTCAAATAATATTTCTGGTGTAGGTTTGGCTCCAACATCTTCTCATTAAAGACAGACCAGTCCAGGACACATGGGTTTATGCTTTCCTACCAGCAGATGGAGACTGAGAACTATTGGATTGATGATGTCATCCTATGTAAAGTCCTGTGCAGTCTGCAACAAGCCAGTATTTCTCAGTCTCCAGCAGATGGTAGGTGAGATGAGCCTATGTAGTCTGGATGTGGTCATTTTTTTCCCTCCTGTGGAGAAGGAAAGATCTTGTTAAAGAGAGAAGGGACTCTTTTCAGGGCAACAAGAGAGTTTGAATTGATTTGGGCCAATTTGTGAAGCTCAGGGATGTAAACCTTGTGGTACTGGGTCTCCCTCCTAGTCCCCTTCTGTTTTAGCTTAGGGGGGAGAGCTACCTCTGTAACAAATGTTCTAGCAGCAATAGCCTCTATCTTACTCCCCTACATTTGGGAGCAGCCTGAGGGGAAGTTGGAGGAGAGCTGCCTCTGTAGTACATGTTCTCAACTGTAGTACCCTCTTTCCTTTCCCACAACTCTTGGGAGGGGCCCAAGGGGAAAATGGGGGAGAGCTGTCTTAGTGGCAGATAGTCCAGCTGCAGTACACTCTGTCCTCCTCCCCCTACCTTTGGGAGGAGGTCTGAGTAGGAGCCAATGAAGAGCTGCTTCATGGATAAAGTTATAAAAAAAGAAAGTGAGCAAGAGAACAGGCAAGGTACTGGTAAGAAGATAGCAGGCTGAATTCTGCAGGGGCAGTGCTGCTGGTAACCATTGTGACAGGAGTGTTAGTGACTGTGGACGTGGTTATGCACAGAGCTCCAAGAAGACAGGCTCCTGGGCCTGGTAAAGATTTTCTTTGGCAGTGATGGCTCTGAGGTAAGCACACGCTGCTGTGTTCAATGTAGTAGAAGCAGAGAGCAAGTCACCAGGGGCAAGTGAAGGAACATTTTTGGTACGAATTTCTGCCATTTTGCCAAGTTCAGTCTCTCAGCACAGCTCAGGAAAAGGCTGCTAGGTTAAGCCTGGAAAACGTCCAGAAGGAAAACAAAGGTCATCAGACCTGTTAATAGAGGTCAGGACCTTGTGCTAAGGATATGGTTTGTTCTTCAGGCAGCAGGCCTTCTCTGTTACTGAGGGGTGGATGGCAGACCCCAGAGTCTGCGCCATTCCTCCATCATGCAGCCCAGAGAGTGCCATTAAGCCACTGGAGTGGCTAGGTTGGCCTACAGAAGGAATGGGATGATATGAGTTCCTTGTTTCTTCAGCAGTCTCTCAAGGGCTTTTCTCAGAATTTTCTCGGAAGGGCCTGCTCGGCCCTGTGATACATTCGCTAAAGAAGGGGGACATCCCTCCAGGGAGGATGCTTTCATATCTCATAATTTATTTTTTAGGGCTGAGTAGGCATCCTATGGAGTGTGAGGGCCTTTGGAACTTGATGGAAGTGCAGCATTTTGTAGAGTGTGCTCAAGGTGTGAGCTATAACTTGCTTTACCATGCCTATCATGCTAGAGTCTCTGCCCTTAAGAGTTCAAGATGCCATCCATGGTAGATGAGAATTCCTTCATATGGTGGGGCCTAGTGCATTGTGCCCATGTAGTGTTTTTTGGAAGTAATACCATATGGTCCCTAAAGGAAGTCCATAAGCTGCTTTCTTCCCTCTTGACTGATGTTCAGATGGGCAGGTCAGGTGCCCATCTAATAAGACCACTACTATAATCTTAAGTGTCTGCTAAGGAACTGGCCCAGCATTCATTCTGTAGAAAGGATGGTGGTGCTTAACATTCCATCTGCACCAATGTCATTGGCTGGGGCATTGCCTATGTCCACAGTACACCAGGCAGCTTTCTCTGTCTTGCATGTGCCCATTGCAGAGTGCTAGGATGCTGTGACTTAGCACTGTGGATCTGGCAGGCCTTGCAGATGAGTGATAGCAAAGTTCTCTGTACACAGGGCATGGGCAGTCACCCTTTAGCAGGGTTTTCAACAGGGAAGACTGAGGGATTGCATAGAATCAGCCTTCCAAACCTGTAACTGCATTCAGCATTTGTTTCCTACAAACGCTGAAATTGTGTGTGGAGTATCATCCCTGAAGAAGCTGGGATTGGCGAAGTGAAGATCTTTGTTGGGTGGTTGGCCTTCATAGAGAGGCAGCAATCATAAGATAAGTGATCTGGAGCATGGT
Source organism: Ichthyophis bannanicus (assembly GCA_033557465.1). Classification (NCBI taxonomy): domain Eukaryota; kingdom Metazoa; phylum Chordata; class Amphibia; order Gymnophiona; family Ichthyophiidae; genus Ichthyophis; species Ichthyophis bannanicus. The sequence goes on along the minus strand of CM066032.1, from coordinate 787,517,032 downwards.
TATGCTGTTTATTTGTTCTTCTCCAGTCAGTCGTATTTGATTTCTGTTTGCCATCGGGCAGCACTAAAGTGTATGCTGCCACTGTAAAGTACTGAAACAGTCTGAAGAAGAAAGACTTTTTCATAGAAATTGCAATATAAAACAAAATATAATACAATTCTTTTTGGATTGGAAGTGAATACAAATTTGGGAGTTTTTTGGCCGGTGATGGTGAGAAATAGTGCTTTTTCCTTTTAGGCAGGTTCTTTTACATAGAGGGAAGGCCTTTTTCTCCCCTGGTAAATTAGTTTTTCAGTATAATTGTTTGTCCAATTTTATTCAATTCTTAAAAATTGCTTATATTACTAGATGATTGCCACTCTCCATATAGAAGTAAAAACTGCCACAATAACGAGGTTTAGCCTTTTATAAGTGTTTGAGAGTCAGATATTGAGTGGAATATTATTAGTGTGTGACTTGGAGATTTTCAGTATGGTTTATTAGCGCTCCTGGTGTGGGTGTTTGATTGCGCAAGGTTTACATGGAAGAAAATGCAACTTACATTGTAACAGTGGTATCAACTATGTACAGCATGCAATTAGAGACCTTTGGGCTCTTAGCTAAATACAGTTTTGACAATGTATAACAGTAATGATAGGCAGTTGTGCATTGTTCTTCTGGGGGGGGGGAGGTTATTCGCTTGGGTTGAAATGTTTGGTAAACAGGCTATGTACAGGCCATCTTTTCTTGAAAGGGTCAGTTTGTGATCATTTCTTCTTTCTTTCTGTTTGGCATAAGCTCCTTTTGATGTCTCTTTGGAGATCATCATTTAAGACTGGATGCCCTTGCCAAGTCACCCTTGAGTTTCTTTGTACAGCTTCTTAGTAGGTCCTGATGTTGAAAAATGGGTTCTAATGGCTGTTGACTCAGCCAGAGTAAATTCAGACCTTCAGACTTATTTCTGTCAGGAATTTTCATGAGTGAGGTCAGAACTGAATTGTAAACGGACTGGCTTCCTCTTTATGGCCTGGCAGTCTCTGCCCTCTTGCTTTTTGGCCTTTGGCCGTTCTGGGATCCCTTCAATATGAGTGCTGCCTTCCTTTGCAGCAGAGGTGGCACAGATGATATTCCTGCAGCCAAGTGGAGCCATGCTGACATAATATTCAGAGGGGCTCAAGCCATCATTTGGCCCTTTTATACGCAATGCAGCATATGTGGATGCAGTGCAGTGTTTGATTTGGGGATAGTGAATGCTCATCCCAGAACATTGCAGTTTGATTCAACAGGTAAGTGTCTTGGGCTGATCCAGTTTACCATTCTTGCAGAGCTGAATCACACAGAACTTCAGGCACCACACTGTTGTCAAGATTGCAGCTGTTTAGTGCCTATGACAACATGACCATCCTAGTCCAGTGGAATTGATTTTGGAAGAAGTCATTTAATCTCAGTCCTGGGGTTTCATCCGTACGATGTGCTCTAAGCACTGTATTGATTGCCAAGAAGCCAGCCCAGTTCAAAAAGCATAACATTGATGGTCATGTTGCACCTATGACCGATCCAACAGTTTTTATAGGAAATATGGTTGTAATAAAAAAAAGGCTCAGAAGCTAAGAATTTGTATTGATCCACATTTTGTATGACTTGCGTTGGAGCGATTTGATTTTATTGGGCTAACATATGAGGATCTCTTGTACAGAATGCCCAAGGCTTGCTTATTGGCATTTGTTGATGCATGTGCTACATTCTTGCAATTTACGTTTGATGAGAAGAGTAGAGTCCGGCCCACATTCTGGACACCTTGGGACAGAAAGTCTGAGCTCAATTGGAAAGTTAAGCATTGTAGGACATGATCTTTGGGGCAAATTTACAAGAGACAGGCTTGTCTGGGGCCTTCCCTATTTGAAGACTGCTTTTGTATTTTTCACGCCTTGGGACTGGACTGGAGGGATGATGAGGAAGGAGAAAATAGATCTTACCTGCTAATTTTCTTTCCTTGAGTCTCTCCAGACCAGCCCAGAAATTCCTCTTTGAGAATGAGCATCCTGCATGATGCTTTGTTACGGCAATCTATTAGGCCGATGCAGAAAGCTAACGTGGGCTTTATGAGCCCCACCCCCCATTAAATTTTTTTTAAAAACCTGGTGGTCTAGAGGCCCCTACCTGGTGGTCTGGCGGCCCCCAAATTCACCTTAAGCGGGAGCGCTACCTATGAATTTTTACTTTGGAAGTACTTGTCTATGAAAAAGAGGAACTTAAAAGAGGAGACTGTCAGATCTGGTATAGTTTATGATGTTGCTCACATTCTCAGCCTGGAGGGAAAGAGCAAAACTCTACTATCTGGACTGATGTGGCAGAACTAATATAACAGGAATTGGCCATGGTGAGCCAAAATTCTCTATTATCTGTCCGCTGTCTTTGCTCCAACAAACTGCTCATCTTTTTAGTCCAATGGTGTCAAACTCCAGTCCTGGAGAGTCACAAGCCAGCCTAGTTTTCAGGATGTCCCTAATGAATATTCACAAGATAGGGCACTGCATGCAAATATATCTCATGCATTTTCATTAGTGATATCCTGAAAACCTGAGTGGTTTGTGGCCCTCCAAGACTGGAGTTTGACACTCCTGATCTAGTCTCTGCAGTGTAAAAGTGATACCACTTTAGAGATGCATAGCACCCATACCCCAGTGGTTGCTGTTAAAAAGCTCATCCCTACCTGCTTCATGCACCATTTAGGGCTTTCCTCCATTCCCAACTCACCCCTCAAGTATCTGTTTAACTCCAAGAATTAGAGGAGCTGCCACTTTCAGGAGCTCCCCAATATCTAAATTCAGCAAGCATAAGCAAGTGTGCTTTGGTGGATAAAAGAGGTCTTCCTGCTTCCAAAAGCCAGCATCAGTCTACGCTGGTGTCTAGAAACTCACAGGTGATTTTAAACTTGCTATTTTCTGGAAATAATGTTATCAGTTGCTATTATGGCCAGAGGCCCTGCATCATGGAAATGGCAACTGAGACCCCTCCAAACTTCAAACTCACAAGGAATGCAAATTTCACTGGCCACTACCTGGGCCAGCGCTATGCGGTAAGCGTGGCAGGGAAGGTGCCCATGTCAGAGGGGAGCCAGTGCTAACTGCCTCCCCTCCTGCAGGATGACAAGTGCAGCAGAGCAGCATGTCCTGCGGGCAAAGCAAGGCCGCGATTGCACCTCACATATGCAGATCCTGCTTACGGGACATAGTGCTGCTGCGGGCAGAAGGCAGAACAACTCACTACCTCGGTACTTCTGGCCTGTTCTAGTCAGGGCAGGTAATCACTTCCAACTTCTGCTCCATAGCTGGATGTCATGGCTGACTCACAGTGGAAGAGCTGGAGCCCTGGGAAGGGAGCGCCATGGGACCTGAGGCCTGAGCAGCCACAGCCTGAGGAACGGAAGCTACCTAGGACATTGCAGCCATTCAGAGTGCGGGAAAGGTCCGGCAACCCCCCAATAATTATACTATAGGCTGCGCTTCAGGACCCGGCAGCGAATGGCAGCAGCGGGGGTTGGGGACCGGGGTGTTAGCACTTTCACTACTAGGAGCTACTGCTCTTCTAGAGCCTGGTGCTTTTGCCAGCATGAGGCTGCTGATGTTTTTGCTCCGTGCACTGCTCCTGCTGCCGATAAATAAGGAATGCTTTTGCAGAATGTAGTAGCCAATAAACAACTTCATATTAACATCAACGAAATTCATTTATAGATAATTAATCTTCATTATAAACTTTAATACAGAAACACTTTCAAACATTACATATACTGTATACAATTTCACAATATGCCCTTATTTGAGAGCATTAATTTGCCTCTCTTTCAGCTGTGAGTCAATATACACTCCCAGTTGTATCTGTGTATTGTTTGAAAGTGTTTCTGTATTAAAGTTTATAATGAAGATTAATTATCTATAAACGAATTTTGTTGATGTTAATTTAAAGTTTATTGGCTACTACATTCTGCAAAAACCTTTAGAGTGTTTGTGGTAAGGGTTTTATTATATTTTGTTTGGTACTGATAAATACGGAGGTAGAGGGGACATTCTAGTTGCTGGGGGCTAGGGAGATGAAGGAAGATACTGGACTTGAGAAGGGGGCATAGGGAGAATGGGCTTAGGGAGAAGGAAGGTGGGGAGATTTTTGAGATGGAATGGTGATACTCAGCATGGAGTATAGGGAGACTGGGAAGATTCTGTATATGCGGTTTGGAACACAGGGAGAAATGCTGGACATGGGATAATAGGGGAGGGGGAAATGAAGGATACAAGAGTGAGAGACAGATGGAAGATGAATATGAGGTAGATAGGTCAAGAGAGGGAGATATACTGGACATGGAAGTACTAGGGAGGGGATGGTATGGAGATGCTGGACACGGGAATAGGAATGGAGAGGGAGAGATGCTGGACTTGGAGTGACAGGAAAGGGAGAGGAGGACATGGAAGGCTAGAGAGAGAGCATAGAGATATTGGATGGAGGGAAAGAAAGGGTGAAAAAGAAACTGGTTGGGGGAGGGATAGAGGGGAAAGAGAGTAAGGCAAAGACTGGGGAATAATGAACAGGGAAGAAGAGATGGGGAATGGGAGGACTGGAGAGAGGGGAGAAAAGTTGTAGGTAGATTGAGTAAAAAAGAGGATGACTGAGGACTGGATAGTAAGAAGGAGTAATGAAATCTGAGTTGACAGAGAGAGAGAGAGAGAGAAATAAATGGAAGAAAGCTGAAAGGAAAAGATCAATATCCAAGATGGAAGGAAGTGAAGAAAACAAAAGGGAAGACAAGAAATGGCAGATGGACTAACAATTGTAGTATGGGAGCTAAGAGAAGACAGAGGAAAGCAGGAACGTCAGATTGGGACCAGCATGATCAGAGAAGAAAATGATCAGACAACAGAGGTACAAAAATAATTTTATTTTCAATTTAGCGATTGTACTTGCGCTGTCTTTATATTTTGCACAGTATGAGAGAAAAACATCACTTTCTCTTTCTTTGGTGAGTCTGGCTTCTGGGGGTTTCAGTTTAATTTTGTCTACATATTTTTTATTTTAATTTTTAGTTTAGTTTAAGTTGTGATCACTTATTCTATTCTCGGTGAGGGTCTGTATTCTGAGTGTGTGGCCGAGGCCAGGTGTTCTGTTTACATGGAGTTTGTATGTAGGGATCTGAACTGTAGTAATCTGAGTTGTTCAGCTTTTCAACCGTGTATGGATATTCTAGGGCCTGCTACAATATTTGCTGCTTTTTTCTGGGTAGGCTCCTTGTTATAAGAGTTTTGGAAGTGGGTGCTTGTTTAGTATAATAGATTTGCTCTTTAGATCCTCAGTGACTTTTGTAGGGTTTTGTCTTAGTTCACAATATGGTTTATGGTTTAGGCATACTGTGTGTATTAGAGCAATTTACAGATATATTCTAACAGGCACTTTTTAGTCTTTTTTATGCGTGGTACTACAGAATGTTTATGTTGTTGTTACTGAGATGATCAGAATCAGATTTTTTTTTAATGTACTGACTTCTATTGGTGAATGTGCTAGTTCTGCTCTGCACCCATTGTTGAGGGAGGGGTTTCTGTGAATGCATAATATATGTTAAAAAAAAGCAAGACCCATAACACAGTTTATAACAATACAATAAAATGAGCTATATCTTTATAATTTGGTGTTATAAATTGTGCTGTGGTTCTCGCTTTTTCTCTTAGTTCCTTGATGTGTGAACATCTTGCATTTCCTTTGTTTTTTTTTTTTTTTTTGCAGAATATATATTTACATTAACACTATGCTGATCCAATGTGCAATTTCAGAAGTTATATTGAGGTTGCCAAGCCCCTCTTGGTGTTTATGTTGGAGTGGGAGGTGTTATGTTGAGATCACAAATCCCCTCTTGTTTTTATGATGGTGGAAAATGCTGCGTGGGTCATCAAGTTGTTTTTATGGAAGTGGAAGATGCTATGTTGGTGATGTTGAACCACTCTTGTAAATTTGGTACATTTAGTGGCATGTTTCCTAAACTCCGTGCTCGTAACTCATGTGGGCTGTATTAGCAGCGAGGTGCTATAGGCTAATTACAGGAAAGCGAGTACAGTGTGCAGTTACCACTCTTCAATGTAGCAAAACGACCACAGGTGCAACTAATGCCACACATTAAGGTGAATTAATAATTGTGAGGGAGGGGATGCCGATCTATAAGTTGCAGGGGGGTGCAAGAAACCCTAGCACTGGCCCTGGCCACTAAATAAGACAAGCCAAAAGCACATATATGAATAAAGAGAGCACAGTGCCCACCCGATTTATAGTGCTGCACACCATGGTCCTTGCAAGGACCTGCTTGCATTCTAGATGTTGCTCTCTGTAGAGTCTCAGATTGCATGTACAGATGATACAAAAGGGGGGATGATACTAAGCTGCGATAAATGTATTTTTCTGTAGTTTAATTTACCGCATGAGTCACAGACTTACTAGTAACACAGCTTTCGATCAATCTTGCAGCCTGTGCTATCCACAGAGTGGCCAAGTTACCCAGTTCCAGGAGTGAGATTTTCAGCCAGTCCTGGATTTCTGACAAGCTCATTCTGTTGCATTATGGGACCTGCAGTACTGAATACAGTGGATAAAATCAGCAACTACAAATGTTATGCTGCATTGCAATGAAGATTTAAAACCAAAACTGGCAAAAAAATCTCACTCATGGAAATGGGTAACTTGGCAACTATGCATTCATTTACTTGGGAGCAACAGGCCACTAACACGAAGGCCAATGCTTCCGGGTGCCTTTTTAAAGGGGCCAAGTGCATGCTAATTACTTTGTGAACTTCCCTAGTCAAGAACCCTCCATCTCCCCCGAGGACTCCAGTCAAGGCTTCCAACCTCCTGGAGACCCCCCCTAGACCTCAGTCTAGGCTTCCACTCCTCACAAAAAAAGTCTCCCTTATCCCTGACGCCCCTCAAGAACATACCCTCCCCCAAAGACTCTCCCCCAACCCTTCCTGAAAATGTCCTCCCAGCCCCACCCCAAAGATCTCTCATTCCCTCCCCCAATACCCCCACCTGGGCCTACCTCTGAAAATCCCTGGTGATCTGGGGTTATGGAGTAGGAGTGATCGCCAGTCACTCCTACCCTGTCTGGCGCTAGGTTCAACATGGTGTCACTTGGCCCTAGCGGAAGTCTCATGGTACTACCACTAGGGGTCAAACAGGGATAGAAGAGCAGTATTAATGCTAGGGAGCAACTCGTGCCATTTTGAAACCAGTGCTGGATGAGGCTGGAACGTTTGGGGATCACTCCTGCTCCATACCCCCAGACCACAAGGGTTTTCTAGAGGTAGGCCCAGGTGGGGGTATTGGGGGAGGGAATGAGAGGTCTTTGGGGTGGGGCTGGGAGGACATTTTCAGGAAGGGTTGGAAACCTGACTGAAGTTCAGGGGTTTTTTTTGAGGGGCAGAGGAGATCTTGACTGTGGGAGGGGGTCTTTGGGGGGGCCCATACACATCCACCAGCCACTTTAAGATGATGACCTGGAGCATTGAGCCACATGTTATCAGCCTGGTGCTTCTTGGTAGGAAAAATAATGCCAACTTTGAGCTGGCTTATTTTTCCATGAATAATGTAGCTTGTGAATTTCAGCACAAGCTGCATTATTCCATTTGCATAATAATGAGGTGCTTTGCATCTCATTTTCTAACAAACATTGCCTTAAACTAACATGTTATGGTAAAATAACACAAAATATTGTCATTTGCCATGCAGTAGAAGACAAATGTCATGCATTTTTCCCTTAATGCGCCTTAGTAGCTACTCCATGGAGTACTGCAGAGGCCTCTTGGGCACCCCTAGAAGCAATAAACAAATGTTTGTCTTTCTGCCATAATCCCTCTTCCCTGTCTCCTAGAATTATTAGATGTTTGCACCCTTTCTCTTTTTCAAAAGTAACCTTAGCCCATCTCTGCTTCATTCTCTTTTTGTCAGTGAGAACGCTACCTGAAGATAACAGAGAGCTGCTGCCTCCCACGGCAGACAGAGCACTGCTCATTCAATTCTAGAAGAGCCTTCACTCCATATAAAAAACATCTTTACACATGTCCCAGGGTGTCCTGCCTTATGGAAGTGTTATTAGACTGTTCCCCTCAACCAAAATCATATAACACACTGAAAGAAAACTGATGTTACTGTACAATGATATCATCAGACAATGGAAGGAGATAAGCTTGCTCTTACAGTCCTACTGACGTTTTCCGTTTATAGTGTACCTTAAAAATTACAGCTTAAATAAAAAATTTAAACATTTGCCAAATGTAATAATAATAATTTCACAAAAATCAACACATACCAATAAATTATTTGTTTTGTTTTAAAATATTTTAAGATCACATTTAAGGTTTGGACCAGCACTGGGTTGACATTGAAACCCTTCCCCCAGCCCGAGGCCTCAAATTCTCTGTACACAGAAAGGATAGGATGGAAGAAAACTTAAAATGTTAAGGCTTTGCCTGTGACAAGAAGCATGCTTTAAAATACAGGGAAGCATCCATTCCTCTTTGTGCAAAAGTGCAGTTTTTGTCCCACCAAGGAAGGTATATTCACGTGTCTGTGTGTTCATGGATACATGACGGAGGAGCAAAAGAGGGACTTCAGTCCATAAATGTGCATCACAGCCAGATCCTTTGCAGCCCCTGTGTGGCTTATCAATCCCTAGGAGGCATAGCTTGGCAGAGGCTCTGTGGCAATTTAACTCTCAGGTCAACCTCCTAAGATGTTCTCTGTCTCTCCAAAGCTCAGAGAGTGCCAGAGTTCCATTCTTCAGTTGAGTTATTCAGAGCAGCCATCCAAGGCAGACTAGCCTGCTACCGTTTAAAGCTAAAACTTCTTATCTGTTTGTTGTAACCAACGATGACCTGAGTAGCTAAGTCATTTGCTCTCATGTTCCTCAGATTTAGCAGTCTCAGTTCATTACTGGGCTGTGAATAATAAGGAGGGAATGAAAGGGTACAGGTTTTCTGGGGGATATTACTTGTGCTTTCTTGCCACTGATATTTCTTACTACCAGTGCTGCGTAGTTACAGGTGCCCTTGCAGCAGTGGTTCTCAGTTGCATGTGTGGGCAAGTGTGCTCTCACTGCATGTGCTGCAGGTCACATGGCAGCACCAGTGGAACTTGCAGTGGCACTGCCATGAATGAGTGTACTGGAAGGTGCTATAGCCCCGGCCACAGCACAGCATCTCACAGTTGTCGTCATGGGAAGAGGTTCGGTTGCAGAGTCGGCCCTGAGTTCCTGCACTACCTGTTGTGGTATCTGCCTCGCAGAAATTGGGTGAGGCGTCAAGGTACACTAGGTCTGTTTCAGCAGGTTTCTGGTAGCCATGGGGCAGCTTGAGCCTGAGGAAGGTAGGCTGCAACTGGCGGCGTCCACGCACAGCTTCCACCATTACTGCTGCATGGTACTTCTCCTTCAAGGCAAAGCCCAGCTCTCGGAAGATGGGCAGTGTCACCCAGCAGGTCTTCATAGTGCAGGAACCTGATACACCGTGGCACTTGCATTCCAAACGCAGAAATGTCTCCAACATCTAGAGGCCGTCCAGCACCAGGTCAGGGGTTATCACCAACCCAAACAAAGCAGAGAAAGAAAAGAACCCAATGAGAAGAGCTCAAAGACTGTAGCACTAATTATATTCAAGATGTGGGGACTGGAGCATGGATTGCATAGGGGGAAGGAGGTACTGGCCCACTGACTGTCTAGGAGGAAAACTGGTACATTAAAGAAACAAATAATTTGCCAATTAGTTAATGCAGTGTGTTGCAATTCTGACATGATAGGATGAACATTGCTGATGGCAGGGGGTGCTTAATTTTCACAGCCTGGTACACTGGGAATACAAACTTTCCATGAAAACTACAGAAAAAGTTGCCTTGGACTTCCATAGTCCAAATGTTGAATTTCTAGGAAAACCCTCTGACTTCATCCCAGCTTTTTCCAAGGAGGTAATCAAATTAGAAACCAAGCTGTCTCTCTCTGTTCTAAGATAGACACACTGTATAGAAGAATTGAAAAAGAGGAGGACATCCAAGAGCAAGGAAGGAGGGGAAAGGCTGCATATGCCAAAAACTTATTTATATTATCATTCAACTATGTGTTAAAAAATGAGATACTGTAAAACAGGCGAAAGACTTATTTGTAGCCCCGCCTAGTTATACCCTTGTGGCATCTCCTCAAGGACTTACCTTCCTCCCCAGCTCATTATTGTGCAGATTCATAAGCGCCAATGCACTGCGCTTCACCTCTCGAGCATCCAGAAATTCACGGGAGAGACGTATTCCATGCTCTGCATTGACGGAGCAGCCCCCCCATCTCCAGCCCTGTTCCTCCTCCTCATCCTGGTAGTGTCCGTGCTTGCTGTGGTTACAGCCACAGTCTGTCAGATTGCCATAACTGCAGGCACTGGTAACAGCATAAGCAATTCCCGCCGACAAGATGGCATAAGAAAAGGCTGTCTCTTTACTGCCTAGAGAAAACAGAAATTAAATTAAAAAGGGGAGGTGTGAATGTTGTTAACTAGATTAAGGTTATGCCCCAAGTATAAAGGAGGCCAACTGTCTCCCAAGCACTCATTCAGCACTCCAAAACAGTGACTGAAGGCTGCACAACTGACAGAACTGTGGTTTGTCATCTTCCTCTCACCTCTCGCACACATCAGCAGCAGCCATTTTTCATTCTCACAAATCAATAACCATGTAACCAAAATATTAGCCAAGAGCTCTTGTATTTATAATTCATAAGAGCCAGGGACACAGAACTCCCAATAACCCTTCCCAGTATTACTATGGTATCATTATAGATACCGCCTAGACATCTTATATTATAGGCAGCATATCAAATAAAATTAACTGTAACTGTAACATACACAAACACACACACACACATACACACACTCAGAGACATATAGTTCCCCATGAACATATAAATATCTGCCCATACCTCACAAACACCCATAGGACAGGCATATGAGCCATTCTCTGGGAACAAGCAGGAAGTCAGTACTCACATATGGGTGACGTCGGTGCCGATGGATTCTGCGTGGATACACTCAGTTTTCAAAGAAAGCCTTTGGGAGTTACACCGTGCATGCACGATCACCTTCCCACCCAACGGTGCCATCTTGCCTCAGTCTTTCTTTTTCCATGGAGCCCTACAGACATGTTGTCTGTGCACCCTGGACAAAGTAGATTTTTGACCCATTCTTCGGTTTTTTCACTTCTTTCAAGTGCATTGGTTCGATCACCTTTCCGCCGCCCGAGTCCTCTGCCTCAGTGACATGGTTTTCGCTTGGGTAATTTTCTTTATTTTTGTCTTGTTTTGGCCCATGGGGTTTTCTACTCACGGCCTAGCCAGACGAGAGGTTGGAGATTAATCTTGCAGGTCTCGTTTTTCCCTCTAGGTCCTCGACCAGCAGTTTCAAGCAGTGTGGCAAGTGCAACCGCACTCTGTCCTGTCAGACCGCCACAGTGCCTGCATTAAGTGCCTTGGGGCAGACCATGACTGGTCTTCCTGCCCACTTTGCCTCCTGATGTTGGCCAAGACCTGGAAGGAACGTGAAAGGTGGCAGGGGGAGCTGTTTAGTAGGTCTGGCTTGGGTTTGGCATTGGGGGTGGAATCCCTGCCTTCGATGCCAGCATCGGCAACTCAGTGTAGCGTGCCTGGGCTTTCTCTGAGCCCAGAGGTCATCAGGTGTCGGAGTCGTCCTCAGAGGATTTTCCCTGTGCATCGGAGGCTTCGTCGAAGCCATCGTCAAGGACCGACCTGGGCCCAGGTGGTAAGTCTGCTGCGACCCAGCCGCGGAGCCCTTGACTCAATGCAGGAGAAGACAGACAGGAGCAACCGATGAAGCAGCCCTGGAGAGATGAGTCTCCTGTGGCATCGCGGGATCGACACGGTCCCACCAACTCCATCATTATCCAGACCAAACACCTCAATGTCCTCGGGGCCGGTGCAGGCTGTGGAGCCGTCTGGCATCAAGGCCAGGATGGTGACCCTTGAACACAGTTTTTTTGTGTTCCTGGAGGCACAACGGGGCCCGACTCCAGGTCACTCCAGGAGGTGGTACCCGAAGACTAACCATGTGCTGAGGATCTCAAGATCCTCCAGTTTGACGCCCCTCCTCGGGAGGCACTGACAGTTCCTGTGCCCCTAATCCTAGAGCGACTGCTGTTCAGGATGTGGGAGCCTCTGGTGACAGTGCCGATTGTGAACTATTGACTCGATTTGCAGTACCGAGTTGGCAGGAGCTCCAGGTTCCAGAAATTGCAACTGCCACACAATTCCATGGTGGTGAAGTCGGCTATGCGTTGTATCAAGAGCCAGAAGATGCACTTCTTGGTTCCTCCTGGCAGGGAGGCCCATACTATGGATGCTTTTGGCAGGAAGTGTTTCCAGGGCTCTATGCTCACAGTCCAAATCCAGGCTTACCAGCTGTGCATGAGCATGTACCTGAGGGACCTGGTGAAGGAGCTTGCCGGGTTCTCAGCTGGTTTATCAAGTGAACCCTTGAGCGCTTCAGGACCCTGGTATCATTGGTCAAAGAGTGCTCCAAGTTTCAGACTCAGGCAGCCTTCAACGGCTTCAAGTTGGTGGCTCTGTGCAGCTGTGGTGGGCATTAGTGCCCACCACCTTGCCTGGCTACAGTCCTCCGACTTAGAGCAGTAGATTTAGGACAAGTTAACTGACGTCCCATGCCGTGGAGATAACCTCTTCATCAAACCCATGATGGAGAAGGCCGATGAGTTGGAGAAGGAATTCATGACCAGAATCAGGCTGTCTAAGAAAGTGTCGGATCCTTCCCGTCAGAAGGCTTCGGAGAAAAAGCCCTTCCACCCGAAGTCCAAGAAAGCATGCGGAAACTACCCCAAGTTCCGGGCCCACCCCACTCCCCCTCAGGGGCAGTGGGCCAAGGGCCAGAGGCATGGCCCTCATAAGCCAAAGGCTCCCAAACCCCAAACAGTGCCCCAGCCACAGCCTGGGGGAGTTTTTGACTCCTTTGGCATAATCTCTATCCCTCAGGAGATAACAGGCCCAAGGTTCACGGGAGGGTGGCTGGTCCACTTTGCACATCGGTAGCCTTCTTATCACCATGGACACCTGGGTGTTGCTGGTGGTCAAGGAGGGATATCTCCTCCACTTTGCTCAGCTGCCTCCTCCCTTTTTCCCAGGGAAATTACCTATGGACCCCTTGCACAGGGAGCTTCTTCAGAAGGAGCTTGGGTCTTTACTCGAGGATCAAGCGGTGGAGCCTGTCCCTCCTCACCTTCAGGGCCGTGGATTCTACTCTCACTACTTCTTGGTCCCCAAGAAAACAGGGGACTTCAGGCTAATTCCTGGATCTTCAAGACTTCAACCACTTCCTGGTCAAGGAAAAGTTCAAGATGCTATCCCTTGGAACCTTGCTGCTTTACCTTCTCCAGGGATATTGGCTATGCTCCTTGGATCTCAAGATGCATATACCCACATCCTGATCCATCCAAGGCACCATCAGTACCTCCAGTTTGTCGGGGGCCACCACTATCAGTACAGGGTGCTCCCCTTTGGCCTCGCTTTGGCCTCTCGGGTGTTCACCAAATGCCTGACGGTTGTGGCCACTCACCTCCGGCTCCTTGGAATGTTCATGTTCCCATATCTGGACGACTGGCTCATGCGGGCTGGCATGCTGGATGAAGTGTGCAATGCGACACAGCACACTCTAGGATTATTGCAGCACCTGGGCTTTGTATTGAACTTCCCAAAGTCTCACCTCTCCTCCCACAGTGCATGGAATTCCTTGGGGCCCTGCTAGACTCCACCCAGGCAAGGGCCTTCCTACCTCTGGATCAGGCGCAATACCTTGCCGCCCTAGCACGAGAGGTACAGAGTGGAGCACCAGTGACAGCCTGGATGATGCTCCGACTCTTGGGACACATGGCGACTACCATCCATGGGTCCCCTTTTGCCCTCCTGCACATGAAGCAGGCTCAGTGGATGCTCAGTGCCCAGTGGTCGCAAGCATCAGGCTGCCTAGAGAACCACATCCAAGTCACGCCGGCCTTAACAACCTCTCTAACCTGGTGACAGGACCATCTCAACCTCAGAGCCAGCCTGCCCTTCCAGGCCCTGCCAGTGCAGTGCATCCTTACCATGGACACGTCAAATATGGGCTGGGAGGGCCCACTGCAGTTGCCTGCAGGGCCCATGGTCACCAGAGGAAAGTGCCTCACAGATCAATCTGCTGGAGCTCTGGGCAGTCTATCATGCCTTGTGGGTCTTCTAGGACCATCTGGAAGGACAAGTAGTTGAAGTCCAGACAGACAACCAGGTAGCGATGTTTTACATCAACAAGCAGGGGGGTATGGGATCGTACCACCTCTTTTGGGAGGTGGTACGCCTCTGGAATTTTGCGGCAGGGAAGAACATCTCCCTAAATGCAGTGTACTTGTCAGGCCAGGACAGTATACTGGGCAATTGCCTGAGCCACATTCTCCAACTCCACTAGTGGAGGCTGAACCCGACTGTACTAGGGGAGATCTTCCAGTGATTGGGTACCCCAGAAATCGACCTCATCGCCAGTCCAGAGAATGATTAACTACCACGTTTCTGCTCTCAGAAGCCGGCCCAGAGTCGGGAGGAAGCAGATGCGTTCCTCCTCCCTTGGTCCTGGGGTTTTCTGTATGCGTTTCCACCAATGCCACTGGTGCCTCGGGCCCTCCTCAAAATCCAAGCAGAGGTGGCCTCAGTCATCTTCATTGCACCCAGTGGCCCAGGTAACCCTAGTTCCCCCTGCTCCTGCATCTGCAGCTGTCCCAGTGAGACCCCTGGCCATTGGTGAGTGCCCCGGACCTGCTGTCCCAGGTGGATGGGACATTGCGACACCCCAACCTCCAGTTCTTGGCTGAGAGGCTAGCCATTGTGCATCAGCACCTCCCTCAGTCGGTAGAAGACATCTTGCTGGCCTCATGTAAGGATTCTACACAATGAGCTTATGCCTTCAGGTGGCACGGGGTTTCCCTCTGGTATGCGAGAGAAGGCCTTAACCCTTTCTCCTGCACAAAGGCGGAGATATTACGATACCTCTTGCATCTGTCAGGGGCTGGCCTGAAGTCCAACTTGATCAGAGTGCACCTTTGTGCCATCTTGGCTCACCACCACGAGGTGGATGGTCAGGCCATGTCAGTACACTGCTTGGTGGGCAGGTTCATGCAGGGCCTCCTCTTCTCACAGCTCCCAGTCTACCTACCACCGGTGGCATGGTATCTCAATGTGGTGCTGGGGAAGCTCATGGCCCCGCCTTTCGAGCCCCTGTCTACGGCCATCTCAAGTACCTCTCTTGGAAGGTTGTATTTCTGGTGGTGCTCACCTCTGCCAGGCGAGTGAGCGAATTGTAGGCCCTGGTGGCACATGTGCCTTACACCAGGTTCCACAGCCACAAGGTCGTCCTTCAGATGCACTCTAATTTCTTGCCAAAGGTGGTCTCTGCATTCCATTTGAACCAGGAGATGGTGCTATCCACCTTTTTTCCCAGGCCTCACACCTCCAGGGCAGAAACCTCTCTGTACACACTAGAATGCAAGCGCGCCCTGTCCTACATCCAGAGGACACAAACCCCATTACCGCTCAACGCAGCTCTGTCTCATTCAATCTCAGTCGTTTTGGGGTCGCAGTCTCCAAGTGCATGTTCTCTTGTTGGGTGGCAGACTGCATTTCTTTCGCCTTTCAACAGGCAGGGCTCTCTCTGGAACATCATGTGACAGCTCACAGTGTGCATGCCATGGCGGCCTCAGTGGTCAGCCTGTGGTCAGTGCCCTTGCTGGACATCTGCCAGGCCACCACCTGATCCTCTGTGCACACATTTGCTGTGCTGTATTGTTTGGAGGAGACCTCCTGGAGGGATAGTGCCTTCGGCCAGGCCGTGCTCCATCACCTCTTCGGGAAATAATGCAACTCCTTCCTTACAGCCCTCTGTGACCAGGCTACCGGAGTGGGGATTGCATCTCCGATGCCGCTGCTGCAGTGTTAGACTTCCAACCAACCAGCACCCCCTGCTGCCCTTTACGGTCTGCTTTTTGGGTCACCCGTGGCTTTTCAGGTTTTTTTCAGTAGCCTGGAGCTTGGGAGTCCCATATGTGAGGACTGACTTCCTGCTTGTTCCCAGAGAAAGTGTAGTTACTCACCTGTAACAGGTGTTCTCCTGGGACAGAAGGAATCAGTCCTCACAACTTCCCTCTTCCATGTGGAGTTGTTTTCTCTTTTTTTTTTTTTTTTTCCGTCTTGTCCTATGATATTATACTGAGGCAAGATGGCACCTTTGGGTGGGAAGGTGACTGCGTATGTACAGTGTAACTCCCAAAGGCTGTCTTTGAAAGCTGGGGAATAGATCCTTATGGGCTCCATCAGCGCCAACATCACCCATATGTGTGGACTGATTCCTGCTGTCCCCAGAGAACACCTGTTACAGGTGAGTAACTACGCTTTCCACTCAGTTGAGGAGTACATACCTACTTTCAGCTCCTGACCAAAGAGGGTTCTCTCCCCTAGGGCAGTGCAGTTCCAGCGGCTGTGCTGGAACTGGAAATGGCACTCTTCTGTGCCCATGTGTGCTCCCATGCCGATGGCCACCATGGCATCTGGCCGGGTCTGGCAAAAAGCCCGCTGCCGAGGTGCTAATCCCGGCATTCGGCTGCAGATGATAGTGGCGCCCAATGCTAGCACTGAGGGAATGCTCCTGTAGGACAGAAAAGAAGAGGAGTGAGACCAAAAAGCTTTCGAGCCACCTGTCTCAAACAACCAAGACAGGTTCTATGTATCTGCACAGAAACAGGATAATATGTGAAGAACTCATGCCTTCCATCCATCTGGCCGTAGACTAGAGCCCTACTTCCCATCTCAATCCAACTTCTCCAGACAAGTGTTCTGTTTCTTCCTACCTCCTACATTCAGCTGCTTTGTAACTTATTACTGGTCATGCACATACTTTACAGCTCTTGAAAACAAGTAGGAAAAGTATAGAATTTTTTCCAGACCCTCTGCTTATGCTCACATGTCTGTGTTTGTATCTGAGTTGCTTCTGTACATGGGTCTGTTTTGTCTCTGTTTTGCATAAGCAGTGTGTGTATCTCCATTTTGTATGTTTTATCTATTTTGTGTGTGTTGGGGGGGTTGCATTTAAGGTGTGTTGGGGTAGTTGCAGAGTGTACTTATGTGGGTTGTTTACAGTTTGTGGGTTGTGGGGAAATTGCAGTGGGAAAGTTTTGGTGAGGGAGTTTGATGAGTAGTGAAGGAAGTTTTGGGAGTGGGGCAGATTGCGTGATAGTGGAGTGTTTAGGGGTGGGGCAGTTTGCGGTAGGTAGTTTGCATGGCAGTGGGGCAGTTTTCAGGGTGGAAGAGAGTTTGGGAAGGGAATATTTTAGTGGTGGGGTAGTTGCATGGGGTAGTTTTTGAGTGTGGGGCAGTTGCAAGGGTTGTAGTTTTTGGAGATGGGGCACATACTCATTAAAGTGCTGACAAAGGTCAATTTTCCCACTCAGCTCTGCCAATACATTTCTGGATTATCCTGCAGCATCCTTTGCTGTTCCAGTACTGAGATCTCCCTCCACACCTACAGAACTACCAAAGCACCTCAATCCTACCCTGCAGGGGAGGTGTAAGGAAGCTGTGATCTGGAGCTCAGTGCTTGGAGGCCAGGAAAGGGGCTGCCACTGAAAACATGAAGGAGAGAGAAAGTTTCTGGCAGGGGCAGTGGAACATCTTTTTGATTGGAGGGGCTAAACAAGCTAATCTCTGGCCCTGCTCCCAAGCTCTCTAGTTGCTGATGCTGTGTTGGGCAAAATTGGTGGGGCCATTGCCCTTGTGGCCCACCCCTTTCTGCTGTCTATGGTTTCTGGAGAATGGCGAAAACACCAAGAAAAAGTCAAGGGCACAAAACAGCAAATAAACTTTTGTTTTCTGAACTGTTCAAGCAACAAAATCAACCAAGAGTTCAGCAAAGCAGACTAAGATATGTGGTGAGATTTTGTTTTTTAATGTGGTGGACAATATGAGCCCTCCTAGAAGAGAAAGTATGTTGAGAAACATTTTATAAGGAGGAGTTTATGCATTTTTTCCTGGCACCTGAAGGCTAAGAAAGCTTTCATTATGACATTTCATTTCAAATTGAGAATTATTTAATTATATTTTGGGACAAGTGAAAGAGACTCTGGAATAGAAGCACTTCACTGCAACAGTAATTATTTGAAATAGTGAAGGTGCACATTGACAGTGACCATACTGACAGCTGGAAGGCGAGTACCTGGCTGCAGAGGTAGTATCCAATGCCTGAAGATACACGAACTGTGCTGGAATCAGAAGGGTTTTGGCTGATGGACCGGAAAGCTGTGATAAGCCTCCTTTTAGTAAATGATTGCATACGGTATCTACTCTCAATTGCCTCAGGTACAAACTTAGATTGTAAGCTTCTGGGGAATAGAAAGTACCTACTGCAGTCTATACCTGAATGTATCTTGCCTTGAACATCTGAGAAAGGTGTGAGCTAAATCCAAAACTCCCAAAAGCTTGATGAATGATAGGGAGAGAGTCTCCTGCTACTATATGGGTCAGATAAAGAACTGTTGCAAGAGCATTTTGAGTCATCTTGTTCATATGCAAAATATAGTAAATGGCTATAACAGGGCTGACTGCACTGGATTTGTGAAACACAATCTACAGTATGTGAGGAGGAGGGCCATGTATATATGCTCTGCCCACATGTATCCTACACTTATCCTCTCTCACTGGATGACCCTAGGAGGAACTTCCTTGCAAGGAACAGAATAGATGAGAGAAAGTAGCTGTGGATTGGCCTGAATCCTAGTTAGAGCAAGGAGCTGCTGCAGATTATCCTAAATCTTAGCTGAAGTGAGCCAGCCTGAATCCCAGCCAAAGCAGAAGGCCACTGCAGATCAGAGAACAAAGGACTTCCAGGAGCCGGCCTGTGTCCAAGCAAGAGAAGGCATCTCCAATTGCAAGATTTGATCTACCAAAGAAAGACACAAGAATCCTTATAATAAATGAAGATGATTCTGAGGTGGAACGAGCAATAGAAAGCCCTCAGCAAGACAATCCTGGAAAAGGGAATGACTAAGGAAATGGTAGACCAAAGAATGCTTTGCATCAAAGTCTGATGCCTTCTGGAGTGATACTCTGATCTTCTACAATATTCTAACAGGATCCAAACCACTTCCTTTTATAACAGGATTAAATAAAGCATAGCCCATGGGCCAAAATCAATCTGGTTGTGACTTAAGTGAGGTCTGCAATAGTGTAATGAGTTTTGGTCTGTGGTGGCAACAGTATGCTGTATGTCCCAGGAAGGACCTATGCCTCATCCATAGTTCTTATGGTTTGTATTTATTTGGAGCAGAGAAGCACTACTGGAGCTTCTGCATCCTTCCTTAGGAAGCAGTGAGAGGATTAAATGTGCACATGGTGCTTGGATGATCGATGTCAGGCAGCAGTGGGAGGGGCCGTTTGTTGGTGGGAAATAGGAAGCAGCTCTTGTTTCCTGCAAGCACTTAGGGGCATGTTCACTAAAGGTTTTAATGTATGTTAATGAAAATTAACATGTGTTAAGTACCTACAGTACTTTTATTTCTGTGGGTGTAGTGGCACTTAATGTGCGTTAATTTTCATTAACATGTGTTAACGTTTAGTAAGCATACCCCTTAGAACAGTGGTTCTCAACCTTTTTTGCATCGTGACCCCTTTTACCATTGGTCAACTTGTGATGACCCCCAATGATAAAATCAAATGCATCTCTCTTCCTTTACCGTTAATGCATTGTCACTGTAATCATTTGTTGAATTATTAATATATTATAGGCCTTTGCATTATGTTTTTATTTATAAAATTTACTTATTTAAACCACAATAATTAATCCCAATAACAAGTAATAATATTTGATTTCAAAATTATTATGATTTTGTAGTCAAATCACTAATATGAAATAAAATTATTTTTTCTACCTTTGTTGTCTGACCAATTTATTCTCTGATCACGCTGGTCCTGATCTGAGGCTTCTGCTTTCCTGTCTTCTCTTAGCTCTCTTTCTGTGGTTTATAGTCCATCTGCCATTTCTTATCTTTTCTTTCATTTTCTTCACTTCTTTCCATCAGCCTATTTCCAGTCCGAGTAACCCTCCCCAGTATCAGCCCCTTTCCAGTCCTCACTTCCAGTACCTTCCAATGTCAACTTGAATTCCCATGACTGCCACTGGTGTCCATTCCCTTCCATTCCCCCTCCTTCCCCACTGACCAGTCCCTTCTAGTACAAATACCATGGCAGCCCCTCTCAGATCCACTCCCTTCCAGTTCCATTCTCCCATCCCCTCTTATCAGCCAATTTGTAGCCTTAGCCCCCAGTTTTCTTCCAGGGCCAGCAGCTCTATCCTCCTCTCCCCACAATCAGCCCATTCCCGGTCAAAGCCCCTCAATCAGCTCACTTCTAGTGCTAATCCCCCCTCAACCCCATTACCAGTGCTAGCCTTCCCTAATCAGCCCAATACCAGTCCTACCCCCATCAGCTCATTACCAGTCCTAGCCTCCACTAATTAGCTCATTTCCAGTCATAGCCCCCCCCCCCCGATCAGCTGATTTCCAATGCTAGCCTCTCATCAGTCCATTACCAGTCCTACCCCACCCCATCAGCCCATTACCAGTCCTAGCCTCCCCTAATCAGCTCATTTCCAGTGCTAGTCCCCCCTCAACCTCATTACCAGTGCTAGGCTCCCCTAATCAGCCCATTACCAGTCCTACCACCCCCCCCCCCCATCAGCCCATTACCAGTCCTACCCCCCATCAGCCCATTACCAGTCCTATCCCTCCATCAGCCCATTTCCAGTCCTAACCTCACTGATCAGCTCATTTACAATGCTAGCCCCCCATCAGTCCATTACCAGTCCTACCCTCTATCAGCCCATTACCAGTCCCAACCCCCCCCCCCCTTGATCAATCCATTCCCAGTCCTAGCCTTCCCTAATCAACCCATTACAAGTCCTAGTCCCCCCATCTGCCCATTACCAGTGCTAGCTCTCCCATCAGCCCATTATAATTCTAACCCGCACTATCTCTCACCTCTGTCCAGCATTTATCCCGTCTGTCCAGTATGTCCCCCTGTCTCTCCCCTTTGTCCATGTCAGCCCCCTCCCTCCATCCCTCCATGTCAGCCCCACTATGTCCATGTCAGCCCCCCTGCCTCAATCCCTCCATGTCAGCCCCATCCCTCCATGTCAGCACCCCTCCCTCCATCCATATCAGCCCCCTCCCTCCCTCCATGTCACCCCCCTCCCTCCATGTCAGCACCCCTCCCTCCATCCATCCATATCAGGCCCCTCCCTCCCTCCATGTCAGCCCCACTGTCCATGTCAGCCCCCCTCCCTCCATCCATCCATATCAGTTCCCTCCCTCCCTCCCTCCATGTCAGCCCCTCTCCCTCCATCCATCCATCCATATCAGCCCCCCTCCCCCTGTCCATGTCAGCCCCCCCTGTCCATGTCAGCCATGTTGCAGGTTCCCTGCCCCCTCATCCCCTCTCCCCATGTCTGCCTCCCTTCTAATGCAGCCGCGGCTCTGTGCAGCATTGTCCCGCCTCCAAAGGAAGTTGTTTACCACTTCCTTTGGAGGCGGGACAATGCTGCATGGAGCCCGTCGAGAGACAGGAAGGCTCCGCAATGATTTTACAGGCACAGCCATGGTTCCCTAAGAGGCAGGGAGCCGGGGCTGCATTAGAAGGGTGGCGGTGAGTTTGCCGCTGCTGAGAAGCGGACTCGGCAGCGGCAGCAACTTGTGCGCGTTTTAACATTTTTTTTTAACTTGGCGGAGACGAGGCGACCCCTGCTAAATCCTGTGGCAACCCCCGTGGGGGTCGCGACCCACAGGTTGAGAACGCTGCCTTAGAATATGGCATCTGTTTGATTGGGACATAACTCAAAGACAGTCACTACCTATTCAGCACTGCTGATTGTTCCACTACTCAAATGACATCGGTGTTGTGGCAGGGCACATAGCCACAGGGTTCCTACGTTGCTGTGATTTGTCTTGGCTACCCTTATTTTGTTATTTATTTTTAGAAAAAGAGTTAGGGAGGCAGTGTTCCTCAGATGAAAATATGATAATCAGCTTCACAAGTCCAAAAAATACCAAACCTGTTTTCTGTTACGAGTGAAAGACTATCTTCCAGTATGAGAAGTTGTGTTTCACATATCTTTTTAAAATTATGGGGTGAAAAAAGAAACGTAGTTCAAATTTTAAAAAGATGTCATGTAAATATAGCTCACATGGTGCTTTTTTTTTTGCACTTTCCTCTTCCTTAGGTGCCTAGTACTAGAGAGGGTTTATGTTGCTGTTACTGAGGTGGCACCAGAATCAGTACTGTTTTTTGCATGATGAGAGCTATATTGAAATATCATAATTGAGACTTATTGAATATTTTATCTTTATTCAATTTTCAATAATATTCCAAGAATAATCTTGTAACAGAAATGAAACAGCCATAAGAATATATATATATAAAAAATAAAACAGGGAAACCAATACACATAAACATAATAACAGCATCATCATAAAGTCCTCAACTTAAGGGGTGGGAGGAACAGTATTCACTATTGCCGAAAATATGAGTAGAAAAATTTAGAATAAGAAAGGAGAAAAAGGAAAACGCCTATCCAAGTCCATTAAGTAGCTTCACATAGGTCAAACAGGCACAGCGTACTTGACAGATATGGAGGAACGTGGCAGAACCAAGGTCCCCACCCCAGCTAGAAACTGAGTTAGCTGAGGAGGATCATAAAAAGCATACTTAACATTTTGATACTTCACAACACAATTACAGGGGAAATGTAACCAACATAATGCCCTTAGCTGATGCATAAACAAAAATCTATGGCTCTTTTGTTAGGTAATTTTAACGGCATCTGGATACATTCTTATATTTAAACCATAGAAAGACTCATTCTTAGGGCGAAAAAAAGGAGCAAAATAAAAAATTCTGTCCAGGCTACCAAAAAAAAAAATATGAGAGAAATTCTCTCTTTTTGTACATAGTTGAGTTGTTCTGACCTCTCACCATTTTGCCATTTTGCAGTTGAGTTGCCCCTGTTGGGATTCTTGGTCACCTCCTTGGTTTTCAGTAGCCTGTAGCTTGGGAGTCCTATACATTTATTTTATTTATTTATTTATTTAACAGTTTTTATATACCGTCTTTCTACAAGTCAAGACGGTTGACATGAAACATTATAATACAGTATATTACAACTGTTTACAAGGAACAAGGAAAACAATATAAGTAATATAACTAGGTAACAAGTAACAATTAACAATGTAACAGATAATAGGTATGACTGTGGCAGTAGAACTGACTACCATGATCAGAGATCGAGATCAAAGGTTAACTTTTTACATTAGATAAATATGCCTACAGTTAATTTTGTAAAGATTTGGGGGCAACTTGGGTAGAGAGGTAGATCATGAAGGTTAGGAGCTAGGGTGGGAGGGAAAAATACTCTAGGAAGAGGTGTGTTTTTAGTTTCCTGCGGAATTCAAGGTGGCTCTCACAGTTGCGCAGTTCGGGAGGGAGGGTGTTCCATAAGGATGGGGCGTAGAGGGAGAAGGCCCTATTGCTAGTAAATTGTTTACAGTACCTTTTGGCTGTTGGTATGGATAGCAGGTTTTTGGTAGAGGTACGATGTGTTCTTGTGTTACTAGGAAAGGTAAGGAGTGAAGTGAGGCAGGGTGCTGATTCATTTACAATTATTTTATGAATAAGAGTAAGGACCTTAAATTTAGCTCTGTGTTGTATGGGGAGCCAGTGAAGGTCGTGGAGGACAGGTGTGATATGAGCACATCTGGGCTTGTTGGTTATGAGTCTAGCTACCGTATTCTGGGCTATTTGGAGTGATTGGATTTTATTTTTGGGGAGACCATGGTAGATTAGGTTGCAATAGTCGAGTGAAGGGGTTGTAAGGGACTGACAGACAGTGCGAAAGGAGTTAGGGTTTAAGAGGGGTTTAAGATTCCAGAGGGTGCGTAATTTTGCATGGATTGTATTGGTGGATCTTTTTATATGTTCAGTGAAGGAGAGGTTCTGGTCAATGATAATTCCAAGATATTTTACTTGTTTTTTTATAATAAGTGGGAGATCAGCAATGGTGAGAGTTGGAGGAGGGGAGTATGTAAGGTTAGAAAATACTTGAAGTACCTCTGTTTTGGATTGGTTGATTAGTAGATTGTGTTGGGAAAGCCAGGATTTGAGGCAAGTTAGACATTCATTGATTTTGGAGAAGTTGGGATTGTAGAGGTTAAAAGGGGTGAAACACATCATGTCATCAGCATATATTTGGTACTGTATGCCATGTTCTTGAAATATTTTGCAAGCAGGTTGAAGGAAGATGTTGAAAAGTAAGGCGGATAGGCTAGATCCTTAAGGTACTTCTTGTTTTAGTATAAATGGGAGGGAGGTGTCATTTCCAAGACGGACCTGTTGAGTTCTGGAGTTCAGATAGGATTGGAACCATTTGAGTGTAGTGCCTCTAAGACCTATTTCGTGAAGTCTGGTTAGGAGTTGATTATGAGGAAGAGAGTCAAATGCGGCAGATAGGTCAAGGAAAATGAGTAAACATCCTTGAGTAGGGTTTTGGGTATGTAAGTATAAGGAGTCTAGTAGGGAAGTAAGTAGTGTTCAACTCCATGATTTCTTTTAAAGCCATGTTGGTATAAGTCGAGGGGGGAGTGATCATCACTGTGGCACTGAAGTTGGGTTTGGACTATTTTTTCAGTAATCTTTGCCAGGAAAGGGATACTGGAGATGGGTCTGTAAGAGGAAGGGGAGGTAGGGTCAAGTTTTGTCCCTTTTATGATTGGGCGGATAGAAGCACATTTAAGGAGGGGTGGAACAGAGCCTGATTTAAGGGAGGTTTGTATTATGTTTAGAATATAGGGGCTAAGGGTACTACTAGTGGTTTTGATCCAATGGGCTGGGCAAGGGTCTAGGGCGGAGGTTGAGGTGTTCAGACCTTTTATGACATCAGTTACATTATCTAATGTAATAGTGTGAAGCTCATTCCATGTGTTTAGGCAGGATGAGTTGAGAGGTTGAGTAAAGTAATCTATGGTTGGTTGGGGGTTATATGTTGACAATGAAGGGAGGCATTTGGAAGACAGATGGTCAGCTATAGCTTGTGCCGTTATTTTTGGCGGTTGGTTGGTCATGTTGAAGGGGTTCATTTATTAGGGATTTGGCAATGGAGAAAAGCTCTCTAGGTTTATTAAGGGCACGTTTGATAATGTTTTCATTATATTGTCTTTTATGATTGAGTGTTTCTGAACAGTATGTTTGAAGTTTAGTAGTGTAGGCTATATGTAAGTTGGGGTCTTGGGTGTGTCTCCATTTGCGTTCTAGACATCTAAGCTCCCTTTTAAGGGTTTTGAGGTTTGTGGAGAACCAGGAGGTTCTTCTGCGGTGTTTATGAGGATGATGTATTGGTGGGAGTAGGGAGGCAGTGGATAGGATTTCATTCCATTTAGAGATGATGGGGTCAAGCTCTAGGTTGCTGTTTTTTAGTAGGTCAAGTGAAGGGATAGTTTGTTCCAAGAAGTTGGCTGCGTTGAAAGGTTTGAATTTGTGATTGTACTGGAGATGGGTAGGAGGTTGATGTCTGAGGGAGGAGTATGGAAGGGAGAAAAAAATGATGGCATGGTCAGACCATGGTATTGGGTGGATAGAGTGTTGGACCTGGTCATGGAGGTGAGGGTGATGGGGAATAAATATTAGGTCAAGGATGTTTCCTTTAGT
The DNA here is from genome assembly GCA_033557465.1 of Ichthyophis bannanicus. Classification (NCBI taxonomy): domain Eukaryota; kingdom Metazoa; phylum Chordata; class Amphibia; order Gymnophiona; family Ichthyophiidae; genus Ichthyophis; species Ichthyophis bannanicus. The sequence goes on along the minus strand of CM066032.1, from coordinate 787,491,210 downwards.
ATGAGTAGGGTGGTGTAATATTTGAGTGAATTGAAGTGTATTCATTGCTTGGAGGAAGGAAGAGGAATGTGTATGGGGTGTGGAGTGCAAGTTTAGATCTCCTAGGATTACTAGGGGGCGTGAGTGGGATTGGGGGAGCAGGCTGTGTCTAGGATAGAGGAGAGGTCAGAGGAGTCTATCTGTGGAGCTCGGTAAATAAGGTGCAGGGATAGCATGGAGTTAGAGACCGTGATAGATTCCATGCCTGATGTGGAAGTGGATTCTATAGTGGAGAGTTGTAAGTTGGATCTGGATATTATAGCTACACCTCCGCCTCTTCCATGCGATCTATTACATATGTTAATGGAATATGTATCGGGGCATATCTGGTTTAAAAGGACCGTGTCAGAGTCTTGGAACCAGGTTTCGGTGAGGCAAAGTATATCTAGGTTATTGTCAATAATGAGGTCAGCAAGTAAGGGGATTTTATTTCTGGCAGAACGCGCATTGAGTAGGGCGCATTTGAGGGGGGGATGGGTGTTGTCAGTGGGAGCATGGGGTTTAAGGTTGGGGTTTAGTATGATAGGTTTAAGTTTGCATGTACGGCGGTGTGGGTTATGATGGACATAGTGGGGAAGTGGTTGGGTGGGTGGGCGTCTTGAAGAGTATATTATTGGTATGGGGATGCTGGCGGTTAACGTGAGGACATTAGGGATTGTAAGCAAAAGTAGGTAAAGTGAGGTGAGGGTAAGCCCTAGTGTGAATAAGTATGATTTACGAGTAGTTATTTTTTGGGGTTGATGAGGGTGGTGGAGGATGCGTGCTAGTAGAGAGGAGCAGGGGCAGTGGATATTTTGAATTTTTGTAGTTGAAAGAAGATGTGCAGTCACAGGGGTTGGTATATTTTTCAGTGTTTTAGGGTCTACTGTAGTGGTGCTTAGTTGAAGAGATGAATGCCAAATAGTTTGTAGTATAGATAAATTCAATAAGCAGAAGCTAGGTACATTGTAGAATAGAGTGATACAATAATTGCAAGCTAGGAACTTTGTAACATAGACACATTACATTACAAGTATGTTAGATACTTGTAGCATAGATTAATACAGTGATGGGTGGCAGCTATTTTGTAGCACAGATGAATTGCAGAAGTTATGTTTAGAATTTTATAAAAAAGGTGATTAACAACAATTGAAAATAGGGTACCTTGTAAATCAAGTTGTAGGTAAGAATAGTGTATGTATAAGTTGTAATAGGTAATCAAATATCTTGTAGTTCACTACAAAACAGTGCAGGGTTAAGTACTTAGAACATAAGGGAAGAAGAATACAATAATTCAGAATTTAAATAACAAAGCTTACTGGAGACAAAAGGTTGAGGTTGCTTACGTTTGGAGCTAGAGGAAGTTCGTACAGTAGTAGAAGCTTGTGTTGTAGTAGTAGAGCAGGTGAGTCTACATGCGGAGAGCTGGGTGGATTAGCTTGAGCGTGTATTGTATAGTTAGTTGTTGCTCGTTGCTGCGGGAATCAGCTTCCGGTGTGGCCTCCGCCTAAGGGCCACGCCGGAGGACAGAATCCTGCTTGTCCATGGAGAAAAGGTAGTTACTCACCTGTAGCAGGTATTCTCTCTGGACAGCAGGATTAAGTCCTCACAACCCTCCCACCTCCCCGAGGAGTTGTCTTCTACTACATCTATGTTATCAGACTGAGGCATCATGGCGCCACGGTGGCAGGTGGGAAGGAGGTACGCAGGTGCGGTGAAGCCTCTCAAAAACTTCCAATAGAAGCTGGGAACGTTTCCATGCAGGCTTCGTTGGAGGACGTCACCCATATGTGAAGACTCATTCCTGCTGTCCACAGAGAACACCTGCTACAGGTGAGTAACTACATTTTCACCCCCCCATATTGTACTGCTCCCTTGGACGTTTTGCAGCCCATATTTTATTTATTTATTTTTATTTTATACACATTTATATACCACATCTTCCAAAGTTCAGTTGCGTTTTACAGTGAACAATAGTTAACAAAGCAAGTTTGTTTTACAGGGAACGTCATATTATAACAGAACATATTTACAAGGAACATCATATTATATATATAGAATATACAGTCTAAACAATGTGAGTTAATACAGAACAGAGTAAACTATATACAATTTTATATATGTATTTATATACATGGAAGTGAAAGGACATAAGCTGTGAAGTCATCATGATTGTGTGTTATTTGTGTGGGTTAAGGGTATTTGTTTGATGCAGATAGATACCTGTTTAACCTTTGTCTAAAGCAGGTTGTGAGTTATCTATGTTATAGTGTTTGGTGAACAGATAAGGTTTTAATTTTTTACGAAGTTCCATGATCTCCGTTCGTGTTCGTAGCTCCTCTGGGAGGGAATTCCAGATCGTTGGGGCTATGTGGGAAAAGGCTCTGTTATTTGTTGATTTATGGGCTCTTGTATAATCTTTCAGGATCTTTAATCTGTTCAATTGTCCCTTTCTGTGTGTGGACTTAGATGGTTCTTTGTGTATTAAGTTACATAGCATAGTTGGGGCCATATCATATAAGGCCTTGAATGAAGTTATTATTGTTTTGTAGATTATTCTCATATGCTTAATTATTGTAGATTGTCCTCATATGCTTCATTATAAAGCATATGAGGACAGACTTAAGGATCTTAATATGTACACCTTAGAGGAAAGGCGGGATAGAGGTGATATGATTGAGATGTTTAAATACCTCCGTGGCATAAATGTTCAGGGAGAGAGCCTCTTTCAATTGAAAGCAAGTTCTGCTACGAGGGGACATGGGATGAGGGTGAAGGGAGATAGATTCAGGAGTGATATGCGGAAATATTTCTTTACGGAAAGAGTAGTGGATCCGTGGAATAGTCTCCCAGTGGAGGTGGTAGAGATGAGGACAGTAACTGAATTCAAAAAAGCATGGGACCAACACAGAGGATCTCTAAAGGTAAAAAAGTGGACTGTTGTAGTTGTTATGGAAGGACAGACTAGATGGGCCTTGTGGTCTTTTTCTGTCATCATGTTTCTATGTTTCTATTAAGTCTTTGGTGTGACCTCATTTGGAGTATGGTGAATTGGTAGCCAATGGAGGGAGGCTAGTATTGGTGATATGTGTTGGAGTGAGTTAATTTTCAATATGATTCTGGCCACTGCGTTTTGCGCTAATTGCAATCGTTTGATGTTTTGTTTTGATATGCCTATTAGAATTAGATTGGCAAAGTCAAAATGTGGAGTTATGGTGGCCTGGATTATGTTGATAAAGTCTTGTGTAAATACTAGCGGACGAAGTTGTTTGAGGGTTTTGAGTTTGAAATAAATTTTCTTTATGGTATTGCTAATGTGTGTTTCCATCGTAAGGTGTGTGTCTAGTATAGCGCCTGCATTAAATCTCAGCTGCCAAATTCTTGACCAGTCTTCAAGTTTTGCTAGATCCCTCCTCATGTTATGTACATCTTCCTGGGTGTCTGCCCTATTGCAGATTTTGGTATCATCTGCAAAAAGGCAAACCTTACCCAATAGCATTTCTGCCATATCACTTACAAAAATGTTAAAAAGAATTGGGACAATAAAAGACTTTGGCTTTGGATAGTGCCAAAGTGGAAAGGAGAGTTTGGAAGTGACTGAAGGTAACCTAATGATGTGAAGTGATATGTCAGCTGCTATTTCAGATGAGAAAAACATCATTGGCAGCAGATCTGCACTTGTCCAAGGGCTGTGAATACAGACTAAAGTAGTGGAACTTCAATCAACTTATAAGGACTAATTAGTGGGAATGGGATTTGGAATGTCAAAGTTGTTTTCTAATACATATGCTAAATGCTTTTAATAGAAAGTATAAAAATTATGAACTTTTGCTGAGTAGTTGGTCAGAGTTTCCATGTTCTCTTTCCCCTCAGCACTGTTGTAACAAACAGATTTGCTTTGTTAACAGTGATCATGGTTGTTTCTTTAGCAGTATTGATGTAAAACATAAGTTTCTATGGGATGTGGGGGTATTATAGCCAAAAGTATTCACTCATGTATTTTCATACTATCTTTTATGCACATACCAGGGACAGTCTCACAGCTCTGGGGAAATGCCTGCAATATCTCTTCCCAGTGTCACGCCACTGGTGAAGCTAAGCTGGGCAGCCCCCTTTATTTATTTATTTATTTATTTAACACTCATTTTTTTACCGCATCTTCCAGAGATCAGTTGCGGTGTACAAACAACAACATTTAACAAAGCTAAGTTTGTTTTACATAGAACATCTTAATTTTACATAGAACATCTTAACATATCAAAAATAAACAAGGTGAGTTTTTGAACTGGGACCGTGTAAAAACAGTTAACTAACAAAGTGGAGTATCTATATACGTAAGACAGTACATAACTGATACAACTATATACATGCATAGGTATTAGGGCATAAGAGATAGGATCGTCAATTCGTTAGAGCTGAGTGTTGTCCGTTTAGGTGGGAGGTTTGTGCTTTAAGTGGTCATTTACCTGATTACCCTTGATTTCCTACAGGAACTGTCTCTTGAAAAATCACCTTGATCAGGGCAGGATTACCACTTTGGTGGGCCCTAAGCAAATAAACACATTGCCCCCATCCCATAATAATATATATACATTATAAAATTCCCCCAAATGGGGGTCCACATGGTTCTGACTGCAGAGGAAAACTAGCAGAGGAGGAAGTAGCAGGTTAGAAGTGCCTGTTTGCCAACTCCACCTGTTGACTGGAGGATAAGGCATGGGGGCAGGGAGGAAAGGATAACTACACACCTTCAGGAAATGGTAGCTCTGGCCTCACCACCCTTCCATCAATGCCTTGGGAGTGGAGGAGTAACCTAATAGAGCAGCAGGCTGAGAACCAAGGAAGCCTAGGTTCAAATATCACTGATGCTTCTTGTGATCTTGGTACAAATTTAGAGGCTCCTTTAGAAGTCCATTAAGTTGCCCTTAACATGTGTTTAGCACTACAACTAACGTGTGTTAAGTGCAAAACCTCTGTGCTAACTGTAAAGGGAATGGTAAGCATGTTCCCAGCAGATACCATGCAGATGCGTACCCTAATGCATGGTGTAATTACTGCAGGTACACCTAACTCTACCTATTGAGGTGGCATTAGTTGCACCCGTGCTAACTGCAACACTGACAGTGTGTGATATGTCCCCCTGTGCCAACTGCAGCGTGCTCTGCACACCCACTCTCCTCCCTTAATGCGCCCATTTACCATCCCAAAATGCAATTGGCAGTTAGCACATGAATTAGCATGCAGTAACTGTCATGCTCTGTGGTAACAGTTACCGTGTACCCTTGTGCACAGTTACCACATGCAAAAACATGCATTAACTGCTAAGTGTACTTTAATACAAAGACCCTTATGATTATAAGCCCACTGGGGACAGGGAAATGCATACTCTACCTGAATATAACTTGCCTTGAGCTACTACTGACAAGCCATGAGCAACATCCAATTTATGGCTTGATTTTATACAAGACACCTATGGGAGAAGTCCAGAAAGCATCTATTTTGAGTAGGCAGCATTAGCGCCTATGTTCCTTTATAAAATAGGCTCCCATCCAGCCCCAACAGTGCACAAATGTGAAAACACAAATTTACTTCTGATCCAAAGAAAGTGTAAATATGTTTGTACATAGCATCCCCACCTCCACTTCACCAAAGCTTTCCTCCTTGGAACATCTACATGCAGCTCATACACACCTTCCATGTGCATACTTTCTGTGCACATACATGGTTGCACAATTTTATAAAAGCAATTTTTTGTTTGTAAGACAGGCTTCAATCCAAAAAATATATACACCAAAATAAAGAGTGCCAAAAGAATATATAAATCTCTAACAAAAACAATGGAACTCACAAAAATAAATTCAAAATTAATGAAAAAAGCTCATTATATGTGACAAAATAAATGCTTAAAAGCTTTCTTATATTTATTGTTCGTTATTCTTTCTGCCTACACAGAGCTCAAACTGCGGATTTATTGGCAACAATGTATTTTATGCCACATTGCTTAGCAACCTCCTCATTGCTCCGTGTATCTCACAGCTCTTCAGACATATATATAGCTCTTTAAACATATATATACAAATGCTTGTGCTCGCAATGAAAAGAAATACTCAACTCGCTATATACAGGTTGCCCTGAAACAAGCTCTTCACAAACTTTCAATGACAATATCACTGGGACTTCATACAGCGGTTCAAATTTCCATGGCAGCTCAGTGGAACCTGACCCTGACCGCTGGTTTTGCCATCAAACAACAGCTTTATCAAAGGAATCACCACCACCAATGCCACAGATAATACCTTACCGAAACAAACATAGAAAAAACAGTTAAACGTTCCACATATCAAAATGTATCAAACTTTATCCCAAACTATTAAACTTCAGACTCACACAGCCTAATGGCTTGAATCCTCTTGCCCAGTACAGACATCAAGACAACCCAGCACACCCTCAAAATAAATACTCATTCATCCAATCATCCAATGCCACATCACTCACCCACACCAAAACCACCAATCCAAACACTCTCTCAACCAACAATGCCACAAATTATCCCCTTAATTAACACATCTGAGAGATCCCTTCTAACATGAGGGCCCTAGACACATGCCTAGTTTGCCTATGTCTTAATCCTGCCTCCCTCAAAATATGATGCTGGTGTAACCACTGGTGGTGGATCTCTGATCACTCACTATCACCAATCATACCCCATAGTCTTTATCAATGGGATATTAGCATACCCCATTGCAAGTATAAGTGTAGTTAAAGGAGTGTCTCAGAGAGCTTTGCAAGATCCCCCCATATTGATTTCAACCTCCTCCCAGATCCACTCCAGTCCTTTCCCAGGCCTCTATATGGTTGGTCCATGAGGGAGGGGCAAACTGTGGCCTTCTAACTTTAGTGGCAGCTGCAGCTCAGCAAGCCTCTAGGAATGCTGGTCCCCCACCTCAGGGGGATTTAGGCTTTGGAATGGAATCATCAGACGAGCAGGCAAATGAGTTCCTCTTTGGCTTCTGGTATTTGAAATTAGATAAACATCCTTTTGATGCAGGGGCATCAACTCAGGCCTAGTCCTCTTTGATGGCTTTGACCAATACGCTTATGCAGATATCCATGATCCACTGATGGTTTTCAGTATGCTACAAAAAAACAATATCCGGCGTAATTAAAAGGTGTAAGGGAGGAAAAAGACTTCAGGGGTAGTTAATCGCAGACTAATTTAACTGCTTCACCAAAATAATCATCAGTCTATATAGGAAGAAAACCAAGGTTTTCATTGAATACCCACGGGTGAAAATAATTCCCTAAAGCAGCAGAGTGAAACTCTGGCTAGTGTCACAGTTTGCTTATGGCAATAGATATTTTGGTGAATTATACAAATTCAGATTAGTTTTCATTTTTAAATACTGAGAATATGAGGTCTGAAAAAAGATTTTCAAGCTCTATGAGCTTGTTACATCACTCCATATACATTATCTATGTGCATATCACATTTTGAGAGTTGATAAGATTTTTTACTTGCTCAATGATCAGATAAAACTACTCTCCTATATATGAAAAATTGAAATATTAGGAAGTGAGATTAAAAATTTCAAAGAATATATAAGATATAATATATAAATAATCTCTACAAAAGCACTCCCAACCTAAGATGTGCACTCATTAATCCACGATCTATTAGGAATAAAATATGACTCATAACTGACATCATCACGGATAATAACTTAGACATATTATTCATTACTGAGTCATGGTTAACAACTAACGACACAGTGTTAATCAACCAGCTAAAACCATAGGATATACTATTTTCAACCACCAAAGACAAAAAGGGGAGGAGGAGTAACTATTATAACAAAAAAGGAACTACAACTATCAAAAGGTTCAATTGTAATAACTCAAAGCATGGACACTCTCATAGTAAACCTGCTTATCTGCCTAATCTACAGACCTCCATCATCAAAAGGAGAAGATCTATTCGATATCACAGATTACCTCTGCAGCAAAATCACCTCCAACAAATACACAATTATTCTTGGAGACATCAACTTGCCGTCCACCACAACTCATCTAGCACAAGGTTTCACAGAAACAATGGAAGCATTGGGATTTAAGCAAATAGTATACGAACCAACACACATTAAAGGAAACACCCTGGACCTCATTTTTATCCCACAAGATCCACCAAACATCACTTTTGATCCTAAAGTACAGATCCAACAGATTCCTTGGTCGGACCACTACTTGATCCAATTTAATATCCCACTCTTACCAAGTAAATCTAATACTAATCAAATCATTTTTCATAGAAGAAAGTTGTGCAAATTTGACAAAGACCAGTTCTTAATGGAAGTTTTACCTTTGATCCAAATAGAAACCAAGGACACCAACATACTTATAGACAAATGGAATACAACAATAAAGCAAGCAGCCACCTTACCCAATACCAATATAACTCCAAAGCCTCACACTAGAAAAAATGCAGTATGGTATTCAAAAGAAATACGAGAACTTAAAAGGACTCTTAGAAGAAACAAAAGGAAATGGAGAAAATCAAAGAGCTCTGCTGCCAAAACAAGATATCTTAACAAATTAGAAGAATACAAAAGATTAATCAACATCAATAAAAGAGACTATCACACAAAACTAATTATGTCAGCCCTAAACAAACCTAGAGAAATGTTTGACATCGTTAAATCTCTAACCTCCAATCAAAAAGAAGACAACTCCATACTCACACCAGACACCGACACCATGGCCTTATATTACAAAACAAAAATGGGATCGGAAGCAAGTACCAATTACCAATCTAAGATACCTATTCCTTCCATAAATCAGACATGGAAAAAATTCACACTACTTACTGAGAGGCAATTACAGTAGATGACATAATCAAATCATTAAACACATCAACTTCAGTATTAGACCCTTGCCCAGCACCATGGATTCGATTGACTCGCGACCATCTTTCTCCACACATCCTCAATCTAATTAACTTGTCATTAGAACAAGGTTTCATCCCAGTGGAACTAAAAAGTGCATCAATTTGCCCAATCTTTAAAGACAAGGACTTGGACAAATTGAAACCATGCTCATACAGGCCCATTTCAAATATGCCATATATGACAAAAATCCTTGAAAAGGCTGCACAGATACAACTTCAAAACTATGTAGACAGCTTCGCTCCACTCGACCCTCAACAACATGGTTTCAGAGTAGGACATGGAGTGGAAACCCTCCTCATGACCTTAACAGATAAGCTCCTTAAGGGTATTGAAAAAGCTAATGTTGAATTCATTTTAATATTCCTAGATATATCAGCGGCATATGACTCCATAACACATGACTATCTAACACACATATTACAACAAATTGGCCTTAATGACAAAGTGTTGTTATGGTTTGAATCATATTTAACAAACCGTAGCATTCAAGTAAAAATGGGCAACGACATATCAAAACCATTTTCTCAAAGAACAGGCATACCACAAGGATCAGCATTATCATCACTCCTTTTCAACTTATATATCCAACCAATCTGCAGTTTAATTAAGGACCACGACATATATTATCATCTATACTCTGATGATATCATGTTATACACCCAATTCAACACTAAACAACCATGCTTTCAAAAAAAATCAAGGAATGTCTCAATAGTACCACCACATGTTTGGCAGACCATAACCTCCAAATAAACCTCAAAAAAACAGAAATTCTAATAATAACAAAAAACTGCTCCTACACACCACCAGATTCAATAATGTTTAAAGAAGCAAGTATCAAAGTCAAAAAAGAGGTGAGATATCTGGGAGTTACTTTTGACCACCAGCTCAACTTTAACAAACACATCAGCAATACAATAAGGGCCATATTCAGCAAGCTAAAGTTCCATTTCATCCTGCTAGACCAGTGCAGACAAACGGGTTGTGTTCCCCTTCCAGCAGATGTTGGAGACAGAAAAAGATTTCCAGAGCCCTGATTGGCTGGCCACTGGCATATAGGAACATACCCATAAGGGTTCTCCTCAGTATTTTCTGTCTCCAGCAGATGCAGGAGTGTCTGGTTTTCTCCTCAATTTGACTTGCATTGTTTAATTTTCTACCTTTTATTTGTTCATTGTTTTTTTTCTTTGGTTTGCTTGCTCTCTGGAGGTATCCAGGCTTCACACGAGGTGTTGCCTTGGGTTTTCCCAGACCAGCCGCACGTCGAGGGTGTTTACAGGAGCTCCTGCTTTGGGTCAGTGCAGCCCTGTCCTTCCCCTCTCCCCGGAAGACCCCAGCCCTAGCCAAGAGGGTTAGTGTGCGGGGGTTGCAGTCTCCGAGTGCTCGGAGGGATCAGCTTGACTGTGTGCGGCTCTTCAGGACTGTAAGTGACAGCTCTCCTACCTTTCCCGCCTCCGCGGCAGCCCAACTTGTTTTTTCTTCTCGTTCTCGGAAGCGACGGCCTTAGCAGTGACTTTGGGGTCTCCCTGACTGCCTCTCTCCGGTCGACCGGCCCGCGGCGTTTCTTATTTTATTGCCTTACCCTTTTTTTCCTCAGTTCGCGGCTCCGTGTTTTCGCGCGCTTTTGGGCCGGCGGCCATTTTTGGAAGCCGCGTGGTCGCGCGGCCAGGGATATTGCGGTGCATCTTTTTTCTGCCGCTCGTTTTCCCTCACTGCCCTCAGGGTCCTTCTCCGCTCGGCAATGGACACCGGAGATCAAAGAGCACCTCCTTCCTGTCCGCGAAAATGCCTGCTGCGGGGCAGCGCTGTCTAGGCTGCAACAAGAAGAGCAAGGAGCTCTCTGCTAATATGTGCTCTGCCTGTCTGGCTCATCCTGGGGAGACCTCTCAGGCTGTAGCTGGTTCCGCGAGTCTCTCCAGTGCTACTCCGCCCGCCCTGCCTGTGCTAGCATCGCCGGCGGCGTCGATAGAGGTGCCTCAGGCCTCGGGCCTGCAGAAGGAGTGTCACTTGCCCTCAGAGGCCCAGTTTTTGGCGCTTTTTCGCCAAGCTTGGTCTCTATGGAACGCTGACTCTCCGGTTGGGGGTTCCATGCAGGTGCTGCCTGCGGGGGTGGCGGCGGATGCGTCGCTTTCTCACAAGCGCACACGTCAGGCCTCCGCCCGGGAATCCGGGTGCCCCTCCAAGAAGGTTTTGGCTTCCTCATCAGGCGGAGCTGTGGGCCTGGATGGGGCTGGCTCCTCGGGGGATGTCAGCCTCTCGGACTCAGAGATGGAGGATGGCGAGTATTCTCTTTCCGATCCTGAGCTGCCAAAAGCGGATGATTCTCAAGAAATACGTCTCTTCTGCAAGGAAGAGTTGACGCCCTTAATAGAACAGGTGGTGGAGGCTCTGCGGCTTTCCGATCCTCCCGCCTCGGACGCGACTCCATCGCAGTCTCAATCGGATCCAATCTTGCAGGGTATTCGGCAGCCTTCCAAGGCCTTTCCCTTCCCGGCGGAAATGCAGCAAATGGTGTCTCGGGAGTGGGATGCTCCTGATTCTCTGCTCCGAGCGGTACGCCGCCTGGGGCAACTCTATCTCTGGCCTCCGTCTGAGATTGACAAGTGGCTTGCCTATCCTAAGGTGGATGCCCTAGTTTCGGGGGTGACCAAGCATACCACCATTCCAGTGGAGGGCAGTGCAGCTCTCAAGGATCAACAGGATCGCAAGGTTGAGAATCTTCTCAAGACGGCATTTTCGTCTTCCACGATGGCATTGCAGGCGACGGTCTGTGGGGCCTTGGTGGCCCGAGCGCTGCTCCGCTGGCTTCAGAGGCTGCCGGAAGATCCCGCCATGGCGCGTTTGGAATCTGCCACGGCTTTTCTCGCCGATTCCTTCTACGACTTATTACGCCTCTCGGCTCGTTCCATTGCCTCCATTACTGTCGCACGGCGCTGGCTCTGGTTACGTCAGTGGGCGGCGGACGTTGCTTCTAAGTCGCGCCTCTCCAAACTTCCCTTTTAAGGGGCGTTTTTTGTTTGGGGAAGACCTGGACAAGTTGGTGAAGGATCTCGGAGAGGTCAAGCCACAGCGGTTACCTGAGGATCGCCAGAAACCTACTCAGCGGCGCTCCTTTCGGTCCTCTTCTCAAGGCTCTCGGCGGTATTCTCGTTCTGGTGACTTTCGCCGGTTTCGGTCTTACAAGCCCTCGGGGGCTTCGTTTCCCTCTAACCGAGGCCAACAAAGGAGTCAGTCCTTTCGTGGAGCACGAAAGGGCACTGACTCCTACTCTGGCTCAGGAAAGTTTCCCGGCTCCGCCCGTTCGTCCCGCTGACGGGACGGGCAGCCCACTCGAGTTCCTTCCTCCGGTAGGGGGAAGGTTAGCCCTTTTTTCTCGTCAGTGGGCAGCAATCACTGCGGATCGATGGGTGCTCAATGTTGTAACCTCCGGGCTGTCTCTCCCTTATTGCCAGCCTATCCCCGATGCCTTCCTTCTCTCTCCGACGGGGGCGTCCACAAAGAGACACGCCATTCACACCACTTTGCAACGCCTTCTTCGGCTCAATGCCATTCGTCCCGTGCCGGCTCCAGAGCGGGGCTTGGGTCGTTATTCTATTTATTTCGTGGTGCCCAAGAGGGATGGTTCCTTTCGCCCAGTCCTAGATCTCAAAGGGGTCAACCGCTGCCTCCATGTGCCCCATTTTCGAATGGAGACACTCCGGTCGGTTATTCAGGCGGTCCGCAAGGGGGAATTCCTTGCCTCCCTGGATCTCGCCGAAGCTTATTTTCACATACCTGTTCGAAAGGACCATCAACGCTTTCTGCGTTTCGCGGTGCTGGGCCGGCATTTTCAATTTCAAGCAATGCCTTTCGGCCTGGCGTCGGCTCCGCGGGCCTTTTCAAAGATCATGGTGGTAGTAGCCGCGGCTCTGAGGAAGCAGGGAATACGGGTACATCCCTACTTGGACGACTGGCTTATTCGAGCCGATTCCCGTTCGGAGGCCGACAGCACGGTGGCAAAAGTGGTGGCGTTTCTGGAGAGTCTGGGGTGGATTATCAATCATCCCAAGAGTTGTCTGTGTCCTTCTCAGTGGCTCGACATCCTTGGCGCAACGTTCGACACGGCTCAAGGCCGGGTGTTTCTGACAAAGGCTCGCTTCCTCAAGTTGTCCGGTCAGCTTCGCCTGTTTCTCCTTCAGTCCTCTCCTCGGGCATGGGACTATTTGCAGCTTCTGGGGTCGATGGCTGCTACCATCGACCTGGTACCCTGGGCGAGGGCTCACATGCGTTGTCTACAGAGGGCACTTCTTTCTCGCTGGTCCCCGGTGTCCGAGGATTACCAGCTCCGTCTCCCGCTCTTGCCGGGTCTCCGGTAAAATCTTCAATGGTGGCTTTCGCCGCGCAATCTTCTTCGGGGGGTCCCGTTGGACGTTCCACGCTGGGTGTTGGTGACAACGGACGCCAGTCTCTCCGGCTGGGGGGCTCACTGTCTAACTCACACAGCGCAGGGTGCCTGGACGCCTCTCGAGGCGACGTGGACAATCAATCGCCTGGAGGCTCGGGCTTTTTGCCTCGCCTTGAGGAGTTTTCTGCACGTCCTCCGCAATCAAGCAGTTCGGATCCTCTCAGACAATGCCACCACAGTGGCGTACCTCAATCGCCAAGGGGGGACGAAGTGTCCGGGAGTATCGAGGGAGATGGATCGGCTATTTCCGTGGGCGGAGAAATATTTGTTAGCCATTTTGGCGCAGCATATTGCCGGGGTCGACAATGTCACGGCCGACTTTCTCAGTCGGCACGCTCTAGATCCCGGGGAGTGGGAGCTCGTCCCCGAGGCCTATCAGGCCATTGTGCACCGCTGGGGACTGCCGGTGATGGACCTCATGGCCTCGGGAAGGAATGCCAAGGTGTCCGCCTATTTCAGTCGCTGGAGGGACCACGGATCCCAAGGGATAGATGCGTTAGCTCAGCCTTGGCCGGCTCACGTTCTTCTGTACGTTTTTCCTCCGTGGGCCCTGATCGGGAAAGTTCTCCGTCGCATCGAGGAGCACCAGGGTCCGGTGATTCTCGTAGCCCCGAATTGGGCTCGATGGCCTTGGTACGCGGATCTGGTCCGGTTGTCTCGGGGGCGGCCGCTGCTCTTGTCCTCGACGACGCCCCTCCTTTGTCAGGGTCCCGTGTTCATGGACGACGCAAGTCCCTACTCGCTTACGGCTTGGCTATTGAACGCCGCCAGCTAGCGCGCAAGGGCTATTCGTCCGAGGTCGTCTCTACCCTTCTCCGAGCTCGTCGATCTTCCACATCGCTGGCTTATGCGCGGGTGTGGCGTATTTTCGAATCCTGGTGTTCAGCCCATCAGGTTTCCCCTTGGCGCGCAGCAGTTCCAGAAGTCTTAGCATTTCTTCAAGATGGGTTTGGGAAGGGTTTGGCCCTGAGTTCCCTGCGGGTGCAGGTGTCTGCCTTGACTTGCTTCCGTGGACCAGTGCGGGGCTGTTTGTTGGCGTCGCACTCCGATGTGTCCCGTTTTCTCAAGGGGGTCAAAGTGTTGCGTCCGCCCTTACGGGCGGTTGTACCTCCTTGGGATTTGTCCTTGGTCTTGAAGTCTCTCATGGTTCTTCCTTTTGAGCCCCTCAAAGAGGCTTCCTTGCGGGATCTTACCCTCAAAACTGTCTTTCTGGTTGCGATTACCTCGGCTCGTCGGATTTCGGAGTTGCAGGCTCTCTCCTGTCGAGACCCTTTTCTCTCTTTTTCGGCGGAGGGCGTCACGATTCGACCGGTGCCGTCTTTTTTGCCGAAGGTCCTTACGTCCTTTCATCTAAATCAGCCTCTTTTCCTTCCCGCCTTTTCCAAAGAGCAATGCGCGGGAAGGCATAAGGATCTCCGAGCATTGGATCTCCGCAGAATTCTTCGTCGCTACTTGAAGGTTACTAATTCCTTTCGAGCGTCTGATCATCTCTTTGTTCTTTTTGCGGGACCTCGGAAAGGTCTTGCGGCCTCTAAATCGACGATTTCCCGGTGGCTCCGGGGCGCCATTGAAGCTGCTTATATTGATCAGGGCATGCCGGTGCCGGCGGTCCTTCGTGCGCACTCTACTAGAGCTCAGGCGGCTTCCTGGGCTGAGCGCTCTCACGTCGCTCCGGTAGATATTTGCCGAGCGGCAACTTGGGCGTCCTTGTCGACCTTTGTGCGGCATTACCGCCTTGATGTCCAGGCGCGTGCTGACAGTCAGTTTGGCACCAAAGTGCTTTCTGCGGCTATCGCTTCCCGCCCGGGTGGTCATTAGCTTGGGTACTTCCCGTTTGTCTGGACTGGTCTAGCAGGATGAAATGGAAGGTGAAATTTTCCTTACCGTTAATTTCCTTTCCTGGAATCCTGCTAGACCAGTCCAGTTCCCACCCTGCTGTCTATTACAGTTCTGAAAGTGATCCTCCGAACCTCTTGGACTTCCTCTAAGGAGATTATTATACCGGATGTCCGTGGGTCGATTTTTTCTTTTTCCACGCCCGTGCGTCATGTATATAGTTGGCCAGGTTTTTCTGGTCTCGTTGGCCGGGTCGGTTTGGTCTTGGCCTCCTTATCTTAGCTATACGAACTATACTGAGGAGAACCCTTATGGGTATGTTCCTATATGCCAGTGGCCAGCCAATCAGGGCTCTGGAAATCTTTTTCTGTCTCCAACATCTGCTGGAAGGGGAACACAACCCGTTTGTCTGGACTGGTCTAGCAGGATTCCAGGAAAGGAAATTAACGGTAAGGAAAATTTCACCATGTTGCAGCATCTAAGACCTCTCCTCTCCACAAGCGACTTCAGAACAACACTACAGGCTATGATCTTCCCGCACCTCGATTTTTGTAATGCCATATTAATGGGTCTCCCAAAGAAAACAATCCGCAGATTACAACTAGCTCAAAATGCAGCAGCCAGAGTAATCTCTCAAACACCAATCAAAGAGCATATATCACCAGTATTAATGAATCTTCACTGGCTCTCAATCGAGAGCAGAATAAAATATAAGGCCATCCACACTATATTTTAATCCATCCAAGATGATTCATCCACATATCTGAAAATGCTAATATCATTCACACCGGATAACAGACCAAGGAGAAGCATCAATAAAGACCTCCTTGTTCCAACTGAATTCAGGAACTGCAAATCTTCAACTTCAAAGACAGCATTCTCTATATATACACCACAATAATGGAATTCCCTTTTAGAGGACTTAAGAGCCACCAAGAACCCAGTAGCATTTCGTAAACAGTTAAAAACTCATTTGTTCAACGAACATTTTCGTGAACTAATTACTTAAAGACATTTCCACAGAGCAGCCAATGCTTACAACCTAGTCTATCAAATCAAGATGATAAATAGAAATAAATTCCGCTATAGAGCTAGTCACTCACTTATAAACAAATACAAAAACAAGCCAACATTTATCCTGTTATTTTTCCTATCCCCTTCCCATCACATGCTAACTATAATTCACGCTAAGGTGTTATTTATATTAACCTGTTTATCTTGTTAAAAATGTCAACAATGTACTTTTCCAGTTCAACAATGTTATTGTTACCAGTTTATCCTGTTAATTATGTCAACTCTGTTAAATGTAACTGTTCCAGTTTTGAGTTCCTTGTAAAACTGTTCCATGTAAAAACTGTTCCAGTTTATTGTTCCTTTGTAAACCGCTTTGATTCACGAAAGGCGGTAAGCACTAATAAATAAATAAGATAAAGATGGGAGGTTTTTAAAGATCAGTGATTATTTTGGTGAAGCAGGTAAATTAGTCTATAAAGGAAAAAAGGGGACTGTAAAGCTTAGTAGTTAATATGGAAGGGCAAACTGGGTAGGCTGTATTTATTTATTTGAACATATTTTTATACCGCCCCTTCCAGAGATCAGGGGCAGTTTATATTATAACAAACAAACTTTTTCATGGAACTGTATTAATAAACTTATACAAAGAACAGAGTAAATGAGGTAAAACTTCTAAGTATTTACACAGAGTGGTACTGATAAAGTACAACTTATAATTATTTACAACAGGCTATGTACAGGTGGATTTAAGTACATAAATGGCATTAGTGTGACCATCGATTGAGTTCAGCAATTACATCCACAGATTCAAATCTGTATGGCCTTTATCTGCTATCATGGTTTTGTGTTTATATGTGTGCTATTTTTTTTCACATTGCATGTTGAAAATTGAGAATTAAGAAAATTATTCATGCACATTGGTAGTATTGAGTCCACATAACTCTTTACAAACCAGACCACCCCTGCATTTTTAAGGGGGAGAAATCTTCACAACCCATTGATCTCAATAGATATAATCTCGGTTTCTAGGGGCATTTTAAATGTGGCCAATGCTCAGTATACTCAACATCATTGGAAATAAAAGTTTTTGTTTATCCAGTAACATTTTTCCACCTGTTCTTCTATATTTGTGGTATATGTCGTTAAATGTTCTCATGACCCTTCTATATGTGGGAAAAATTAAATGAATGGAAAGAACCTGCGTGATAGAGCACCGCAGTTGCCATAAACGACAGTCAGAAAAGGCCCCTAAGGTGCAACATTGTTGTATATAAGTCACACATTTGATGATCTATCTTGGTTTATTATCCCTATTCTCGCCACTGTGGTAATAGAAAAGCAGCATTGTCACGCTTGGAGCAATGTTCGATCTCTCAGTTAAATTCTGTGCAACCTGCGGGGCTTAATATTATTTAGTGGAATTGAAAGGAAGTTTTTGATATAAGTTTGTTTAAAAAAATCATTAAAAAATATTTATTTTAGTTTTGAGACATTACTGAGGCAGTGCAATCTATGTAAGAGACCTTTAAACATCTGTCATCAGATCATGTGGTGCAGCATTTACAAAGATAGTGTTCTTTGTTAGTTTGTATTCCAGGAGGCGTAGACAGAGCTTTGAGTTGGTGCAGTTGTGAACTTCCCTGCGGCAGGCGAACAGGGGCGGCCTTTGGAGGGTGTGGGGCCTCATTTGCATAAAGGGTCTCATTTGCATAAATACTTGCATAATGTTAACGTGTGCTAACCTTTAGTAAGCATGTCTCTTAATGAGTGTCTGGATAAAGAAAGACTACCAGATTAATATATTCCAGTGCCAACCGACAGGCACATTAGGAAGTACTATAAACACTGCCCAATTAGAACCCATAGCAAACTCACCGTATCATAACAGCACTACCAGGACTCACAAAGCACCAAACCCTGCCTATCAAAAAGACAACAATGCAAATATTAAACCAATACATCTCAGAGAATACCAATACATCTCCTACTGGGGAAAAAGAACAAGTGGCACTGTCAAATAGAAACTACATGAACAGAATACCTTAGCTCGGTTACATATGCAGAACATAGACCATCACCAAAGAACAAGGAATCATAATTTAGAAATACAAAGACAATAATTAATCTGGGAACCCCAAAGCCAAACTTGGAATGTATAACAACACTGGAGAAATAAAACTATAAATTAATTTCCTCTTGTACTAAACAAAAACGCAAAGACGTTAGCAATGCACATTTCCCAAAGCTGATATATTCCAATCAATAAAGTCAAAATAAAAAAGTATTTTTCTACCTTTTGTTGTTTGGGCATTTTCTTTTTCAGTTGCAGTTGCTCCATTCACTTTCTTCTGGTTTCTTCGTGTCTTCAGCTAACTCTCCATTGTTTGCTGTCTATTTGTCCTTTCTTCTCTCTTCTAGTTTTTTTCCATTCTCTCTCTACATCTGCTTTAACATACTGTGGCGGTCGCGCCCCTACCAGGCGGTCGCCTAGTAGGGACGGGAAGCCATCTTGAATTCCTCTTTACCAAGGATTGTAGTTGTGTATAGAGATAAATGAACCAAGTGGTTGTTTCAAAGCACACAGGAATTTTATTAGCTTCCGTGGCAAGCGGGTAACAAATCTTTAAAGCAGTTGTACACTCAAGTCAAAGAAAATAAAGGATAATCTTCTCCCATTAAAGCAAAGCTTACAACCAGTGTTGTAGTAGAATTATTTACACAGGCTTTCTTTTCTTTTCCCTTTATGATGCTTCTCTATTCCGTAATCATAAAGCACATGTATTTACAATTCCTAACTTCTCACTGCTCTCAGGCTTTCATTACTTAGCCACAATGCACATATCACAGTCCATTTCAGAACAAGCTGAAGTCAGGTCACTTTCTTTACCTTCTACCTCCATGCTTTCTGCTGAGCTGTATCTTGGCAAAGTTTGAAAACGCTCGGGCACTTTATGCTTAATGTTCTTTAACAGGTTAAACAGCCTATTCCACTGAATGGCCCCTTCTCCTCTAGGTAGGACTTCAACGGGCTTCTCCTGTTCAGTTTCTCCTGAAAACCCCTTCTTCCTAATCCGGGTTTTCTCAGGCCTAAACCTCTCTTCAGAGTCAGAGCAAGAAACACAGGGTTTTGGCTTTACTGCTTTCTTTCTCCTACCTTGGAGTCTTGTTGCAGCACCTTCCTGGCTGAGGCTTCTGTGGCTTGTGACTCTCTCTGCCTCTGAGCTAGACAGGGAATCAGGGTAAGACCTCCACTTCCCTTCCTGGGGCTTCTGCTGCCTGCAGACAGACCCTTCATCAGAGGAGTCTAAGCACTCTTGCCTTAGCCTTCTCAAAGCCAACCTTTTCTCTCTCTCCCTCTTGCCAGTCTGTTTGGTCCTCTGCCTGGAACCTTCTCTGTAGCTTCCTTGGCTGCAGTGCTGGCTGCTCTTGTCTCTGCTGCTGCTGCTCTCTTTGTGGCTGCTTCTCTCTTGGCTGCTTCTCCCTTGACTGCTTCTCTCAACTTTGTTTGTTTTCTCAAACTTAAACGTTGAGCAGGGTACCTCCCTTCCTGGCTCCACCCACTTGTACCTCCTACTCTTACCTGGGGTTGTCATGGAGTCTGGGAGTGGCTTAAACCTAGCTCTACCCTCTTGGTTTCTCTCAGGGATTTTGCTGTGGTGTATGTGTTCTAGTGCGCCCATCCCCCGAAAAGAAGAAAAAGTTCTTCTTTCTCTTTTATTTCCATGCTGAGCTGCACTCTCCTTACCACAATACTGATCTTTCCCTTTTTGCTGTTTCCTCCATTTCTTTCTTTATTTCTTTTTTATCCACTCAAATTTCACCCTTCCTTCCTCAATCCCCACTTACTCTCCCAATACCCTGCCAATTGTAGATTTTTCTTCCCTCCCACACAAATATCTTTTCTCCTCTCCATCCTCACTCCCCCAGCCCAATCCCCTTCTAGTCCTCCCCCAACATCAGCTCCCTTCTAGTTCCAGCCCCACCCAGCATCCGCTTCCTTCTAGTCCCATTCTCCCATCCCACCGCATCAGCCCATTTCCATTCCTAGCCCTCCCATCAGTCCATTCCCAGTCCTGTCCTAACCCCCATCAGCCCATTTTCAGTCCAAGCTCCCCCATCAGCCCATTTCCATTTCTAGCCCCCCATCAGCCATTTCAAGTCCTATCCCAGCTCCCCATCAGACCATTTCCAGTCCAAGCTCCCCCCATCAGCCCAATTCCAATCCTAGCCTCCCCATAAGCCATTTGTAGTCCTATTCTAGCCCCCCATCAGCCCATATACAGTCCAAGCCCCCCATCAGCCCATTTCCCTCCTAGCCCCCATCAGCCATTTCCACTCCTATCTCAGCTTCCCATCAACCCATTTCCAGTCCAAGCCCCGCATCAGCCCATTTCCAGTCCTATCCCAGCTCCCCATCAGCCCATTTCCATTCCTAGCCCCCCATCAACCATTTCCATTCCTATCTCAGCTTCCCATCAACTCATTTCCAGTCCAAGACCCGCATCAGCCCATTTCCCGTCCTATCCTTGCCCCCACCCTCACCATGAAGAGCCCCACGCCTGTCTGAGCAGTGTATGAGGGAGCCGAGGACGCCAGAGGCCCTGGCTCGCCTCTACACAGCGCTGGAGTGAAGCCTGCTGAGTGCTGGAAAAGGTTAAAGATCATTTCCTGTTTCCCAGCACTCCACAGGCTTTACATGAACACAGCACAAGTGAAGGAGCATGCTGCTCGTCACTCCAGCACTGTGCAGAGGCAAGCCGGGGCCTCTGGCATCCCCAGCTCCCTCTGAAGCCGGCCCTGCAAACCCTGCGGAATGAGGTTCACGTGGGGCCCTGTGCAAACAACATTCTCACTCAATGGACAGGCCGGTCCTGCAGGTGAATATCACCGAAACACAGTACTGGGGTCAGGACTCTATGATTATAGCTCTGGACATTCTATGGACTTCGGAAGTTTTGTGAGAATGAAATGACCTATTCCAGCATCCAGATAAGTACATTTACATAAGGGAGCCATCTTATAAGTTATAAATTAAGGGTCATTCATTGGAGAACATGTTGTACTGTAACTTTCTGAAATATAGCACAACAAGGAATCAAAACATATTAGATAGTGGAGTGTTGGGTGTCAAGATTAAAAGTGATTCCACTAAAATATAGCTTGTATAAATGGTGGTTGCATAAAAAGTTGTATGAGTACCTGCAATATATATAACAATTTATCTTGTGTACAAACACATGGACTAGAAGTTTATTTTGAAAAACATAGAATACATTGGCTCTGTAAATATCCTATTTATATTATTATAGGAGTGGAGGAGTAGCCTACTGATTAGAGCAATAGCCTACTACCCAGGAGATCTGGGTTTGATTCCTACTGGTGTTCCTTCTGACCTTGGGCAAGTCACTTCATCCTCCATTACCTCAGAAGAAAAGGCCTGGCAATCTACTTCTGGTTACACCTTGCCAAGAAAACTCAGGGGCTGCTGGGTCACCAGGAGTCAGCATTGACTTGAAGGTACTTAAAAATATAAATATATATTTTTATATTAGATAGATTACACCACATAGGCATACACGGAAACGTATTCAAATAGTTCCAATCCTATCTTACCATTCGTACCCAACAGGTACGAATCGGTCAGCAAATTTCCCAACCATATAATCAAGAACAAGATATACCTCAGGGATCTGCCCTCTCATCTTTATTATTTAATATATACCTACAACCAATATGTAACATCTTCAAAAAATTTAATTTAGGATATCACATCTATGCGGATGACATAATGCTCTATCTCCCGATAGACATTATGAATCCCAGTTATCAAAACCTAACAACAGGCTTCAGTGCAGCAACAAATTGGCTAAACCTCCACAACCTAAACATAAATTAAAACAAAACTAAGGTCCTTTTTGTTACAAGGAACCCAAACTTCTCCCCTCCCCCAAAACTACAACTTCACGACACCGAGCTAGAAGCAAAAACAGAAGTAAAATACCTTGGGGTTACCTTGGACCAGACACTTTCAATGACCTCCCACATAAAACAAATGGCTAAAACCATCTTGTACAAACTATAAATACTCCAGCAACTCAGGCCATTCCTCAATAATCATGAGTTCCGTACAGTCCTCCAGTCCATAATCATTCCCCACTTTGACTTTTCAAATGCTATTTTACAATGCCTACCAAAACATACCATTAATCAACTTCAAATGGCCCAAAATGTTGCAGCCCATATCATTTACAAGGTGAACAGCACAGAACACAACACTCTCATACTACATGAGTTACTCTGGTTGCAAATATTGAGTTGTATTAAATACAAGATACTTGTTATCACATTCAAACTGTTGAGGGAAATGGCCCCTTCATACTTAGCCTCACTAATCGACAGCCCGAATCAAGACAGAATAAGAAGAAGTCGCAACAATAATGCCATAGCAGTCCTCCCTAAATACCACTACACAAACCGATCAACTAGTAACAGAGCATTCACCAACGTTTCACCCATACTCTGGTATTCACTACCAGATAAATTAAGAGCTTTCAGGACCTAAAGGACTTTCATAAGGAACTAAAAACGTATTTGTTTATAGAACACTATGGTGCTATAACTGATGGAAATAAGATATAACCAACATAGCCACAAACTTTCAAAGATAATTATTTACAGTACATAACTCTGATCAACACATAACCTCCTTGTAAATAAGATTATTGTAATTTCTCCAGGACCAAGCAGGAAGTCAGTCCTCACTTATGGGTGACGTCGGCGCCGACGGAGCCCTCGCGGAGCAATTTTCCCCAGTTTTCAAAGAAAGCCTTTGGGAATTGCAGCGCGCATGCGCGGTCGTCTTCCCGCCCGAGGGTGCCATCTTAGCCAGTCTTCTTTTTTCCGCGGAGCCCTACAGACGTCCCCGTCTTGTCCCCGCGTAAAAGTTGATTTTCTTCTTTATTTTATCTTTTTTTCCTTCGGTTCGACGCCGATCTTTTTCCCGCCCGGACTCGCGACGCCGGTCACGAGTCCTCTTACTTTTTTCGGTTTTTCTGACTTAGTCAGCTTTCGTTTTCGGTTTTTCCCTGGCAGCCCGGTCCTTTGACCTCGCAGGGGCCCTTTTTCCCCCGATGGCTGCCAGTGGGTTTAAGCGGTGTGGTCGGTGTGACCGAAATATGTCACTAACTGACACACACGACTTTTGCCTCCGCTGCCTGGGCCCGGATCATGAGGAACTGATCTGTGGGCCCTGCAGCAAAATGTCCTCAAAGGCGTTGAGGAGTCGGCGGCATCAGCGTGAGAGAATCTTCGCTGACCCCAGCCGTACCCGGACCTCGTCGGAGGCCTCCGCGTCGAAAGGCTCCAGCTCGGACCGTCGCCGGAGTTCCTCCGACCGGGGTTCTCCCTCCGGGGACCATCGTCGGAAGGTGAAACCCGCGAGGGCGGCGTCGGTGGACGCTCCTGGTTCCGCGAGGGCCAGGTCGCATAGCCCCGACAGCCGCCCCGGGTCCTTGGAGAAGGAACACATCCCGAAGCGACCTCGCCTGGAGTCGGAGATGCCTGCCCGGGTAAGTCCTGTGGTCCTTCTGGACTCGCCTCCGCGACAGCCGACGTCGGGCCCGACGCCGTCGGGGCCCGAGTCGGGGGCTGCTGGGTCACCTGAGCTCGGCCTCAGGTTGACGGCCTTGGAGAGCAGACTGTCTGCCTTCATGGACCAGCAGAGGGCACTGCTCGCTGGCTTCGCTGGCGCCGCTGCCCCGACCGCCGGGACGTCGACGTCCAAGTCGACCCCGGAGACCGAGCCGATCCTCGAGTCCATGAGAACTCGAGTCGATCCTCGGTCGAGGTCACCCTCGGCCTCCCGTTCGGGACCGAGGTCGCCGACGCCGACTCCCTCGGCGTCGGGGCGGCAGGCGCCGCACCCTGCCCGGGCCGACCCCACCGAGTCCTCGTCGGAGTCGGTCTGGGAGTCTGAGGAGGAAGAGTCACCTGATTCTTTCCGGACTCGGTGTGTCCCATCGGACTCACCGGAGTCCGAGCCTCGGAAGCAGTCCCCCCCGGAGGATGCCCGGTTTCTCGGACTTCGTTAGGGATATGGCCAAGGCTTTGGCCTTCCCTGCGGATCCCGAGGAGGAGCCTCGAGCCGAAGAGCTCGACGCCCTCCAGTATGACTCTCCCGCGAGGGAACACTTTACTGTACCGGTTCCTCCTATGCTGGAACGACTACTCTTCCGCATGTGGGAGAGTCCGGCCACCTCGCCGGTCCTGAGCAAGCGGGTCGACTCTATCTATCGAGTCCGCAAGAGCCCTGGCTTTCAGAAGGCACAGCTGCCACACCATTCCATGGTAGTGGAATCGGCCATGCATCGTCTTAAGAGCCAGAAGATGCACTCCTCGGTGCCTCCTGGAAGGGAGGCCCGTAACCTGGATGGCCTTGGCAAAAAGTGCTTCCAGGGCTCTATGCTCGCCTGTCGTGTCCAGACTTACCAGCTATACATGGGCATGTATCTCCGGGATCTGGCTAAAGAGCTAGCCGGATTCTCCGCTGGTCTGTCCGAGGAACCCTTGCGGAGGTTCCTAGCCTTGTCCACTGGCATTCGGGAATGCTCAAAGTTCATGTCCCGAGCAGCCTATGATGGCTTTGAAGCATCGGCTCGAGTGGCCGCAGCCGGCATCGGTGCCCGCCGACAGGCTTGGCTTCAGTCGTCGGACCTTGAGCCCTGGGTGCAGGACAAGTTGGTCGATGTCCCCTGCCGAGGCGAAAACCTCTTTGGCAAGCCCATGGCGGAAAAGGCTGCGCAAATTGAGACTGAGACTCTCACCAGGACCAGGCTTTCTAGGAAGACCTCCGCCCCTTCCCAGAAAAAGAAGGGCTCGGGGAAAAAGTCCTTTTACCCGAGGAAGGCGGCTGCCTACAAACAGTACCCCCATTATCAGGCCCCTGCAGCTCCCCAACAGGGCCAGCAGGCCAAGGGACGGGGTAACGGGTCCCGTAGGCAGCAAGCCCCCAAGCCTGCACCACCAGCCCCTGCTCAG
Source organism: Ichthyophis bannanicus (assembly GCA_033557465.1). Lineage (NCBI taxonomy): Eukaryota > Metazoa > Chordata > Amphibia > Gymnophiona > Ichthyophiidae > Ichthyophis > Ichthyophis bannanicus. The sequence goes on along the minus strand of CM066032.1, from coordinate 787,465,920 downwards.
CAGGGTGGGGGTTTTTGACTCACAAAGCATAGCCTCTCCCCCCCCGCTGGTTCCTCCCAGCACCGGAGGCCGGCTGGTTCACTTCGCCCACAGGTGGTCCAGCATCACCGCAGATGCCTGGGTGCTTCAAGTCGTGCGAGAAGGCTATCTTCTCCACTTCCATCAGGTCCCTCCCTCCTATTTTCCGGGAGAACCTCCGCGACCCCCTCTGCACAGGGAATTACTCCTTCAGGAGTTAGCAGGTCTTCTGCAGGAACAGGCGGTGGAACCGGTGCCCCACCACCTGAGAGGTCAAGGCTTTTATTCCAGGTATTTTCTGATACCAAAGAGAACAGGGGCCTCAGACCCATCCTGGACTTACGCAACCTCAACAAGTTCCTTGTGCGGGAGAAGTTCAAAATGCTTACCCTTGGAATCCTTCTGCCCTACCTCCAGCAGGGAGATTGGCTATGCTCCTTGGATCTAAAGGATGCCTACACGCACATCCTCATCCACCCAAGCCACCGCCAATACCTAAGGTTTGTGGTGGCAGGAAATCATTACCAGTACAGAGTACTGCCCTTTGGCCTGTCCTCCGCACCGCGAGTCTTCACAAAATGTCTCGCGGTCGTGGCGGCCCATCTCCGGCTTCACGGCCTCTATGTCTTTCCGTACCTCGATGACTGGCTCATCAGAGCAGCGTCCGCTCAGGAGGTCACCAACGCCACGTGCCGCACGGTGACTCTTCTGCAGCACTTGGGCTTTGTTATAAACTTCGCAAAGTCCACTTTGCTCCCCTCACAGGATCTCGAGTTCATCGGCGCGAGGCTGCACACTCCTCAGGCGCGAGCATACCTACCGCTCGACAGGGCTCAATGGCTCATGGACCTAGCCGACCGTTTTTGCAGCCAGCCCCTGGTCTCCGCCAGGCGCTTCCTGAGACTGCTCGGCCATATGGCTTCCACCGTCCATGTGACCCCCAATGCCCGCCTGAATATGCGGTCTGCTCAATGGTGTCTCCGCCAGCAGTGGCGACAAGCCACAGGCGGCCTAGCAGACCTAGTGCGCGTCTCCGAGCCGCTGGTCTCGTCTCTCCGGTGGTGGCTCCGGCAGCCGAACCTGATATTCGGAATGCCTTTCCAGTCACCTCAACCGACCTGGGTGCTGACCACCGATGCATCCCTCCTGGGCTGGGGAGCACATTGCCAAGAGGCACGTACTCAGGGCCTCTGGACCACGTGGGAGTCTGCTCAGCAGATCAACTTCCTGGAGCTCAGGGCGATCCGCCTAGCTCTCAAGGCCTTCTCCCACCTGACTTCCCAACAGTCCGTCCTTGTACAGACGGACAATCAAGTTGCCATGTTCTACGTGAACAAACAGGGGGGCACGGGCTCCTTCCTCCTCTGCCGGGAGGCACAGAAGCTCTGCTCTTGGGCCGTCAGTCACGGCATTCTCCTCAAGGCAGTTTATCTCCCGGGCCAGGAAAATTGCCTTGCGGACAAACTCAGCAGGGTCCTCCAGCCGCACGAGTGGCGTCTGGATCCCTTGGTAGTTCAGAAGCTCTTCCTCAAGTGGGGCCTCCCCACGGTGGATCTCTTTGCCAGTCCTCACAACCGGCAGCTTCCTCGCTTCTGCTCTCGTCAGCCACACCCCCTTCGGGTTGCGGCGGACGCCTTTCTGATCTCATGGTCGGGGAGCCTTCTGTACGCTTTCCCTCCCATCCCGCTAGTCTCTCGGACTCTTTTCAAGGCTCTCCGAGACAAAGCCTTCATGATCCTGGTGGCACCTCGCTGGCCCAGGCAGCCGTGGTTTCCGCTCCTGCTGCAACTGGCGGTGGAGGATCCAATCCCTCTGGGGGTACAACCGGATCTCCTCACTCAGGATCAGGGGTCCCTACTGCACCCCAACCTCAGGTCTCTCAACCTCATGGCCTGGCTGCTGAGAGGGTAGTCCTTGCTCCCCTTCTCCTGCCGGCGGAGGTGGAGGAGGTCGTCTTGGCTTCGCGACGGCCTTCTACCCGCAAATGCTACGCCCTTAAATGGCGTCGCTTTGCAGTCTGGTGTACCCAACAGTCTCAGGATCCCTTCTCCTGCCCGGTGTCGGTGATCTTGCAGTACTTGCTGCACCTCTCTAATCTGGGACTTAAGTCCAACTCTGTCAAAGTTCACCTCAGTGCTCTTTCAGCACATCATGTGCCGGTGGACGGCAGACCTCTCTCCAACGACCCTCTCGTAGCGAGGTTTCTCCGAGGTCTCCTTCTACTTAAACCACCTCTGCGCCCGCCGGCGCCTGACTGGGACCTGAATGTGGTTTTGCAGCGGATCACCTGTCCGCCTTTTGAACCTATGGCTACCTGTTCTCTCCGTTTTCTGTCTTGGAAAACACTGTTCTTGAAAGCCCTCACTTCCGCTAGACGCGTAAGTGAATTGCAGGCCCTCGTGTCTGATCCCCCTTACACTAGGTTCTACAAGAATAGGGTAGTCCTACGGACTCACCCGAAATTTCTGCCTAAAGTGGTCTCCCCTTTTCACATCAATCAGGAGGTGGTACTTCCAACCTTCTTTCCCAGACCACACTCCAGCTGAGCTGAAACGGTCCTCCATACCCTGGACTGTAGAAGGGCATTGAACTTCTACCTTGACCGTACGCGGGAGCACCGTAAAGCTGCTCAGCTTTTTGTGTCTTTTGACCCCAATAAATTGGGGCTCCCGGTCTCCAAGCGTACTCTGTCCATCTGGGTTGCGGACTGTATCTCTTGGGCTTATGGGGCAGCCGGACTCTCCTTAGAAAGTCGAGTCACGGCTCATTGCGTTCGGGCAAAGGCCACGTCAGTGGCTTACCTCCGCTCTGTTCCGCTGGCAGACATCTGCCGGGCCGCTACTTGGTCTTCGAGCCAGACTTTTGCGGTCCATTACTGTCTCGAGAGGGAGTCCCGTAGGGACAGTGCTTTCGGACAGGCAGTCCTCCGTAATCTCTTTGAGGTCTGAGCAACTCCTACCCTCCATCCCGGATGTGGGCTACCGGTGGGTGATAATTCAGCGAAGATTCTATCCTTCTGTGCTGCTGAGCTAGAGGGAGCTCATTTTTGTGCTTAGGGTCTCCGGTAGCCTTGAGCTTGGGAGTCCCATAAGTGAGGACTGACTTCCTGCTTGGTCCTGGAGAAAGCGTAGTTACTCACCTGTAACAGGTGTTCTCCAGGAGCAGCAGGAATCAGTCCTCACTACCCTCCCTCCTCCCCTTGGAGTTGCAATCGTCTGCTTATGTTCTTTTTGCAAATTTTTATGCTGTCTTTTTTAGCTATGTCATCTGACTGGCTAAGATGGCACCCTCGGGCGGGAAGACGACCGCGCATGCGCGCTGCAATTCCCAAAGGCTTTCTTTGAAAGCTGGGGAAAATTGCTCCGCGAGGGCTCCGTCGGCGCCGACGTCACCCATAAGTGAGGACTGATTCCTGCTGCTCCTGGAGAACACCTGTTACAGGTGAGTAACTACGCTATATGTTTTCTGTAAATGTTATGATCTCCTACAGGAATACAATCTATAAATACTGTTAACATCACTGTTCAATGCCGAAGTTCCATGTTTTACTTAAGTTAATACGATAGTTCATTGCAATTTGTTTGTTCAATTGTAAACCGCCCCTAATCTCTGGAAAGGGCGGTATAAATAAATAAATAATATGCTCATTTGATATCAGTGGGTTCATTGGGGTTTTCAACTTTCACTGGTCAACAAGAAAAAAATCATCACAAATAATTTCATGTGTATTAGATAACCTATGATAAATAATGTTCAAAACCGGTTTTGTTTTTGTTGTATCACGTCAGGTTTGAAAGATGATAGTGTTGAAAGTTTTGCTATACTTGCCAAATTTACATTTTTATTTTATTTATTTAATAGTTGTTTATACCACTTTATCATTTCAATCAAAGCAGTTTACATTGTAGCTTAAACTTGGTAATGTACATTAAACAGGGACATTGGTAACTTGGATTTTTCTGAGCAATGCAGGGTTAAGTGACTTGCCCAAGGCTACAAGGAGTGCTAGTGGGAATCAAACCCTGGTCTCTTGGTTCCCAAGCCAGTGCTCTAACCATTAGGCTACTATGTCTATGATTACTCTACCAATATTGATTGGTATTTATTTTGCCATTCAGGTTAATTATTTTGATGATGTATTTGGTAATAATAGCACTGAAGAAGTCATCAGAAATAAGATAATCATGCCAAGACAATGTAGAAATCATTCCGATGTTTTTTGTTACGTTTGTGGTTCATTTGCTACTGTATCTCAACGTCGTACCATAACATCAAATCTTTCCAAAATGTACACTTTATATTTTGGATGCCCTTGGGGTAACCAGGATAAGACATGGGTGCTTCACATCATTTACATTGCCTGTGCAAATGGACTACATGAGTGGTTAAATGGAAGGAAACAAAGACTCTGGCACCGGTAAACTTCTAAAGGTTCTGCCCCCTCTGACACGGAAAGCATCATCAGAGGGGGCGGGAGCCATCAGAGTCTTACCAGTATGCCGGATTTGCAAGAACCGGCGCTTTTGTTTTCCTTCTTTTTTTTCCTTCAAAGTTGATAGCTCGCTGCACATCTAAGCGGCAGTGAGCTATCAACTTTGAAAAAAAAATGGAAAGCAAAAGCGCCGGCTCAGACAACTCCGGCATGCTGGTAAGACCCTGATGGGTCCTGCCCCCTATGATGTTGTTTTCCAAGTTAGAGCAGGCAGAAACTGCAGGGGCTTACCAGCACCAGAGTCTTGAAAACCCTGTGCTTTTGCTGTTCCGGTGGTGCAAAGGGCACTGGCAGATGTTGGACAAAGGGAGGATAGGGAGGTACAAGAGGGAAAATGCTGGACAAAGGGGGAGGGCCAGGGTAAATGCTGGACAATGGGCGAGGGACAGGAGGGCAAATGCTGGACAATGGGGGCAGAAGAATAAATGCTGGATAAAAGGGGGGAGAGACAGAAGGGCAAATGCTGGACAATGGGTGAGGGACAGGAGCGCAAATGCTGGACAGCAGGGGGGGCGTGACGAGGGAAATGCTGGACAAAGGGGGTGCAGGAAGACAAATGCTGGACAACAGGGGAGAGGGACAGGACAGATGCTGGAAAATGGGAGGGGGCAAGAGGATAAATGCTGGACAACAGGGGGAGGGACAGGAGGACAAATGTTGGACAACAAGAGAGGGACAGGAGGAGACATGCTGGACAACAAGGGGGAGGGGCAAGAGAACCAATGCTGGACAACAGTGGGGAAGGACAGGAGGACAACCAATGGGACACTTTGATACTTGGGTACAAACTATATCGTAATGATAGAGCAGAGCAAATTGGTGGAGGGATTGCACTCTATGTTAGTGAGGGCATTGAGTCACAAAGGATTAAAGTTTTGCAGGAAACAAAATTCACTGTAGAATCTCTATGGATTGAAATTCTATGTAAAAAGGGGAAGTGTAAGGCGATGGCAATGGGGGGTGTACTATCGACCACCTGGCCAGAATGAACAAATGGATGATGAAATGCTCAAAGAAATCAGGGAAGCTAACAAAAGTTACAGCACAGTAATAATAAAGGGTATCGAATGGGTCAGTGTCACGACAGGACATGCTAGGGAGATAAAGTTTCTAGATGAAATAAATGACCACTTCTTGGAGCAGCTGGTTCATGAACCAACCAGAGAGGAAGCCATTTTGGACCTAGTCTTTAGTGGAACACAAGTTCTGTTGCAAGAGATAAGGGTGTTGGAGCCACTTGGCAATAGTGATCATAGCATGTATGATTTTCTCCCATTTGGTGAGGGGTCTTACATGTGCACAAGTTGCAAGGAGCTCTTTGCTCTCAGGGAATAAGTCCGATCTCTGGAGGCAAGAGTAGCAGACTTGGAAGATATAAGGAAGACAGAGAGGTACATAGACGAGACCTACAGGGATATAGTCCTGAAGTCCAACCTCCAGTCTGGCAGCATCCCTGTTGCCATGGAGGAGAGAGGTCACGTGACAGGAGAGCATTACCCTGGTGTGGCCGGAAGTGATCCTATACCTAGGACCTGTCCTCCAGGTGATGTAAAATCCTCTCACACCGAGGAAGTTTCTCCAGGGTCATGTGCCCTTGAGGGAAGGGTTAGGACAGCCGATCATTATGCATGTAGATATCTGGGTGGTTGGTGGACGTGAGGATCACCTGGTAACATGCCTGCCTGGTGCGAAGGTAGCAGAACTCATGCGCCACTTAGACAAGGTCTTAGAGAGTGCTGGGGAGGAGTCTGCTGTCTTGGTACATGTCAGTACCAATGACATAGGAAAATGTGGTAGGGAAATTCTGGAGGCTAAATTTAGGCTTTAGGTAGGAACTTGAAATACAGAACTTCCAGGGTAGCGTTCTCTGAAATGCTTTCTTTTCCACGCGCAGGACCCCTAAGGCAGGCAGAGCTCCGGAGTCTCAATGTGTGGATGAGACGATGGTGCAAGGATAAGGGTTTTGGATTTGTTAGGAACTGGGGAACATTCTGAAGAAAGGAGAGTCTCTACCGAAGGGATGGGCTTCACCTTAACCGGGATGGAACCAGGCTGCTGGCATTAACCTTTAAAAAGGAGATAGAGCAACTTTTAAACTAGATAATAGGGGAGAGCCGACAGTCGCCCAAGAGCACGTGGTTCTTAACAATGTATTCTTGAAGGATACTACAAAAAAATGAGTTTAGGGCACATCAGCAGAGAGGTTCCAATAAAGACAAAGGTAGCCCAAATGCCCTTGAGTACAGAGCAGACAGAACTTAAAGATTCCAAATTACCCCTGCCTACCGATAACCAGATAAATATGAATAAAATACAGTCTCTAAAATGCTTGTATGCAAATGCTAGAAGTCTAAAAAATAAGATGGGAGAGTTAGAATATATAGCACTAAATGAGAAGTTAGATATGATTGGTATCTCAGAGACATGGTGGAAGGAGGACAGCCAGTGGGACACTGTGATACCTGGGTACAAACTATATCGTAATGATAGAGCTGATGAAATTGGTGGAGGGGTTGCGCTCTATGTTAGAGAGGGCATTGAGTCACAAAGGATTAAAGTTTTGCAGGAAACTAAATTCGCTGTAGAATGTCTATGGATTGAAATTCCATGTAAAAAGGGGAAAACGATGGCAGTGGGGTTTTACTATCAACCACCTGGCTAGAATGAACAAATGGATGATGACATGCTCAAAGAAATCAGGGAAGCTAACAAAAGTTACAGAACAGTAATAATAATGGGTGATTTCAATTACCCCCGTATTGACTGAGTCAGTGTCATGGCAGGACATGCTAGGGAGATAAAGTTTCTAGATGAAATAAATGACTGCTTCTTGGAGCAGCTGGTTCATGAACCGACCAGAGGGGAAGCCATTTTGGACTTAGTCCTTAGTGGAACACCAGATCTGGTGCAAGAGATAAGGATGTTGGGGCCACTTGGCAATAGTGATCATAGCATGATCGCGTTTGATTTAATTAATGGAGGAGGGATGGTTAGGAAATCCACAGTTCTACCTTTTAACTTTCAAAATGGAGACTGTAATAAAATGAGGAAAATAGTTAAGAAAAAACTAAAAAGAGCAGTTGCAAAGGTTAAAGACTTACATCAAGCCTGGGTGTTGTTTAAAAATACTATCTTGGAAGCCCAGATTAGCTGTATTCCACATTTTAAGAAAAGTGGAAGGAAGTCCAAAAAACTGCCAGCATGGTTTAAAGGTGAGATCAGAGAGACTGTTGTTGCCAAAAAAGCATCTTTCAGGAAATGGAAAAAAGAGCCAAATGATGAAAACAGGGAACAGCACAAGCACTGGCAAGTTAAATGCAAGGCATTGATAAGGCAGGCAAAGAGAGAATTTGAGAAGAAACTTGCTGTGGAAGCAAAAATGTATAATAAAGACTTTTTCAAGTACATTCATAGCAAAAAACCTGTGAGAGAGTCAGTTGGACCATTAGATGATAGAGGGGTGAAAGGGGCAGTAAGATTGGACAAGGCTATAGCGGACAGACTGAATGAATTCTTTGCTTCAGTCTTTACTGAAAAAAATGTAGGGATGTTACCCATGACTGAAATGGTATTTAAAGGTGATGCCGCAGAAAAAATGAAATAAATATTGATACACTGGGAAGATGTATTACAACTATTTGATAAATTGAAGAGTATCAAATCACCTGGACCAGATGGTATACATCCAAGGGTGTTGAAAGAACTGAAATATGAATTTGCAGACCTGCTATTAGTATTCTGTGAACTATTATTAAAATCATCTGTAATACCTGAAGATTGGAGGACGGCCAATGTAACACCAGTTCTCCAGGAACAAGCAGGAAGTCAGTCCTCACATATGGGTGACATTGGCGCTGACGGAGCCCTCGTGCGGAGCAATTCCCCAGCTTTCAAAAAAGCCTTTTGGATTGCATCACGCATGCGCGGTCCCCTTCCCGCCCAAGGGTGCCATCTTGCTCAGTCTTCTTTTTTTCCGCGGAGCCCAACAGACGTGGTCCTGTTTCCACTGTGGAAAAAGTAGAAAAGTTGATTAGATTTTTCAGCTTCCCGGTTCGACACTGGTTCCCCTTCCCGCCCTCGGTTCGGTACACCGGTATCGAGTCCGGTCCTATTTTTCGTTTTTGTCTTTCGTGACTAGCGTTCGTACTCTTTTTAGTTTTCACTGGCAGCCCGGTTGTTTGACCTCGCAGGGGCCCTTTTTCTCTCCCGATGGCTGCCAGCGGGTTTAAGAAATGTGATCGGTGTAAGAAGTTGATCCATTGCCTCGGCCCCAACCATGACCCGGTGGTCTGTGGGCCGTGTGGTAAAATGTCCTTGAAGTCTCTGAGAAGTAGGCAGCAGCAGCATGACAGGATTTTTTCCGAGTCCACTTCCGGCCGGGCCTGGACCTTGTCAGAGGCCTCAACATCTCGGGAATCGGAGCCCGAACACCGTCGTGGGTCCTCTGAGTGAGGGTCTCCCTCCAGGGAACACCGGATGAAAAAAAAACTCATGAGTGCGGCGTCACTGGACGCCTCTGATTGGCTGGGGCCCTCGGGTTCCAGGCCACGGAGCCCGGACCACTGCCCCGGGTCCTCGGAGTCGGAGCGGCCTGCTAAACAACCTCACAGGGAGCCGGAGGCGTCGGACAAGGTAACTTCTGTTGTCCTCATGGACTCTCCTCCGGGAGAGCCAGCGTCGGGCCCGACAATGTCGGGTCCCGAGCCGGGAGCTGCGGAGCTTTCTGAGCTCAGTCTCAGGTTGGCGGCCCTGGAGAGCAGCATGGCTGCCTTCATGGAGCAGCAGTGGGCACTGATGGCCGGTCTCGCCAGTCCATCCGCCCCGACCACCGGGACGTTGATGTCTAAGACAATGCCAGAGGCCGAGCCGATCCTCGACAAAGGTCCCCCTCGACCTCCTGTTCAGGACCGAGGTCATCAATGCTGGCGCCCTCGGCGTCGGGGCGGTCAGGCCCGAAGCCCTCGAGGCCGGAGCCCATCGAGTCCTCCTCAGAGGACTCGGCGTGAGAGACGGAGGAGGAAGACTCCCCGGACACCTTCCGGACCTGGTGTATCCCATCGGACTCGCCGGGTTTGAAGCCTCAGACTAGATCCCCCCCCCCTCGGTTCTCAGACTTCGTCAGGGACATGGCCAAGGCTTCAGCATTCCCTGCGGATGCCGAGGAGGAGCCTTGAGCCGAAGAACTTGATGCCCTCTAGTATGACTCTCCCCCGAAGGAGGCCCTTACTGTACCAGTGCCTCCGATGTTAGAACGACTGATGCTCCACATGTGGGAGCCCCCAGCCTCAATGCCGGTACTCAGCAAGCGGGTCGATTCCATCTATCGAGTCCGCAAGAGTCCTGGATTCTAGAAAGCGCAGCTACCGCACTACTCCATGGTTGTGGAATTGGCCATGCACCGGCTGAAAAGCCAAAAGATGCATTCCTCGGTGCCTCCCAACGGGAGGCCCGGAACCTGGATGCCCTCGGCAGAAAGTACTACCAGGGCTCGATGCTGTCATGCCGCGTCCAAACTTTCCAGCTGTACATGGGCATGTACTTGCGGGACCTGGCAAAGGAGATTGCCGGGTTCTCGGCTGGCCTGTCCGAGGAGCCTTTGCAGAACTTCAAGGACTTGTCCACGGGGATCAGAGAGTGCTTGAAGTTCATGTCTCGAGCAGCTTACGACGGCTTCGGGGCTTCGGCCCGAGTAGCCGCAGCTGGCATCGGTGCATGCCGTCAGGCCTGGCTTATGTCGTCGGACCTGGAGCCATGGGTTCAGGACAAGTTGGTTGATGTCCCGTGCCGAGGAGACAACGTCTTCGGCAAACCTATGACTGAGAAAGCTGCAGAACTCGAGTCCGAGTACTTGACCCAGACAAGGTTGTCGAAGAAGACATCCGCACCTTCTCACAAGAAGGCCTCGGGGGAAAAAGCCCTTTTTCCCGAGGAAGGGTGCGGCTTACAGAAACTACCCCACTTACCAGACCGCCTCAGCTCCCCAGCAGGGGCAGCAGGCCAGGGGACAGGGGCATGGCCCACATAAGCCGAAGACCCCCAAGCCTCCAGCTCCGGCTCCTACCCAGCCGGGAGGGTTTTTTTTGACTCCCAGTGCATAGCTCCTCTCCCACCAGTGGTTTGGCCCTGCACAGGAGGAAGGCTGGCCCTGTACGCTCACAAGTGGCCAGCCATTACTACCGATGCCTGGGTTTTGAAAGTAGTTCACAGGGCTATTTACTTCATTTCAACCAGGTGTCCACCTCCTTTTTCCCAGGAGAGCCTCTCAGGCCCCCTCTTCACAGAAACCTCCTCTTGCAGGAGTTGACAGGTCTGCTAAAGGATCAGGCAGTGGAACCGGTGCCCCACCACCTGCAAGGGTAAGGCTTCTACTCCAGGTATTTCCTTATACCAAAAAGAAAAGGAGGCCTTATTAAGAAGGGACCCAGGATATCAATGCTTGACCCAGTACAAGCATTGTGGAACCTGTGTCTTTTGGGGAGACTACGAGGTACGTATGACCTAGATTGGCCACTGTTGGAAATAGGATACTGGGCTTGATGGACCTTGGTCTGACCCAGTATGGCATATCTTATGTTCTTATGTTCTTATGCCCCATACTGGACTTGCGGAATTTGAACAAGTTTCTGGTGAGGGAAAAGTTCAAGATGCTTTCCCTTGGGATCCTACTGCCTTATCTCCACCAAGGAGACTGGCTATGCTCCTTAGATTTAAAGGATGCTTATACTCACATCCTTATACACCCAGACTACAGACAATACCTCAGGTTTGTGGTTGGAGGAAACCACTTCCAGTACAAGGTGCTTCCCTTTGGCCTAGTTTCCACTCCCAGAGTATTCACCAAATGCCTAGCGGTGGTGGCGGCCTTCCTCAGAAGCCAGGGAATCTTCATCTTCCCATACCTGGATGACTGGCTCATCAGGGGGCCAGTCGGCGCAGGAGGTGCAGCAGGCCACTGCTCGCACATTCACCCTGCTCCAGCACCTAGGGTTTGTGTGATAAATCACGAAAAGTCCACTTTGCTCCCCACTAAGAACTTTGAATTCATAGGGGCAAGGCCGGACACACTTTAGGCAAGAGCTTACCTACCACTGGACAGGGCAAGGCGGTTGCTGGACTTGGTACAGCAGGTCCAGCACAGCCCTCTAGTCTCCGCAAGGGTCTTCCTCTGTCTCCTGGGCCACATGGCCTCCATAGTGCATGTGACTCCATATGCGCGATTCCACATGCGCACAGCTCAATGGAGCCTCAGAGACCAGTGGATGCAAGCCACTGGCCGCCTCAGAGAAAGTAGCGATTTCCAAGTTACTGGTGACAGCCTTGCAATGGTGGCTTCACCCTCCCAACTTGCTTCAGGGAGTACAATTTCAACCTCCCTCTCACACCAGAGTGCTGACGACAGATGCCTCCTTGCTGGGCTGGGGTGCCCATTGCCAGGGTTCATGCACTCAGGGTCTGTGGTCCTCGCGAGAGGCCACACTTCAGATCAACCTTCTAGAGCTTCGAACCATCCGCCTAGCTCATCAAGCCTTCTGTCATCTTCTTGCACATCAGTCAGTGCTGATACAGACAGACAATCAGGTAGCGATGTTCTACATCAACAAACAGGGGAGCACAGGATCTCACATCCTGTGCCAAGAAACCCTGGATCTCTGCTCTTTTGCAGTGGCACATCACATGTCCCTAAGGGCAGTTTATCTGCCCGGTCAAGAGAACCTCCTGGCTGACAAGTTGAGAAGGATTCTTCAGCCTCACGAGTGACAACTGCACAGGGATGTAGCCCAGCGGATCTTCAACCGTTGGGGTCTCCCATCCATGGATCTCTTTGCCAGCCCGGAAAACTATCAGTTGCCCCGGTTCTGCTCGAGGCAGCCGCATCCGCTGAGTGTGGCAGCAGATGCGTTCCTGATCTCGTGGGCACAGGTTCTTCTCTATGCGTTCCCACCCACGCCTCTGGTGGCACGCACTTTGTTCAAGATTCTTCAGGACAAGGCCTTGGTCATCCTGGTGGCTCCCAGGTGGCCCAGACAACCTTGGTTCCCTCTTCTCCTTCGAGACTCCACTCCCTCTGGGGGTACAGCCTGACCTCTTGACCCAGGAACAAGATTCCTTGCTACACCCCAATCTCAGATCCCTCAACTTAATGGCCTGGCTGCTGAGAGGGTAGTACTTGCTCCTCTATTTCTTCCCAAGGAGGTTGAGGAGGTGTTGCTGGTCTCTAGGAGGCAATCCACTAGAAAATCCTACACGTTCAAGTGGCGTAGGTTTGAAGGGTGGTGTACCCAGAATAAAGAGGACCCGTTCACTTGTTAAGTACTTCAGGTATTGCAGTACTTGCTCCACCTTTTGGAGTTAGGCCTCAAGTCTAACTCTGTCAAGGTCCACCTGAGTGCACTATCAGCTCACCACTCTCCAGTGGACGGGCAACCTCTTTCAGCTCACCCTTTGGTATCACGATTCCTCAGAGGCCTCCTCCTCTTGAAGCCTCCAATTCCCCACCGGCTACGGAGTGGGACTTAAATGTGGTCTTGCAGTGGCTTACTTGCCCACCTTTTGAACCAATGGCCACCTGTCACCTATGGTTACTTTCCTGGAAAGCACTCTTTCTGGTGGCGCTCACGTCTGCTCAGCGGGTGAGTCAGCTGCAGGCTTTAGTATCGGATAGGCCGTACACACGTACTCACCCGAAGTTCCTTCCAAAAGTGGTTTCTTCGTTTCACCTCAACCAAGAGGTGGTTCTTCCAACCTTCTTCCCCAGGCCACATACCAGTAGGGTAGAAGTGGTTCTGCATACCCTGGACTGTAAGAGGACGCTCGCCTTCTACCTGGAGCGTACAGGGGACATCGGAGAGCTTCCCAGCTCTTCGTCTCGTATGACCCTAGTAAACTGGGTCTACCTGTCTCCAAGCACACGTTATCCACCTGGGTGGCAGACTGCATTGCCTGGGCATACAGGGCAGCTGACCTCCAGCTGCAGGGCCAAATCATGGCTCACTCTGTCAGGGCTAAGGCTGCGTCAGTGGCTAATCAACGCTCTGTTCTGTTGGCAGACATCTGCCGGGCCGCAACTTGGTCTTCAAGCCAGACCTTTGCAGCCCACTACTGCCTGGAGAGAAAGTCCCGGCAGGACAGTGTTTTCGGTCAGGCGGTACTCCATAACCTATTCGAGGTTTAGGCAACTCCTACCCTCCGACCCTTTGGTGTCAGGCTACTGGGGGGATTGTGTTCTCGGAGAAAAATCCTATCACTGCTGCTGCGGCTCTTCTGAGGGGGCCCTTTTTTCAGCTATGGGTTCTCGGTAGCCTATAGCTAGGGAGTCCCATATGTGAGGACTGACTTCCTGCTTGTTCCTGGAGAAAACGTAGTTACTCACCTGTAACAGGTGTTCTCCAGGGACAGCAGGAATCAGTTCTCACGACCCTCCCTCCTCCCCTGGAGTTGCAGTCCTTTGATTAATTTTTTCTCATTTTGCCGTCTTTTTAGCTATGTCATCTGACTGAGCAAGATGGCACCCTTGGGTGGGAAGGGGACCACGCATGCATGATGAAATCCCAAAGGCTTTCTTTGAAAGCTGGGGAATTGCTCCACATGAGGGCTCCATCGGCGCCGACGTCACCCATATGTGAGGACTGATTCCTGTTGTCCCTGGAGAACACCTGTTACAGGTGAGTAACTACGTTTTTTTAAAAAGGGTTCCAGGGGTGATCTGGGAAACTACAGACCGGTGAGCCTGACGTCAGTACCAGGGAAAATGGTAGAAACCATCATAAAGAACAAAATGACTGAACATGTAGATAGTCATGGCTTAATGGGAGACAGCCAACATGACTTTAGACAAGGAAGATCTTGTCTTACTAATCTGTTATGTTTTTTTTGAAGGTGTGAATAAACAGGTAGACAAAGGTGAGTCAGTTGATATAGTGTATCTGGACTTTCAGAAAGCCTTTGACAAGGTCCCTCATCAGAGACTTTTGGCAAAACTAAAAAGTCATGGGATAGGAGGTAGTGTGCTATTGTGGATCAGGAACTGGTTAAAAGATAGAGAAAGCAGAGTGTAGGGCTAAATGGCCAATTTTCCCAATGGAAAAAGGTGAATAGTGGAGTACCCCAGGGATCTGTGCTGGGTCTGCTGCTTTTTGACATATTCATAAATGACCTGGAAAAGGGAATAACGAGTGAGGTTATCAAATTTGCAGATGACACAAAACTATTTAAAGTTGTTAAAACCCATGAGGATTGTGGAAAATTGCAGGAGGATCTTGATAAATTGGAAGACTGGGCATCCAAATTGCAGATGAACTTTAATGTGGACAAGTGCAAAGTTATACACCTAGGAAAGAACTTCCCAAACTATGGTTTCACGATGCAAGGTTCCACATTAGGAACCACCACCCAGGAAAAAGATTTAGGCGTCATCGTGGATAACATGTTAAAAACCTCTGTCCAGTGTGCAGCGGCAGCCAAGAGAGCAAATAGAATGCTAGGTATTATAAGGAAAGGAATGGAGAATAAAACAAAGGATATTATAATGCCTCTGTATCATTCCATGGTGCAACCTTGAATATTGTATGCAATTCTGGTCGCCGTATCTTAAAAAGGATATAGCGTTATTAGAAAAGGTACAGAGAAGAGCCATCAAAATGGTAAAGGGGATGGAAGGATACCTGTATGAAGAGAGGCTAAAATGGTTAGGGCTCTTCAACCTTGAAAAGAGACGGCTGAGGGGAGATATGATAGAGGTATAAATTAATGAATGGAGTGGAATGGGTAAACATAGATTAATTGTTTACGCCATCAAAATATATAAAGACTAGGGGACGTGCAATGAAGCTACAGCGTAACCTATTTAAGACTAATAAGAGAAAATATTTTTTCACTCAACATGTAATCAAACTCTGGAATTTGCAATCAAACTCTGGAATTTGCTGTTAGTGTAGCCGGGTTTAAAAAAGGTTTGGACAA
Organism: Ichthyophis bannanicus; assembly: GCA_033557465.1. NCBI lineage: Eukaryota > Metazoa > Chordata > Amphibia > Gymnophiona > Ichthyophiidae > Ichthyophis > Ichthyophis bannanicus. The sequence goes on along the minus strand of CM066032.1, from coordinate 787,450,451 downwards.
GTTCCTGGAGGAAAGGTCCATAAACCATTACTAAAGGGGATCTAGAATATCCACTGCTTGACCCAATACAAGCATTGTGGAACCTGTGTCTTTTGGGGAAAATACTAGGTACTTGTGACCTAGATTGGCCACTGTTGGAAATAGGATACTGGGCTTGATAGACCTTCGTCTGACCCAGTATGGCATATTTCATGTTCTTATATTCTTATGCTGGACAACAGGAGAGGGACAGGAGGAGAAACTCTGGACAACAGGGAGAGGGACAGGAGGAGAAATGCTGGACAACAGGGGGGAGGGACAGGACAAATGCTGGAAAATGGGAAGGGAACAGGAGGAGAAATGCTGGACAACAGAGGAAGGGACATGAGGACAAATGCTGGACAACAGGAGAGGGACAGGAGGACAAATGCTGGACAAGAGGGGGAGCAATAGGAGGAGAAATGCTGGACAACAGGGGGAGGGACAGGAGGACAAATGCTGGACAATAAGAGAGGGACAGGAGGAGAAATGCTGGACAACAGGAGGGAGGGACAGGAGGACAAATGCTGGACAACAAAAGAGGGACAGGAGAAGAAATGCTGGCCAACAGGGGGGAGGGACAGGACAAATGCTGGAAAATGGGAAGGGAACAGGAGGAGAAATGCTGGACAACAGAGGAAGGGACATGAGGACAAATGCTGGACAACAGGAGAGGGACAGGAGGACAAATGCTGGACAAGAGGGGGAGCAATAGGAGGAGAAATGCTGGACAACAGGGGGAGGGACAGGAGGACAAATGCTGGACAATAAGAGAGGGACAGGAGGAGAAATGCTGGACAACAGGAGGGAGGGACAGGAGGACAAATGCTGGACAACAAAAGAGGGACAGGAGAAGAAATGCTGGCCAACAGGGGGGGAGGGGCAGGAGGTCAAATGCTGGACAACAGGGGGGAAGCAGTAAGGGAAATGCTAGACAATGAGAGGTGGGGAAGCATGAAGACAAATGCTGAACCACTGCCCGCACTACCTAGTAAGCTGGGTAAGCACAGCAGGGGGACCCGGACGTCAGGAGTGTTCTGTCACTAGCCACTTGCCCCCCACTCCCCATTCAAGATGACTTGCAGAGCACTGTCGGCCCAGGGGAGAGTCTGCCTGCAGGACATGCTGTTCTCGTGGGCTGAAGGCTGTGAGAGACCGCAGTCGCTTCTCACAGTCTTGTGTCCTGCGGACAGGCTCTCTACTAGGTCGCTGGTGCTCCGCAGGTCATCCTAAATGAGGAGTGGAGGTGGGTGACCAGTGATGGCACCCTCCTGATATCTGCTGCTGTGGACAGGCTCTGTTTCTTTGGGCCGCAATCATGGCTTGCATGGCCTCTGCCCACAGGACATGCTGCTCCCACAGACAGAAGGGTTTGGGAGGCAGTGATCATGGCTCAGAGAAACAGAGCCCGCCCACAGGAGCAGCATATCCTGCTGGCAGGGCCTATGCAAAGCGAATTGTGCCCTGCCTCTCTGGGCTGGATCATGGCTTTCACAGCACCTGCTCGTGGGACATGCTGCTCCATGGGCAGGCTCTGCCCCTTGTACATACACGGAGGCATTGGGAGCTGGACGTGGATGGGCACAGGGAGTCAGAAGGGATGCTGGGTGCAGTGGGGGGGAATAGGGAGGCAGCAGGGATAAGATTGAGGTGTGGGGCTAGGGATATAGAGCACCGTCGGCTCAGTGGAGAGCCTGCCCGCAGGACATGCTGCTCTCACGGGCTGAAGGCTGCGAGAGGCCGCAATCGCTTCTCACAGTCTTGTGTTCTTCGGGCAGGCTCTCTACTAGGCCGCTGGTGCTCCGCAGGTCATCCTGAATGGGGAGTGGAGGTGGGCGACCAATGACAGCACCCTCCTAATGTCTGTTGCTGCGGACAGACTCTGTTTCTTTGGGCCGCAGTCATGGCTTGCATGGCTTCTGCCCACAGGACATGCTGCTCCCACAGACAGAAGGGTTTGGGAGGCAGTGATTGTGGCTCAGAGAAGCAGAGCCGGCCCACAGGCAATTGTGCCCTGCCTCTCTGGGTTGGGATCATGGCTGGCACAGCACTTGCCTGTGGGACGTGCTGCTCCATTGGCAGGCTCTGCCCCTTGTACATACATGGAGGGCATTGGAAGGTGGATGTGGATGGGCACAGGGAGTCAGAAGGGATGCTGGGTGCGGGGGAGGGAGCAATAGGGAGGAAGCGAGGATAAGATTGAGGTGTGGAGCTAGGGAGATAGAGATACTGGACATGGAAAGGGACATAAGGAGAAGCAAGGAGTGGTGATGTTGGCCAGGGGGTTATAGGGAGAATATGGGAAAATGCTGGACTTGGGGAAGGGGGGACAGAGGGGAGATGCTGGATATGGGGTAATAAGGGGAGAAGGAAATGCAGGATATGGGAGTAATAGGGAGAGAGATGGGAGAAGATGGACATGGAGTATATGGGTTGAGAAAGAGACGGAGAGATGCTGGACATGAGAGTAATAGGGAGGGGATGGTATGGTATGGAGATGGGGTAGATGCTGATTGCAGGGGGATAGGAAGGGAGAGGGCAGACATGGAAGGAAAGAAAGAGTAGAGGTTCTCGATGGAGGGAAAGAGAGAGCCAGAGAGAGAGAGACACTGGATGGGGGGTGAGAGATGTCAGACATGGAGGGGAAGAGAGAGCGAACAAAAGACTAGGGGGTATGTTTACTAAACTGCGGTAATGTCACCCGCATTAGGTTCCGCGGTAAAGGTACAAATGCCCATATAAAGGCGAGGGCGGTGCATTGTTACAGCAAGCTATATCAGCTAATGTATGTTACAAGGCGCCTTAGACTAACGCGCGTTACAAGGTGCCTTATAAGGCACATTACAAGACACCTTGTGAGGTGCCTTATAAGTAACATGCCTTATGTGCCTTGTTAGGTGCCTTATAAGGTGCCTTGTTAGGTGCCTCATAAGGTGCCTTATAAGGTACCCTGTAAGGCGCCTTGTAAGGCGCCCTATAGGGCTCCTTAGGCTAAGTGCCGTATTAGGCACCCCTGGACAAGGCACCGTAGAAGGCACCCTGGGCTATGGAACCTTAGGTTAAGGTGGCCTAACAAGGTTATGGTGCCCTAGGTTAGTGTGCCCTAAGGGCTGCAAGGTGCTTCAGGATGACATGCATGACCTGTGAGGCACAGAGACAGATGTAGCCCTAACACTAGATAGAGCACTGAGGAAAGGCAATGAACAGGTGAGTGAAGGAGGGAGAGCTGGGAGCTGCTGGACCAGCCATATCTGCGGGCATCCCATGTGGCTGCCAGTACTGATGACAAACATGGTGGGGGCAACTGTACCACAGCACAGGGTGTTTGCAATGTAAAGTACTGGAAAGACAGTTGGTGGCAGATGATGGGAATACGTGTCCCCCAGTGGAGGCGGAGGTGGCAGGATAGTTACAATGATGGTTGGTCAGAGGAGTGGTGGTGCCATGCAGATCAGGCACAGGCAAGGCAAGCATGAAGAGGCGCAATGCAGGAAAGGGTACCAGTGCAGGATATGGGGTGGCAGTCTGCACAGGAAGACAGGATTCTACACAGCTGACAGACGCAGAAAGATGGACTGAAGGATTGTTGGCAACAGTGGTGAGGGTAATATGGGCTGGCAGCACGGATCTGCAAAGATATGACTGTTACAGGCATGCAAAATATCTGAGTTGGACAGGCATGAAAAGAGGGAACAACGAGGAATCAAACCCATGACCACTGTTTAGAATGTCATTGTACTAACCAGTAGGCTATACCTCTATGGCTTGTTGCACAGCAATGGCTGGGTACAGAAGGACTACAGGTCACCGCACAAACCGTCTGCTCTGTGTGCCAGGATAAGGTAACCCCACCAGCACCCATGATGCAATGCACATGCAGAACAGCGGTCTACAGCTGATCACCAGATGGGTTCTGTACCTCTCCGGTACTGCAGCGTGGTAAGACGGACTGACAGTGCGTGGTACTGGCACAGAGTAGCTACAGACCATGCCATTGTGCAGGTTTTGTGTTCACCCTGAGGGTTAGGATGGGTGCCCAGCACTAGGTCCGCAGTACATGTGGTGCTAGAGATAGGTCCTGCTGCACATCCCCAGCATGCCAGGTGTTCCTAGCAGTGCAACTGAAAGTACTTCTGTTTCCATCTGTGTTCTGTAGTCACATGTGGCCCTGTGGGACCAGACACCACCCAGATTAGTGCATACCCAGTGTTAGGTTCTGGCTGCCATGGGCACCTGTTATCAGGGTAGAGGGGTGTCTAGACTCGCGTGAGGTGGATGTAGCACTGTCTCTATGGTTCAAAGTGGTACACACTATATACTCCAAAGGACCCACAATCACCCATTTTGTAGGTGAGGGAGTGGAGGGACAGGTGCCTGAGCCCCTGGCTGTAGGACAAGCAACCGCAGTCCTGCTGGCAGAGGACAGCCCTCCAGGGCTGATGGGCCAGAGCCATACTTATGACTGTGGCAGACCAGCAGTAATGCTTGGGATAAGCCGGGGAAACCTCAACTGCCCCACACCAAAGTCTGCCATTCACAGTAATGGCACAGTCAGACTGCACCTGCAGCACCCTACAAGGTGTTCCAACCATGCATAGACTAACTGCAGACAGTCCACTAGCCAGTCCATAGTGCATGCTCAGAGGAGAACCCTGTGCACCCAGAGATGGATGTACAGCACAGACACCAAGTAGGTAGCTCAGTGACTGGGCCCCAAAATTGGGAACACACAGGTATAACTGAAGACAAATAGTGTTGAGCACTATGTGGGAGCATAGACATGCCATAGTCACTGCTCGGTCAGGGTGAGAGTGACCTCACAGCATGCCATGCCGTGGCCACCCTTTCCATACAGGTGGTGGTCGGGCACTACAGTGTCCCAGCCATTGCCCTACACCCTTTGCAGATGCATCCTGACAATCTGCCCTGTCCGGGCCATACCCACAATACCTTGCTCCTCATTATGCACATTTGCAGGCTAACGCTGGTAACAGTGGGACATTGTGGGCCCAGAGCGGTGTAGGCAGTCACAAAACAATTGATAGACATACACACACCCCTATTGCAGCATTGTGCAGTGATAGGGGTGGTTGGCAATCCTGCTCGCCACACTGGTCCTGATCACAGTGCCGACATTGTTAAACTGTGCAGGGGGTAGTAGTAGTGCTCTGCTGATAACTGCAGCTCCATGCTGCGGCCAACAGCCTGACTCTCAATGAAGCTTTGGATAGTGGAGCCTGTGTGAGTGGGTGTTTTGACCCCTGTTCGACACTGCTTTGGGGTTTGCACATGTTGATGTTGTATCTGCATTGTAGGGTAAAATGTGGGGAGATGCTGTGTAGGATCCACAGCTGGGACTTGAACCTGTGACTCTCTGCTTCTGAACACACTGGCTGGGTGTACTGCACCACACTATTGCCACAGAGGAGTAGTGGTCCCTGGGGCTACCGTTACTTTCCTCAGGCAGACCTTTTCTGTTGCACTGCACACCACGTACTGGTACAGGGCATGTCCTAGGTCCACTGCAGGTGGGTGGCACTGCTCCCTCCAGCACAAACACACCCCCCCCCCCTTGCCATGCCGACATGACCATATGCTGTCAGTGCTGGTCATGCGCGGTCCCAGGCCATCCACTGTGCAGGTAGGCGGGTGCCTAGGGTGCAGGGTCTGGGGTGGCGATGCATACATGGACATCCACACATCCCCCCATCACTGCCTACCAATGTTATGTCCCTTCCACATGGGGGAGTGATGGCTGGGAGGATGTCAGGCTGGTGTTCTAGCAACTATTGGCTAGGGTGGACCGGGTAGATGTAGGTTGAGTGTGTTGTTACTGCCGACTGTGGACAGGCTAGGGTATGCACCTCAGGTACGGTGTACATAGTTTGGCCTACTGGGTGATATATGTTTCCGACAACGTATGGGCACACCCTGCAATGCCTTACTAGGGGCTGCTGTAATGTGTGTTCAGTTAGCTGGGTCTACATACTGTTTGGGACCCATCCTGGATGTGGTCTATGGAACCTTGTTAGTGTGGTCCCCAGATGTGCACTGCTTGCCCTATTACAGGCATAGTGGTACCTGTGTGACTTTTGGGGTACTTGCTGGGTAATGTCCCCTGGATGGGACAGTGTGGAACACGGACTACTGGGCATGTTTGGCCCTGGTCAGCTGCTGTCCTGCTGATTTCCATTTTCTATGTTCCTATGTGCCACCTGGGCGACGGCTTAGTTCACCCTGTGCCCCACCTGCCCCCACTGCATGTCCCGCCTGCAGTCCCCCTATGCTCCATTTGCAACATCACCATAGTGGCCTTTCATACTTGGCCACTATACTGTTGTTGCAGATGGAGCACTACTATCACCTTTCTCGGGCTCCCTGCCTAGGCTGTACATTACTGACACTGATATGGTTTCTCTCTCCTGCAAATGTGCATCTACCGCCAGGTTTTCATTCACGGTAGTTTCCAGCCCTTCAGTTCCCCGCGTTGGTGTCATGGGAGCCTCTCCCCGCCCACTCCCCGCCCATTGACCCCTTCTCTCTGCCCTCTCTCCACCCTCTGCGGTGTTTACCGCAGCCGGGAACGCTAACGCGCGTTAACGTAACCTAATGCGCGTTAACGTAACCTAATGCGCGTTAACGTAGCCACTGCTACGTTACCGCAGTTTAGTAAACATACCCCTAGGGTAATAATGGACCAGGGAAGGATTAGAGTATAGTTTGAAAAGCAATAGATAGATGGCGTAAAAAAGAGGAAGACTGAGAACTGGATATTAAGGAGTAGTGAAATCTGGGTGGACAGAAAGAGAAATAAATGGAAGAAAGATGAAAGGAAAAAAAAATCAGTATCCAAGATGGAAAGTGAAGAAAACAAAAGAAAACAAGAAATGGCAGATAGACTAGAGACCGTAGAAAGAGAGCTAAGAGAAGGAGAAGATAGAAGAAAGCAGAAGCCTCAGATTTGGACCAGCATGATCAGAAAATAAAATGGTTAGAAACAAAAGTAGAAAAAAAGAATTTATTTTCAATTTAGTTACTGAACTTTGCACAATATTTATATTTTACACAGTATGGGGAACTGCATCTCTTTTATTTCTCTGGTGTTGCTCCTCATGTGGAGTCTGGCTTCTTGGAGTTTTAGTTTAATTTTTGTCTACATATTTTTATTTTTACTTTAGGCTGTGGTCACTTATTCTGTACTTGGTGAGGGTCTATGTTCTGAGTGTGTGACTGAGGCCTGGCCTTCTGATAACATGGTGTTTGTATGTAGGGTTCTGTATCGTTGTAATTTGACTTGTTCAGCACAATTCAATCCAGCCTTTGAATTCATGGCTACCAGGATTCGTTTTTTGCATTTTATATCTTCCCTCCTCATCAATAATCTGGTCTTATAATGGTTTGATGGGGGGGGGGGGGCTGTGTAAGTGGTTGTTCATTAATCAAATTTAATGTTTATTGTTATATTTGTTTTACCATAACATCTATTTTACTAAATTGCTTGTGTATGTTTGGAAACCACTTAGAATTTTATATGGGTGGCATATACATTTTAAAATAAAGCATACTACATTTATGCAAATATGCTGCAATGAATCTCTACACATGGCTCTGCATCACCCTTATGCCGCCCCTGGGGGGAAGCAGACGGGGGGGGGGGGGCACTGAGAGGAGGTGGAGGAAAGAAGAAACCTGAGATTGTGACCAGCATGATCAGTGAATAAAATGGTCAGACAACAAAGGTAGAATTTTCAGCTTAATGATCAGACTTGGTGCTATCTTTATATTTTATACAGTACATGGAAATACATCTTTTTCTATTTCTCTGGTATTGCACTATATGCAGAATCTGACTTCTTGGGGTTGCAGTTTAATTTTTATCTACATATGTTTACTTTTAGGTTATGCTCACTTATTCTGTATTTGGTGAGGGTCTGTGTTTTGAGTGTGTTACCAAGACTAGGGGATATGTTTACTAAACTGCGGTAATGTCATTCGCATTAGGTTCCACGGTAAAGGTACAGATGCCCATATAAAGGCGTGGGCGGTGCATTGTTACAGCAAGCTGTATCAGCTAACACATGTTACAAACTAACGCATGCTACAAGGCGCCTCATAAGGCACCTTATAAGGCACCTTTCGAGGCACATTACAAGGCGCCTTGTAAGGTGCTGTATAAGTAAGGTGCCTTGTAAGGTGCCCTGTAAGGTGCCGTATAAGTAAGATGCCTTATAAGGTGCCTTGTTAGGTGCCCTATAAGGTGCCTTGTAAGGTGCCTCATAAGGCGCTTTGTAATGTGCCCTATACAGTAGGGCACCTTAGGCTATGCGCCGTATTAGGCACCCCTGGACAGGGCACCTTAGAGGGCACCCTGGGTTATGGAACCATAGATTACGGTGGCCTAACAAGGTTATGGTACTCTAGGTTAGTGTGGCCTAAGGGCTGCAAGGTGCTGCAGGATGACAAGCATGACCTGTGAGGAACAGAGACAGATGTAGCCCTAACACTAGATAGAGCACTCAGGAAAGGCAATGAACAGGTGAGTGAGGGAGGGAGAGCTGGGAGCCGCTGGACCTGCCATATCTGTGGGCATCCCATATGGCTGCCAGTACTGATGACAAACATGGTGGGGGCAACTGTACCACAGCACAGGGTGTTGGCAATGTAAAGTACTGGAAAGACAGTTGGTGGCAGACGATGGGAATACGTGTCCCGCAGTGGAGGCGGAGGTGGCAGGATAGTTACAATGATGGATGGACAGAGGAGTGGTGGTGCCATGCAGATCAGGCACAGGCGAGGCAAGCATGAAGAGGTGCAATGCAGGAAAGGGTAGCAGTGCAGGACATAGGGTGACAGCCTGCACAGGCAGACAGGACTCTACACAGCTGACAGACGCAGATAGACAGACCGAGGGAATGTTGGCAATTGTTGCGAGGGTATTATGGGCTGGCAGCACAAATCTGCAAAAATATGACTGTTACAGGTATGCACACTCTTTGAGTAGGACAGGCATGCGAGGAGGGAACAATGAGGAATTGAACCCATGAACACTGCCAAGAATGGCATTGTATTAACCAGTAGGCTATACCTCAGTGGTGTATGTTACAGCAATGGCTGGGTACAGAAGGACTGCAGATCACTGCACAAACTGTCTGCTCTGAGTGCCAGGATAGGGTAACCTCACCAGTACCCATGATGCACTGCACATGCTGAATATCGGTCTACAGCTGATCAGCAAATGGGGTCTGCACCTCTCCGGTACCTCAGCTTGGAAAGACGGACTGACAGTGCATGATACTGGCACAGAGTAGCTACAGACCATGCCATTTTGCAGGTTCTGTGTTCTCCCTGAGGGATAGGATTGGTGCCCAGCACTAGGTCCACAGTACATGTGGTGCTAGAGATAGGCCTTGCTGTACATCCCCATCACTGTCAGTGTGTGACAGTTGTTCCTTGCAGTGCAGCTGAAGGTAATTTGGTGTCCATCTTTATCCTGCAGTCACATGTGGCCCTCTGGGACCAGACACCACCCAGATTAGTGTGTACCCTGTGTTAGGGTCTGGCTGACATGGGCACCTGTTATCAGGGCAGAGGGGTTTCCAAACTTGCATGAAGTTTGTGTAGTAGTGCCTTGATAGTTCAAAGTGGTATACACTACATACCCCAAAGGGCTCACATCACCCTTTTTGTAGGTAAGGAACAGGTGCCCCAGACTCTGTGAAACAACCTCCATCCTGCTGGTATGCAACTGTCCTCCAGGGTTGGTGGGATAGAGCCATACTTGTGGTTGGGGCAGTGGCAGATCAGCAGCAATGATGGGGCTAGCTCTGGAAAACCCCAACTGCCTCACACCACTGTCTGCCAGTCACCAGCAGACAGCACAGTCAGACCGCACCATATAGGTATTCCGACCATGCACAGTCTAACTGTAGATAGTCCACTAGCCAGTGCATAGTGCATGCTCACAGAGGAACTATGTGCACCAAGCAGGCATCTCAGTGATTGGGGCACCAGCACTTCGGACACAACAGGATCACTGGAAGCAGATAATATAGAGTGCTATGTGGGAACCTAGACATGCCATGGTCACTGCTCGGTCAGAGTGAGTGCCCTCCCTGCATTGCATGCTGTGGCCACCCTGTCCATGCAGGTGGTGGTCGGGCACTACAGTGTCCCAGCCATTGCTCCACACCCTGTGAAGATGCATCCTGGCCAATCCGCCCTGTCTGGGCCATACCCAAAACACTTTGCTCCTCATTATGCACATATTCAGGCTAACGCTGGTAACAGTGGGACATTGTGGGCCCGGTGAGATGTGGGCAGCCACAAAACAATGGATAGACATACACACACACACTCCAATTGCAGCATTGTGCACAGATAGGGGTGGTTGGCAACCCTGCCTGCCACACTGGTCCTGATCACAGTGCTGACATTGCTAAACTGTGCAGGAGGTAGTAGTAGTGCCCTGGTGATAACTGCAGCTCAATGCTGGGGCCAACAGCCTGACTCTCCATGCATCTTTGGATTATGGAGCCTGTGTGAGTGGGTGTTTGTACCCCTGTTCACCGCTACTTTGGGCTTTGCACATTTTGCTGTTGTATCTGCATTGTAGGGTAAAACACAGGGACATGCTCTGCAGGAGCCACAGCTGGGGCTTGAACCTGTGACCCTCTGCTTCTGGACACACTCACTGGGTGTACTGCACTACACTGTTGCCACAGATGCATGGTGGTCCCTGGGGCTACCTATACCTTTCCGTAGCCAGACCTTTTATGTTGCACTACACACCATGTACTGGTACAGGACATGGCCTAGGTCCTCTTCAGGCAGGTGCCACTGCCCCCTCCAGCATAGTCACACCCCCCCCCCTGCCATGCTGACATGGCCATATGCTGTCGGTGCTGGTAGTGTGCAGTCCCAGGCCATCCACTGTGTGGGTAGGTGGTTGCCTAGAGAGCGGGGTCTGGGGCATGGGGCATACATGAGCATCCTCACATCCCCCCCATCACCGCCTACCAATAGTCTGTTCTTTCTGCTTGGGGGAGGGTTGGCTGCCAGGGGGATGTCAGGTCCGTGCCCTGGCAGCTGTTAACTCGTGTGGACCAAGTAGACGTATGTGGATTGTGTTTGGACTTTGTCAGCTGCTGTCATGATGATTTCTGGTTTCTATGTTCCTAGGCGCCCGCCTAGTCCACCCTGTGCCCCTGCTGCCCCCGCTACATGTCCTGCCTGCAGCCTCCTATGCCCCACTTGCACTATCGCCATAGTGGCCTTTCATACTTGGGCACTATGCTGGTGCTGGACATGGAGCACTACTATCACGTTCTTGGGCTCCCTGTCTATGCTATATATTGCTGACACTAAAATGGTTTCTCTCTCCTGCAAATGTGCATCTAATGGCAGGTTTTAATTCGCGGTAGGATTCAGCCCTTCAGTTCAGCGCGTTAGTGTGCAGGGAGCCTCTCCCCGCCCATTGACCCCTTCCCCCCGCCCTCTCTCCACCCTCTGCGGTGTTTACCGCGGCCGGGGACGTTAACGATCATTAACGTTACATACCGCGTGTTAACGTTACCTAAGACGCATTAACGTTACATAACGCGTGGTCTGTAACATTACCGCAGTTTAGTAAACATACCCTAGGTGTTCTGTTAACATGGAGTTTGTATGTAGGGATCTGTACTGTAGTAATCTGAAATTTTCAGCTTTTCAAAGAGGTGTTTGGAAGTTCCAGGGCCCACTTGCATTATGTATAGTGCTGCTCTTTTGGGGTAAGCTCCTTATGTGAGTTTTGAAAGCTGGTGCTGATATGGTATGGTAAGTTTCCTCTTCAGATCCTACTTTGTTGTAGGGTTATGTATTTGTTCATTTGCCTGCTACTGGAGAATGTTTGTTATTCTAAGTGAGATGATCAGAATTAATTTTTTTATTTAGATACTGAGTTCTGTGAGTGAATGTCCTAGTTCTGTTCTGCTCTGCACCCATTGTTGACGGGGGGGGGGTTCTGTGAATGCAAAATATATTTTCAAAAAGAAAAAGCAAGAACCATAATGCAGTTTATAACAGCAAAATAAAAATGAGTTATAATTTGGTGTTATAAACTGTGTTGTAGTTCTCGCTTTCTCTTTTAGTTCCTTGGTGTGCGAACATCTTGCATTTCCTCCACATTATCTAATCAGCTTTTTTGGTTTGTTTCAGTCCCTGACTGGAGTTTTGAGAGAGCCTCCCCACCCCCTACCACTCCACGGGAGGGGGGGGTGTTGGAACACCATCTCATCCCTTGCCTCAGTCAGCAGATTGCCCCTGGTTTTAAGACGAATATTGAAAGGACCTCTGGTGGCTGAGGTGAACAAAGGCATGGGAGTGATGTCATTAAATCCTGGGCATTTCATTGGTTCTTTGTCTCTACCAATCTGCTTATAGGGGAACACAACCCACTTGTCTGGACTGGTCTAACAGGACTCAAGGAAAGGACATTAACTGATAATTAAAATGTCACCTTAGGTAGACAGGCTGGCCTCCACAAAATTGCTGTCTTAAAGTTATTTGATTTGCATGTGCCCATTCCAGTCCAATCAGGATTTTATAGACTTTTGTCATATCTTCTCTCAGTCATCTCTTTTCCAAGCTGAAAAATTTTAACCTCCAAAACCATTCCTCATAGGGGAGTTCTTCTGTTCTATTTATAATTGTGGCCACTTGTTTCTGTATCTTTTTCTATATCCTTTTTGTGGTGCAGCAACCAGAATTGCACACTGTACTCAAGGTGCAATCCCACCATGGAGTAATAAAGAGGCATTATGGTATTCTTGTTTTATTCTATATTCCTTTCTTTTTTTAATTTTATATTTATGCAGTTTTGAATAACAGAAATTGAGATATGGTCATGAAATCAACAAAAAAACAAACACCAACCAAATTAAGGTAATTGCTAAAAGTCCATAAATCTCACTCCAGCCCACAATAAGAGGAGATCCAAGAAGGAAATCAAACATTTTACCTAAAGTGTAAGGAAATACAGTACATTGAACAACTGGTACATTACAACAACCACGGTGGCTCAGCAGGAGAAAGCACCTGGGTCTCCAAGCGTCTGGCATTAAGGAAGGTCAGCAATTGGGATGGCTGAAAAAAAACATAGGAAAAAGCTTGGTATTTAACCAAGCATGTACAGGGGTATTTTAAAAAGAAAAGTGCTCCCAACTGCTGAATCCCCGTGTGCATAAGGAGGAACTCCCATCGCCTACGCTGAGTATCACGGGCAAGATCTGGAAACATACAGACAAGCAAGCCCTTAAAACGCAAGTTCCTTTTCTTAATAAACAACTTTATCAACCACTTTTTATCTGAAATCAAAACTAAAGTCACCAATAATGTAGTAGGAGTAACCATTTCTTCTCTAGAATCTTGGAGAATAACTGAAACATCCAGAACATCTACTTTCCCCAGCTCAGGGACTACCCCCGCCATGGCTGTGGGTGATCTTCTTGGAGTTGGAAGATAATAAATCTTCACCGTCGGTGGGTGGGATTCAGGTGGTATACCTAACACTTCAATTAAATAACTCTACCATATCTCTCTAGGACATACTAGAGGATTCCTAGGAAATTTAATAATCCTCAAGTTCGCAGTCCTGACAGAGCTCTCCAAAAGTTCCATCTTCACCTTATTTATAGACCATTCTTTCACAAAAAATTCAAAACATTTCTCCAAAACATCAACTTGAGTTTGAACACCAGACAAAACAGTTTGAAACTTTACAACGTTAGACACTGTCTCTTCGATAGCTATGGCGTTTTGAACCTTTTGGTGTAAAGAGGAAACCTGAGGGATCAAGACAGCTCCCAATTGCACTATTGTCGTTCAAATATTATTTATTTATTTATTTATTTACAGTCTCTTCTATACCGTGCTATTCAGCATCAGCGCAGTTTACAATGAATAAAGATTACACATTTCCCGGGGTACTTTGTGTTTACAGTGAACAGGTGTTAATAACTTGGATAACTGGGGTAACTATTTACATTTACAACATGTTAGGATTCACTTCCTTGGTCTTAGTCATGGGTGTTTTGCGTGGTTTGTGAGGTTGGTGTCATAGCTGCGTTGTTTACAGGGTAGTACTGGAGGAAGAGGTGGTGTTTCAAGGCCTTTCTAAACTGGAGTAGGTCTGGTATTGTTCGGATGTCGTGAGGGAGGCTATTCCAGCAAATAGACTCTAAAGTGAAAGTCTCCGGTCGCTGTAGCATAAAGGCTTCAGGAGGACTCTCCCCCACTATCTCCACAGGGCCTTCCATACCGCCAGGCACTCAATGTTAGGCAGCCTGATCCGCTGCCTGAACTCCTGCAGACAAACCAGCAAGACTGGCGGAATCCTGATGATTCAGAGTGGAGACAACCCCCTCAATAGGAGACCCCGGGATTCTCCCTTGTTGTCCGTCAGAACCCCCCTTAACAGGGGGTGCCACAAACCACTGCTTCTCCAGAGAATCCTAAAGACCCGCCGCCTTAGCCGAATGCTGTAAATCCGGGGAGACAGAGTGATTGCTCAAAGGAAGCGTCAAGTCACCCGACACTGATGCCAGCGCAGCCGAGCTTAACTCCCTGGACTCCACTAGTTGCTGAGCTGGGTGCAGTACAAAGGTATCCAATGGACCAGTAAAAACAGGTAACGGTGAAGAAGTTGAGGGGGCCGACAAGGGAGCATTAGCCCACTTTATTTTCTGCCTCCTTCCCATTCAAAAAATCGCTCTGCTCAAACAGTTCCTGCAAACGCCATCTTGGATCTCCCCTTTCTTAATAATTCCTAACATTCTGTTTGCTGATTTAGCCACTGCCACACCCTGAATAGACTATTTCAATGTATTGTCCATGATGATACCAAAACTCTTTTTCTGACTAGTAAATCCTAAGGTGGAACCTAGCATTGTGTAGCTATAATTTGAGTTATTCTTTCCTATGTGCATCATTTTGCATTTTTCCACATTAAATTTCATCTGCCATTTGGATTGCCAGTCTCCCAGTCTCACAAGCTCCTCCTGTATTTTCTTACAATCCACGTGATTTGACATCTTTAAATAATTTTGTGTCATCTGCAAATTTGGTCAGCTCATTCATTGTTCCCATTTCCAGATCATTTATAAATATGTTAAAAAGTACGAGTTCCAGTAGAGATTCCTGGGGTACCCACTATCCAGCTTTCTCCCCTGAGAAAATTGACCATTTAGCCTTGCTGTCTGTTTCTGTCTTTTAACCAGCTGTCTATTAACAATAGGACATTGATTCCGATCACATGATGATTTAAATTCCTCAAGAGTCTCTTATGAGCGACTTTTTCAAAGCCTTTCTGAAAATCCAGATGTACTATATCAACCGGCTCCCCTTTTATATACATGTTTATTCATGCCTTCAAAAAATTGCATCAGATTGGTGAGGCAAGATTTCCTTTGGCTAAATCCATGTTGGCTTTGTCCCATTAAACCATGTCTATCTATATGCTCAGTAATTTTGTTCTTTATAATAGAATCTACTATTTTGCCTGGCACTGAGATCAAAATTGGTATTATGTTGGCCCTGTCTAGTCTTCAGGTACTTTAGGTAATATTAATAATAGGTTACAAATTACTAATTATATGAACCATGCAAAAGGAAGCTGAATTTCCATTTCAATAATGCAGTATGTATAGAGGCCACAGACTAAACAGGTATAACTTTATGTTCTAGTCATCTGGACAGAATGTATGGGATTGGGCCATGGACCAAACAGCCTCAATAGACTCACCCTCTGACTAGTTACTAGTTTTAAAGAAAATGCACACCCCGATTAATGAGATGGTGTTTGCAAGAAGTATAATCTGGGAAAGCAGGGATGCAGAAAGAGAGCATTATGTCCTGCAACTTTGAGGCTTCATAGAACAAAAATACAGCTCCAACTTCTCACCTTGTCACAGTATTATTTAAAACAGCAAATACAAGAGAGGAGAAAGCAAACCTCAGAAAATCCTACGCAGGGCTAAACTACCCCCATTGGGGTTAAGCACCTACCAGGTTTCACACATCAACGGTTCGCTTAAAGGTCTCCAATCTTCATTTAAACTACAGAGCATGGGTCAAGTGTAATAACACACATCCCCATCCAATACAAAACAAATGCTTTTCTCATCATAAATCTATCATAAACAATTCAACAAATGTACATGGATAGAAATGTGCTAACCATTATATCTTCAAAACACCCACTGCCCAAATTTAAATCAGAGATCAAACTTCCAAAGTCAACCCCGACGCCCGTCTAGACGTCCTTCTAGCATTTCGCCATCTGCTTCAGGGGAAGTAGACTAGAAAACAAAAATAAAAAAATTGCTATAACATACATACCATGAGAATAACAAGTACCTCCTAACTTCCATCTCCAGAACCAGTTTATCTTACCCAACCAATAATGCAGGTGAAAAACTTCAAAGAACTCAATGAATATCCGTTCAAACACTCCAACAGCCACCCACATTCCAGCTGCACCTCCGATCCTATCACAGAAATCCAAACAACGAACTGAAATAGGGAACAGCCTCCACTTCTTTGAATATGACGTCAGTACTCCCAACATTCATCATATACACGCTGTCCAATCAATCCCCGAGTTCAACCCCCGGGGCTAACTGTCCCCAACGAATAAATCCACCTTTGCTCCTTATACGTAAGATATTGCTCTTGCGTCATCCCCTGGAAGCCCGAGCCTACCCGCTCTATACAAAAGCATAATAAATCATAAAAACTATGCTTATATTGCAAACAATGCTCCACAATGGGAGCCTCACGCCTTTTACATTTCAACCTACTTCTATGTTCACCTAATCGAGTCCTAAAGGGACGAGTCGTCTTACCTACGTACAATAATCGACAAGGACAGAGAATCCCATATATGACGAAATCCGAATCGCACGAAGTGAAAGATCTCAAATAATATTCCCGATTACCGTACAAAAAATTATCTGTCTCCCAGATGATCGCACATATAGTGCAATGACCACATTTCACTTGTCCAACTCGTCGCTCCTGTGACATGTCTATAGAACGCAACCGCGAAGGGCTCAAGATTTCTTTTAAATTAGGACTTCTTAACCATACACATCAAAGATTATATGCCTCCAACCCAGGTACAGTGGCCAAGACATTCACATGTTTACGTAAAATACGTTGAATAGTCATACTCAACAGAGAATACTGAGTGATAAAGTTAACATGTCTATCATCCCCTACATTAAGGACCTTGGGCGAAAGTAACCAATTTCTGTCATTAAATAATGCTCTTTTATACGCCCTATCTGCTACCTTGATAGGATAACCCTGTTTGAGGAAATCCTTTTTAAGGGACTGGGCCTGAAGTTTATAATCTTCCACAGAGGAACAATTTCTACGATAACTTATAAATTGTGAGAATGGCAAACCTTTCAATAAACTTAACAGGTGAGCACTAGAGAAATGCAAAAAAGTGTTTCTGTCTGTAACGTTTTTGTAAACCGTCGTGCCCCAGTCAGCCACCTATCGAAAAACTCTAACATCCAAAAATTCAATACTATTTGCATTGTAAGATATCGTAAACTGTATGTGGGAATCCAAACTATTGAGCCACTCAAAAAATCACATCAAAGAGTCAACAGAGCCCTCCCACAATAAAAATATGTCATCTATGTACCGATGCCACATCTTTATCTGGGGGGAATACAGCGACCCCATTAACCATCGTTGTTCAAATTGGCCCATGAAAAGATTCGCCACAGATGGGGCAAATGAAGTTCCCATCACAACTCCCATATTCTGCTGAAAAAATTCTTCATTAAAATTAAAGTAATTTCTACATAAAGCCAACTGAGCACAGCGCATTAAAAAATCCCGTTGTGCCTCACTCACATCCCCTCTTTGCTGTAACCCTAATAATATAACTTCCAATGCAGCATCTTGCGGAATGCTCGTATACAATGCTTTCACATCCAAAGTAACCAATAATACAGAGCGAGTTTTAGCCCAATCAGAGGCATCTTTCATAAGATGTAAAAAATGCATTGTATCACGCACATAGAAAGGGACGATTTCCAACAATGGCCGTAAATAAGAATCAATCAACATTGAAAGTGGCTCTAACACCGACCCTCAGGTAGACACAATAGGTCTCCCGGGTGGCTGCCGTAGATCCTTGTGAATTTTAGGAAGCAAATAAAACTGTGGTATGGAAGGTGATTTTACACATAAAAAAATACATTTCCTTTTTAGTGATTTAAGTGGTTTGAGTAGGCCTGAACGGCCAACTCCTTAATAATCTCTTTGAATTCCCTAGTAGGATCAATATCCAATTTCTCATATACCATCAGATCAGATAATTGACGATAGGCCTCCAATAGATAATCTTTCCTATTTAGAACCATCACAGCCCCCCCCCCTTATCTGCTCGTTTAATGATCACATCAGATCTAGCCAAAAGATCTCTAAGAGCAATTCTTTCTAAAGATGACAAAACATTCTTGGATGTTATCATTGCTCTTTTCTCTAATTCACCAGTATCCTTAAGTACCAATTCCTGATACACCAATAGGCTGGGATGTAACGGCCCGGGGGGACACCATAAGGAGCAAAGGTGGATTTATTCGTTGGGGACGGTTAGCCCCGGGGGGGTTGAACTCGGGAATTGATTGGACAGCATGTATATGATGAATGTTGGGAGTACTGATGTCATATTCAAAGAGGTGGAGGCTGTTCCCTATTTCAGTTCGTTGTTTGGATTTCTGTGATAGGATCGGAGGTGCAGCTGGAATGTGGGTGGCTGTTGGAGTGTTTGAACGGATATTCATTGAGTTCTTTGAAGTTTTTCACCTGCATTATTGGTTGGGTAAGATAAACTGGTTCTGGAGATGGAAGTTAGGAGGTGCTTGTTATTCTCATGGTATGTATTGTGACGATGAGAGTGGTGTTGAACAGATGGAAACAGAGGAAAATAGGGAATACGCCTTTAAGACAAGAGACAGGCAAGGTTTCCACAGGGTTCAAGCTTCAGATAAACTAAAGAAACACATACTAGCTGAGGCTGAGCCACGCCCAAGCCCTAATGTAGGTGCAGGTTTGAGCTCTAATCACAGGCACATGTGCAGGGAGCAGGGAGTGGTAGCAGGAAAGCAGCTTTTTAAGCCAGCTTCAGTGGCAGCAGAGGGAGGAGAAGGAGAGAGACCAGCTGAGAGTCCAGCAGCTGTGAAGCCAGAGGGTTCAGGAGCAGTGAAGCCTGGTTCAAGGAAGCCAAGAGAAGGCAGACATGGAAAGCTTTACTCCACGTGGGAAAAAGGTTTTAGCAATCAAAGAAACATTTCTAAGGTGAAAGGTACGCCTGCTTCAGAGTCCAGCAGATTGATAGCTGGGGAAGTTGCTAATGAGCTGAGCCAGACTGCAGAGCAGAGTGTGCAAAACCCGGTTCCAGGAACCCAAGCTGAGAGAAGGTGGGTGCAAGCAGTTATAGACAGAGATAACCAGAACCCAGCTTCGAGCAGAGAGATAGACCTGAATACAATTAAAGTATTAAAGAAACTGTTCCAAGACAGGAAAGCCTACTCTCAAGGTACAACCAGTTCTTATCAAGGAGAGCAGCTCTTAGAGGAACTCCAGAAGTTTCTACATAACAGTAAGTTTGAACATGTTGTTGAAAACCCAGGGGAAGATAAGCAATGTATGGTGCAAGAGGACATGCAGATTGATCCTTGTGCGGAAGATTCTGGGTGTAATGAAGCACCGATGGATTGTTCTCTATGTAGAAGGGAAGTTTAATTATTGGCTAAGAAAAAGGACTGAGACAGGAAGTCTTTGAAGAGCAATATTGTACTTAGCTAGGAGAAAGCTAAGACCTTCTGTTAAACTAAAGAACATTCACTGAACCCTGAGTTTATTAACTAAAGCTACATTGGATATAAATGGAATGAATTTACCTAGTTTGAATGACCAGAGGTAGCTGTGAATTAACATGCTGAAGAATTAGCTGGGAACAGCTGTAATGTGAAAAGGTGTTTTCAGTTCTGAGGTTCCAGATGCAATTTTTGTTCCTGTTATCTTTGGAGAATAATCCTATTTTGCCTTGTGTTTCAATTTGATGCGAAAGGGGAACCCAAAAATAAATTTTCTTGTTTTGCCTGAACAAACCCGAGTGGTCATACTACTTTGTCTTTAAGTAAGAACTACAACTCCCAGAATTCTCTGGTGGAGAAAACCAGTGACTCTTTATTTAAGGACAAATAAGGCAGCCTTTTTGCCCTAAGCCTCTGGCCTAGGCAAGGGAGTACGACAGCATGTTATAGCAATTTTTTTATTTTTGTTTTCTAGTCTACTCCCCCTGAAGCAGATGGTGAACGCTAGAAGGATGTCTAGGCGGGCGTCGGGGTTGACTTTGGAAGCTTGATCTCTGAT
Source organism: Ichthyophis bannanicus (assembly GCA_033557465.1). Lineage (NCBI taxonomy): Eukaryota > Metazoa > Chordata > Amphibia > Gymnophiona > Ichthyophiidae > Ichthyophis > Ichthyophis bannanicus. The sequence continues at coordinate 787,429,997 of CM066032.1, read as the reverse complement.
TTAAATTTGGGCAGTGGGTGTTTTGAAGATATAATGGTTATCACATTTCTATCCATGTACATTTGTTGAATTGTTTATGATAGATTTATGATAAGAAAAGCATTTGTTTTGTATTGGATGGGGATGTGTGTTGTTACACTTGACCCACGCTCTGTAGTTTAAATGAAGATTGGAGTCCTTTAAGCAAACCATTGATGTGTGAAACCTGGTAGGTGCTTAACCCCGATGGGGGTAGTTTAGCCCTGCGTAGGATTTTCTGAGGTTTGCTTTCTCCTCTCTTGTATTTGCTGTTTTAAATAATACTGTGACAAGGTGAGAAGTTGGAACTGTATTTTTGTTCTATGAAGTATCATATATAAGCTCTGGAAAAGATCATTAGTAATATTGTTAGTCTGCAAGTTTGAGGAGCATTTTGCAAAAATCTATCAGTAACATCTAGGTGTTAAGATTATTATATGATGCAGTGGTTTCAGTTAGCCCTGTCAAGAAATTGTAAACAAGTTGCACCACCACCTTGAGTATTTTATGCAGTTCTGGTTGCCCCAGAAAAGTTTCAGAGAAGGGCAAAAAAATGATAAAAGGGATGTAAGATCTCCATGATAAAGAGAGGCTAAACAGATCAGGGCTCTCCAGCTTGGAGAAAAGATGACTGAAAGAGGATATAATAGACGTGCACAAAATTATGAGTGAGGTGGAACAATTAAATTGGGAATGGCTGTTTTAAGTTGCCAGACATCAGAAAATAAGAGGATGCTCCATGAAACTAATGACCAGCAGATTGAAAAGAAATAATAAAACAGAGAATTTTTTTTTACACTGTGCATAATTTAGCTGTGGAATCTGTTGTCAAAGGTGACCAACATAGTGGGATTCAGAAGAAAATTGGACAAATTCCTGGAGGAAAAGTCCATAAAATCTTTATTAGCCAGACAGAGTTGGGGGAGCCCTTTTTATCCCTGCAAATAAACTATGAGAAATAGTTCTGCTTTGTCGGGTCTGCTGGCCATTTGTGACCCAGAGTGGCCACTTTCGGAGAGAAGACACTGGGCTTGATGGACTTTGATCTGAGTCAGTATGGCTTTTCTTATGTTCTTAACTAGAATAACTTTGCTATTTCAGTTCTAAGACATGCATATTCAGCTCCATCATGCACTTCACATCTGCCCCGCAGAAACCCCTGTTATGCTAGAAGACATGGAGGGGGCAATTTCTCCATATAGGTTAGTCTTGTGCATACTATGACAGTCATGAACCTCATTCCTAAGCTAGGTTATATGGATAAGCTAGGTTATATGGAATTTACTGCTAATACTTGCTGTGGTGCTTGCATTGTGCCAAAGACAGCCTCCTTTTGGAGCTCATAAGATGTAACATGTACAGACAATTTATCAAGATGTGCTTGAAAAATCCTTTCAATCAAACGTGTGGCACGCAATACAATGGAAAAGCTTTCTGCATCCTGCCACATTTTCATAGTCTCTGGCTACATTACTTGGTATTTAAAGATCTTCTCTATCTCCAGGAACAAGCAGGAATAAGTCCTCACATATGGGTACGTCGGAACCGACAGAGCCCCCGCGGGAAAGCTCCCCAGCTTCCCAGAAAGGAAGCTTTTGGGGCCTCCCACTGCACATGCGCGCTGCCTTCCCGCCTTCCTGACCAGCTCTCCTCAGTTTCTCTTTTTCCGCGGAGCCAGCAGGTCATGTTCCTGTCACCGCTGAAGAAATTCTTATTTTAGTTTGTTTCTTTAGACCGCGTACCTGCCTTCCCCATACCGAAACCGGTACCGCCGGTCTCTCTTTTCTTTTCTTTCAAAAAAAACAAAACAAAACTTTTCTTTTAGCACAACTTGGTGACTTCGGTTAGGCCTCAGGCCTACACAAATTCTCCTCATGGAGAAACCAGCCCCTGGTTTCAAAAAGTGTACCAAGTGTAGTGCTGTTATTTCTGTTACAGACACCCATGACTGGTGTCTTAAATGTTTGGGGCCTGACCACTCCATTCCGGACTGCCCGTCCTGCTCCCAGATGTCTAAACGTGGTTTGCAGAACCGGGCCAACAAATTCCATGTACTGTTTGCTTCAGATAATCCAGCATCACAGTCATCCAGGTCTTCCTCTCCGGATGGATCTCAGGTAACCAAACCTTCTCCGGGCAGGTCCTCAAAAGGCAAATCTCCTTCAAAGTATCGAGAGGCCCTCAATCTTGAGTCGGAGGACCCTGCCCCAGCCAAACAACCCCGGCGGGAAGCTCTGGCTTCCAAAGCTCCATCTATGGGGTTACAGGTTGACATCGATGGCACGGCCTCGACCGATCACCTGTTAGACTGCTCTGGGGTACCGGCCCATGCCGGTACCGACATCCAGGCAGCAGTGGCGTCTATGGACAATACTGTTCAGACCATGCAGCAGGCCATTTTGGCTTTTATTAAAGCTGCAACGCCCTCGGTACTGCATCCAGCGGTTCCGGGTCCGGTTCCGGTACCGTCCCCCATACCGGAACCGAGACCATCGTCTTCCAAACGCAGATCGGTTCCGCATACCGGATCCGGGTTTTCGCCCGATACTGATCCCATACCCGGTACACCTGATGTCGATACCGAGCGGTATGCGTATCGTGCGTTGGAAGCAAATAGAGGATACTCTGATTCTTCTGAGGATTTTGACTCCTCTGATGACTCTGATGAGCTGTCTCTTGTTCTTCCTGAAGAGCCTTCTTCCCCAAAGAGGAGAATGTCTCCACCAGAGGATTTGTCCTTTCAAGACTTCATTATAGAAGTAGCTAAAGGACTTTCTATTACTACATCCTCTGAAAAAGAACCTAGATCAAAGAAATTGGATATTTTAGGATACCCTAAGGTTCCTAAAGAGGCAGTCACCCTGCCTATCCATGAAATCCTTCAAGAACACTTGATGGACTTATGGGAGGCTCCTCTAACGTTGTCTCCTCATTCCCGTAGGTTGGACACCATGTACCGGGTCCCTCCTTCTCCTGGTTTTCAAAAACCTCAGCTGCCTCACCATTCCATTGTGGTGAAGTCTGCGCTGAAAAAGATTAAGAGTACCAAAAGGCACTCTTCTACCCCTCCAGGGCGAGAATGTAAGACCCTAGACTCTTTTGGTAGGAAAATCTTCCAGGCTAGTATGCTTATAGCCAGGATTAATTCATACAGTCTGTATATGGGCATGTTTCTAAGGGAACTTGCCCTAAAGGTACGGCATTTTGACCCCTTTATCCCTGAGGATAGAAAGGAGGAGGTCATTTCTCTGGTGAAACAGCTTCTAGATGTTTCTAAGTTCTCCAACAGAGCAGCCTTTGATTCCTTTGAGGGTGCCGGTAGAGCTTCGGGCATTGCTATTGCAGCCCGACGACTTGCTTGGCTCCAGGCCACTGACCTAGAACCCTGGGTCCTGGATGGCTTACAGAATCTGCCCTGTACAGGTGAGAACTTATTTGGTAAAGACTGGCAAATTAAAGCCACTCAAATGGACGCAGAAAATGCTACCTTAGATAGACTTTATAAGTCTACCTCTACTCCTGCCAAGAAAAAGTCTTTCAAGAGGCCTTACTACAAGAAGGCCAGATTTTCCACAAATACTGGCCAACAATCTTCTCAGCCTCGCTTTGCTGCTAAGCGTCAGCAACCTAAACAGGCAAGGTCAAAGCCTGCAGCGTCTGCCACTCCTCAGCAGGCTCAACCCCCTCAGGGGTTTTGACTTGCCCCTACAGAACTTAACCTTTCTGGCTCTAGAACAACCAGAGCCCCTCACCATTCCCGGAAGGTTAGCTCACTTTGCTCCCAGATGGGAGCAAATTACATCAGAACACTGGACCCTCTCTATCATCAGAGAGGGCTACAAACTTCATTTTTCCAACCTTCCTCCACATACCATGGTGAGGCACTTCAATTCTCCCCCATCTCTCCTGGCCCTGTTGGGTCAGGAAGTCTCTTCCCTCCTTGCCCAAAGGGCAATAGAAGAGGTTCCTCTTCTTCAACAAGGGACAGGTTTCTACTCCCCTTATTTTCTCATACCAAAGAAGACAGGGGGATTCAGACCTATCCTAGATCTGAGAGAATTGAACAAATTTCTATACAAGGAGAAATTCAAAATGCTTTCTCTGGGCATTCTCCTTCCATACCTTCAGAGTCAGGATTGGCTTTGTTCTCTAGATCTCAAGGATGCGTACACACATATACTCATCCACCCATCCCACAGAAAATATCTACGATTTCTGTTCCAGGGAAAACATTTCCAGTACAGAGTACTTCCCTTCGGTCTAGCCTCTGCTCCAAGAGTGTTCACCAAATGCATGGCAGTTGTAGCCACATTTCTAAGAGGTCTGGGAATTTTTGTATTCCCATATCTGGACGACTGGCTCATCCGAGCTCCATCTCAGTCAGAGGCCCAGATTTCCCTGGACCGCACGAGACACATTCTGCAGTATCTGGGACTGGTGGTAAACCTTCCCAAGTCTCAACTCATCCCTACTCAGTCTCTGGAATTCATAGGGGCCCAGTTGGACACCACCACTGCAAGGGCCTACCTTCCTCAGGTCCAGAGCCAACGTCTGGTGTGCTTGGCCTCCCAAGCTCAGTCCAGCACTCACTTGACAGCCAGGGAAATGCTGCGACTTCTGGGCCACATGGCCTCCACGGTACACGTGGTGCCCTACGCTCGTCTTCATATGAGAGCAGCTCAATGGACCTTGGCCACCCAGTGGACTCAAGCATCAGGAGCGCTCTCCGACCAAATACTCACCTCAAAACGTCTGTTTTGGTCCCTCCAATGGTGGATATCCACCAACAATCTGTCGTTGAGGACCCCCTTCCAACCTTTGTTGCCCCAAGCAACCCTCACAACAGATGCCTCCCAAACAGGGTGGGGAGCCCATCTTCAACACCTCTCCACTCAGGGTACTTGGTCTCCACAGGAGACCACCCTTCACATCAACCTCCTGGAACTGCGAGCAATCTTCCTTGCCCTCAAAGTCTTCCATACCCTCCTTGTCAACCTGACCATCCTAGTTCATACAGACAATCAGGTGGCCATGTTCTACGTAAACAAACAAGGAGGGACAGGCTCTCTGTCGCTTTGCAACGAAACTCTCAGATTATGGGCCTTCGCCAGAGAGCATCAAATTCATCTTCTGGCAGTGTATCTTCCAGGGGTTCAAAACTCTCGGGCAGACAGACTCAGTCGAGTTCTGCTTCCACACGAATGGTCCCTACATCTGGACCAGATACGCAAAATCTTTCAGGAATGGGGAACCCCGGACATAGACCTCTTTGCAAGTCCGTGGAATGCCAAACTTCCCCGGTTCTGTTCCAGGACTCCGTGTCAGGGAGCTCAGGCCAGCGACGCCTTTCTCCTGCATTGGGGTCAGGAATTCCTATATGCCTTTCCACCCATTCCTTTGATTCCCAAGACTCTGTTCAAACTCCAGAGGGATCACGGTTCGATGATCCTCATAGCTCCACGCTGGCCACGCCAAGTGTGGTTCCCTCTACTTCTGCATCTCTCCCAGGTACCCTCCCTGGACCTGGGAACTGCGCCAGACCTTCTATCTCAGGAGGAGGGGACTTTGTGGCACCCAAACCCCAAGTCCCTACACCTCAGAGCTTGGTTACTGAAGGCCTAAGCCTTCATGACTTCAATCTTTCTCAACCAGTGAAAGATATCCTTCATGCCTCTAGGAAACCCTCCACGAGGCGTTCCTATGCTTTCAAATGGAAACGCTTTTCCATTTGGTGTGCTCAACAGGGTCTTGACCCTCTAGCACTTCCTTTGAATTCTCTACTAGACTATCTCCTGCATCTTTCCAATGCAGGCCTTAAGACAAATTCAGTGAGAGTCCATTTGAGCGCTATTGCAGCATCCTTAAAACCTCTAAATGGACAACCTGTCTCCTCTCATCCTCTTATTGCAAGGTTCATGAGAGGCCTGTCTCTAACTAAGCCTCCCATCCGACCTCCTCCGGTAGCATGGGATTTGAACCTAGTTCTAGGTCAGCTTATGAAGCCACCTTTTGAACCGTTGGTTTCTACCTCCTTGAAATTTCTTTCCTGGAAGGTCCTTTTCCTTATTGCAGTCACTTCGGCTCGCCGCATCAGTGAACTACAGGCCTTAGTGGCTCATCCACCTTATACTAGGTTTCATCATGATAAGGTGGTCCTTAGGACGAATCCCCACTTTATGCCCAAAGTGGTCTCGCCTTTTCATCTTAATCAAGAGGTATATCTACCTGTCTTTTTCCCGGCTCCTCATGCATCCAGTGCAGAGAGGAACCTTCATACTCTAGATTGTAAAAGAGCTCTTGCCTTTTACCTCAACAGGACTCAGCCACATCGAAAGTCTTCCCAACTTTTTGTGGCTTTTGATCCTTCTCATTTGGGACTTCCAGTCTCCAAACGTACACTTTCCAATTGGATTGCTCAGTGTATTTCCTTTGCTTACCAGAGTAAAAACATTTCTCTGGAAGGCCATGTCACAGCTCACAATGTGAGAGCCATGGCCACTTCTATGGCTCATCTTCACTCTGTATCCATAGATCAGATCTGTCGAGCCGCCACCTGGGCCTCGGTTCATACCTTCACAGCCCATTACTGTTTGGACAAGGACTCCCGCCGGGATGCCTTGTTTGGTCAGGCTGTCCTCAAACACCTGTTCCATACTTGAACAACTCCTGCCCACCTTCCCAGGATGGATGCCTGAGATCCATACGAAGATGGCGAACCCTTGGAAGGGGATCTCCCAGGCATCTTAGCTAGGGAGTCCCCATATGTGAGGACTTATTCCTGCTTGTTCCTGGAGATAGCACAGTTACTTACCTGTAACAGGTGATCTCTGGGAACAGCAGGAATTAGTCCTCACAACCCACCCACCTCCCCTAGGAGTTGTATCTTCTATCTATCTTCCTTTCCTCTCTCTATTGTCTCAGCTATAAACTCGAACTGAGGAGAGCTGGTCAGGAAGGCGGGAAGGCAGCACGCATGTGCAGTGGGAGGCCCCAAAAGCTTCCTTTCTGGGAAGCTGGGGAGCTTTCCCGCGCGGGCTCCGTCGGTTCTGACGTACCCATATGTGAGGACTAATTCCTGCTGTTCCCAGAGATCACCTGTTACAGGTAAGTAACTGTGCTTTCTCCACTTGATGCACTGAATCTAAGATGTCATCACTCACATACTTCTTTACTTTGATCTTTAAAATTAGGGATCTTAAATTTGTATTGGTTGCTTTCTGCAGTTTTTCCAGTGGCAGTATGCTTCTTTTCTTCAGTTTTTGGCAGGTATAATATCCTCTCTTTATCGGCAGGGGTCCATTTTATTGTAGTTAATCCTTTTAATTTTTTTCATTAACTTCTTTGGTTTATCTCCTGCCATAATGGATCCATGAACAAGTTCACCATGGCCTTTATCTGCGGCAGGGATGTTGTCTTCATCTGCAGTGTCTGCACTATCGCTACTACCATTGTTAACCCTAGTGCATAAGCTACAGGTGGGCACCTTTATATCAGTGGCAGTGTGCGGCCAGTATGTATTTTTCTTTTTCTTTCTTACCATACTTCAATTGTAGTGTCACCTTGCTGAGATTTGGTATTGTCATGCTGCCGCCCCAGAGGCCAAGGTTGGTATGGGCAGGTCAGATGGACATGAGAGTTTTTTTATATATTTTGAATTTGGTCCTTCTGTAAGAGGTCTTGGTAATGTTCCCAGGACCTACCGGGGCCAAAGTTCAAGAGAACACACTAGCCAGAATGTAGGGAAAATAAGGCTTTATTTCCCTTTAAGCACAATGGTTCAAGTTATGGGAGACTACTTCAACCAACTGAAAGAAACCTTGCTTCAGGCAACAAAAAGAAAATATATTCACACTTGCTTTGTTTAACTGTTACTTCACAATACTTGGCATAAACAAACTTTACAGGCATTCGCTACTGTTCACTGTTTTATGTTTCATGCACAGACCTTAGGCTACCTGCCTGACAGTAGCTACAGTCCATCGGGGTTTCAGGTGGGTCTTCGTTGAATTCCACCTGCATGGGCTGAGTATCAGACAGCTGTGAATCAGTGTCAGTAAACTCTTGAGGAGTGTACTGAGGTTTCTCATATAACACATTTACTAGCTTCCAATGTTCAGCATTCAAGTCAGGGCCGCGCCCATGTGAGTGTTTGTTATGGCAGTTACTTCCCCTTGCAGGCTGCCTTATGTTATACAGTCTTTTTACCAAGGGCTTGTGCCCTGTTTCACCAACAGTTTGATAGGGAGGATATACTCCAGTATCTTGTGTTTCCTGTCTTCTTAACTTATATTGCTTATCAGAATAAAAAGGTATTTTACCTTGTTTAGTTGAGTCCCACGGCCTGGTCCTGCTGTAGTTCAGCGTGTCTTGAGCAGTAGGCTTTTCCCACTCCAGCTGGCCTTCATGCAGAGTCACCACTCTCTCACATTCACACCTTTTACCATTTGAATAAGGAATATTACCATTTGCAGCAAAGACTTCATCCTTGCTCAGATAATGCTCACTGTGTCTTGCATTTACTGCTGCCGGTTCTTCACACCAAACTCTGGGGTTTATTTCTCCCCTTGTGCCTTTCTTTCCAGTACCTCTTAACCAAGGACTCCTGGAACTCTGTGGCCTCGGATTCACTATGCCCTCCTGCCAGGAACTCCTTCCTCTCTGGTGCTCTGGACACTCCTTATGGTGCTCTCCTTCTTGGTTCCTTTCCAGAAGCTCTCTGTGGTGTGACTCTCCGTGGTCTGCTTTTCCTTGATAAGCCTCTTCTTGGTATGCCTCCTTTTGGTAGGCCTTCCTTGGTATGCCTCCCCTTGGTCTCTCTCTCCCTGGTCTCTCTCTAACTTGTCCTAGCTCCTCCTTTTCAAGTTCCCAGCCTTTCTTCAGGGGAACTCCCCCTTTTCTCCATTGGCTGTTAGGTTGCATTACCTCATCAGCTCTGAGGTGCAGTTCTCTGGGCCTTGGAAGGTCACTCCTGCTCCCTCTATTGGGCTCCTCATAATATTGCAGCTGATGATAAAATCTTTTTCCAGGATTTAAAACCCTTTTTTCTTCATGAATAGGCTCTGCGGTACCACAGTATAGATGTTATACAATGGGGTCACCACATGAAGCAGGGCAGTACTGAGCGTGAATCACGTCCTGTGCGACTTGCATATTGGGCGCATGCCCCCCCTCCATCCAGCCACTTTCTGGACGGCAGCGGGAGAAAAACGGCGCACTTGATGTGCAGTCGCTGGCACTCTAAGCAGATCTGTCCCTCTCTTCTCTGATGTTGCATCAGAGGGAGGGACCAGACCTGCTTAGAGTGCTGCAAGAAGGCTTAAGGGGTGCATTTCAACTGTCTGCCATTGCCTGCCGCCACTGAGAGAAGAAAAAGTGGCGGCGGCGGCAGGCAACAGCAGACAGCTGAAATACGTCCCTTAAGCTTTTGCGCCCTGTGCGGCCACATCGCTCGCACAGGGCTAGGTATGGTCCTGACATGAAGGTACTCAGTAATATTTGAGGAGGAAACTTTGTTCTCTTTCCCTAAGAGATACATAGCAATTCACCATCCACTGCTAGTGATTTTTATGTTGCGTTCCCTTTGACCCTCACATCTGCTCTGCAGAAACCCTTGTTATGCCAGAAGGCATGGAGGTACTGAGGGCGGCTGGTGTAGCTGCAGCAGGATTCTACAGTGAATGGGTCTCTGCCATGACAGCTTGCTCATATGTGGGGTTCCCAGTAAGAGAGAGGGGCAACCATGATAGAGGCAGCTCCCAAATGGAGCAATCAGCAGGCAGGAACAGCTGCACAATTAGTTCTCTCTCATTGCTGTTTCTTTTGTGAGCCCCTCTCCTTTCTTGTTGACAGGAAATGGATGGCCTGCTGAGCTTTTGCTGCCCTGTTTTCTATGGCTGATTAGCTCATTCTGCCCACAAGAACCAATCAGCAGCAAGAGATGGGAGAAGGATTTTCTAGGTTTCTTCCCATTCTTGCACTAGATCTGCATCAGGTAATAAAAAGGCTGAAGAGATGCAAGCATGGGGGCAGATGGTGACATAAGAGCACTAGGGGAGGCTAGAGAGCAGTGGGTCTGTAAAGAGGAGTGAGAGCCTGGGGAAGGGGGGGGAGCAAAGAAAGACCTGAGACATAAGTGAGCTGGGTGAAGTATACAAGGCCCACAAGAGGAGAAAGGAGCAACCAGGGCTGGGATGGAGAGGGTAAATGCACTGAGAAGAGTGAAAGCAGAGCGATGATTACACACACTTTCCCCTTCCCCCTGTCCAGTGATCTTTTTCCCCTCACCAGAAAATCACTCGCAGGGGGAAAGGGAAAATGTGTTTGTCTTGGAGGGCTCAAAATGAAAACTTCTACCACAGTCCACGCAATCATTACTCAGATACTGGCACAGACACATACATTGCACACAATCTGCCAGTGCACCTCAATCCTGCCTTGCAGCACTTCCCTGCTTTTCCAGTACCGAGACTGCAGTATCACATCGTACTCTGCCCCTCCCCCTTCTCCTTTCCAAGATCTTTTGATAGGTAAAAGACGCTTCTTTGATCATTCTTTGCCCAGGTGTAGCTGGGGTGTGCCAATCTATGTGAATGTTTTGCAATTGTGTGTGGAGAAAATGCAGACTCAGACAGAAATGTTCCAGGTTTCACCCTCACAAAAATAGTTAAAAATAGTTAATATGTGCTGCACATGTCAAACCAAGAGAAACAACTCCTCTCCATGGCAGTTAGCCGAGACGTGCTGGCTTATACCTTACAGATCAGCAGGTGCAAAGGATGCATTTTAATATGAATAAGAACTGAAAATCATAAGATGTACTATTAGGGATCAGACCAAAGCATCATTGAGCACAGCATTCTGCCTCTGACAGTGGCCAGTCCAAGTACCCAGCACGAGCCAAAGAGTAAATCCATTTCTTCCATATCACCCTGCTAGACCAGTCCAGACAAGTGGGTTGTGTACCCCTACAGCAGAGGTAGACAGAGAAAATATTCCAGAGGTTTCTTATGACCTCATCCTGCTGTATCAGTCATGCAGCTAGGGAAACATATAATTATTTCTCTGTTTCCAGTAGATGGTGGCTGCATTGATGCAGTTATTGTGAAAATTTGGGAAAGATTTGATTTGGCTCATAAACAGCCACCCTTAGGGGTGACTTCCTCTCTGGAGCTTGATGCTGGAGGCTCCACTAGAGTCACCTTTAAAACCAGTGCTGTTATGGGTATTGCCATATGGTGAAGGGGAATTGTTTTAGCTCCTCGTCCTTATCTTGTTAAGGGTCAGTTTAGCAGCCAGATATTTAGAAAAGGATTCTTTGCCTCCCAGTTCCTCAGTGGCCCCTCCTTCCCCCAGCTCTCTCCCGAAGATTAGAAGCAGGCTTCTTAGAGGTATGTGCCTGCAGGCCCTGGCAGCAGGGGAGTAGCACTGACCCTGGCACGGTCTTCCTGCCTTAGGCTCCCTGTGGGTGAGTACCAAAACTGTCTAGTCTGACTTGTTTTGGGGGGGGGGGGGCTACGTGACCCCATCCATTTGGCAGTGCATCCATTAGGTTCTGGGCCGTTCGGGATGGCTGTTACATAAGAACATAAGAAATGCCATACTGGGTCAGACCAAGGTCCATTAAGCCCAGTATCCTGTTTCTAACAGTGGCCAATCTAGGTCATAAGTACCTAGCAGTTTCCCCAAAAGACAGGTTCCACAATACTTGTATTGGATCAAGCAGTGATATCCTGGGTCCTTTTTAATAATGGTTTATGGACCTTTCCTCGAGGAATTTGTCCAAACCTTTTTTAAACCCAGCTACACTAACAACTTTTACTACATCCTTCGATAACAAATTCCAGAGTTTGATTACACATTAAGTGAAAAAATATTTTCTCTTATTAGTCTTAAATAGGTTACCCTGCAGCTTCATTGCATGTCCCCTAGTCTTTCTATATTCTGATGATGTAAACAATCGATCTACATTTACCCGTTCCACTCCATTCATTCATTCATTTATAGACCTCTATCATATCTCCCCTCAGCCGTCTCTTTTCCAGGATGAACAACCCTACCCTTTTTAGGCTCTCTTCATAGGGGTATCTTTCCATCCCTTTTACATTTTGGTGGCTCTTCTCTGTACCTTTTCTAATAACACTATATACTTTTTAGCATACGGTGACCAGAATTGCACACAATATGCAAGGTGTGGTCACACCATGGAACGATACAGAGGCATTATAATATCCTTTGTTTTATTTTCCATTAGTTTCCTTATGATACCTACCATTCTATTTGCTCTCTTGGCTGCCGCTGCACACTGGGCTGAGGGTTTTAGCATGTTATCCACGATGAGTCCTAAATCTTTTTCCTGCATGGTGGTTCTTAATGTGTAATCATAGTTTGGGTTGTTCTTTCCTAGGTGCATAACTCTGCACTTGTCCACATAGAATTTCTTCTGCCATTTGGATGCCCAGTCTTCCAATTTATCAAGACCCTCTCGCAATTTTCCACAATCCTCGTGGGTTTTTAACAACTTTAAATAGTTTTGTGTCATCTGCAAAATTGATCACCTCACTCGTTATTCCCATTTCCAGGTCATTTATGAATATGTTAAAAAGCAGCGGACCCAGCACAGATTTCTGGGGTACGCCACTATTCACCTTTCTCCATTGAGAAAATTGGCCATTTAGCCCTACCCTCTGCTTTCTATCTTTTTTTTTTTAATTTATAAGATTTCAACAAAATTTACAAGCAATCATACTTGAAATGGAAACAAGACATAAGTAAGAAAAGTAAAACAAGAAATATACCAATATAAAGTTATTTACTCCCAGTCTTAAACTAGTCCACACACGACTAGAGAGACCCATAATGATTGAGGAAAATACAACAAAATAAACTCATAGGAATAGATAGACCCACGAAAATCCGGTAAACCTATCCTGCAAATAAACCCGCTCACCTAAGGGGCAGCAGATAAACGAGCGCTAATAAAGGAAACTAACTTAGTAGGCTCATAAAAAATATAAGAAACAGATTGAATCTTTACCAAACATTTACAGGGAAACTTGAGGAAAAATAAGCCTCCCATCTGAATCGCCTCAGACTTTAACAACAGAAACTCTTTTCTCCGTTTTTGCGTTTCCCGAGATAAATCAGGAAACATTCGAATAGATAACCCTTTAAACAAAACTGTACGTTTCTTGAAATACATTCTCAGTAGCCATTCCCAGTCAGACACAAGAGCCAGTGAAATCAACAAAGTAGCAGGAACCACACTTTCAGATACAGATGTATTAAAAATCTCAGAAAAATTTAAAACATCTAATCCCTCTTCCTCTACCGGGGAACCCCCAATTAGACCTTTAATTATTTTCCCAGTGGGTAGGTAATACATTTTTGAAAGTGGAGGATGTAATTCCTCAGTAACATTCAACACCTCTATCAGATATGCTTTAAACATGTCACGGGGAGTAACCATTGATGACCGAGGAAAATTCAGTAACCTAATATTAGAAACATAGAAATATGATGACAGAAAAAGACCACATGGCCTATCTAGTCTGTCCTTCCATATCAACAACAGTCCCCTTTTTACCTTTAGAGATCTTCTGTGTTTGTCCCATGCTTTTTTTAATTCAGTTACTGTCCTCTCTCTACCACCTCCACTGGGAGACTATTCCATGGATCCACTACTCTTTCCATAAAGAAATATTTCCGCATATCACTCCTGAATCTATCTCCCTTCACCCTCATCCCATGTCCCCTCATAGCAGAACTTGCTTTCAATTGAAAGAGGCTCTCTCCCTGAACATTTATGCCACGGAGGTATTTAAACATCTCAATCATATCACCTCTATCCCGCCTTTCCTCTAAGATGTACATATTAAGATCCTTCAGTCTGTTCTCATATGCTTTATAATGAAGACCACTAATCATTTTAGTAGCCACCCTCTGCACTGACTCCATCCTGTTCACATCCTTTTGAAGGTGCGGTCTCCAGAATTGCACACTATACTCCAAATGAGGTCGCACCAAAGACTTATAGAGAGACATTATCACCTCCTTTTTTCTGCTAGCCATTACTCTCCGTATGCACCCAAGCATCCTTCTAGCTTTTGCCATCGCCTTTTCTACCTGTTTAGCTACTTTAAGATCATCAGACACAACCACGCCTAGGTCCCGCTCTTCTTTAGTGGACAAAAGTACTTCACCCCCTATACTATATTGCTCCCTTGGATTGCTGCAGCCCAAATGCATGACCTTACATTTTTTAACATTAAATCCCAGCTGCCAAATTCTAGACCATTCATCAAGCTTAGCTAGATCCCTCCTCATGTTATCTACCCCTTCCTGGGTGTCTACTCTATTGCAGATTTTGGTATCATCTGCAAAGAGGCAAACCTTACCCGACAGCCCTTCCGCTATATCACTAACAAAGATGTTAAAAAGAATCGGACCAAGGACAGAGCCCTGGGGCACACCACTGGTAACATCCTTCTCCTCAGAGTGAGCTCCATTTACTTGTACTCTTTGTCGCCTCCCACCCAACCAATTTCTAACCCAAGCAGTAACTTTAGGGTCCATCCCTAGGGTGCCCAGTTTGTTTATAAGTCACCTGTGAGGAACAGTGTCAAAGGCTTTACTGAAATCTAAATACACTACATCTAGAGCTCTCCCTCGGTCCAACTCTCTGGTCACCCATAAGACATGCCATACTGGGTCAGACCGAGGTCCATCAAGCCCAGTATCCTGTTTCCAACAGTGGCCAATCTAGGTCATACGTACCTACCAATATCCCCAAAAGACACAGGTTCCACAATGCTTGTATTGGGTCAAGCATTGATATCCTGGGTCCCTTTTTAATAGTGGTTTATGGACCTTTCCTCCAGGAACTTGTCCAAACCTTTTTTAAAACCAGCTATACTAACAGCCCTTACTACATCCTCCGGTAACAGATTCCAGAGTTTGATTACACGTTGAGTGAAAAAATATTTTCTCTTATTTGTCTTAAATAGTTTACCCTGTAGCTTCATTACATGTCCCCTAGTCTTTCTATACTCTGATAGCGTAAACAATTGATCCACGTTTATCCGTTCCACTCCATTCATTAATTTATAGACCTCTATCATATCTCCCCTCAGCCGTCTCTTCTCCAGGCTAAAGAGCCCTAACCTTCTTAGCCTCTCTTCATAGGAGTAACCTTCCATCCCCTTCACCAATTTGGTGGCTCTTCTCTGTACTTTTTCTAATAACGCTATGTCCTTTTTAGGATACGGTGACCAGAATTGCACACAATATTCAAGGTGCGGTCGTACCATGGAGCGATACAGAGGCATTATAACATCCTTTGTTTTATTCTCCATCCCTTTCCTTATGATACCTAGCATTCTATTTGCTTTCTTGGCCGCCGCTGCACACTGGGCGGAGGGTTTTAACATGTTATCCACGATGACTCCTAAATCTTTTTCCTGGGTGGTGGTTTCTAATGTGGAGCCTTGCATCGTGTAACTATAGTGTGGGTTGTTCTTTCCTAGGTGCATAACTTTGCACTTGTCCAAATTAAATTTCATCTGCCATTTGGATGCCCAGTCTTCCAATTTATCCAGATCCTCCTGCAGTTTTCCACAATCCTCTTGGGTTTTAACAACTTTAAACAGTTTTGTGTCATCTGCAAATTTGATAACCTCACTAGTTATTCCCTTTTCCAGGTCATTTATGAATATATCAAAAAGCAGCGGACCCAGTACAGATCCCTGGGGTACTCCACTATTCACCTTTTTCCATTGGGAATATTGGCCATTTAGCCCTACCCTCTGCTTTCTATCTTTTAACCAGTTTCCGATCCACAATAGTACACTGCCTCCTATCCCATGACTTTTTAGCTTCGCCAAAAGTCTCTGATGGGGGACTTTGTCAAAAGCTTTCTGAAAGTCCAGATACACTATATCAACCGACTCACCTTTGTCTACCTGTTTATGCACACCTTCAAAAAAACATATCAGATTAGTAAGACAAGATCTTCCTTGTCTAAAGCCATGTTGGCTGTCTCCCATTAGGCCATGACTATCTACATGCTGTGTAATTTTGTTCTTTATGATGGTTTCTACCATTTTCCCTGGTACTGATGTCAGGCTCACCGGTCTGTAATTTCCTGGGTCACCCCTGGAACCCTTTTTAAAAATTGGTGTTACGTTGGCGACCCTCCAATCTTGACCCACCCAGTCAAAGAAATTAATCAGATTTGTCTGACAAGACCTGCCTCTGGTGAATCCATGCTGCCTCAGATCCTGTAATCCGCTGGACTCCAGAAACCTCACTATTTTCTCTTTCAGCAGCGTTTCCAATAATTTACTCACCACCGAAGTTAAACTAACCGGCCTGTAGTTTTCAACCACATCCTTACTTCCGCTTTTGTGTAAAGGCACCAGATGAGCTTCTCTCCAGTCCTTTGGCACCATTCCCGACTTCAACGAGGCATTGAAAAGGTCAGTCAGTGGAGTTGCTAGAACGTCCCCAAGTTCCCTCAGTATTCTAGGGTGTATCCCATCCGGTCCTATCGCTTTGTCTACTTTAAGTTGTGCTAGTTTCTCATGAACACAGTCTTCTGAAATTGTTCAAGATGTCCCTCGCTTCTGTTCCTATTTGTGGGTGTTTTCTGAGGTCCTGCTCCTGGTTCTTCATCTGTGAACACAGAACAAAAATATTTGTTAAGCAATTCCGCTTTATCCTTATCAGCTTCTACATATTCCTCCCCTGCACCCTTGAGTCTGACAATACCACTTTTGCCCTTCCTCTTCTCACTAATATATCTGAAAAATGTCTTATCCCCCCATTTTATTGCATTGGCTATTTCCTCCTCCTTTTGAATCTTTGCCTTCTTGACTACTTTGCTAGCTTCTCTAAGTTTTTTCAAATACAGATACCTGTCTTCCTCTCTCTGTGATCTCTTGTATTTCATGAAGGCCTCCTTCTTTTTCTTCACTTTTTCAGCTACTTCTTTCGAAAACCATAGCTGTCTCCTTTTCCTTTTACCTTTATTTACCATTTTAACAAAAAGGTTGGTTGCCCTTAAAATATCTCCTTTCAGTTTTGCCCACTGTTTTTCTACATCCCCCAGCTGTTCCCATCCCACTAACGACTCCCTGAGGTATTGGCCCATCTTCGCAAAGTTAGTCTTCCTAAAGTCTAAGATCCTCACCTTTGAATGGATTCTAACAGCCCTAGTCCTAATACTGAACCACACCATCTGGTGATCACTGGATGCAAAATGATCTCCCACTACAACATCAGAAACACTTTCTCCATTGGTAAGCACCAAGTCCAGTATGGCCCCTTCACGTGTGGGGTCTGTTACCAAAGCTTCAACATCAGGGATCTTATTTCCCATGCTACGGGCATTTATACACACTGCTTTCCATATGTTACCCCTGTTACCCATTTCCATAAAGGTATTTAATGTATCACTTACCTGGGGGCTTTCTTCACCCATCCCCAACAAATCTAGTTTAAAGCCCTCTTCAGTAGATTAGCCAGTCTACTACTGAAGATGCGTTGACCTTTCTTGGACAGATGGATGCCATCTCTGCTCTGCAACCATATTCTTTGCCCTATTCTGATTTTCCAACATTTCCATTTTAAATTTAACTCCAAGCATATCTTTACATACATCATTAAATTTATCCTCCAGTTGTGTTACCTTATTATCCATGAGCAAAGCTTGAGATTGTAAAAGAGACACAGAGTCCTGGCAATTCTGGACTTTCCCTGCATTTTCCTGGATGAGCTTCAAAGTAGCATTAGTTTGGGACACCAAACACTCACCAAACTTTGTCAATGCCAACCAAATAGAGTCAAGAGTTATATGTTCAGGACGCTCCAAAGAAAAGGGTTCCAGTAGAGGTAATTCAGATGAGATCACAGGAAACGATGCCAAGTTACCCGAAGAATTAACATCAAGGAGAACTTGCTGCTCAACTGCCGCTTCCCTTTCAACTCCCTCTGACGCTGGCCCCGGAATCACCGACTCTGAAGCCATAGCCTTCCCTCCAACTGAAGAAACTGCACTGACCTCCTCGGATCGCGCCTGTCCAGAGGCATTAAGGCTCAGAAAGTCTGCAGGGAGTGTGGGCGGTTTCTGCAGATCCGGAGTGAGATCGCTTTCTATCTTTTAACCAGTTCCTGATCCACAATAGTACACTGCCTTCTATCCCATGACTTTTTAGTTTTGCCAAAAGTCTCTGATGAGGGACCTTGTCAAAGGCTTTATGAAAGTCCAGATACACTATATCAACCGACACACCTTTGTCTACCTGTTTATTCACACCTTCAAAAAAACATAAATTAGTAAGACAAGATCTTCCTTGGCTAAAGCCATTTTGGCTGTCTCCCATTAAGCCATAACTATCTACATGTTCAGTAATTTTGTTCTTTATGATGGGTTTCTACCATTTTTCCTAGTACTGACGTCAGGCTCACCAGTCTGTAATTTCCCGGATCACCCCTGGAACCCTTTTTAAAAATTGGCGTTACATTGGCGACCCTCCAGTCTTCAGGTATTACAGATGATTTTAATGAAAGTTCACAGATTACTAATAGTAGGTCTGCAATCTCATATTTCAGTTCTTTCAACACTCTTGGATGTATACCGTCCGGTCCAGGTGATTTGCTACTATTCAGTTTATCAAATAGTTGTAATACATCTTCCCGGTGTAGCGATATTTCTCTCAATTCCTCTACAGTATCACCTTTAAATACCACTTCAGTCTTGGGTAACATCCCTACATCTTCCTCAGTAAAGACCGAAGCAAAGAATTCATTCAGTCTCTCCGCTATCGCCTTGTCTCCTCTTACTGCCCCTTTTACCCCTCTATCATCTAATGGTCCAATTGAGTCTCTCACAGGCCTTTTGCTACGAATGTACTTGAAAAAGTCTTTATTTCGTGTTTTTGCTTCCATAGCAAGTTCCTTCTCAAATTCTCGCTTTGCCTGCCTTATCAATGCTCCAAGTAGCAGTCATTTATTTCATCTAGAAACTTTATCTCCCTAGCATGTCCTGCCATTACACTGACCCAGTTAATACCGGGGAATTGAAATCACCCATTATTATTATTATTGTGCCATAACGTTTGTTAGCTTCCCTGACTTCTTTGAGCATTTCATCATCCATTTGGTCATTCTGGCCAAGCGGTCAATAGTACACCCCCACTGCCATAGCCTTCCCCTTTATACATGGAATTTCAATCCATAGAAATTCTACAGCATATTTTGTTTCCTGCAAAACTTTAATCCTTTCTGACTCAATGTCCTCACTAATATAGAGCGCAATCCCTCCACCAGTTTGATCAGTTCTATCATTACGATATACTTTGTACCCAGGTATCACACTGTCCCACTGGTTGTCCACCTTCCACCATGTCTCTGATATTCCAATCATATTTAACCTCTCATTTAGTGCTATATATTCTAACTCTCCTATCTTATTTTTTAGACTTCTAGCATTTGCATACAAGCATTTTAGAGACTGTATTTGTTTCATATTAATCTGGCTATTGGTAGGCAGGGGTAATTTGGAATCTTTAAGCTCTGTCTGCTCCATATTCGAGGATATTTGGGTTACCTTTGTCTTTATTGGAACCTCTTTGCTGATATACCCTAACTTCATTTCTTTGGTAGTTTCCTTCAAGGATACATCATTCCGAACCATGCGCTCTTGGGCGACTGTCGGCGCTCCCCTATTATCTAGTTTAAAAGCTGCTCTATCTCCTTTTTAGAGCAGCTTTTAAACTGTTGGTGAGGTGTTTTTTTTTTCCTGCTAGTTCCATCCTCATTGTGCTGTCTGCACGCATTAGCTGTGTTATGCGTGCTAAGTACATGCCCAAATACTGGATGTTAGTCTTGCACACCTTGAATCTGTGTTGTCGAAGGGCACGGTGGTGGTGCCAGTGTGGCCAGAGGGCACATTGCAACACGCCTTATTAGCTCATCCTAAGCCTGTGAAACCAGGTTGTTAACGACGTATAAGGAACACATTATTGGCACAGACACATACCTTCTTCTAAGAAACACTGTCTGGTCTGTGGATAGAGAAACGTTACATCATTGGACTCCAGCTACTGTGATTCCTGCATGGAGGCTTGTGATGCACCCTTGGAGGGCCCTTCCCTCTCTTGCAGCAGGGGACACAGGTGCCCTGCCCTTGTCATCCCTGCTGCAGGAGGCAGTGCAAGCATTGTTGAAGAAGGGTAGTTCCCAGGCCTTGGACTTGAGCTCTTGGTGTGCTGGCTGCTCCCCTTTTCTTAGGGGCCCGAAAGCAAGTCTGCACCCTGCTGGTAATGGGGCTAAGCCTGATAGGGAGCTCCCAGATTCTGGATTATCCTCCCCAGAATTCTTTTCATTTCTTCAGCCAGCTTGGTTCTTCTGGTGAGGCAATTCAGACTCTGGGGCCTCCAGGTCCTCTTTCTCTGCTCAGTCAGAAGAGGGATCTGCGACACAAGTTAGTTGAAGCCTGGCCCGAGCTCTGCATCTTAGAGATCTCAGTGAAGATTGGAGTCTGGAGGTTCAGACCGTCTTTCCTTTGCCCGAGGTCTGGATTCTAGTTCCAATATCTCTGGCGAGGACACCAGCCTTGAGGATGAAATGTCTTCTTCAGAGAATCAAGACAATTCCCATATCATCTGCCTGTTCAGGAAGGGAGAATTGGTGGCATTCATTGCTCAGGAGTCTTCCACTCTCCACTTGGCATATCTTCAGGTGAAGGACAGACACCAGAGGTACAACCCTCTTGCAGGGGGTTCATAAGCCTACTGGAATATATAGCACTAAATGAAAAGTTAGATTGGCATGATTGGCATCTCATTGACTGTCATCTCAGAGAATATATAGCACTAAATGAAAGTGCTATATATTCTCTATATATTCTCTCCACCAGCAGCCCGGCTCTCCTCCAGCTCTCCCGGCGGGGATCGAGTGAGCCGGGGCACCAGGACTCCACCTCGAGCATCAGCTGCCCAATCCGGGCAGTCGCGGGCCAGTTTTAAACAGCAGTGCCGTCTGGCGCACCTGCGCCTTGCGGGCCCAGCAGAGTTCTACAGTTAATATCACAGCCCATCGCCACGACCCTGAATCTGAGCAGAACTGCTTTTGAGGCTACCACTGCGATACCACACCCCACAGCAACGCCACCTCATTGGACAACGATGCGGACGCCTAACACCCCCAGCCGACTACACTCAAAAGTGAGAACTCTAATATAATTTCTATCTCTGCCCTACCGCAAGAATTACTGAGTTTATAGCTAATATACCAGAACTGAACCCACCTTAGGACTGCCATAATACTGCTACATTGTGTTCAAAACACTGCTACTCTATGTTTGCATAACACTGCTACATTGTATTCTCTAAGCACTGTAACTTTGTGTTCTCATAATACTGTTACACTGTGTGTTCAAAGTACTACTACTTTGTGTTCTCCTACCACTCTCTTATGACTGCATACCTTTACCACACCCAGTGAAGCTGTCCCTGAATCTTCAAAGCAGAGCACTATCCCAGAACAGAGACCCATACGACCGTACCTCAGATGACACTCTTGTCAACCCCAGCTACTCCACCTACACTGCCACTTTAAATATACATGCTCACAGAACTCAGCTGCGACATAGCACCAATGTCTTAAACCCCATAGAACACTCTTCGTAGAATGGCTCCCTTCCTTATGGTTACAGCCTGCTTCTACCTCCTCACCAGTCTATACCATAGCGCCCTCGCCTTCTCCACCACTGGCAACCCCATACCAACCCTACGAGGCACAGGGAAAAGATGGACCACCACTTCCCAACCTCTGAAGACAGAACCCAGACTCAACCTTAGCCCACACTTACTCTACAGAAATCCAAGAAAACCACACCAGAAAAACACTCACAACCCAGCTACCTGAACTGCGCTCTCATCAATGCCCATTCAGTCCGGAAGAAATGGCCAATCACCTCTGACCTGATATCATACTATAAGTTGGACATCCTATTGATCACCGAGATTGGCTCACAGACGCTGACACAGTCATCCTCAACCACCTCACCCCACCTAAATTCTCAGCACACACCTGCCACAGAGCCAACCGCAGGGGTGTAGGAACCCTCGCACTCACGAGAACTGAACTCCAACTCCATCAGACCAACACCAATAGTACCACAATGATGGATTTCATCACCCTAGCAAGTGAACACACTTCCATCAACCTAATCTATCGACCTCCATCATCGCCTCCAAATGACCTCTCGACGATAATTGACCTAGCCTGCAACTCCAAAAACCCACTCATACCAAACTGGCTTATGGGGGATTTCAATCTCCCAGCCCTACCAGAAGAACATGCCAGCTCCCTCCTGAATGCTCTCAGCCAGCTGGGCTATGATCAAGTGATCAACGAGCCTACCCTCACAAAGGGTAATAAACTTGACCTGATTTTCGCTCCTCAGTCAGTCACGAGCCAAAACCTCCCACTTGCCATCTCCCTCACACCGGTCCCATGGTCTGACCACAAGCTAATAACGTTCCAGTTACCCTACCAACAGCCTCAAACAAGGTGCCAGCCCGCCCCTGACGCCGTCCAAAAAACAAAATTCTGACATTTCAACAAGGAGGAGATCCTCAGCAAATCTCTACCTCTGCTCAACCTCGCAGAAACCAACCTAGAAGAAATGATCTCCACTTGGAACAACACTCTCAGCTCTATTGCCAGTCAACCACCAGGGGATACAACTCCAAGAAAAAGAATGACTTCCCCTTGGTACTCTCCTGAGCTAAGGACATCACTCTGCCGACTGAGGAAACTTGAGAGGAGATGGCAACGCTCCCACACCACCAGTAACCTGGAGATCTACACCTCCAACCTGTGGAAACACCGCAACAAAGTGGCCTAATCGATGAGACGCTATCACGCAGAACTACTGCAATGATCCATAAACAAATCGAAGGATCTATTCAACTTAGTAAAGTCCCTCACAAAGGAATCTTCCCCCACACAACACAGCACGCCAGAACCACAAGAATACGCAGACTACCTCCAATCAAAGCTAATTCAGACCGTCAAAACGACATCCCCCACCCCTTTGAACAGACCACACCATCTACCTCCACTATCCACCTTCTCCTCACCATCAGCGAAGAGCATCGAAGACAACATCAACTCGATTAACACCACCACAGCTCCCAACGATCCTTGCCCTGCATTCTGGGTGAAGTCACTGCGTAAGGAACTCAGCCCATTCCTTACCAAACTCATCCACCTCTCCTTCATCACAGGAGTTTTCCCACAAAGTCTGAAACAAACGTCAATTAGACCGCTCCTAAAAAACGGCAAACTGGACCCCCAGAAAGTCGATTCATATCGGCCAATCTCAAGTATCCCACTATTGGCCAAAATAATCGAAAAAATCGTCCTACACCAAATCCAGAACCACATTGAGACCGCTGCGCCCTTAGACCCATGCCAACACGGTTTCAGAGAAGCACACGGTGTTGAGACGCTTCTAACCATCCTTTTCAACACACTAACAACCGGACTAGATAAACCCAGAAGTGGCTATGCTCTAATCTTCCTCGACATCTCCGCAGCCTTTGACTCTGTTGACCATGTGCTGCTCATAGAGCGTCTGGCAGAGAAGGGGATACAGGATGCAGCCTTGAGATGGTGTGAATCTTACCTCTCAGACAGGTGGCAGCATGTAAGGACGGGACGCACGACATCCAAACCATTCCAGCAAAAACGGTGTCCCACAGGGATCCTCCCTCTCAGCGCTGTTTTTCAATATATACATGCAGCCCATCTGCGCTATCGCCCGCTCCTTCGGCATCTCATGCCTTATGTATGCAGATGACGTGTTACTCTACATGCCGTTTGCCACAGACCAGCCGGACCTCTCACAACTAACTGCCTGCTTTGACGCTACAACTGACTGGCTCCACTCCCAAAACTTAAGAATAAACCACAAGAAGTCTGAGGCTGTACTCATCACCAGAGACCAATCATTCACTCCACCAAATGCACTAAAAGTAAGAGATACTGAGCTCCAAACCAGGCCCACAATACACTACCTAGGGGTAACGCTCGATCAACAGCTTGATATGAAAACATATATAACCAACACCATTAACGCAGTATATCTCAAGATTCGCACAATCCGTCACCTCCGCCCCCTACTGGAACCAGATGCTTCAGGACAATCTATCAGGCCTTAGTCATCCCCCACTTCGACTATGCCAATGCCATTCTACATGGCCTACTGAAGAGCACGTTGAATCCACTACAGCTGGCTATGAACGCAGCAGCCAGAATACTGCATGGCACCGCCAGGTCTGACCACATAACACCAATATTGAAGCACCTCCACTGGCTGCCATTCCACTCTAGACTAACCTTCAAGATCCTCTTCATCACCTTCAAAGCCATCAACAGTCTCACATCCCCTTCCATCACCGACCTCATCCACCCCACCCCGCCAAACAGAACCCGAAGATCAGTCACAGCCAATACCTTATCTATCCCCAGCGAAATCACAAAATGCTCACAGACAACAAGAAAGAGGGCCTTCATGTTTTATGCTCCCTCATGCTGGAACGCACTCCCACCTGACATCCGTGCAATCACAGACCTCACCCAGTTCAGGAAAGCACTCAAGCACCACCTCTTCCTACTGCATTACGGTACCACTCAGCAACTACCCTCCCACAGACACCAGTCTGTCACCCCATCCCAACTACCACACACGACACCAGCACCACACAATAGCCCCGCTTTCTCCCAGCAGGTGCATACAGATAGCAAGCTAAGATGGTAACCTGCCTTAGCCTAGAGTATGTAGATAGTTTCCCCAGTTCAACCCAAGTTCTTCTACCCTGTTTTATGTAAGTCCAGTATGGTTTCTCCTTACTCATGGACAAAGTTTCCGTTATCTGTAAACCAAGCTGATTTGAAGAGCGCGATATAGAAAAGACTTTAAATAAATAAAATAAATAAATAAATTAAATATATATAGCACTAAATGAAAGGTTAGATATCTTTGGCATCTCAGAGACCTGGTGGAAGGAGGACAACCAGTGGGAACACTGTGTTACCTGGGTGCAAACTATATCACAATGATAGGGTAGATCAAATTAGTGGAGGGGTTGCACTCTATGTTAGAGGGGGCATTGAGTCACACAGCATTAAAATTTTGCAGAAAACAAAATACACTGTAGAATCTCTATGAATAGAAATCCCATGTAAAAAGGGAAAGGCAAAAGCAGTGGGGATGTACTACCGACTGCCTGGCCAGAATGAATAGATGGATGATGAAATGCTAAGAGAAATCAGGGAAGCTAACAAAAGTTGCAACACAGTAATAATAATGGGTGATTTCACTTACCCCGGTATCAACTGGGTCAATGTCACTACAGAACATGCTAGGGAGATAAAGTTTCTAGATGAAATAAATGACTGGTTCTTGGAGTAGCTCGTTCATGAACCAACAAGAGGGGAAGCTATTCTGGACCTAGTCCTTAGTGGAACACAGATTCTGTTGCAAGAGATAAGGGTGTTGGAGCCACTTGGCAATAGTGATCATAGCGTGATCATGTTTGATTTAATAAATGTAAGAAGGATGGCAAGGAAATCCACGTACTACGTTTTAACTTTCAAAAGGGAGACTATGATAAAATGCGGAAAACAGTTAACAAACGACTCAAAGGAGTAGCTGCAAATGTTAAAGGTTGACATCAAGAATGAGCACTATTTAAAAATACTATCTTAGTAGCCCCGACCACATGTATTCCATACTTTAAGAAAAGTGGAAGGAAAGCCATAAAACTACCAACATGGTTCAAAGGCAAGGTCAGAGAGGCTGTTATAAACAAAAAAGCATCTTTCAGGAAATGAAAAAAGGAGCCAAATGACAAAAACAGGAAAAAATATAAGCATTTATTTATATTCTCTTATATACCGCGCTATTCTGCATCAGTGCGGTTTACATTGAACAAACTGAAATTACATTGAACAGGGCATTATAACTTGGAGATAACTATTTTACAGGGAACATGGGCTATGGAGGGTTAAGTGGCTTGCCCAAGACCACAAGGAGCACCTGTGGGACTAGAAACCCCAGTCCTTCCGGCCCAAGGTTGCTGTCCTCTAGTGGGATTTGAACCCCCGACCTTCCGGCTTGAAGTACCTTGCCCCAACCACTAGGCCACTCCTCCACAACTTTAATCCTTTCTGACTAAATGCCCTCTCTAACATAAAGCGCAACCCCTCCACCAACTTGATCAGCTCTATCATTACGATATAGTTTGTATCACAGTGTCCCACTGGTTGTCCTCCTTCCACCATGTCTCTGATATTCCAATCATATCTAACCTTTCATTTAGTGCTATATATTCTAACTCTCCCATCTTAATTTTTAGACTTCTAGCATTTGCATACAAGCATTTTAGAGACTGTATTTTATTCATATTAATTTGGCTATTGGTAGACATGGGTAATTTGGGATCTTTAAGCTCTGCCTGCTCCATACTCGAGGGCATTTGGGCTACTTTACTCTTTTTTGGATCCTCTCTGCTTTTGGTAGTATCCTTCAAGGATACATTCTTCTGAACCATCCGCTCTTGGGCGACTGTCGGCTTTCCCCTATTATCTAGTTTAAAAGCTGCTCTATCTCCTTTTTAAAGGTTAATGCCAGCAGCCTGGTTCCATCCCAGTTAAGGTGAAGCCCATCCCTTCGGAAGAGCCCCACCTTTCCCCAGAATGTTCCCCAGTTCCTAACAAATCCAAAACCCTCATCTCTGCACCATTGTCTCATCCATGCTTTGAGACTCCGGAGCTCTGCCTGCCTTTTGGGTCCTGCGCGTGGAACGGGAAGCATTTTGGAGAACGCTACCCTGGAAGTTCTGGATTTCAAGTTCCTACCTAAAAGCCTAAATTTAGCCACCAGAACCTCCCTACCACATTTTCCTATGTCATTGGTACCGACATGTACCAAGACAGCAGACTCCTCCCCAGCACTATCTAAGACCTTATCTAGGTGGCGCATGAGGTCCGCTACCTTCGCACCAGGCAGGCATGTTACCAGGCGATTCTCACGTCCACCAGCCACCCAGATATCTACATGCCTAATGATCGAATCACCAACTATAACGGCTGTCCTAACCCTTCCTTCATGGGCACATGGCCCTGGATAAACTTCCTCAGTGCGAGAGGGTTTTACATCACCTGGAGGACAGGTCCTAGTTACAGGATCACTTCCTGCCACACCAGGGTGATGCTCTCCTGTCACGTGACCTCTCTCCTCCATGGCAACAGGGATGCTACGAGACTGGTGGTGGGACTTCAGGACTATATCCCTGCAGGTCCTGTCTATGTACCTCTCTGTCTTTCTTATGTTTTTCAAGTCTGCTACTCTAGCCTCTAGAGAATGGACTCGTTCCCTGAGAGCAAAGAGCTCCTTGCACCTAGTGCACATGTAAGACCTCTCACCAACTGGGAGAAAATCATACATGTGACACTCAATGCAAAAGACTGGAAAGCCCCCATCTCGCTGCTGGACTGCTGTCTGCATCTTAGTTTTAAGTTTGTGTTTAGATCTTTAAGTTCTTTACTTACTAAGGGTTGCTATGGATATTTATACTAATAAAACTGTACCGAATACGTTTAATATACCTTGTTCACCTGAAGCTTAATTAATCTCAGGTCCTTAGTGTGTGACTGATTTGGGTAACGAGCTTCACCTGAGAGCACCTCCTGTCTTTTAAGATGTGTAAGTACCTATAAAGATATGATTATCCCAAGGGAGGGAGTGGAATAACACTTATTAAAAGAGGGCTGCTACACAGTACCCTGTCTTGTGCTGCTGAGGTAAGCTAAATTCTGATTTGATTTAAATTATAGCTCTTTGCTGCTGCTAGGCTCTAACTTATTATGAAATTTAAATGACAAGCTCTCTGCTGAGTTCTAAATTTAACCAGAAAGCTCTCTTCTGTGTTTTAAATTTAAACTAAAAGTACTTTGCTGATGCTAGGCCCTGAGTGACTATTAAATTTAAACTACAAGCTCTCTGCTGGGTTCCAATTTTAGCCAGAATGCTCTCTTCTGTGTTTTAAATTTAAACTAAAAGTACTTTGCTGATGCTAGGCCCTGAGTGACTATTAAATTTAAACTACAAGCTCTCTGCTGGGTATGAAATGTAACCAGAAAGTTATTTTCTGTGTTTTAAATTTAAACTTAAACTGCTGCTACTAGGCTCTGACTGATTTAACAAAAAATAGTGGGTTCACAGATTAATTAGCTTTAATACAAAGAATTCCTTTCAAAAAATTCCCATAAGTATATACTCACAATTTCAGATCTCTCTCCAGAAGTAACAGTCCCCTTTTCTAGTCCTTCTAGTCTACATCCAAGAGTGTTAAAAGAACTGAAAGATGAGATTGCGGACCTACTATTAGTAATCTGTGAACTATCGTTAAAATCATATGTAGTACCTGAAGATTGGAGAATGGCCAATGCAATGCCATTTTTTAAAAAGGGTTCCGGGGGGATCCAAGATACTATAGACCGGTGAGCCTGACATTGTTACTGGGCAAAATAGTAGAAACCATTATAAAGAATAAAATGACTGAACATGTAGATAGTCATGGCTTAATGGGAGAAAGCCAACATGGATTTAGCCAAGGAAAGTCTTGTATTACTAATCTATTATAGTTTTTTGAAGGTGTGAATAAATAGGTAGATCAAAGTGAGCCAGTTGATATAGTGTACCTGGATTTTCAGAAAGCCTGTGACAACTTTTCTCATGAGAGACTCTTGACTAAATTAAAAAGTGGAGTGGAGGAGTCAACTAATGGTTAGAGCACTGCCTTGGGAACCAAGAGACCAGGGTTCGATTCCCACTAGCACTCCTTATGGCCTTGGGCAAGTCACTTAACCTTCCATTGCCTCAGAAAAATCCAAGTTATCGATGTCCCTGTTTAATGTACATTACCAAGTTTAAGTTACATGTAAACTGCTTTGACTGAAATGATAAAGCAGTATTAAAAAAACCTGTTAAATAAATAAAAAGTCGTGGGATTGGAGGCATTGTAGTAATGTGGATGAGGAACTGGTTAAAAGATAGAAAGCAGAGAGTAAGGCTAAATGGCCAATTTTCCAAATGGAGAAAGGTGAATACTGGAATAACTCCAGGGATCTGCCCGCTGCTTTTTAACATCTTCATAAATGACCTGGAAATGGGAATAATGATTGAGATGATCAAATTTGCAGATGACACAAAATTATTCAAAGTTGTTAAAACACAAGAGGATTGTGAAAAATTGCAAGAGGACCTTGATAAATTGGAAGACTGGACATTCAAATGGGAGATGAAATTTAATGTGGGCAAGTGCAAAGTTATGCACCTAGGAAAGGACAACCCAAACTACAGTTACACGATGCAAGGTTCCACATTAGAAACCAGCACCCAGGAAAAAGATTTAGGTGTCATCATGGATATAGCAGAAAAGGTACAGAGAAGAGCCACCAAAATGGTAAAGGGAATGGAAGGATACCCCTTTGAGGAAAGGCTTATAAGGTTAGGGCTTTTCAACTTGGAAAAGAGACAGCTATGGGGTGATATGATAGAGGTCTATAAATTAATGAGTGGAATGGAATGGATAAAAATAGATCAGTTGTGCCATTAAAAAGTAGAAAGACTAGGGGACATGCCCATTTAAGACTAATAGGAGAAAATATTTTTTCACTCAGCGCGTAATCAAAATCTGGAATTTGTTACTGGAGGCTGTTAGTATAGCTTGGGGTTTTTTAAATATTTTTTATTTATGAAATTTTCAAAAAATAATCAAGAAGTTTACATAAACCATTCTTGCAGAAATAGAGAAGGCATTCAGAAAAGCATCCACAATAAAGGACACCTTAACAAAAAGAAATAATTACATAAGTATAGAGTGCCTGCTCTCTCTAGCCCACTATAATGGGGAGAATTTACATTGTAATATTCATTAAATCCAATATATCAAGAAAACAGCAAACAATCATGAAAACGGTTCAACAATCCTATGAATCAATGGAAGCTTCCAGACGTCTGGCGTTTATGAAAGCCGACAATTGGGAGGGCTCAAAAAAAATATAAGAAATCTTCTGGTATTTCACCTGACACTTACAAGGGTGCTTAAGAAAAAAGAGCCCTCCCAGTTGTGTATATAGCTTGGTTTAAAAGGGTTTGGACAAGTTCCTGGAGGAAAATTCCATAAACCATTATTAAAGAGGACCTGGAAAATCTACTGCTTGCCTGTGTGTCTTTTGGGAACCTGCCAGGTACTTGTGTCCTGGATTGGCCACTGTTGGAAACAGGATACTGGGCTTGATGGACCTTGTTCTGATCCAATATGGCATTTCTTATGTTCTTAGGGCCTTTTCTGTTCTGGCGGTTATCAAGAACTGACTCCCCGTTGAAAGGTGTCAGGGTCATGAAGAAGCTCCCCGTTGAAAGGAAGATTACATCACATGTTTCAGCATGCCTCAGGTGGATGCGTTATGTCACGGTGGTCACGAAGCAGACCACCTCCCAATGGATGGTGGTGCAGCTCTAAAAGACAACTTGGATCAGAAGATGGAAGCTCTCCTGAAGAGTCAGTTTTCAACTTCCTCTATTATTCTCCAGTTAGCAGTATGCACAAGCCTAACAACTCTAGCTCTCCTTTAGTGGATTCAATTGCTCCCTCCAGATGATGTCGCTGTCCTCTTGGAATCAGCAGAAGCCTTTCTGTCAGACTCTATGTATGATCAAGTCTACTTGGTGGCCAAAGATATTGTATTCTTGACAGTGGTGCGATGCTGACTTCACCACTGGACAATGGACTCGGCTTCCATGTCCCAGTTTTCCCAGCTTGTCTTTAAGGGGAAGCTTTTTAGGGGGAGGACTTGGAAAAGCTAGTTAAGGTTTTGGGTGAGTCCAAACCTCTTTGTCTCCTGGAAGATAGGCCCAAGAGGCCGGGGAAGCAAATGGGCATGTCGTCTTCATCAACGTCCACCTGTTATTACTGTTCCCGATACCTGGACATTTGAAATTCCTGGGATTCCCCTTTTCTTCCTTTTCTGGTTTTCAGTCCCAGGAACAGTCCTTTCATGGGGCTTGCAGTTCCCAGGAGTCTACCACCTACAGAAATATCTCCTTCTGTCCAGCATAATGATGGGTTGGAGGCCCATTCTGCAGTTCCTCCAGTAGGAGGCAGGCTATGCCCTTTCTACCAAATGTGGACTGTCAGACGGCTGCCTGGGTGAGAATCTTCACACTCTTGGCAAGTGCATATTTCTATATGATTTGCAAGGTATTGTGGGCAATGTAGTTCATTCACACCAGACACAGCTGCTGACAATAATTTAGTTGTGCTCTTGGGTAAAGCCAATAAGATATTTATTTATGGGGTTATTTCTCCCAACACAGATATGCTTGGTAGCACATAAATTAGGTTACTTGCTTTCAGTGTTAACTTGGAAAAACAAAGTCAAAATCAGGAAAACAACAAATGAAAAGCCCACAAAGCAAGAAACAAACTGTTCTTTTCAGGTTAACGTCTGATTACTTCCCACATAGATACAGAAGTGATTCTCTCCTAGCTCACAAGCAATTAGGTAAGGATTAATTGCTAGCAGTCACCAGCTGAAACCCCTTAGCTGGCTTGCCTTCCACTGTGTGGGTCAAATCCTGCTTCAGGAGCTTTTCTGAGTAGATTAAAGAACAAATTTGTATTTCTTTGTGATGGTTGCTGTACTTTATAACAGAAAGTTACCAACGGAGTTTAGATAGAGAGCAGTCCATATAAACAGGATCCTCATCTGCTATTATTCCCCCTTGTTCAACAAGCATGGGTTCAATATCATGGATTGGCACAGATGAATCTCTCAATGGAGCATTTTCAGGAGAATACTTGTTTCCCTGCTGTCTTTCAAGGTTATAGCTAGGGCATAGATCAGTGTTCATATCTGAGCTTCCATTGCTGCTAGAGTTCCTCTCTATAGCCTGGCCAGTATGTAGTCCAGTTCTTATGTCCAGCCTTCCAATCCAGATCCCTGGACACTGGATCTCTCTTCACATACCTTCTGGCACAGGTCTTAGGGTCCTTTCCACGTGCAGCCGTCTCCCTCACAGGTAGCCTCTGGTGATTCCTAGCTCTGCAGCACCATTCCTCTGGCTTTCCCCAGTCCAATGGTGTATGCTGGCCCTTGGAATACCTCCCAGTATACGTACTGCTTTGGACTCTTCTAGACCTCTCAAAGGCTTTTCTCTTCCTTCTTCCAAAGGGTCTCTTTCCCTCTCTGTCCGTCCGGTTTGGCTTCTGCTTCTGATGATCCTTCAGATGAAACTGATGATCAAACTCAAGCTGATTCTCAGGATACTGAGGACAATTCTCTGGATATCCAAGGTGATCATGAAGATCGTCATCTGTAGAATAAACTCTACTCTTATTCTGCTTAGATGAGTGTTCCTCTCTAACACAGCGCAGCTGTGCTGAATCAGGCCTTGCCCTTTGAGATGAGTGTTCCATCCTAGCACAGCGCAGCTGTGCTGAATCAAGCCCTGCCCTTTTCAATGAGTGCTTGGGGATTACCTCATAGCCCTTTTGATTGAACACACGTTTTCTCACTTCAGCTCCTCTCATGGCTGTTGGAAACCTGGTGCATTCTGGGACTTGTAGTCTTTTATGGGAAAATTCTGTTTTCTCCTTTCTACCAGCACTGACAGGTTGCTTGTTCAGAGACACTTCACCTTTTCTATAGCCCCTTCCTGAGCTATGATAAGCTTCCTTATCACATACCCCCCTGCTTAAGTTATTACGGACTGGTTTAACTGGTGAAACTTCTTTCCTACAGTCCGTAATACCTACGAGAGTGTTATCATTTTGAAGCTCACTTACTTCCTGACTGGCTTCAGGGACATTATTATTTACAGGCCTCTCCTTCCAAGACTTAAGTACATTAATATGGTAGGTCTGCCTACGCCCTCTTGCATTTTCTACCACATAAGATACTGGGCTCACTTGTTTAACAACCTTCCATGGCCCTTTCCACTGTACTTCAAATTTTGGAGCTGTACCTGCTACTTGAACCAAAACCTTTTCACCAATGCTTAATTGGCGGCTTTTGGCCTTCCTATCATACCACCCTTTCTGGCGCACTTGACTGTCCTGCAGGTTCCTCTCAGCAACCTGTGACGTCCTTTTCAAACGTGCTCTCAAGTCACGTAGAAACAGTGGCACCTCCTGACTTCCTGGTTCAGGATCAATCCATTGTTCCCTCAAAATGTCTAACAAACCCCGTGGAGCCCTACCATACATCAATTCATATGGAGTTACACCTAGGGATACCTGAATTCTTTCCCTGCAGGCATATAAGGCAAAGGGCAATAACATATCCCATTCTTTTACCTCTCCTGCTAACCCCCTTCTCAACATTTGTTTGAGAGTTTGGTTGAATCTCTCCACCAAACCGTTTGATTGTGGATGATAGGCTGAGGTTTTCACGTGATGAATGCCAAAGGCATCCCAGACCTGGGCCAAATATTTGGATACAAAATTGGACCCTCGGTCAGTCAACACCTCTCTTGGGAATCCCACTTCACAAAACAATTTTACTAGCTCTAAAGCTATTGTTTTTGCAGAAACATTCCTCAATAGTATGGCCCAGGGAAACCTTGTTGCCTGATCTACCATAACTAGGATGTATTGGAAACCTCGGGGCGTTTTGACTAATGGGCCTACAATATCCATGGAAATGCAACCAATTGGGTCTGTAATAATTGGCATGGGAATCAATGGCACCACCGGTGGGTGAGCCGCTGTAACTCGCTGACACGCTGGACATGCAGCACAAAACTGGGCAGTTTCTTTGAAAATACCTGGCCAGTAAAAACGCTTAAGTATTTGATCCAGCGTTCCTTGCATCCCTTTATGACCTCCAACTGGATGATCATGTGCTAATCTAAGTACTAGCCCTTTGAAAGTTGTGGGTACCACCAATTGTTTACGTATGGTCCCATTTCTGGGGTCCTGACTCTCTCTATATAATATTTCATTATCTAGTCTGAATCTGGGCAATTCCTCCCTGACCTCCTGAGCATACTTAAAAGCTCGGGTGAGAGCTTGATCAGCTCGCTGCTCTTGTGGAAAGTTAGGAAACTTTGCCACTAACTCAGCTGGTACCCAGGGTAAACTTTGACCAGCTAACATCTCAGCCCTACCCTGTGCTCTGCAAAGTCTCTCACGCCGCTTTTGTGCTTTCAACTTTCTTACTTTACCAGATGATGGGGTTATTAAATCATCATGAGAGGGTAAGTCTCCTAATAACTCCGCCTGCTCCCCCTCCTCCTTCTGCTGGCTCTCTATCTTAGCCTGCGAGCGGGTGGATACAAGGCCCCTCTTATTACCCATATTTTGGCCTTCTGGAAGCTTAACCATCTTTTTAGCTAGGGACTGAGGACTTCCAAAGAAAGGCCCGGGAGCTATTTCCATTATTCCTTCTCCCTCCTTCTTTCCTAGCCCTTTCACTAGTCCTTGCTTAAATCTTGGCCAATCTCTTCCTAGAACCAAATCAAAGGGTAGCCTAGGCACCACTGCTAACAGGACTTCCTCTTGTTCCCACAGGCACTTAACCTTTAGCCTATAGGTGGGATATGATGTTGCAGCACCATGAATGCATCTGATGTGAACTTGGCTTTCAGGGGTTCTAGGCACAAATCCTTCTTGGGCCTCTATTCTCTGCCAAAGCCTTTCTGACATCATACTCTGGTCTGCCCCAGAGTCTAACAAAGCATTTATGGTAATTCCTTGCACATCAACCATCAAAAGAAATCCTTCCTTGGGCTGTTCTAACTCCACACCCATTAAGCTAGTGTGTGACTGGCATCCTTTTTCTAAGTGTCCCCATTTTCCACACTTGAAACATTTCTCTCTATTCCACTGTGTCATCTGGTTTGATACAGTACATTCATTATCAGAAACATTTTTAATTATTTTCTTTTCTGATACAGCACAACTTGCCTCAGCACCTATCTTCAGAGGGTCACCCATTCTATGGCAAGCCTGCGTGGCTCCCAAGAATCTCTCTGCTAGCATGGTTGCCTCTCCAAGATTTTGGCAATTTTGCTGTATAAGGAAAGTGTGCAAATCTTTAGGCACCCCAGACATAAATTGTTCAAGCATTATAATATCTAATAACATTTCTACCGTCTTTTGCTCAGGCTCCAACCATTTTACAGCTAAACCTCTGATTCTCTGACTCAGAGCCCTGGGTGTTTCACCCACTCTCAATGTAGTAGCTCTAAACATTCGCCTATACTCTGAAATAGACAACCCTAGGCGATCTCTAATAGCAGCCTTTACATCCTTATAATTCAAAGCCTGGGCTGCTGGCATTGCTCTATACGCTGCAAGCGCCTCTCCAGTTAATGAGGCTGCCAGCCTTACTGCCCACTGGGTCTCTGGCCATGCTAATGCTTGTGCCACTCGTTCAAAAGACTCTAGAAAATCATCAACATTATCATCTGGAGTTAGCTTCCCAAAACTAAATGCCCCAATCCCTTGATTGAGTCCCACACTGTCCACATGTGGTGTACCAGTGTTTACTGCTGGTCTTGCATCTGTTCCACTTTGGTTCTTCAGCTCATCTAGGGCTTGCACCAGATCAAGCACTGGCCTCTGCTGGTCCATTAAGGCTCTCATAGCAGTGTCCTGAGCCTGCTGTGCTAGCTCCTGTTGCCTGCTAAATTGGGCTGCCATCCAATCAGCTAGTTCCCTTGGATCCATCTTGATTCCTGCAAGAAATACAAAGAAAAAAAAAAACACAGTGCACCACCTTCCAAACAGGTGTTTTTTCTACACTCTTTTTTTTTTTAATTACCCCTGTGCCTTACTCCCATCCAACACTAGACATGCCCAGGTACTTATTACCTTGTGTCAGTGATGAATCCAGCTCTGCACAGGGTCTTTTCCTCCTGGGACAGCTTCCTGGAACAACCCCTTTTCCTCCAAAGTGTAGTTGAGGGAAAATCTTTTTTTCCAGCTTTAAACTTGAACTTTAGTTGTAATCCTCAGCAAGTAAATCCCCTTTTGTGCAAAAGCAATCCAAAAAACTACGCCATTTGTCAGACGGCTGCCTGGGTGAGAATCTTCACACTCTTGGCAAGTGCATATTTCTATATGATTTGCAAGGTATTGTGGGCAATGTAGTTCATTCACACCAGACACAGCTGCTGACAATAATTTAGTTGTGCTCTTGGATAAAGCCAATAAGATATTTATTTATGGGGTTATTTCTCCCAACACAGATATGCTTGGTAGCACATAAATTAGGTTACTTGCTTTCAGTGTTAACTTGGAAAAACAAAGTCAAAATCAGGAAAACAACAAATGAAAAGCCACAAAGCAAGAAACAAACTGTTCTTTTCAGGTTAACTTATGATTACTTCCCACATAGATACAGAAGTGATTCTCTCCTAGCTCACAAGCAATTAGGTAAGGCTTAATTGCTAGCAGTCACCAGCTGAAACCTCTTAGCTGGCTTGCCTTCCACTGTGTGGGTCAAGTCCTGCTTCAGGAGCTTTTCTGAGTAGATTAAAGAACAAATTTGTATTTCTTTGTGATGGTTGCTGTACTTTATAACAGAAAGTTACCAACGGAGTTTAGATAGAGAGCAGTCCATATAAACAGGATCCTCATCTGCTATTATTCCCCCTTGTTCAACAAGCATGGGTTCAATATCATGGATTGGCACAGATGAATCTCTCAATGGAGCATTTTCAGGAGAATACTTGTTTCCCTGCTGTCTTTCAAGGTTATAGCTAGGGCATAGATCAGTGTTCATACCTGAGCTTCCATTGCTGCTAGAGTTCCTCTCTATATAGCCTGGCCAGTATGTAGTCCAGTTCTTATGTCCAGCCTTCCAATCCAGATCCCTGGACACTGGATCTCTCTTCACATACCTTCTGGCACAGGTCTTAGGGTCCCTTCCACGTGCAGCCGTCTCCCTCACAGGTAGCCTCTGGTGATTCCTAGCTCTGCAGCACCATTCCTCTGGCTTTCCCCAGTCCAATGGTGTATGCTGGCCCTTGGAATACCTCCCAGTATACGTACTGCTTTGGACTCTTCTAGACCTCTCAAAGGCTTTTCTCTTCCTTCTTCCAAAGGGTCTCTTTCCCTCTCTGTCCATCCGGTTTGGCTTCTGCTTCTGATGATCCTTCAGATGAAACTGATGATCAAACTCAAGCTGATTCTCAGGATACTGAGGACAATTCTCTGGATATCCAAGGTGATCATGAAGATCGTCATCTGTAGAATAAACTCTACTCTTATTCTGCTTAGATGAGTGTTCCTCTCTAACACAGCGCAGCTGTGCTGAATCAGGCCTTGCCCTTTGAGATGAGTGTTCCATCCTAGCACAGCGCAGCTGTGCTGAATCAAGCCCTGCCCTTTTCAATGAGTGCTTGGGGATTACCTCATAGCCCTTTTGATTGAACACACGTTTTCTCACTTCAGCTCCTCTCATGGCTGTTGGAAACCTGGTGCATTCTGGGACTTGTAGTCTTTTATGGGAAAATTCTGTTTTCTCCTTTCTACCAGCACTGACAGGTTGCTTGTTCAGAGACACTTCACCTTTTCTATAGCCCCTTCCTGAGCTATGATAAGCTTCCTTATCACAGGACCCAGGTCACCGAGGATCATTGGACATGAGACATCATACAGCATGGCTACATTCTGGAATGCAGAGAACCTATCCTGGATGCCTTGATCATCTCCCCATGTGGCTCTTGTCCAAGATGGCTGTGGTTCAGGCTACGCTGAAGAAATTGCTCAGTCTATAGGTGGTTGCCCCAATCCCCTCTGAAGAGTGGGGCAAGGGCTGGTACTCCATTAGTTTCATGGTGCTGAAGAAGGATGGGTCCTTCTGTCCAATCCTTATCCTCAAGGTGGTCATCAGCCATCTGCAAACCTTGCATTTCCAAATGGAGACTCGATGATCAGTGATCCAGGTGGTGCAACATGGGAGGTTTCTCACATCCCTGGATCTGGCCAAGGCTTATTTCCTCATTTCTATGTGTGAAAATTGACAGCGCTTCCTTTCATTTTCAGTTCGCTGCTCTTTCCTTTGGCCTCTACACTACTCCAAGGACATTTTGAAAGGTCATGGTGGTGGCAGTTGTGGCGCTGAGGCACAAGGGGATTTGTGCTCACCCATATCTGTACGACCAACTCATCCAAGCCAGATTGTAGATAGAAGCATCTTCGGTATTGGCCCAAGCGGTACAATTCCTGGAGAGTCTCAGCTAGGTGATCAACATGGGAAGAGTCACTTGCATCCTTCCCAGCTGCTAGCATACTTGGGAGTGCAGATCGACACTCATGTAGGCAGGGTCTTCCTACCTGAGGAGAGAGTGAGAAAGCGGTTATCTCAATTGGCAGCTCCAAGCACAGCAGACTCCCAGAGTTTGAGTTTGCCTGCAGATTCTCGGCTTGATGGCAGCATCAATCCAAATGGTTCCTTGGGTGGGAGCTCGTATGTAGCCGCTGCAGAGGTCTTTGCTGTCTTGCTGGTCTCCATGCTCTCAAGATTTTGAGGCCATACTTCCCTTCCTTGCCTTGGTGGTGTCTGGCCTGCATTGGTGGAGGCAGCCCCATCATCTGAGGAAGGGCATGCCATTGGATGATCCTTTCTAGCTGTTCCTGTTGATGTATGCCAGCCTATATGGCTGGGGAGCCCATTGCGAGGGCCAAATGGCTTAGGACTGTTGGAAAAGCTAAGAGGCAGCATGGTCCATCAACTGACTTGAGACAAGACTCATTCATTTGGCCCCTCTACACCTCTGGTTCTTAGTCCAGTACAGAGCAGTGTAGCACTGGTACCCTGTGCCCTGCTCATCTACCAAAGCCTAAATCAAAGTCTGACCCATACAAGATGGATTCCTGATACAGAAACGTCTGCTATGTCCAAGCTTCAGATCTGCTGACCTGCAAGCGACTGCCTGCCAAGTTTTATGTGTGCATATAGCAAAACTATTGTTCGCTGTTATGATTATGTGCAAGAGAACATGTTGCTTAGGTTTTTCTCATCCACAGACTATTCTATTGGTCCTGCACATTTACAACAATGTGTGTGGCCCTAGAGATGACCCTTCTATTTTCTTGGGCAGAAAGGAACCTCCTAGCTCTCTTGGTGCAACACATTGTGGGCGTTGACAATGTGGAGGTGGACGTCCTCAGTCACCACTCCCTCAATCCCAGGGCATGGGAATTGAATCAGTCAGCATTTCAGGAGATTCTGAACCTCTAGGGTCATCCTAATATGGATCTTCTGGTGACCCGGTTCAATATCAAAGTGCACAGGTTCTTCGGTCGCCGCAAGGAAGCTGACTCTGAGGGCATTGATGCCATGGTTCAGCCCTTGCCAAAGCAGTGTCTGCTGTTTTGTTTCCTCCGTGGTTGCTTGTGGGGCATGGAACCTGATGCAGCTCCTGCGGGAACCTCTTCTGCAATTTTCTACAGCCTGAGGGCTGCTGCAGCAGGGGCTGCTCCTTCTGGATGATTCAGCTCTCTTCTCTCTTCCGATGTAACGTTTAGCATGTAAGGGATTTTCTTCTTTCATGGTTTCCGTGCTCCTAAAAGCAAAAAGAGGTTCTACTAGCCTTGCTTATGTGTTCATCTGGTGCCTATTTGAACATTGGTGCCGTGAGTGTCAGGTTTGTCCTCGAACAGTGGACTTATCTTCCTTGCTTGCCTTTCTTCAAAATGGATTGGAAAAGGACTTCTCTCTTAATTCCCTGAAGATTCAAGTGACAGCCTTGTCATGCTTCAAATGGCCAGAGGCATGACAGCCCATATCTTGATCCACCCCCAACACAGACAGTACCTGCGTTTCAGGGTGCAGGTAGAGCACTTCCAGTACAGGGTGCTCCCCTTTGGCCTTGCGTCCTCCCCGGGTCTTCACAAAGTGCCTCATTGTGGCCACCGCTCACCTTCAGCATAGGGGCGTGCTGGTTTTTCCCTACCTCGATGACTGGCTCGTTACGGGATCATCTGTCGAGGAGGCCCGGCAAGCGATGTCGCACCCTGTCCTCCTCTTGGAGAGCTTGGGATTCTTGGTCAACTACCCAAAGTTTCACCTCAAGCTAGCGCAGGCTCTCGAGTTCATTGGGGTGTGCCTCGATACTTGGCAGGCCATTGCCTTCAGGGTTCTTCCCAACCTTCGCTTGTCCCTGAACTGGTGGCAAAACCCCCGCAACCTCCTGCGGGGATTGCCCTTCCAGGCCCCACAGTACGATGTGGTACTGACCACAGATGCTTCCCTATTAGGGTGGGGAACCCATTGCAGGTCTCTCTGCATGTAGGGGCAATGGTCCCCTGTGGAGGCTTAGCAGCAGATAAACCTGCTCGAGCTCCGGGCCATCCGGTGGGCCCTAAGGGCCTTCGAGGATCTCCTCAGTGGAAAGTCGGTTCTGGTACAGACCGACAACTGGGTAGCGATGTTCTACATCAACAAAGAGGAGGTCACGGGGTCACGCTCCATCTGCAGGCAAGCAGTCCTCATCTGCTCTTTCGCCACCCGACGGTAGATGTCCCTCAAGGCAACATACCTCCCGGGTCAGGAGAATGGCCTGGCGGACAGACTCAGCAGAATCCTTCACCCCTATGAGTGGCGACTGGATCCCAGAGTGGCAGGCTGGCTGTTTCTACGCTGGGGCACTCCAGCGATGGACCTCTTCGCAGCCCCCAGAACACACAGCTCCCTCACTTTAGCAGCCCGGTTCCGGACATGGGCAGGGAGGGCCCTGATGCATTTCTCCTAGACTAGTCCTCCAGTCTCCTATATGCATTCCCTCCTTAACCCCTCATTGTGAGGACTCTGTTCAAGGCCCAACAGGACGGGGCATCGCTGATTCTCGTGACCCCCTCGTGGCCTCGGCAGCCTTGGATCCCACTCCTGCTCTGGCTGTCGTCGGAGCTGCCGATTCCCCTGGGCTCTGCCAGGGACTTGTAACGCAGGAGGAGGGTCAGGTACTGCACCCAAACCTAACCTCCCTATCCCTCACGGCCTGGTGGCTTAACGGGTCTCTCTATCCTCTCTGGCCCTTCCGGAGGAGGTCAAGGAAATCCTCCTTGCCTCGAGGAAGGACTCCACTAGGCGGGCTTACGCCTTTAAGTGGAAAAGCTTCTCCATTTGGTGCTCAGAACACCAGATCGATCCCTTCTCATGCCCAGTTCGGTGGGTTCTCCAGTACCTCCTCCACCTCTCGAGGGAAGGGCTGAAGTTGAACTCTGTTAGAGTCCATTTGAGCGCCATATCGGCTAATCATCTCCCTATTGAGGGGAACCTCTCTCAGGGCAACCACTAGTTTTCCGCTTCATGGGGGGCCTTCTGCTATCCAAGCTGCCCATCCATCCCCCTCCAGCGGAATGGGACTTGAATATGGTGCTCACGCAGCTCACTTGTCCACCCTTCAAGCCAATGGCAACGTGTTTGCTCCGGCACTTGTCCTGGAAGGACTGACCTCTGCTCGCCGAGTCAGTGAGCTTCAAGCGCTCATGGCTGGCGCCCCTTACACCAGATTTTATCGGAACAGGGTGGTCCTCCGGACCCACCCTAAATTCTTACCCAAGGTCGTGACGGCCTTCCATCTCAACCAAGAAATAGTGCTCCTGACCTTCTTCCCGAGGCCCCACTCCGATCGGGCATCGGCGGCTCTCCATATCCTCGACTGCAAGCGAGTCCTCGCCTTCTACTTGCAGCGTATCCAGACTCACCGCAAGTCTGACAGACCTTTCGTGACCTACTATCCCAATAGGCAGGGGCAAGTAGTCACCAAGCGCACCCTCTCTGTTCGGGTGGCAGACTGCTTTGTGTTCGCTCATGCGAAGGCAGGCATCCCTCTGGATCATCGAGTCACTGCACATGGAGTCCGAGCCAAAGCGGCCTCGGTGGCCTCGCTGCACTCCGTGCCCATGATGGATATCTGCCAGGCAGCAATCTGGTCTTTTACGAATACCTTTGCCACCCACTACTGCCTGGAGAGGGAGTCCCGCCGGGACAGCGCCTTCGGCCAGGTTGCACACCATAATCTGTTCGGGGTATAAGCAACTCCTACCCTCTGACCCTTCTTCACGGCTACCGAGGGCTTTGCCACGAGGACTCGGGCTCCTTCGGGCTTTGGCTTCTGCTTCTGCTTACGGCCTCGTGGAGGCATTTTTTGGTTACAGCTTCGGTAGCCTGTAGCTAGGGAGTCCCATAAGTGAGGACCGACTTCCTGCTTGTTCTTGGAGAAAGCGCAGTTAATCACCTGTAACAGGTGTTCTCCAGGGACAGCAGGAGTCAGTCCTCACTACCCTCCCACCTCCCCTGGTGAGTTTCTGTATTTTTGTTGTTCCCTTGCCATCTACTTGGTAAGGCTCGAGCTAAGGGACCTGACTGAGCAAGATGGCACCATTAGGTGGGAAGAGGACCACGCATGCATGGTAGCAATCCCAAAGGCTTTCTTTGAAAGCTGGGGAATTGCTCCGCACGGGCTTCGTCGGTGCTGATGTCACTCATAAGTGAGGATTGATTCCTACTGTCCCTGGAGAACACCTGTTACAGGTGAGTAACTACGCTTTCTCTGCGGTGGCCCCGAAGGCCCATATCTCCTTTTGATAGGCCTTCTGTTTGAAGATGATCCTGTACATAGTTATGGTTCCTTGTTCTGTTTAATCTTGTTATTCTCATTGAGGTTGTGTGCGGTCAGGGATTCTTGACCATGTATGAATGCTGAGGTGTGACCCTAGCTACACTGACTGATATAGGAGGATGAGGTCATAAGACACCTCTGCTGGTAGAAGGGCACAACCCACTTGTCTTGACTAGTCTAGCAGGACTCAAGGAAAGGACATTATCTGATAAGTAAAATATCACCTTGTTGTTCACATCCAGAGATAAGTAGTGGCTTTGTCATATCTGCAAAGCTAATAATGGTTTATGGAGTTTTCCCCCAGGAGTTTGTCTATATATTTTTCCAAACTCAGCTTTGTTAATTGTTTTGACCATATCTTTCAGCAAGAAATTCTACAGCTTAATTGTATGTTGAGTTAAAAATACCTTTTCTGACTT
Source organism: Ichthyophis bannanicus (assembly GCA_033557465.1). NCBI lineage: Eukaryota > Metazoa > Chordata > Amphibia > Gymnophiona > Ichthyophiidae > Ichthyophis > Ichthyophis bannanicus. The sequence continues at coordinate 787,386,845 of CM066032.1, read as the reverse complement.
GTTTTTGATGTAATACCTATTAGTTTCTTGGTGTGTTCCCTGGTCTTAATACTATCTGAAAGGGTAAACAACAGTTCCCTAACTACACATTCTTGCACATTCATGATTTTATAGGCCTGTATCCATCATATCCCTTCAAAGCCATGTCTTCTCCAAGCTGTTTAGCCTTCCTTCATAGGGGAAGCATTCCACCCATCTTATCATTTTGGGTGCTGTTCTCTGTACCATTTCTATTTCCACTATGAAGCTGGCATGGGACAGACACAGTGGATCCCTTTACAGCAACAGGATAAAATCAAAATAAACTTAACTATCTAATTTCTCAGCAAACAGGGGTGTCCTACATGGAGCGGTGGGTTCACCCCTAAACAAAGACACGGGGAGGGGTGACCTGCACAGAGTGGCAGGTGCACCTACTCTTGCCATCTTACCAGGCACACTAGATGGACCATACTGGTCTTTATCTGCCGTTATTTATTATGTTACTATATTTTTTTTTAGATAGGGTGATGAGCACTGCACATAATACTCAAGATCTGATTGCACCATGGATCAATGCAGAGCCATAATAATATTCTCTGTATCAGTCTCTATTCCTTTCTGAATAATTCTTAATATTCTATTTGCTTTTTTGACTGCCGTCACTGCACACTAAGCTGAGAATTCCTATGTATTTTCCACAAGGTCTCCAATTTCCTTTTCCTGGGTGCTGATACCTTATTTGTATTTATATGTTTATATTCTGCCTATTGCCCTGTCCTAAATGGATTCCAATAGAACATTGACAATTAAAAAAACAATAAGCACAGGGATAAACTACAACACATTCATGCATAAAACCACACCAACAGCTATTTGCTATCACAACCATCTACTAGGATGTCTAAAAATTATTAGGACAGGATCAAATTAATTTGGCTCACTCAATTGCTTTCTCTGAGTAAAAATGCCTTAGCTTCTTTCCAAACTTCAGAATGCCAGGTTCAAGTCAGCAATAAATTCCACATCAGTGGCCCAGCAACAGAACAAGCATGAGTGCAGGTTCTAGATGAGTGAGCAAACTGTAGTGAAGGTACCACCCGCTGACAATGATTTTTTGACCAAAGGGGCCTATTTGGACAACAATACACTAAAGGAGAGGAGACTGTGATAAGAACAAATGTTATGTTTTAAATAGCATTAAAGCTTTTTAAATTTCACCCTCTATGCAACATCACCTAATATAACACAAGCAAAAAAGATGTGATATGATCTCAGAGTTCTCCTTCCATCAAAAGACAGGTGGCTGCATTCTGTATTGAGTGTAAAGCTCTTATCAGTATGACTGGCAGCCTTATATAACTTGTATTACAGTACAAGAGTTGCAATACTGTATATAAGACATCTACCATTAAATATGCTCCTAACCCTCACTTGGTTTGCAGCTTGTTGTGCTGTGAGGTCTTGTGTGCATCAGTGATGCTAAGAGCTAATCTATCAGTAGCTTAACTACTGCCAGGATCTCCCAATATGGACAGGTCTCAGCTGAGGTGGCAGACCAAGACAAACTACCCATCTGGGCAGCAGCAGAATGGAATGCTGTTGGCGGCGGAGGATCACATTTCTGTGACAATGGCAACAACACTAAACTTAAACTGTGCGGAAGAAAGGCCTGGCAATCTACTTCCGTATCTTGCCAAGAAAACCCATTGGATAGTCACAACAAAACATATTGCACTATAGTGCTGGAAGATGAGACCCCCTGGTCAGAAGGCATTCAACTGGCTACTGGGGAGGAGCTGAAGACTTTTCAGAGTAAAGCCAGCATATATGATGTGGTTGGATCAAAGTCCTCAGGACGCCTGACTGCTGATGTAGCTGCGCAGGAAATGAATCAGAAGCTGCAAAAATGTCATACATATTGGGAAATGGAATGTATGAAGCATGAACCAAAGGAAGTTCAAGGTGGCAAAGAATAAAATGGAACATGCACAACTCAATCTGTTGGGTGTCAGCGAACTGAAATGGACTGGCATCGGGCACTTTGCATCTGATGATCACATGGTCTACTATGCTGGAAATGAAAGACAAAGAAGAAATGGTTTTGCATTTATAATCAAGAAGAAACTTGCATGAACTGTAATGAAATACAGTTCCATCAGTGAATGCTTATTCTCCAGGACCAAGCAGGAAGTCAGTCCTCACATATGGGTGACGTCGGCGCCGACGGAGCCCTCGTGGAGCAAATTTCCCCAGCTTTCAAAGAAAGCCTTTGGGAATTGCAGCGCGCATGCGCGGTCCTCTTCCTGCCCAAGGGTGCCATCTTCCTCAGTCTTCTTTTTTCCGCGGAGCCCTACAGACGTTGCCTGTGAATCCCCCGCAGAAAAGTTGATTTTTCATTATTTTCTTTATTTTTCTTCGGTTCGACGCCGGTTCTTTTCCCGCCCGGACTCGCGACGCCGGTTACGAGTCCGTCCGTTATTTTTCGGTTTTTCTTGTCCTTAGTGACAGACCTCGAGCTTTTTTCTTTTCCCTAGCTGCCCGGTCATTCGACCTCGCAGGGGCCCTTTTTCCCCCTATGGCGGCCAGTGGCTTCAAAAAGTGTGACCTCTGTAAGAAACTTATGTCTCTTACAGATACTCACGACTTCTGCCTCCGCTGCCTAGGCCCGGATCATAACTCCATGATCTGCGGGCCATGCGGCAAGATGTCCTCAAAAGCATTGAGGAGTCGGCAGCACCAGCGGGAGCGTATCTTCTCTGACTCCGGCCGGGTTCGGACCTCGTCAGAGGCTTCGACATCTCGGGACTCTGGTCCTGAGCATCGTCGAAGTTCCTCTGAAAGGGGGTCTCCTACCCGGGATCATCATCGGAAGAAGAAACCCGCGAGGGCGGGTTCGGTGGACGCTCCTGGTTCCTCGAGGGCCAGGTCGCATAGCCCCGATTCCCGTCCCGGGTCCTTGGAGTCGGAGAGGCCGTCGAAACATCCTCGACTCGAGGAGGACTTGCCCGCTCACGTGAGTACTGTTTATTTTATTTATTTATTTATTTATTTATTTAACAGTTTCTTATATACCGCCCCTTCCAGAGATCAGGGGCGGTTCACATCGAACAAAAATCAATATACTTCTGTATATTTTACATGGAACTTGTGTTAACTATGTACACGTTTAGTTACATTGAACATGTTTTGAACATTAACTAGAATAACACTATTCAAACTATGTACAGGTCATCACAACATAATTGAGTTACCGGTATTATTTACAATAGAGATATAGCCATTTGTTTGTGTAAATCTTTGTCTGTAGGGTAAGGCAGAGTAGAGTAAGTGTCTTTCTTATGTTTAATCATTTGTTCTGTCTTGAGAACTGTGAATGTGTTTCTGTGATTGTATCGGAGAGGTTTTTTGTTGGTAGGGGATCTCAAAGTGTTTTGTGAAAAGGTATGTTTTTAGTTCTTTTTTGAATTGGTGAAGGTCTTTTATTTTGCGGAGGGTTAAAGGGATTTCGTTCCAGAGGGTAGGGGCAGCAAAGGAGAAGGCTCTATCACTTGTCGTTGCTCTGGTCCTTCTGAAATTAGTTTTTATGTTGAGGGAGTGGGTTGCGTTCTGTCTTCGTGTTCTAGTTTCTGATGGGGTTTGTAATAGGGTAGATAGTTGGGAGGGAGAGATGTTATTGAGGAGTTTAAAGGTAGTAAGGAGGATTTTATATTTATTCGGCTGCTTATGGGGAGCCAATGAAGATCTAGTAGTATTGGGGTCACGTGGTCTGTTAGCTTAGCTTTTGTGACCATCTTGGCACATATGTTTTGTGCTCTTTGGAGGAGGTATATGCTTTTTAGTGGTAGGCCATTTAGAATGCTATTGCAGTAGTCAAAGTGGGGGGTGATGAGGGAGTTGACCACTGATCTAAAGTCATGTGTGTTGAGTAGGGGTCTCAGGTGTTGTATTGTCTTGAGTTTATAGAATATCGTTTTTACTGTATGTTTTACTGTTGTCCTCGTGGACTCGCCTCCGAAGGAGCCGACGTCGGGCCCGACGCTGTCGGGGCCCGAGTCGGGGGCTGCTGGGTCTCCTGAGCTCGGACTCAGGTTGACGGCCTTGGAGGTCAGCTTGGCTGCCTTCATGGACCAGCAGCGGGCATTGATCGCTGGCCTCGCTGGCGCTTCTGCCCTGACCGCCGGGACGTCGACTTCCAAGTCAACCCCGGAGACCGAGCCGATTCTCGAGTCCATGAGGGCTCGAGTCGATCCTCGGTCGAGGTCTCCTTCGGCTTCCCGTTCGGGACCGAGGTCGTCGACGCCGACTCCCTCGGCGTCGGGGCGGATGGCTCCAGTGCCCGCCCGACCGGAGCCGGTCGACTCCTCCTCCGAGGAGTCGGCCTGGGAATCCGAGGACGAAGAGTCACCTGGTTCCTTTTGGACTCGGTGTGTCCCATCGGACTCCCCCGAGTCCGAACCTCAGAGACGGTCCCCCCCGGAGGATACCCGGTTCTCGGACTTCGTAAGGGATATGGCCAAGGCCTTGGCCTTCCCTGCGGATCCCGAGGAGGAGCCTCGAGTCGAAGAACTCGATGCCCTCCAATATGACTCTCCCCCAAAGGAGGCCTTTATTGTACCGGTTCCTCCCATGCTGGAACGACTTCTCTTCCGCATGTGGGAGAGCCCGGCGTCATCGCCGGTATTGAGCAAGCGGGTCGATTCCATTTATCGAGTCTGCAAGAGCCCCGGGTTCCAAAAGGCACAACTACCGCACCATTCCATGGTGGTGGAATCGGCCATGCATAGACTAAAAAGTCAGAAGATGCACTCCTCGGTGCCCCCTGGTAGGGAAGCCCATAGCCTGGATGCCCTCGGTAGGAAGTGTTTCCAGGGCTCTATGCTTGCTTGTCGAGTCCAGACGTACCAGCTCTACATGGGCATGTATCTCCGAGACCTGGCTAAGGAAATAGCCGGGTTCTCTGCTGGTCTCTCCGATGAACCTTTGCAGAGGTTCCAATCCTTGTCTACTGGTATTCGGGAGTGCTCCAAATTTATTTCTCGAGCAGCCTATGATGGTTTTGAGGCTTCGGCTCGAGTAGCCGCTGCCGGCATCGGTGGACGCCGCCAGGCTTGGCTCCAGTCGTCCGACCTCGAGCCCTGGGTGCAGGACAAGTTGGTCGATGTCCCCTGCCGAGGTGACAACCTCTTTGGCAAGCCCATGGATGAGAAGGCTGCACAAATCGAGACGGAGACTCTCACCAGAACTCGTCTCTCCAGGAAAACCTCTGCCCCTTCTCAAAAGAAGAAGGCCTCGGGGAAGAAGCCCTTTTACCCGAGGAAGGCGGCTGCCTACAAATACTACCCTCAGTATCAGGCCTCCCCAGCTCCCCCACAGGGGAAGCAGGCCAAGGGACGGGGTAATGGGCCCCGTAGGCAGCAAACCCCCAAGCCTGCACCACCGGTCCCTGCTCAGCAGGGTGGGGGTTTTTGACTTTCTCAGCATAGCCTCTCCCCCTCCGCTGGTTCCTCTCAGCACAGGAGGCCGGCTGGTCCACTTTGCCCACAGGTGGTCCAACATCACCACAGATACCTGGGTTCTTTGGATAGTTCAAAATGGCTATCTTCTTCATTTTCACCAGGTGCCTCCCTCCTACTTTCCAGGGGAGCCTTCCAGACTCCCTCTGCACAGGGACTTACTCCTTCAGGAGTTAGCATGTCTTATTCAGGACCGGGCCGTGGAGCCAGTGCCCCACCACCTAAAGGGTCGAGGGTTTTACTCCAGGTACTTCCTGGTTCCAAAGCGAACAGGAGGCCTCAGACCCATCCTGGACTTGCGAAACCTCAACAAGTTCCTTGCAAGGGAGAAGTTCAAAATGCTTACCCGGAATCCTGCTGCCCTACCTCCAGCAGGGAGACTGGCTATGCTCCTTAGATCTAAAGGATGCGTATACTCATATCCTTATTCATCCAGACCACAGACAATACCTGAGGTTTGTGGTGGACGGATGCCATTACCAGTACAGAGTACTGCCTTTCGGCCTATCCTCCGCCCCCAGAGTGTTCACCAAATGCCTAGCAATGGTGGCGGCCTATCTGAGGCTTCAGGGTCTCTTTGTGTTCCCATACCTGGACGACTGGCTCATAAGGGCCCAGTCTGCCCAAGAAGCCACTCTGGCTACTCATCGCACGGTAGCTCTGCTCCAGCACTTGGGATTTGTCATAAACTTCGCAAAGTCCACTTTGCTCCCCTCTCAAGATCTGGAATTCATTAAGTTGGACACTCTTCAAGCGCGGGCCTTCTTGCCCCTAGACAGGGCCCAAAGGCTCATGGATCTCGCCAGCCGCTTTCACAGCAATTCCCTGGTCTCGGCCAGGCAATTTCTGAGACTACTCGGCCATATGGCTTCCACGGTCCATGTCACCCCCTATGCCCGCCTGAACATGCGACCTGCTCAATGGTGCCTTCGCCAACAATGGCATCAGGCCACAGGGAGCCTAGCGGACCCCGTGCAGGTCTCCGACCAGCTGGTCTCCTCTCTGCGATGGTGGCTTCACCTGCCCAACCTAGTGCTCGGGGTGCCCTTTCAGCCCCCTGCGCATTCTCAGGTCCTGACGACCGATGCTTCTCTCCAGGGCTGGGGAGCACATTGCCACGGGACTTGTACTCAGGGTCTCTGGACTCCTTGGGAGTCCGCTCAGCAGATCAACTTCCTGGAGCTCAGAGCCATCCGCCTAGCGCTGAAAGCCTTCTCTCACCTGCTTTCTCACCAGTCAATACTTGTCCAGACCGACAATCAGGTTGCCATGTTCTACGTGAATAAACAAGGCGGAACGGGCTCCTTCCTTCTCTGTCGGGAAGCGCAGAAGCTCTGCTCTTGGGCCGTCCACCGCAGCATAGTCCTCAAAGCTGTCTATCTCCCGGGTCAAGAAAACTACCTGGCAGACAAACTGAGCAGGGTCCTCCAACCGCACGAGTGGAGGTTGGATCCGCTTGTGGTTCAGCGGATCTTTCTACGGTGGGGCCTCCCCACCATGGATCTGTTCGCCAGTCCTCTGAACCGGCAGCTTCCCAGATTCTGCTCTCGACAGCCGCATCCTCTCCGGGTAGCGGCAGATGCTTTTCTGATTCCATGGTCCACAGGCCTCTTGTATGCCTTTCCACCCATGCCTCTGGTGTCTCGGACGCTCTTCAAAGTTCTCCGAGACAAGGCATCGTTGATCCTAGTGGCTCCTCGGTGGCCGAGGCAACCTTGGTTCCTGCTTCTGATGCAGCTAGCGGTGGACACCCCTCTTCCTCTGGGGTTTCAGCCCGATCTCCTCTCGCAGGATCAGGGGACGCTCCTGCACCCCAACCTCCGGTCCCTTCATCTCATGGCCTGGCTGCTGAAAGGGTAGTCCTTGCTCCTCTCCAGCTGCCTCCAGATGTGGAAGAGGTTGTCTTGGCCTCCAGGAGGCCTTCCACCCGGAAGTCCTACGCTCTTAAGTGGCGTCGGTTCTCCGTCTGGTGTACTCAGCAGTCTCAGGACCCATTCTCCTGTTCGGCATCAGTGGTCTTGCAGTACTTGCTTTCTCTTTCTAATCTTGGCCTCAAGTCCAACTCGGTCAAGGTCCACCTCAGTGCTATTTCTGCGCATCACGTGCCAGTGGATGGTAGACCTCTTTCCAGCCACCCTCTGGTGGCTCGTTTTCTTAGAGGCCTCCTTCTCCTTAAACCACCTTTGCGCCCGCCAGCCCCGAACTGGGATCTCAATGTGGTTTTACAGCGGCTTACCTGTCCGCCTTTTGAGCCTATGGCTACCTGTCCTCTTCGTTTTCTGTCCTGGAAAACCTTGTTCTTGGTGGCCCTCACTTCTGCTAGACGCGTTAGTGAGCTGCAGGCCCTGGTATCTGATCCTCCTTACACTAGGTTCTACAAGAACCGGGTAGTCCTACGGACTCACCCTAAATTTCTCCCCAAAGTGGTTTCCCCTTTTCATATCAACCAGGAGGTGGTACTTCCGACCTACTTTTCCAGGCCTCACTCCAGCCGAGCTGAAATGGTCCTGCATACCCTGGACTGTAGGAGGGCGCTGAACTTCTACCTTGACCGTACGCGGGAGCACCGAAAGGCTGTTCAGCTCTTCGTGTCTTATGACCCCAACAGGTTGGGGCTCCCTGTCTCCAAGCGTACTCTGTCCATCTCGATTGCGGACTGCATCGCTTGGGCTTACGAGGCTGCGGGCCTCGTGCTGGAAGGTAGAGTCAACGCTCATCGTGTTCGGGTGAAGGCTTCGTCAGTGGCTTACCTCCGCTCTGTTCCATTGGCAGACATCTGCCGGGCCGCTACTTGGTCTTCAAGCCAGACTTTTGCAGCCCATTACTGCCTGGAGAGGGAGTCCCGCAGGGACAGTGCTTTCGGACAGGCAGTCCTCCGTAACCTCTTCGAGGTATAGGCAACTCCTACCCTCCATCCCGGATGTTGGGCTACCGGTTGGAGACGTATTCAGAGAAGATTCCTTCCTTCTGTGCTGCTGAGCTAGAGGGAGCTCATTTTTGTGCTTAGGGTCTCCGGTAGCCTTAAGCTTGGGAGTCCCATATGTGAGGACTGACTTCCTGCTTGGTCCTGGAGAAAGCGTAGTTACTCACCTGTAACAGGTGTTCTCCAGGAGCAGCAGGAATCAGTCCTCACAACTCTCCCTCCTCCCCTTGGAGTTGCAGTTTTATGCTTTCGTTTTGCTAATTTTTGCTGTCTTTTAGCTATGTCATCTGACTGAGCAAGATGGCACCCTTGGGCGGGAAGAGGACCGCGCATGCGCGCTGCAATTCCCAAAGGCTTTCTTTGAAAGCTGGGGAAATTTGCTCCGCGAGGGCTCCGTCGGCGCCGACGTCACCCATATGTGAGGACTGATTCCTGCTGCTCCTGGAGAACACCTGTTACAGGTGAGTAACTACGCTATTTCTATTCGTCTACGAGGAATCCCCATCAGCACAATTATAATTCAAGTATATGCCCCAACAAAAGCCGCAGAAGAAGATGAAGTTGATGAACAAGTACAAGCTGAAACTGACAGAACTTGCAAACAGGATATTGTGATAGTCATGGGTAACTGGAATGCAAATGTTGGCAACAAAGAAGAAGGCAAAGTGGTTGGAAAATGTGGACTTGGCAACAGAAATGAAGCTGAAGAAAGACTGATAGAATTCTTCAAGACCAACGATGTATTCATCTCAAATACCTTCTTCCAGCAACACAAGTGGTGACTGTACACATAGGGCTATGTTTACTAAATCGCGTTAGTGCAGTTCGCGGTAGGAGCCGCGGTAGTGAAAAAAACCCCAAATAAGGACATGGGCGGTACATCGTTACCACTACCGCGCGGTAGCAAAATTAACGAGCGCTACCGGGCGCCGTGCCACGTTACAGCGCGTTAAGCATAAGAAGACGTACAGACACAAAGCACTGAAACAGAGCTGTAGCACAATGGTTACGGTACTGACCGCTGTTACAGGCAGCATGGGTTCAAGCCCCCAGTGTGCCTAACACAGAAGGCTATCTCAGGCATCACCCTGTACATTACAGAAGGAAAGAGGAGGCATGCTTTTCATTACGCTGAGTATTGGTGTCAGAAAAACACCCTCGGAATGTGCCTAGCCACGTACGTTGGTACGTGCGTAGCGACGCGCGTACATTCGTGCGTGGGTACGTGTTTGCTTACGTGCGTGGGTACGTGTGTTTTTACCAGTGTGGGCATCTTATATTACAGACTTTGTAGGGCGTCCTGCACCTATGCATTATGCTAACAGATGTACGTGTGATGGCCTATGGCTTATCAGAGCCTGTGAGCAGGTGCTGGTGTTTCACAGGGTTGGATTGGGCCAGTCACACCCATGATGCACTGCACATGCAAAGCAGCTGTCCACAGATACACACCATGTGGAATGCACCCCCACAGCACCTCGGCCTGGTAGGGGGTACCGACTGTGTGTTGTACTGGCACAGAGCAGCTACACACCGTCACATTGTGCGGGTACTGTGCTCACCCTGAGGGTGCAGTGAGGCGCCCAGCACTAGGTCCACTGTGTGAGATAGGTAGTTTCTGCAGGAACACCTTGGACATCTCTGTCTGTTTCAGTCAGGTACAGCCCCCCCATGCACCACCACCACACCCCTCCCCCAGGGCTGAGGGAGGCAAACAGGGTCTCCTATCAAAAGATCCACAGTCTACCGTGCTGCAACGGTGGCAGTAGAGGGGAACATGAACCCCAGTCCTGCTGGGGAACAGACACCCCACAGGGCAGTCAATGCAGCTCTGTACACAGCCATAACACAATAGCAGACAGACATTAGGCCTGGATATGGTATGCTGCACCCCACCACTATCTGATATTCCCCTGGTGCAAGCCTTCAGCCACTGCACCCTGCAAGCCACTCCATCACAACACCTACCAGCTGCAAACAGTCTGCTAGTGCCCAGTGGAGATGCCTGCACCCAGAACTGGGATGTCAGCATACACAGCAGGCAGATACATCAGTGACTGGGCCCCAGAAGGAAACCCATATGTATCACATGAGAGAAATACTAGATAGCACTATGGGAGTGCCTAGCCATGCTGTGGTCACTGCACAGTCAGGGTGAGAGTGATCTCTCAGCAGGATATACTGAGGTCACCCTGTCTGTGTAGTTGGTGGCCGGGCACTACAATGTGCCTGTCACTGCCCTATGCCCTGTGCAGATGCACCCTGGCCAGGCCACCCTGTCCGGCCTATACCCATGGTACCTTGCTCCTCATTATGCACATTGGCAGCCCAATACTGGCAACAGTGCTGGCAGTGTGGGCTGTTGAAGGTGTTTGCAGCCACCACACACTGGATAGACAGACAGCCACCCCCACACCTATGCCAGCATTGTGCTACTATAGAGGTGGTCAGCAGCCATACCACCACACCAGTCCTGGGCATAGTACAGGCATGGATATGGTACACAAGACTGTTGGGGGGTCACTCCCCAGGGTTGTGAACACTGTCAGAGACCAGACCTGCAGCACACACCGCAGACATCAGAATGATTGTTATGGTGGAGCTCAATGAGCAAAATGTGCTTAACGTAGGAATTGATATCTGCCAGTTATCAGAGGAAACGTTTGATAGCTGTGTACCATATACCCAGGTGTAGGGTGGCATTGCTAAGGTATGCAACTGCTAGTATTGGGAGATACAGGCAGGGCCCAATGTCTTGCCTCTCCAGCTGGCATTAGCCAATGGGGCCTGTGGGTGGGTGTGTGGCCCTGTTGGCTGCTGCTTTACGGCAGAGTTCCCCAACTCCAGTCCTGGTGTTCCACACACTGTTCGGGTTTTCATGCTGTCTCTCATAAATATGCATGAGCTACATCTGCATACCATGGGGGTGGTGCATAGCTATGCAGCACAGGCATCTTTATTAGAGGCAGCATGACACCGGAATGTTGTGGGGCCCTCCAGGACTGCATTTGCGGGACTCTGCTATAGGTAATGTGCCTGTTTCTGGTGTCTGTGTTTGGTGTGGTAAAATATAGGCCATGTGTATGTTCTCTGCACTACAGGAGTGTCTTTACTATCACTGTTTAGTGGTGGGTAGAACTATGGGGACTGGGTTGGCAGGAGCCCCAACTGGGATTTGAACCTGTGACCCTCTGGTCTTACAGGCACTGGCTGTGTCTGTTGCACCACACTGTGGCCACAGAGACTGTGCAGTCCCTGGAGTTAGTTAAACCGGCCTGACGAGTCAGAAACCCTGCTCTGCAACAGGTTTACTGTGGCCTCATTTACCTTGTATGCAGACAAAGGTGCACATAAACCGCAGAAATGACCTCACAAAAGGGGCACACACCCATAACCAAGCTGGGCAACAATGATATCATTGGGAAACATTACACCACACACCCAGGACAGCTCCTTTACAATGTAATGCTCTTTGCAAGGGTCTGCGGAGCGTAGACCCTTCCACACATCATTTCCTTTTATTTTGGTGCTTTCCAGGGAGTGTTGTTCCTTGTTGCCCATTGCTATCACTGTTGCCCAGCTGAATTCTGCTTTTTAAAATGTTTCTTGTGGTCATTTTTAACGTTTTATGTGATATTTTGTTCTGTGCACATGTATCACACTGCTCACGTTTTGTGGGTTTCCCCGGTTTTCTGTACATTGCTGACGTAAATGGTTTCTCTTCCCTTTAAATGCCTTTAACGACAGGTTTTCATTTGCGTTGGAGGTGAGCTCTGACACTCCGCGCGTTAGTATGAGGGGAGCCTCTCTCCGCCCACTCTCCGCCCATTGACCCCTTCTCTCCGCCCACTCTCCACCTTCTGCGCTGTTTTAACGCGCCGCGGAGCTTTACGATCGTTAACTACGGTTACCGCGCGTAGTATGACGTTAACGGTCGTTAGCGCGTCGGTACGCGCGTTATACGGCACTTACGGTCGTTAACGTCATACTACGCGCGTTATTCACGTTTAGTAAACATAGCCCATAGTCTTCACTCAATGGATTGTACAAAACTCAAATTGACTACATCTTGAAAGTCAACGATAGAAAAGCTCTATAACATCAACAAAGACAAAATCTAGAGCTGACTGTGGTACAGATCACCAACTACTAGTATGCAAACTCAAGCTAAAGTTGAAAAAAAGCAAGCCACTCATGAATGTAGCAAAATATGACCTTGAGAATATACCACCAGAATTTAAAGACTACCTGCAAAATCAATTTGCTGCTTTAGATACAAATGACAGGGCTCCAGAAGAGTTAAGGGATGACATTAAGAAGATTGTGTTGGAAGAAAATGAGAAATCTCTACAAAAGGTGAAAAAGCAAAAACGGCCAAAATGGATGAGTGAAAAAACTCTGAAAATTGCCCAGAAACGCAGAGAAGCTAAAGCCAGAGGAGAAAGAGAGGCAATCGCAGAACAGTGATTTCCAACATGCAGCAAGACAAGACAAGGAGAAGTACTACAATGGCGCATGCAAGGAAATAGATGCAGAAACTATTAGAAGAAAACAAGATCAGCTTTCCTAAAGCTATGAGAGTTAAAGAAAAAATTCCAGCTTCAACTTGGAATTCTACATGATGCTCAAGGATCCATGATGAATGATTCTGAAAAGATCAAGAAAAGGTGAAAAGAATATACAGAGTCATTATATGTTAAAGATCAAGTGGACCAACAGCCTTTTCAACCTGTATCTTATGATCCGGAACCATTGGTGATGAAAGAAGACATCAAAGCAGCATTGAAAGCATTATCAAAGAACAAAGCACCAGGCATTGATGGCATTCCCACTAAAGTATTACAGCAATCTGATGCAGCTGTTACCATACTTACAAGACTCTGCCAGGAAATTTGGAAGACAACATCATGGCCATCATGGAAAAGATCTGTGTTTATACCAATACTAAAGAAAGGTGATCCAACTGACTGTGGAAGTTATCACACAATCGCTCTGATTCACATGTCAGCAAAATTTTACTAAAGATTATTCAGCAGAGACTACAACCATACCTGGAATGAGAGCTGCCTGAAATGTAAGCAGGGTTCAGGAAAGGACGAGGAACGAGAGACATCATTGCGGATGTGAGATGCATACTTGAAATGCTAAAGAATATCAAAATAATATCTATATGTGTTTTATTGACTACAACAAGGCTTTTTGACTGTGTAAACCATGAAAAACTCTGGGCCACATTAAGAAGCATGGGTATACCAGAATACCTGATTGTTTTCTTGCACTACCTTTACATTGATCAAGAAGCAACAGTTCAAATGGAACAAAGAGAACCAGAATGGTTTAAAATCAGCAAAGGTGTACAACAAGGCTACATACTTTCCCCCTACCTGTTTAATTTATATGCAAAACAAATCATCAGAAAAGCAGGACTGTATGAAGACAACAGAGGTGTGAAGATTGGTGGGAGACTCATCAACCTTCGCTATGCTGATGATGTTTATGTTTATGTTTATTGATTTAATATACCGCTCTACAAATACATATCAGAGCGGTTTACATGGTACAAAAAACAAGGAAATCATATGGTGAAAAGGGGAAAGGAAATTACAATATTAACAGGAAAGCAAACCAGGCAGAACCAATCGACAGGACAAGAGGAGAAAAGAGGGGAAGCAGGAAGAGGGGGGGGGGGGGTAAGGGCTACACAGAGGGATCAGGGAGATCAAAAGCAAGGGCAAAGAGATGGGTTTTGAGTTTGTTTTTGAAGATAGTATGTGTCTGTTCGAGTCGGATGGAGGAGGAGAGAGAGTTTCATAGGGTGGGGCCAAGGAAAAAGAAAGCGGAGGAACGAGTGGACTGAAGGTGAGCATGAGCAGGTGAAGGGAGATGAAGGCAGTTAAGGTGGAGAGACCGTAGGGAACGAGCTGAGGTATGAAAATGGACAAGGTCAGCGAGATACTGAGGGGAATGGGAGTAGAGGACGCGATGCAGGATTGTCAGAACTTTGAAATGGATACGAGACTTGACAGGAAGCCAATGGAGGTGGATGAGTAAAGGTGTAACATGGTCATGGGGGGAGGAGTGGAAAATGAGACGGGCAGCGGTGTTTTGGATGCGCTGAAGGCGGTGAAGTTGAGTGGCGGGGAGACCGGCTAGAACAGAATTACAAAAATTGACACGAGACATGACCAGAGAAAGAAGAAGGGTGGTGAGTCACATTACTGGCTGACAGTGAAGATGATTTGAAACATTTGTTTCTCAAGATCAAGGAATATAGGGCCCGATTTTCAGTTGAGCAGGCTATGCGCTGTGTTGGTGCATAGCCTGCCCGCTGACCCCCTTAACCCGGATTTTCACTTCCATGACGATGGAAGTGAAAATCTAGGTTTGTTGGATACAACGGCAGTCGCTGAGGCTAAGCGGGTGGCAGCAATTTTTGATGCTACCTGCTTAGCCCCTGCGCCTGAAAGATAGGTGAGGAAAAACCTTGCCTGTCTTTAAGATGCAGAGGCTAAGTGGGTAGCATCGAAAATTGCTGCTACCTGCTTAGCCCTTTCCTTCCCCCCAGAATGTCCCCAACATGCCTGATGCTAACCGCATAGCATCTAGGCACATTAGGGACTTACTGGGATTTTCCAAAGGCACTACCTGTGTAACTAGGGCAATTACCCATGTAAATGTCTTTGAAAATGCCACCCATAGTCTTAAAATGGGCCTGTACCTTAATGTAAAGAAAACAAAGATCCTATCAACTGGCAAAATCAATAAGTTCATCATTGAAGGAGAATAAATTGAAATAGTGGACAACTTTAACCTATTTGGATTTATTATCAATAAGGAAACCACAAGCAGTCAAGAAATCAGACGACGCATTGCTTTTGGAAGAATGGCTATGAAAGACTTAAGCAAGATTCTCAAGAGCAGAGATGTCTCTCTTCATACAAAGATTCAACTCATTCAAGCCATGGTATTTTCAATAACGTCATATGGATGCAAAAGTTGGACAGTGAAAAAGATAGGCAGAAAGAAAATTGATGCCTTTGAATTATGGTGCTGGTGACGAATACTGTGTATACCATGGACTGCCTGAAGAACAAACCAGTCAATACTAGAGGAGATCAAACCTAAGCTTTCTTTAGAAGCTCAAATGACAACACTTACACTTTCATACTTTGGACACATCATGCGCTCATTAGAGGAAGACAACATGCTTGGCAAGGTAGAAGGTCAACGCAAAAGGGGAAGGTCGCAGAAAGGAGCCCTGCACCACTGCCACCGATGATCTAATTCAGCCTTGGCAAAGGGAAAGCCTGTTTTACTTTCCTCCATGGTCTCTTGTCAGTTGGTTCTACAGGGACAGAGGGTCATCCCTGCCTGGTCATTCTGATGGCTCCAAACTAGTTGCATAGACCGTGGTATGTCAATTTGGTCCTGCTTCTGGAAGATCCTCTTTTCTACTTCCATAGGGCTCCAGGCTGCTGCTGCTGCTTGACCCATTCTCATGGAAGATCCAGATTTCTTTTGACTTACAGCCTGGCACCTTAAAAAATCTGGTTTCATTGCAGGGGCTACTCTCCGGCAGTGATTTCAACACTCCTTAAGGCACACAAGGCTTTGACTTCCCAGGCTTATGTGCGCATATGGTGTTTATTTGTATGAGGAGCGTGGGGTCTTGTGATGGGGGGGCTAATGTTCCCTCCATTTTGGCATTTCTGCAAGGTGGGTTTCATCATGGGTTAGTTTTAATGTCCCTTAAGGGACAAGCGGTGCTTCTCAACTGTTACAGAGGTTGGGTGAGAAGCACGTCTTTGATGGCTAACTTAGACATCTTGTGGTTCCTTTGTGGAGTTAAGCAGTGGGATTTCAATTTAGTCTTGAATGCCTTCATGGGGGCACTTTTTGAGCCTTTATAACATGTCCTTGAACGATTTGTCTTTGAAGGGGCCTTCCTAGTTGCTATCTGGTTGGCCAGATAAGGCCTTTGAGTATCAGCCAGGTAATAACTTGGGGGTATGTTTACTAAACCGCGGTAACGTAGCAGTGGCTATGTTAACGTGTGATAACGTTACCAAATGTAATGTTGACACGCGCCAACATTACCAGATACGTTATTGCGCGTTAACGTCTCCGGCAGCGTTAAGTCCCGCAGAGGGTGGAGAGAGGGCGGAGAGAAGGGGTCAATGGGTGGGGAATGGGCAGAGAGAGGCTCCTGCTACACTAACGCGGGAACTGAAGGGCTGAACATTATCACGAGTGAAAACCTGTCGTTAGATGCACATTTGCAGGAGAGAGAAACCATTTCAGCGTCAGCAATGTACAGCATAGGCAGGGAGCCCAAAAAAAATGATAGTAGTGCTACATGTGCAGCAACAGCATAGTGCCCAGGTATGAAAGGGCACTATGGCGATGCTGCAAATGGAGCATAGGGGGCTGCACGCAGGACATGTAGTGGGGCAGCTGGGGCACAGGCTGGACTAGGCAGATGCCTAGGTGGCACATAGGAATGCAGAAACTGGAAATCAGCAACTGACCAAGGTCAAACATACCCACGAGTCTGTGTCCCACAGTGTCCCATCCAAGGGACATTACCCAGCAGGTACCAAAAGCGGGCACATAACATTGGCAAGCAGTGCTGGGGAGGGAAGCATGGATGTCTATGTAGGCACCCCTACCCCAGACCCTAGGCAGCTGCCTACCTACACACTGGATAGCCTGGGACTGCACAGCACCAGCACCACCAGCATTTGGGCATGTCAGCATGGTGGGGGAGGGGTGCTGGTGGTGGAGGGGGCAGTGGCATCTGCCCACAGCAGACCAAGGCCAAGCCCTGTTTAGGTGGGTGGCGTGCAGTGCAACAGACAAGGTCTGTCTGATGAACAGTCATGGTATCCCCAGGGACTGACCTGCCTCTGTGACAACAGTATGGTGCAGTACACACAGCCAGTGTGTCCTGGGGCAGAAGGTCACAGGTTCAAGTCCCAGCTGTGGCTCCTGCAGACCATGTCCCTATATTTTACCCCACATTTCACATACAGCATAAATATGTGCACTCCCTAGAACATCGGCCAACAGGGGCACAAACACCCATACCCATAGGCTCCACTATTCAAAGCCTCATGGAGAGTCAGGCTGTTGGGCCCGGCACAGAGCAGCACTTACCACCAAAGCACTACTACTAGCACCTGCATACCTTAGCAATGCCTGCACTGTGCTCAGGACTAGTGTGGTGGGCAGGGCTGCCAACCACCCCTATCTTTGCACAATGCTGAAATAGGAGTGGGAGTGTGTGTATGTCTATCTATTGTTTTGTGGCTGCCTACTCCTCACTGGGCCCACAATGCTTACACTGTTTCCAGCGTTAGCCTGCAAATGTGCATAATGAGGAGCAAGGTATTGTGGGTATGGTCCAGACAGGGCAGACTGGGCAGGATGCATCTGCACAGGGTGTGGGGCAATGGCTGGGACACTGTAGTGCCCGACCACCACCTGCATGGACAGGGTGGCCACAGCATGTCATGCTGGGAGGTCACTCTCACCCTGACTGAGCAGTGACAATGGCATGTCTAGGTTCTCACAGAGTGCTATAACACAATGTTTCTCTCAAGTGATATTTGGGTATTCCCTGTTCTGGGGTCCAATCACTGAGCTATCTCCTTGGTGTCTGTGCTTACATCCCACTTATGGGTGCACATAGTTTCTCTGGGGACATGCATTATGGAGTGGCTAGCGGACTGTCTGTAGTCAGCATGTGTATGGCTGGAATACCTTGCAAGGTGCAGATTGACTGTGCCCTCTGCTGGTGAATGTCAGATCATGGTGGGGGATTCAGACTGACTGTGCCCTTTGCTGGTGAATGTCAGATCATGGTGGGGGGGGCAGCTGAGTTTTTCCAGGCCTACTGCCTGTCTGCCAGTGCCTGTGTGACAGGTACAGATCTGCCTCAACGGCCCTGGATGGCACCCTTTCGCCAGCAGGACTGGGGTTGATGGTCCCACAGCCCTTCATCATGCCCCTCTACTGCCTCCATTGCAAAGATGTAGAATGTGGGTCTGTTGGGGGCAGATCTTGTCCACCACCTTGACCCAGACAGGGCAGGTTGGTAGGTGGTGCTACATATTCTACATGTGGGTCCAGACACCCCCCTGCTCTTATAACAATTGACCATGGCAACCACACTGGATGTGCTTAACTTGGGTGGCTCCTGGTCCCCAAGGGCTAGATGTGACTGGGGAATACAGATGGACACTGGATTATCTTAGGTGTGGTTGCAAGGAATATCTGTCACACACTAGCAATGATAGGGCCCTGCAGCAAAGCCTATCTCAAGCAAACCCGCGTACTGCGGACCTGGTGCTGGCCGCCCCACCTCACCCTCAGGGTGAACACAGAACTGGTACAATGACATGGTGTGTGGCTACACTGTGCCAGTATCTTACACGGTCAGTTCCTCCTACCATGCTGAGGTGCTAGAGAGCTGCATACCCCATCTGGTGATCAGATGTAGACTGCTGTTCTGCATGTGCATTGCATCATGGGTACTGGTGGGTTTAACCTATCCTGGTAGACACAGCAGACAGTTTGTGCGGTGACCTGCAGTCTTTCTGTAGCCAGCCATTGCTGAGACAGAAGCCATAGAAATATAGCCTACTGGTTAATACAATGACATCCTAGGCAGAGGTCATGGGTTCAATCCCTCTGTGGTCTCATTTTATTAGGCCTGTCCGAGGCAAGTCCTTTTCATTCCTGTCAGTCATATCTCTGCAGATCTGTGCTACCAGCACATAGTACCCTCATCACAGTTGCAAGCCATCCTTCTGTCCATCTATCTGCATGTGTCAGCTGTGTAGTGTCCTGTCTTCATGTGCTGGCTGCTACCCCATGTCCTGCACTAGTACCCTTTTCTGCATTGCGGCTCTTCATGCTTGCCTCTCCTGTGTCTGCTCTGCATGGCACTACTACTCCTCTGTCCTCCTATCATTGCAAATATCTTGCCACCTCTACCTCTACTGGTGGACACGTATTCCCATCCTCTTCCACCCACTGTCATTGTAGCACTTTACATTGCCAACACCCTGTGCATCGGTACAGCTGCCTCCAATATGTTTGTCCATTTTACCGGCTGCCACATCAGCTGCATGCAGATTTGGCAGGTCCATCAGCTCCCACCTCTGCTTCCTTCCATCACTTGTCCATTGCCTTTCCTTGGTGCTCTGTGCAGTGTTAGGGTTACATCAGTTTTTGCCCTTACATTTCATGCTTGTCAACTTGGGGCACCTTACTGCCTTGGGCACCATATCTTGGGTCACCTTAACATCCTTAGGGCACCTTATACAGCAACGTAGTTTAAAGTACCTTATAAGGTGCCTTAACCTAAGGCGCCTCATGAGGCGCTTTATAAGGCGCCCTACAAGGCACCTTATGAAGCACCTTGTCAGCCTTGTAATGTGTTTTGTTTCTCAGCTTTAACGTGCAATGTCCCGTTAACGTGTGCTAACTGGCCAAGGCGCCCTTTAACGTACGTTACACGGCCATTGCTACCTTAACGCCAGTACGCCCACTTCCTTATATGGCATTACTTACATTAACGCTGCACTTACCGCCGGTAACGTTACTGCTCTGTAGTAAACATACCTCTTGGTCTTCAGTAACATCAGCAAAATCTTGTAATATGCAATCTTTTATATCAAGAGTAGCTTCAGATTCACTCTAGGTGAAAACCAGCACATTAACTAACAATATGTTGACTTTAAAGCAATCAGCTAATTTGCACAAGAAACTAACAGTGTTGATTGATGCTGTTGATATCACTCTTGAAATTCTTAAAAGTCTTAACTGTTTGGAATAACTCACTAGAGTGACTCATTGCTCTGGAAATTCTCACTGTAATATACAATCTTTTTTCTTCCTCAGTAGTACTTCCATAGTGGACTATAGCTATCCTATATTTTTCAGTATTTTCCCCATTTTAGATTTGTTTCAGTCGTATGCTAATCAAACCATAGACTGTGTTGCTCTGTCATTACTTATTAAACCTCAGTACTCTGTCTTAGAAACAACTAATGACTTTTCCAAAGCAATCTCATCCATGATATCTGATAACAAATTCCAATCTTCCACCAAACTCTCAACAGATTCTCTAGTAACCAGTTTTATAGACTTCTCTTGCCAACTTTTCTTAAATTGATTCAAATCAATCAGGGATCAAGCCCTATCTAAACGCCTTTGCATAGGTTCAGGGTAGCTAAAGTCTGAGCTGTTCCATTGGAAACAGATTAGATTGTGATTTGTCCAAAGGATAAATATAACTTTCAAGTTGCATTAAGAACCATCAGTCCTGCAACTCTCAGATATGAACACAATATCCCAAGATGTGTCCTTTTATATGCATAGGCTCAGAGATTACTTGAACTAACCCAGGAGAACTCCTGACATTTACGAAGATTTCTACATAAACTGGAAGCGATACAGTATCAGTATTTAAGTTAAAATCCCCTGGTACAATAAATCCACATTCAGACTACCAAGAAATTCTGTCAGAGCCAAAGTCCCTATTGCCTTCTCTATGGAGGAGGGGAAAAAAAGGGGGGGGGGCTGATAAAAAAAGACAGCCGCCCATATCCATCCATCTTAACAACCTTGGAGTCAGCTTTGACTCTGCTCTCTTTCTCTGCATACATCCAATAGATTGCTAAAAGCTGTCGCTTCTTTCTCTATAACATTGGCAAAATTCGCCCCTTCCTTGCTACACACACTACTAAGAAACCTGTCCACTCTTTAGTCACCTCCCATCTAGACTATTGCAATTTCCTCTTTGCTGGTATCACTCTGAATCATCTCTCTCCCTTTCAATCTGTTCAAAACTCAGCTGCATGACTAATCTTCCGCTAGCCTCGATATGCTCATATAGCCTCTCATCTCAAGTCGCTTCACTGGCTCCCTATTCATTTCCTTATCCAGTTCAGACTTCTCCTACTGACCTATAAGTGCACTCATTCTGCTGCTTCTCACTACCTTTCCTCTCTTATCTCTCCTTATACCTCTCCTTGGGAAATCTGTTCTTCTGGCAGATCCCTTCTATCTGCGCCCTTCTCTTCTACTGCCAACTCCAGACTTCGAGCCTTCCACCTTGCTGCTCCTTATGCCTGGAACAAACTACCTGAGTCTGTGCGTCAGGCTTCATCTCTGACCCTTTTCAAATCCAGGTTGAAAACTCACCTCCTGATCCACTTAGGGGTATGTTTACTAAACTGCGGTAATGTCACTCGCTTTAGGTTCCGCGGTAAAGGTATAGATGCCCATATAAAGGCGTGGGCAGTGCATCGTTACAGCAAGCCGTATCAGCTAACGCATATTACAAACTAACGCGCGTTACAAGGTGCCTCATAAGGCACATTACAAGGCGCCTTGTAAGACGCCTTGTAAGGTGCCCTGTAAGGTGCCGTATAAGGCGCCTTGTAAGGTGCTTTGTAAGGTGCCTCATACGTAAGGGGCCTTATTAGGTGCCCTATAAGGTGCCTTGTAAGGTGCCTCATAAGGCGCTTTGTAAGGTGCCCTATACAGTAGGGCTCCTTAGGCTAAGCGTCGTATTAGGCACCCCTGGACAAGGCACCCTGGGTTACGGAACCATAGGTTACGGTGGCCTAACAAGATTATGGTGCCCTACGTTAGTGTGGCCTAAGGGCTACAAGGTGCTTCAGGATGACATGCATGACCTGTGAGGAACAGAGACAGATGTAGCCGTAACACCAGATAGAGCACTCAGGAAAGGCAATGAACAGGTGAGTGAAGGAAGGAGAGCTGGGAGCCGCTGGACCTGCCATATTTGCGGGCATCCCATAAGGCTGCCAGTACTGATGACAAACATGGTGGGGGCCACTGTACCAAAGCACAGGGTGTTGGCAATGTAAAGTACTGGAAAGACAGTTGGTGGCAGACGATGGGAATACGTGTCCCCCAGTGGAGGCGGAGGTGGCAGGATAGTTACAATGATAGGTGGACTGTATTTATTGTACTTATTTATTGGTTTGTTTGTCTGTTCTTTTACAATTTTAAATATTTGTGCATTTATGTTTTTAGTTTTTGCCTGGCTAACCCCTGACGAAGGGTGACGAAACACGGCCTGTGTCGGGCGGTCAAAGGTTCAATAAAGGACTCTGTCTTTCCATTCATCATGCCTTGGACTGGTTTTTCACTATTTGAGTAGGACAGGCATGAGAGGAGGGAACAAAGAGGAATTGAACCCATGAACACTGCCGAGAATGGCATTGTATTAACCATTAGGTTATACCTCTGTGGTGTATGTCACAGCAATGGCTGGGTACAGAATGACTGCAAGTCACCGCACAAACTGTCTGCTCTGAGTGCCAGGATAGGGTAACCCCACCAGTACCCATGATGCAATGCACATGCTGAATAGCTGTCTACAGCTGAAAAGCAAATGGGGTTTGCACCTCTCCGGTACCTCAGCTTAGAAAGACGAACTGACAGTGCGTGATACTGGCACAGAATAGCTACAGACCATGCCATTGTGCAGGTTCTGTATTCTTCCTGAGGGTTAGGATGGGTGCCCAGCACTAGGTCCGCAGTACATGTGGTGCTAGAGATAGGCCCTGCTGTACATCCCCATCACTACCAGTGTGTGATAGGTGTTCCCTGCAGTGCAGCTGAAGGTAATTCGGTGTCCATCTTTATCCTGCAGTCACATGTGGTCCTCTGGGACCAGACACCACCCCAGATTAGTGTGTACCCCGTGTTAGGGTCTGGCTGACATGGGCACCTGTTATCAAGGCAGAGGGGTTTCCAGACTTGCATGAGGTTTGTGTAGCGGTGCCTTTATAGGTCAAAGTGCTATACACTACATACCCCAAAGGGTTCACATCATCATTTTTGTAGATAAGGGACAGGTGCCCCAGCCCTCGTGAAGTAACCTCAATCCTGTTGGTATAAGACAGCCCTCCAGGGTTGTTGGGCCAGAGCCATACCTGTGGCTGGGGCAGTGGCAGATCAGCAGCAATGATGGGGTTAGCTCTGGAGAATCCCAACTGCCTCACACCACTTTCTGCCAGTCACCACCTTATAGGTGTTCCAACCATGCACAGTCTAACTGCAGACAGTCCACTGTGCATGTTCACAGAGGAACTATGTGTACCAAGCAGGCATCTCAGTGATTGGGGCCCCAGCACTGAGAACACAAAAGTATCACTGGAAGCAGATAGTGTAGAGCGCTATGTGGGAACCTAGACATGCCATGGTCACTGCTCGGTCAGAGTGAGTGCCCTCCCAGCATGCCATGCTGTGGCTACCCTGTCCATGCAGGTGGTGGTCAGGCACTACAGTGTCCCAGCCATTACCCCACACCCTGTGAAGATGCATCCTGGCCAATCCGCCCTGTCCGGGCCATACCCACAACACCTTGCTCCTCATTATGCACATATTCAGGCTAACGCTGGTAACAGTGGGACATTGTGGGCCCGGTGAGGTGCGGGCAGCCACAAAACAATGGATAGACATACACACACACTCCTATTGCAGCATGGTGCAAAGATAGGGGTGGTTGGCAACCCTGCCCGCCACACTGGTCCTGATCACAGTGCCGACATTGCTAAACTGTGCAGGAGGTAGTAGTAGTGCTCTGGTGATAACTGCAGCTCAGTGCTGGGGCCAACAGCCTGACTCTCCATGCATCTTTGGATTGTGGAGCCTGTGTGAGCGGGTGTTTGTACACCTGTTCGCCGCTGCTTTGGGCTTTGCACATGTTTATGTTGTATCTGCATTGTAGGGTAAAACATAGGGACATGCTCTGCAGGAAGCACAGCTGGGGCTTGAACCTGTGACCCTCTGCTTTTGGGCACACTGGCTGGGTGTACTGCACCACACTGTTGCCACAGATGCATGGTGGTCCCTGGGGCTACCTGTACTTTTCCTCAGCCAGACCTTTTATGTTGCACTGTACACCACGTACTGGTACAGGACATGGCCTAGGTACACTGCTGGCAGGTGCCACTGCCCCCTCCAGCATGGACACACACACCCCTGCCATGCTGACATGACCATATGCTGTCAGTGCTGGTAGTGTGCAGTCCCAGGCCATCCACTGTGTGGGTAGGTGGTCGCCTAGGGAGCGGAGTCTGGGGCATGGGGCATACATGAGCATCCTCACATCCCCCCCATCACCGCCTACCAATAGTATGTCTCTTCCGCTTGGGGGAGGGTTGGCTGGGGGGATGTCAGGTCAGTGCCCTGGCAATTGTTAGCTCGGGTGAACCAGGTAGATGTAGGTGGATTTGGCCTTTGTCAGCTGCTGTCATGCTGATTTCCGGTTTCTATGTTCCTAGGCGCCCGCCTAGTCCACCCTGTGCCCCATCTGCCCCCGCTACATGTCCCGCCTGCAGCCCCCTATGCCCTACTTGACCCATCGCCATAGTGGCCTTTCATACTTGGGCACTATGCTGTTGCTGGAAATGGAGCACTACTATCACGTTTCTTGGGCTCCCTGTCTATGCTGTACATTGCTGACACTGAACTGGTTTCTCTCTCCTGCAAATGTGCATCTAACAGCAGGTTTTCATTCGCGGTAGGATTCAGCCCTTCAGTTCAGCCTGTTAGTGTGCAGGGAGCCTTTCCCCGCTCACTCCCCGCCCATTGACCCCTTCCCCCCACCCTCTCTTCACCCTCTGCGGTGTTTACCGCGGCCGGGAATGTTAACAATCGTTAGGTAACATTAACGCACCTACCGCGCGTTACCTACCGCGCGTTAACGTTACCTACCGCGCGTTAACGTTACCTAATGCGCGGTCTGTAACGTTACCGCAGTTTAGTAAATATGCCCCTTAGTCTCCTATGTGTTTCCTTACCATTCCCCTAGATATATCCTTGTCTTCAGTTGTTGTGTTGTCTGTCTTGACTAGACTGTAAGCTCTGATGAGCAGTGACCATCTTTTTACATATATCTGTACAGCGCTGTGTATGCCTTATAGCACTATACAAATGACAAGTAGTACTAGTAGTAGTTTATAGCTACTGTATCATTCAGACATGCACAAACTAAGGATTATTTGATTACATAGTAACATAGTAACACAGTAAATGACGGCAGATAAAGACCAGCATGGTCCATCTAGTCTGCCCAGCAAGATGGCAAGAGTAGGTGCACCTGTCGCTCTGTGCAGGCCACCCCTCCCCATGTCTTTGTTTAGGGGTGAACCCACCACTCCATGTAGGAGACCCCTACTTGTTGAGACATTAGATGGTTCAGAAGTTAGATAGTACCTTTTATTTTGTTTTTATCCTGTTGCTGTAAAGGGATCCACTGTGTTTGTCCCATGCCGTTTTGAATTCCGTCACCTTGTTTGCCCCCACCACTTCCATTGGGAGGGCATTCCAAGCATCCACCACCCGTTCAGTGAAGAAATATTTCCTGACACTGCCTTTCAATTTACCACCTTGCAGCTTCATGTTATGCCCTCTAGTTTTGCAGCTTCCCCGTCTTTGGAAGAGGTTTGTTTGTTCATCATTTCTCTTTAAGCATTTAAAGGTCTGAATCATATCTCCCCTGTCCCTCCTCTCCTCGAAAGTGTACATATTTAGGTCTTCAAGTCTCTTCTCATAAGGCTTCTGACGCAGGCTCCAAATCATTTTGGTTGCCTTCCTCTGAACAGTTTCCAGTCTTTTTACATCTTTTGCAAGATATGGTCTCCAAAACTGAACACAGTATTCCAAGTGAGGCCTCACCAGTGACTTGTACAGTGGCATAAGTACCTCTTCCTTTCTGCTGGTAATCCCTCTTTGTATGCAGCCCAACATCCTCCTGGCTTTTGCCACCGCCTTGTCGCACTGTTTTGCCACCTTGAGATCATAAGAGATAATCACACCAAGGTCTTTCTCCTGAACCGTGCATACCAACCTCTCGCCCCCTATCGTGTACATTTCCCTTGGATTTCTGCTATCCAAGTGCATGACACTGCACATTTTCGCATTAAATCGTAGTTGCCAAGCATTAGACCAGTCTTCCAGCTTTTGTAGATCTTTCCTCATGTTAACCACTCCCTTGGGGGACTCCACTCTGTTGCAAATTTTTGTGTCATCTGCAAAAAGACAGACTTTTCCATTCAGTCCTTCAGCAATATCACTCACAACTACATTGAATAGTGCCGGGCCCAGGACCGAACCTGGGGCACCCTGCTAATCACCTTCCTCTCATCCGAGTGAGCTCCATGTACCATCACCTTCTGTTGTCTGTCAGTCAACCAATTTCTAATCCAGTTTACCATCTTGAGACCCATCCCAAAGCTACTGAGTTTATTGGCAAGCCTCCTATGAGGAACAGTATCAAAGGCTTTGCTGAAATCCAGATAGATGACATCCATTGCATGCCCCTGATGTAGTTCCTTGGTCACCCAGTCAAAGAACTCAATCAGATTTGTTTGGCAAGACCGTCCTTTGGTAAAACCATGTTGCCTCGGATCTTGGGGGGACTGGGGATACAGAAATGGGCTGATGCTGGGGCTAGGGGACTGGGACTGGAAATGGGTTTATACTGGGGCTGGGGGGGACTGGTGGTGGGAGGAGGCTAATTT
Organism: Ichthyophis bannanicus; assembly: GCA_033557465.1. NCBI lineage: Eukaryota > Metazoa > Chordata > Amphibia > Gymnophiona > Ichthyophiidae > Ichthyophis > Ichthyophis bannanicus. The sequence goes on along the minus strand of CM066032.1, from coordinate 787,359,855 downwards.
TAATGCTAGAAGGGGCCCTGTACTAAAAGGAGGCAAATGCTGGGGTCAGGGTGTGATAAAGGAGATGCTGGGGGAGTGAGAAGGGAGAGAAGGACAGATATTGTGAGGGCTGGGAAAGACGCAAAGTCATACCCAGGGAAAAGTTGAGGGGGAGGGGTATAATATCAGATTCTGCGGTACAGAAGAGTAAAGGAAGGGTTAATATGTACTGGAAAATGAGATAGATGGGTGGGCATTGGGGACATAGGGATGTGAGAAGAGGGACTTGGGCTTAGGTGGAGAATTTAAGATTGGATGAAAAAAACAAAAGAAAGATCCTTAACACAGGCTGGCTATTGGGCGTGTATGTGGGGACTCAGGACTTGGGTAGGATTCTAAGTGAGAACTCAGGGACAGTGTAAGGTGGAAGAGTGAAGACTTGGGGTTACCTGCTGACCAGACTTGGTGTCCAGAGAGGTGTGCTATCTGCCAGGTACCAAAATCCGAGATGTTACAGAGAGTTTGCCGAGACTCATCAAGCCTACTGACCATTATCTGATGTTGCTCATCCATGTCGGCACAAATGATACTGCTAGGTATCCCTCTGAGCATATCAAAAGTGACATCATGTATTTATTGATTTATCAGGATTTTTTTATACCGCTTTATCATTTCAGTCAAAGTGGTTTACATTGTAACTTAAACTTGGTAATATACATTAAATAGGAACATTGATAACTTGGATTCTTCTGAGGCAATGGAGGGTTAAATAACTTGCCCATGGCTCTGGGACAGAGGGTGAAGCAGATAGATGCACAGGTGGTGTCCTCTTCAATCCTCCCTGTTGAGGGTAAAGGCCGAGGCAGGGAAGCACGCATCCTGGAGATGACTGCATGGCTGCACGGATGGTGTCATTGAGAGCATTTTGGATTCCTGGACCAAGGAATGATTTTCCAAGGGCTGCAGAGCAGAGATTTATTTATTTAGCTACATTTATATACATAGATGGCATCCCCTATCCAAGAAGGGTCGATGTATCTTTCACAGCAGATGATTAACCTACTGAAGAGGACTTTAAACTAGATTCATTGGGAATGGGTGAAAAAAGCCTCCAGGTAAGTGAAAGCCCCAAGGTTAGTGAAACATTAAATACCTCTGTAGAAATTGGTAAAAGGGTAACATCTGGAAAGTGGTGTGTATAAATGCCCTTAGCATGAGAAATAAGATCCCAGATGTTGAGGCTTTAATGGAAGAGGTTGACTTGGATTTAGTGGTGGTTACGGAAAGTGGCAGTTCTGTAATTAGGCAGAGTGAGGTGATCGTCTCAGCGGCAAAGATTTGGGAGCAGCAAAAATGCCTCCAAAACACCCCAGTGGTAGCCGCTTCACTTTATCTTTTCTTTAAAAAAAAAAAAAAGGAAATATATTCTTAAAAGGATTCGTTGCAGGGTCTGTGGCAGCGGCGACATTACTCCCACTGCTGTTGATTCAGACCCAACGAGAAGTAGCGGCAGGGGCAGCGGCAGCACCCCCCCAAAAACCCAACAGGAAACAAAAGAGAAGGATCTTTGTGCCTCCAATGCACTTGAAAGGCCCCGCTGGTCCCGCCCCTTGTCAGACGGCTGCCTGGGTGAGAATGTTCACAGTCTTGGCAAGTGCATATGTCAATATGATTTGCAAGGGATTGTGGTCAATGCAGTCCATTCACACCAGACACAGCTGCTCACAATAATTTAGTTGTACTCAAGTGTAAAGCCAATAAGATATTTATTTATGGGGTTATTTCTCCCAACACAGATATGCTTGGTAGCACATAAATCAGGTTACTTGCTTTCAGTGTTAAACTTGGAAAAACAAAATCAGGAAACAACATTTGAACTTGTCAGGCAATCAAAGCAAAAGAAATAAGACCTGGTTGGCAACAAACTGGTCTTTTCTGTAGGCTTTAGCTAATATTCTCTTAGCAATGTATCAAACAACAAACAAAAAGCCACAAAGAAAGGAAAAACTGTTCTTTTCAGGTTAACTTCTTATATCTTCCCACATAGATTCAGAAGTGATTCTCTCCTAGCTCACAAGCAATTAGGTAAGGCTCAATTGATAGCAGTTATCCAGCTGAAACCCCTTAGCTGGCTTGCTTTCTACTGCGTGGCTAAAAATCTTACTCAGGAGCTTTTCTGAGTAGATTAAAGAACAAGTTTGTATTTCTTTGTGATGGTTGCTGTACTTTATAACAGAAAATCACCAAAGGAGTTTAGACAGAGAGCAGTCCATGTAAACAGATTCTTCATCTGCTATCACCCCCTCTTCTTCAACAAGCATGGGTTCAATATCATGGATTGGCACAGATGAATCTCCCAATGGAGCACTTTCAGGAGCATACTTGTTTCCCTGCTGTCTTTCAAGGTTATAGCTAGGGCATAGATCAGTGTTCATACCTGAGCTTCCATTGCTGTTAGAGTTCCTCTCTATATAGCCTGGCCAGTATGTAGTCCAGTTCTTATGTCCAGTCTTCCAATCTAGATCCCTGGACACTGGATCTCTCTTCACATACCTTCTGGCACGGGTCTTAGGGTCCCTTCCACGTGCAGCCGTCTCCCTCACAGGTACCGTCTGGAGATTCCTAGCTCTGCAGCACCATTCCTCTGGCTTTCCCCAGTCCAATGGTGCATGCTGGCCCTTGGAATGCCTCCCAGTATACGTACTGCTCTGGACTCTTCTGGACCTCTCAAAGGCTTTTCTCCTCTTTCTTCCAAAGGGTTTCTTTCCCTCTCTGTCCGTCCGGTTTGGCTTCTGCTTCTGATGATCCTCCTGATGATGAAGATGATCAAGCTCAAGCTGATTCTCTGTAGAATAAACTCTACCTTTATTCTGCTTAGATGAGTGCTCCTCCCTAACACAGCGCAGCTGTGCTGAATCAGGCCCTGCCCTTTGAGATGAGTGCTTAGGGATTACCTCATAGCCCTCCTGATTGAACACACGTTTCCCCACTTCAGTTCCTCTAATGGCTATTGGAAACCTGGTGCATTCTGGGACTGGTAGTCTTTTATGGGAAAATTCTGTTTTCTTATTTCTACCAGAACTGACAGGTTGCTTATTCAGAGTCACTTCACCTTTCCTATAGCTCCTTCCTGAGCTATGATAAGCTTCCTTATCACACCATTCTAATGAATCTTTGCATCAGAGGGGGTGGGGTTGGCATAGCCTTTCTAGTGCGTGGCAGACCCGTGACAGGGTGGCCAATTGAGGGCCGACAAGTGATGATATTTCAAGATTACTCCACCTACTTGGCAGCCTGAAGGAAGGAATACTTAGGGACATGTCTATTAAAGGATTTTTCCCATTTTTTGTCTAGGGGAAAATGCTTAGTAGACAGACCCCTTAGAGATCTATGCTTGGCAGTTTGCACTGAAGGCCTGTTTCACTTTGTAGTACCCCGTAAGCTACAAGTATTTCATAATGGGATCCCCAAGACCTTTGACTCCCCAGGAAGCCCTGGAGTTTATCAGTATGAACCTAGAATCCTGATAGACCTGTCTGGGTAAGGTAGGCTGAATAAGCTGTTGCAAGCCGGGTGGTTTTAGCAGAGCAGGAGGGTGGCTTACTCTCCTTGATTTAGAGTTTTTTAATGCTCTGGCTTGCAGGGAGCCTACTGGGGGGGAGGGGAGAAGGCTTTTCCCGCTGGGCTAGTGCATTGTCTGCTCGTCCTCAGGCTTTTTAGCCTCCCCACTACTGGATTGCAATATGCTTCAGGACATAGGAAGGGAATATTGATTTTGATTTCACTCTTGTGTGCAATTCTATGGGTACTGAGTACTGAGAGTGTAGTGGTCCCTGATTGGACTCAGCACCAAAGGAGCCTTGCTGGATGGGTTCCCTTCTGTTCTTTGAATAAGAATGGGTGGAAAGCACTGGAGGTGCCTGTGGATGGAGGAGACTTGACCTTCTGCACCGATCTTCTGAGTCACCCAGTGGAGCAAGAGGAACACTGGTGTGTCATGACATACAGACTTTGTCAGCATAGGACAATTTCTTTTGAGTCCTATGAGCTGGGAGCTATTACCTGTTTTTGTTAATTTTGCCTTGCTCCTTTAATTGAAGGTTTGTTTTTTTCTGAAAACTCCTTTACTGTATTACTTGTTTTGGTTTTGTAGAATTTGGGGGAAGAGTGGGGGACAGAGAGTGAGGGTGTGTGATGGGTGATAGGATAATCTGGTTGGTGAAGGGATGGCAAAGTGCTGGGGATTGCTAGTAGACTTTGTGATTATGTGTGTGCAGGGAGCGGAAGGCTGGGGAGATGAGAAGTGTGTAAGTGTTAAGAAGCTGCTGAGATAGTGTAAATGTTGAACAGAGGTCAAATGTGGTATGGGGAAGATAGATGAATGTGGTATTAGATTATGGGAAATTAGAGGGCAGGGGCTTACCTGTTCTTTACTGACCAGTCTTGAGTGGATGCCTTCAAGGATGATGGAATATAAAGAAGGGAGGTTGAGATAGTGGGAATTAGATTAATGGATGAGATTGGAATGGAGTGGAGTTGTAGTTGAATGAGGTTACGGATAGGTCGAATGGTAGAGCAGATGTTGTGGATTGACACAAAATATGTGATACCTGTAGTGGTATGTAGTATGACTGGGGAGGGGAGCGACTAGAGTCTGGGGTGATGGGAGTTTAGAGGGCTGAGTGGATGTCTATGAATGGAGAGTATGAATGGAGGGAATTAGGGGTTCAGATAGGGTCCAGAGATCTTGTGCCTTATTTTTGTGAAAGGATGGAGTTGGTTTCTAGGCTAGTAGGACCCTTTCACTGAGGATTTCGTACATTGAACGTCATAGACAGAGGTGGGCTGAGGAAAGGAATTCCACAGAATTATGTCTTGGAATGTGTGTGGGAACAGTACTCTATAAGAAACTAGAAATATAACGGCAGATAAAGACCATATGATCTTCCATACCAACTACTAAGCTTTACGATCCTTTTTTTTTCCTTTAGAGATCTTCAGTGTTTGTCCCATACTTTCTTGAATTCAGATACAGTCCTTGTTTCTGTTACCCCCACTGGGAGATCACTGCATGCATCTGCCACTCTTTCCATAAAGAAATATTTCCACAAATTACTCCTGAGTCTTTCCCTTTTTACCTTCATCCTATGCCCTCTCGTTGCAGAGTTCTCTTTCCATTGAAAGAGTCTCTCATCCTGTGCATTTACAGTATACCAGGTGGTATTTCTTTTTTTTTTTTTTTCCCATTAATTTTTTATTAAGAAACCCACAATGCAAAACAACAAGCGTTAACACATAATTTCTTATACAGAACTAGCATACGCTAACATAGCTCAACTACTCACCCCAAAGATACATCAAACTGTATGCAGAAGAAAACTACAACCCTTTACATCCCGCCCCCCCCAGGTCCCCCCAGATCCCCCCAGACCTCCCCCCCTCCCCCCTCCGAGGTTGGCTACCCTATTAGTATAATAAGTATACAGTCAAGAGGTAGAAGTCTGACCATAGAACATTACTTATCATCAGCTACATAATCAATGCTAGGGGCAAAGGTCAGTATCAGAGCATCCTATCAAAGCAGCAGTAACTAGACCCCCACACTTCCTAAGCAGTGTGTCACAGGCTGATAACCCCTTTGCTAATAATACACCACAGATAGCACTCTACGGGGTGGGACCATTAACCCATCTAAGATAAGGGCCCCAGATTTCCTGAAACCGAGCCAACCGCTGCTGGCGGAGGGCGGTAAGGCGGTACATTAAGGAAAGATGCGCGACTCTCCTTTGCACTTCCTCTAAAGTGGGCAGAGAGGCAGCCCTCCACTTCCTCACAATCAAGAGCCTCATTGCCCCACACACCACCCTACACCACTTTGATCCCCCTCCCACATTCAACAAGGCCAAACATGGACCTAGGTTGATACATTCGCCCAGAACCTCTCCCATCCACTCCGCAACCACACGCCACGTGGGCTGAAGTTTAGGGCATTCCCACCAGATGTGCATAACGGATCCCGACTCCCCACATTCTCTCCAACATAGCCCCAACCCCCCACTCCATTTCTGTATCCTTTGGGGCGTCAAGTGCCACCTATAAAGCACCTTATAGTTTTGCTCCAAAATAGAGCTAGACAGGATCCCCTTGAACAGCCCCTTGTAGACTGCTTCCCATTGGTCCTCATCCCAACACTTATGTAAATCTCACTCCCATGCTTTTTTATGGGCCCAGTCCCCCCTATCCCTGGTGTCCATTAGTCCGTAGAACCGGGAAATCAGGCCTTTGACCACCCCACCCTCCACTAACCCGTCCACAACAGCCCCTTGCCCCTCTCCCCCCCAGCCTCCCAAACTGTTGCAGAAATGACGCGCTTGCACGTATTGATACCTGTCCCCCTCCAACACCGGAAATTCATTTCGTAGATCCTCGAAGGCCACCCAATCTGCCCCGTCCTTAAACTGCCCAACATGGCTCAGCCCCTGACATGCCCACCTTTGAAAGGCAGGATCACACCTCCCTGGCAGAAAGTTGGGATTATCTAGCAGGGGCATAAACCTCGAACACCCCCGATTGCCATACCACCTGGATCTCCATTTCAACCAATAGCGCAGGGTAAGCGCTACATAAGGGTTCCCCCCTCCTTTTGCCACAGCTCCAGCGTCCCTCACCCAAACAATATGTGATAAGCGTCTCCCCCCCTAATTCCAGCTGTTCCAACTCCACCCATTCAGCTGCATCCCGCAATATCCATTCAAAAACCGCCCACACTCTGGCCGCTTCATAATACCTACTCAACTGAGGCATCCCCATACCCCCCAAACGTCGAGGTGCATATAGGACGTGCCGGGCCACCCGCGGTCGCCGACCCTGCCACACAAAAAACATATATGCCACGGCAGCATATAATCTAATAGCATATAGTCATATATAGCCTGTACTCCTTGGCAATTAACTCTGTACAAATTGTATATATAGGGCCCCTCCCAACCTATTGAAATCAAATGTATACCCTGATCTGTGTACTATAATCAAATGTGTATCGTATCCAAATGCTTATCCCGTGTTACGTAATCATTGACTAATCAAAATGTAAACTGAAAATCTCAATGTACTATACAATACATTATGATTCTGTAAAGTAAACCGCTGCTGATCGTAGGAAGCAGCGGTATACAAGTGTTTACTAAATAAATAAATAAAAATAAATAAATAAATAAGCTTATCCTGTAGTTTACGCAGGTACGACATTGGGACCTCGACTGGCAGGTTCATGAACAGATAGAGAAGTCGAGGAACCAAGATCATCTTGATCAAATCTATTCGACCTAGCCAGGAGATCTCAAATGCCCCCCACCTCTCAAGCTCCCGCAGTACCTTACCCTGAGCAGGCAAGAAATTCTCCTGGAACAGATCCCGGCTCTGGCCAGTGAGCTGCACCCCAAGGTACCGAATGCTAGATTTGGCCCACCGGAAAGGGAAGGACTTCTTTAGAGCCTCCACTGTCTCCCCACCAATGGTGAGATTCAGTACTTCTGACTTCGTAGGGTTCATACGAAACCCTGACAAGGCGCCATAAGTGGTCAATTCCTCTAAAATTGCCGGAAAAGATCTCAAAGGATCGGAGACAAAAAACAGGACATCATCGGCAAATAGGGATATCTTATGATGCTGCCCGCCCACCGCTACACCTCACACCTCTGTACAGTCCCGTATTCTCTGGGCCAGCAGTTCCATAGCAAGTATAAACAACAGGGGGGAAAGTGGGCATCCCTGCCTCGTCCCTCTATGCAATTCAAATGTTTGGGTGGTAGAACCATTAATTTTTAGGCAAGCTAATGGATGCCGATACAAGGCTCGCACCCAATCCAAAAAAGGCCCCACAATCCCCACCCGCTCTAGCGTCGCAAAAAGAAAGGGCCAGCTCACCCTATCAAATGCTTTTTCAGCATCTACAGCTAGCAATGCCATCTCTGCCCCCTCTCTACGCCCGTGCCACACCAAATTCAACACTCTTCGAATGTTATCAGAGGTGTATCTCCCGGGCACAAAGCCAGATTGGTTTGGGTGTACCAACTGCCCCATAAACGGAAGCAGTCTATTCGCTAGGACTCGAGTAAAGATATTAAGGTCGCTGCCCAAAAGGGATATAGGCCTATAGGAGCCACATTCTAAAGGATCCTTCCCTTCTTTATATAAAATACTGACCCCCGCCAACCTCAGGGAGGGTGGCAATATACTATCCCCCTTAAAGGAATTATACATTCTCACCAAAGGCCCAACTAAACACCCCGCGAAGACTTTGTAAAAGCGGTTGGGAAACCCATCCATGCCGGGGGCCTTGTGGGCTTTCAAGCCTTTAATAACTGTCAGGACCTCATTTTCCCCAATAGGAATTGAGAGACCCTCCGATTCCGCATCAGACAAACTGGGCAATCGGACAGTATCTAAAAAGTCCTTGATCGCTGCCTCTGGTACTTCAGTTTCCGGTGTATAAAGCTCCCGGTAGTACTGAACAAAACGATCTTCAATCTCTCTCCCCAACCACAGCATTCCGCCCTCTTTCCCTCGCACCTTCAGGATAGCATTCCTTGCAGCCAATTTCTTGACCCGGCGCACTAACATCCTACCCGCCTTATTGCCGAATTCAAAGAACCTCTGCTGTAACATGTTTAGTTTGTGCCTGATCTCCTGCATATGCAATTCACTTAATTCCAGCTGTGCCTTCCTCAACTGCCCTGTCACGGATACATCCTGCTCCCCCCGCTTCAGACGCATTTCCAGCTCACCAATCATAGCCAGCAATTCCGATTGTTTTTCCAACCGCAATTTCTTTTTAAGGGCACCTAGAGCTACTAGCCTCCCGCGGATCACCGCCTTCAAGCAGTCCCAAACAATTCCCGGTGAACATTCCCCATTATCGTTCAGGAGCAAGTACTCTTCTACATCTCGCCGGATCTGTTTCACTACCTCCGCATCATCTAGCAAGGATTCATTCAATTTCCACCACCTCTTTGTAGGTCTCGAGTTCCCAAATTGTAAAGTACAAACAACAGGGGCATGGTCCGACCACGTCCATTCGTGAATTTCACAAACCGCCACTTCAGCCAGCATCGCTTTATCAATAAGCAACAGATCAATCCGAGAATACACCCCATGCACGGAAGAGAAAAACGAATAGTCCCGCTCGCCATAATGCACCTCCCGCCAAAGGTCTACCACCTCCAAGGTTTCCATCAAACGCTTCAAATGGAAGCGATGCTTCCGCGTCATAGACGATGCACCTCTGGAGGTATCTACTAAAGGATTGAGGACCACATTAAAATCCCCCCCTAAAACTAGCTGCCCGTCCCCCTTATTTACAAGAACTGTCTCAAGATCCCCAAAGAAGGCTGCCTGGTCAGTGTTGGGAGCATAAATACTAGCCAGAGTATACAGCTGCTGACCCCATCGTAACTTGACCACCACATACCCCTCCACTTTGTCCCTAATCACCTCCTCAACCTTCCCCAGTACCCTGTTGGACAGCAATAGCCCCACTCCTCCTTTTTTCTTCTCCAACTTATTGGAAGCAAAATATTGTTGTGGGAAGCGAGGGTGACGCATGCGACCTTCGTCTTTAGGGAGCAAGTGGGTCTCCTGTACAAAAATTACATCCCCCTCCAATCTAGAGCATTCTTTAAAAAGCAATTATCTCTTTTAGTAGGAGTTCAGACCCCTAACGTTGATAGTCACCAACTTAAGTGCGGCCATAGACTCTCCCCTTACTTCCATAAGCCAGAGCCACCCCCGCCTCCCCATTAGCCCTTCCCCCCCTCTCCCCCCTCCCCCACTCCCACCCCCCTCCCTCACCTCCCCCCCCTCCGACCCCCCTCACCCCACCCCCCATTGCACCACCCGATCCAACAAGTAGATCGGTTCCAGGTCACGTCAACCAGGACAGCCGCCCTGCTCGCTGCTTAAACCCTTCCCCGGATACATGTACACACCTCTAAGCTTTCCCGCTTATTCAAATAGTCATTCCATTCACTCACCCAATTCCCCCACCCTCGAACCTCACACACCCCAGCAATATAATACAAATATAATACAAATAACCCCTGCAGCAGACATAATACTAAGACCCCAAACGATTTACATTGGCAACAGATAAATCCAACTATACCCCATTTTTTTTTCCTCTTTATGTTGGTGTTCTTTGCATTGATAGGTATATTTACCCCTCCCCCACAGTCCCTCTCCATACTCTGCACCCAGACTCAACCGGGTTGTCAAACCAATATTTAGGTCCATCGGACTGATACACCCCAGTTCAGGAGGCCAACTCTGCAGGCTGCAAAGCCGGCCTCGTCTTCCGTAGCCTCCGCTCCCCGCCGGACACTCTACTCCAGCTCGTCTGGGGTCGTTTGGGGGGTCTCCACCCTCTCTCGCTCTCTGGTCGCCTGGTACACTTGTCGGAAGATTGGTCCATCCCGCCTGCTTCAGTCCTGCAATGGCTGCCTCTACTGTGTGTGTCACATAGGATTTCGTGTTAATAGTGAACTGTAGGCCCACAGGAAACAGCCACCGGTAGCGCACATTCTCTTCACGAAGCCACTTCATCACTTGTTGGTACTCCCGATGCTTTTTCATAGTGATACTAGATAGGTCAGCAAACACTTCCACATCCGCCCCATGCCAGTTGAGTTTCCCCAACTTCCGAGCCGCCCGGAACACCAGCTCTTTGGATCGATATTCATGCAGGCAGCAAACAATGTCCCTGACTCTGTTGTCACGCCTCGGGCCCAAAGACCGATGAGCCCGATCCACTCTGAGACACACCCCTTCTACATCCATGTCAGCAGCTTTCAGAACAGCGCTACAGAACTCTTCCGCTAGAGCAACATAATTGACAGCTCCGTCCCCTTCCGGGAGACCCCGTATCCGGATGTTTGATCGACGGGAGCGGTTTTCAAGATCCTCCAGTTTTTGTAATATATCGCCCTTTGCTTCCTCCAGCAAGGCGGTTCGCTGGGCCGCAACCCCGATCTGTTCCTCATGCTCCTCTGCTCTATTTTCCAGCTCCTCTAGCCGGGTGCCAAGTATTAGCATATCGCCTTTCAAGTCCTTAAACCAGTTCTGAACCTCCAACTTAAATGTGGATATCTCCGATTGTGTAGATTCAAACCAGCTTTTCAGATCTGCGCGCAAGCTCTGGATTTCACCTGCATTGCCTGTTGCGCCACCTCCAACTCCTTCTCCCGTCTCTGCCACAGCACTGCCACCAGCCGCCATCTTGTTGACAGGTGTCTTCACACCTACTCCCCCTTTAAAGGAAAAGGTTTTTAAGTCCGTCCCAGGCTTTTTGCCAGCCATCCCTTCACAAAGGTGTGCCAGGTCAGCAACCCAGCTCAGCGGCAAGGCCACTCAGTTAGCTCCGCAGGTCCCACTTTTGTAAGCCAAACCCTGAAGTTGTATTCCACTGCCCTCTTAGGGCTCAGCTGATGGACAAGCAGCGTAGCAGGGAACAGTCCTGAGAGCTCCAAAGTGGGCCAAAGTAGATGCTCAAGTATAGAGGGCCAGAGGATGTGCACAGTAGGTCCTCAGCATATCAAACACTGCAAAAACTGAGTTCCCTCTTATTTATAGCCAGGCCTCTTACACTGCTCGAAATTGCTAGGCTGCGGTTCCAGCTCTCGCAGGGGGCAGATCTGCACCAGGCCCGGTCTTCTCAGCTGCCCCTTCACTTTATTGCTGCCACGCGGTCTGGCAGTTCCAGCGCCACCGGAAACTCAGCTCTGATCCCGCCGCGGGGGAAAATCCTCGGCGCACTGTTCACTCGCTGTCAGCCGCACAGCTCCCCACAGCTCTGGGACTCTCCCCCGAACAGACTGCACTCAAGCACTCCGAGCTCCACAGATAGCTATAGTGAGGAGAAGGGGGGGGGCAAGCACCTCAAAAGCCCGCCGCCGACACTGCACTCACACACCGTCGATCTGTGTTGCGCTGTGTGCAGCCGCGGTCTGTGGAGACTCCGTCGGAACGCTCAAGGGGTGCTTCCAACCACACTCTTGTCTCCTTAACTGTTTTTCTACACCAGGGGGGTGTTTTTTACTCCATTTGCAGGGAAAAATCGGCGGAGCCGGTCTAGGACACCGCCATGCTGCTTGGTGACGTCACCGGAAGCCCCTACCAGGTGGTATTTCAACTTCTCTATTATATCTTTCCTCTCCCGCCTTTCTTCCAAAGTATACACATTGAGATCTTAAAGTCTGTCCCAATATGTCTTATGATGAAGCCCACTGACCATTTTGGTAGCTACCCTCTGAATCAATTCCATCCTGTTTATATCCTTTTGAAGGTGTGATCTTCACAATTGCACACAATACTCCAAATGAAGTACCACCAAAGACTTATACAAAGGTACTGTCACCTCCTCCCTTCTGCTGGCCATTCCTCTCCCTTTACACCCAAGCATCCTTTTGGCTTTTGCCATCACCTTTTCTACCTGTTTAGCCATCTTAAGATGATCAGAAACCAACGCTCAAAGACTGTGCTCTTATTTCATGGACAGAAACACTTCATCCCCTATATTGGACTGCTCCTTTGGATTTTTGCAGCTCCGATGCATGACCCGCATTTTTAGCATTAAATTTCAGCAGCCAAATTCCTGACTATTCTTCAAGCTTCACTAGAACTCTCCTCATGTTATCTACACTTGTCTACTATATTGCAGATTTTGATTTCATCTTCAAAGAGGCAAATTTTATCTGGCAGCCCTTCCACAATATCACGTACAAAAATGTTAAAAAAGAATTGGACAAGGACATATCCCTGCAGCACACCACTGGCAACATCCTTCTCCTCAGAGTGTGCTCTGTTTACTGTTTCCACCCATCAACCAGTTTCTAACCCAGTTGGTCATTTTATGGTCCATCCCTAGGGCACTTAATTTATATATGTCTCCTGTGCAGAAAAATGACAAAAGCTTTACTGAACTCTAAGTACACCACATTTAGGGCTTTCCCTCAGTTCAAACTCTCTGTCGCTCAGTCAAAGAAATTAATGAGATTTGTCTGACAAGAGCTGCCTTTAGTAAAACTATGCTGCCTCGGATCTTGTAATCCACTGGATTCCAGAAACCTTTCCATCCTCTGTTTTAGCTGCTGGTTCTCCAGGACTCAGCATTGACGTGATGGCATTTACAGAATATACCATTAATTTATTCACCATAGAGGATGGACTAACTGACCTGTAGTTCCCAACCTCATCCTTCCATTTTTGTGTAAAAGGATCACATTCATCCTTCTCCAGTCCTCTGGGACCACTCCTGACTCTAAAGAACCATTGAAAAGATCAGATAGCAGGGCCGTGAGAACTTTCCTAAGTTCCTTCAATACTCTCAGATGTATCCCATCTGGTCCCAATGCTTTGTCTACTTTTAGTTTAGCTAGCTCCCCATGAACACAGTCTTCAGGAAATCGTTCGAGAGTTGCCTCATTTTTGTTCCTATTTGTCAGTGTTTCTGAGATCCTGCTCCTAGCCCTTCATTTATACACCATAACCATCCACACACTTTTGATTTATGTATAACACCCATATTTAACTCCAAGTTTACTTGCCCATGTTCTATGTAATACAACTCTCTTGATCTTGGAGACTGTTGTTCTATGTAAACCACCTTGGATTAAAGGTGATATATAAAAAACTGTTAAAAAAATATAATAAATAAATAAATAAATCTATGAACACAGAACAGAAATATTTAATAAAGAATTCCGCTTTATACTCATCAGCTTCCACATATTTCTCCCCTTCACCCTTCAGTCTGACAATGTCACTTTTGCACTTACTCCTCTCGCTAACATATCTGAAAAATATTTTGTCCTCCCACCCCACTTTACAGCATTGTACATGAGGAGAGGGAGAGAGAGAGAGAGAGAGAGATAAGATGAGATGGTGGACAAGGGAGGGAAGAGAGAGGGAAGATACTGGGCATGGGGTGGAGAGCTAGGAGGAAATGCAAGACAGGAAGGAAGGGAGAAGGAGAGCAAGATGTGAAATGCTGGACATGGGATGTGGGGAGAAGCAGAGGGGCGATGCTGGACACAGAAAGGGAGAGAAGAAGGGATACACACAAGGAGACGAATAGGGAGAGAGTAGGAATAATGTACATGGTGGCATGGGGTGAGAAAAAGGGGGTGAGGCCCAGGAGAGAGGGGAGAGACAATGGACAGGGGAGAAGAAAAGGAGAGAGATGATGGACAAGGAATGAGGAAGAGAGAAAGGGACGAGTCAGGACTGGCCCAACCAGGCAATCTAGGCAGTTGCCTAGGGAAGCAACTTCAGGGGGGAAGGGGGTAGCAAAGAGCAGGGTATTTAAATCTAAACAATAGATTTTGATGCTCAGGAAGGGTGTATAGCTTAAGATTTGCCTAGGGTGCCAACACCTTGAACTAGCTCTGGGGCCAACCCTGGAAAGAGTTACTTAAAGACTAGGGAATAAGAGGCTGAGGAAAGAGAGAGAGACAGGGAATGAGAGGACTGTGTTAAGTGTTGAAAAGTGGTAGATGCAGTAACAAGTGAGGGTTGAGGAACGGATGGTAAGGAGGGGGTGTAAAATTTGAATTGATAGAGAAAAATGGAAGAAAAGTGAAATGAAAAGATGTAGGGCTTAATACTGAGATGGGCAGGCTATGCGCTGTGGTGGCACATAGCCTGCCTGCCAACCCCTTTAACCTGGATTTCCACTTCCACGCCAGCAGAAGTGAAAATCCAGGTAAGTCTGCATGCCCTGGCAGCCACAGAGGCTACACAAGTAGCAGTGATTTTCGATGCTACCTGCATAGCCTCCGCGCCCCAAAGATAGGTGAGGTAAAATCTCGCCTATCTTTAAGGCACAGATGGCTATGCGGATAGCATTGAAAATCGCTGCTTCCCGTGTAGCTCTTTTCTCTGCCCCTGCTCCTCCCCGGAACGCCCCTAACATGCCCCGATGCTATGCGGATAGCATCTGGGCGTGTTAGGAACTTAGCTGGGATATTCGAAGGGCACTACCTGTGTAGGCACCATTCAAATATCCTGGCTAAGGCCCTTACACGGGTAACTAAGAAAGTTACCCGTGTAAGGGCCTTCGAATACTGGACCCATAGTTCTTCTTCCCTGTACAACAGTGCATCCCTCAACTGTTACTGTGTTTTATTAACTGTAAACCACCTTGAATAGTAGAAAGACAATATATAAATAAGTTGAAATAAATAAATAAATGACAGAGATATAAGGAAAGTGAAGGCGACAGAAGGGGAGAGAAATGGCAGATGAGCTAGAGACCATAGAAAGTGTGTTAAGAGAAGACAGAAGAAAGCAGTAACCAGAGACTGAGCAACAAGATTAGAGAATAAAATGGCCAGTCAACAAAGGTAGAAAAATTAATTTTATTTTCGATTTTGTGATTGGAATATGTCAGTCTTTGGAATTTACATGTTCTATTTTATATAGAAACATAGAAACCTGACGGCAGAAAAAGACCACATGACCTATCTAGTCTGCCCTTCCATATCAACCACTACAACAGTCCCCTTTTTCCCTTTAGAGATCCTCAGTGTTTGTCCTATGCTTTTTTGAATTCAGATACTGTCCTCATCTCTACCACCTCCACTGGGAGACTATTCTACGCATCTACCACTCTTTCCGTAAAGAAATATTTCCGCATATTACTCCTGAGTCTATCCCCTTTCACCCTCATGCTATGTCCCCTCATAGCAGAGCTTGCTTTCAATTGAAAGAGACCCTCTTCCTGCGCATTTATGCCACGGAGGTATTTAAATGTCTCAATCATATCACCTCTATCCCGCCTTTCCTCTAAAGTATACATATTAAGATGCTTAAGTCTGTCCTCGTATGCTTTATAATGAAGGCTACTAACCATTTTAGTAGCCACCCTCTGTACCGAGTCCAACATGTTTATATCCTTTTGAAGGTGCAGTCTCCAGAATTGCACACAATACTCCAAATGAGATCTGACCAAAGACCTATACAGAGGCATTATCACTTCCTTTCTTCTGCTGGCCATTCCTCTCCCTGTACACCCAAGCATCCTTCTAGCTTTCGCCGTTGCCTTTTCTACCTGTTTAGCTACTTTAAGATAATCAGACAAAATCACGCCTATGTCCCGCTCTTCTTTTGTGGACAGAAATACTTCACCCCCTATACTATATCACTCCCTTGGATTGCTGCAGCCCAAATTCATGACCTTGCATTTTTTAACATTAAATCTCAACTGCCAAATTCTAGACCATTCTTCAAACTTAGCTAGATCCCTCCTTTTGTTATCTACACCTTCCTGGGTGTCTATTGCAGATATTGGTATCATCCGCAAAGAGTCAAACCTTACCCAGCAGCCCTTCCAATGTCCAGTACCAACCAGTAGGCTATGCCTTCACACATATTTTGCACTGTACAGAGGCATATGCATCTCTTTCTTTCCCTGGTGTTGTACTGTATGCAGGAGTGTAGCCAAGGATTGATCTGGGTGGGTGATGGACCTCTCCATGTTGGCATAAGATGCACCCAGTCAGTGGCAGGAAAACAATTGAATGAGAGGATAAACTAGAGGCAGTGTCAATATTCATACTGTTTTATGCATATTAATTCCAGGCCTCACCAAACGATCAATCCTGGCTACACCACAGATGCAGGGGCTGGCTTTTTGGTGTTTCAGTTGTATTTTTGTCTATGTACAACTGTTTTTAGTTTGTGGTAATTTGTTCCCTACTCAGTGAGGCTCTATATTCTGAGTGTGTGACCAAGGCCAGGTATTCCGTTAGCATGGAGTTTCTATGTAGGGATTGGTAGTAATGTGGTTTGTTCGGTTTTCAGAATAGGTGTATGGATGTTCTAGGGTGTATTGTAATATTTATGGTGCTACTTTTTTCTGGGTAGGCCTCCTGTGTATGTTTTGGAAGTTGATGCTGTTATGGTGTGATATATTTTCTCTATATGTCCTAAGTCATTTTTGTAAGCTTTTGTATTACTTCACAGTATGCCCAGTACTGGTGAGGGTTTATAATCGCTGTTACTGAAGTGACAACAGAATCAGAAATTATTTTTGGCATGTTGAGTGCTGGAGGAAATGTCCTATTCTCCAGGACCAAGCAGGAAGTCAGTCCTCACATATGGGTGACGTCGGCGCCGACGGAGCCCTCGCGGAGCAATTTTCCCCAGCTTTCAAAGAAAGCCTTTGGGAATTGCAGCGCGCATGCGCGGTCTCCTTCCCGCCCAAGGGTGCCATCTTAGCCAGTCTTCTTTTTTCCGCGGAGCCCTACAGACGTACCCATCGTGTCCCCGCTGAAAAAGTTGATTTTAGTGATTTGTTTCTCTTTTTTCCTTCGGTTCGACGCCGGTCTTTTTCCTGCCCGGACTCGCGACGCCGTTGCGAGTCCTTCTCTTATTTTTCGTTTTTTCTGATTTTTGGTCAGTTTCGTTTTTCGGTTTTTCACTGGCAGCCCGGTCCTTTGACCTTGCAGGGGCCCTTTTTCCCCCGATGGCTGCCAGTGGTTTCAAGCGGTGTGTCTAGTGTGACAGAAATATGTCACTCACTGACACACACGATAATTGCCTCCGCTGCCTG
The DNA here is from genome assembly GCA_033557465.1 of Ichthyophis bannanicus. Taxonomy (NCBI): domain Eukaryota; kingdom Metazoa; phylum Chordata; class Amphibia; order Gymnophiona; family Ichthyophiidae; genus Ichthyophis; species Ichthyophis bannanicus. Next base: position 787,342,271 of record CM066032.1, on the reverse strand, counting down.
GGCCCGGATCACAAAGAACTGATCTGTGGGGCCTGCGGCAAAATGTTCTCCAAAGCGTTAAGGAGTCGGCGGCACCAGCGGGAAAGAATCTTCGCTGACCCCGGCCGTACCCGGACCTCGTCGGAGGCCTCGGCGTCCAGAGGTTCCAGCTCTGACCATCGCCGAAGCTCCTCCGACAGGGGTTCTCCCTCCGGGGACCATCGACGGAAGGTAAAACCCGCGAGGGCGGCGTCGGTGGACGCTCCTGGCTCCGCGAGGGCCAGGTCGCATAGCCCCGATAGCCGTCCCGGGTCTTTGGAGAAGGAGCACCTCCCGAAGCGACCTCGTCTGGAGTCGGAGTTGCCTGCTCGGGTAAGTCCTGTAGTCCTCCTGGACTCGCCTCCGAGAGGTCCGACGTCGGGCCCGACGCCGTCGGGGCCCGAGTCGGGGGCTGCTGGGTCACCTGAGGTCGGACTCAGGTTGACGGCCTTGGAGAGCAGACTATCTGCCTTCATGGACCAGCAGCGGGCACTGATCGCTAGCCTCGCTGGCGCCACTGCCCCGACCGCCGGGACGTCGACGTCTAAGTCGACCCTGGAGACCGAGCCGATCCTCGAGTCCATGCGAACTCGAGTCGATCCTCGGTCGAGGTCACCCTCGGCCTCCCGTTCGGGACCGAGGTCGTCGACGCCGACTCCCTCGGTGTCGGGGCGGCCGACGCCTCCGCCTGCCCGAGCCGACCCCACCGATTCCTCCTCGGAGTCGGCCTGGGAGTCTGAAGAGGAAGAGTCACCTGATTCGTTTCAGACTCGGTGTGTCCCCTCGGACTCACCTGAGTCCGAACCTCGGAAGCAGTCCCCTCCGGAGGATGCCCGGTTCTCGGACTTCGTCGGGGATATGGCCAAGGCTTTGGCCTTCCCTGCGGATCCCGAGGAGGAGCCTCGAGCCGAAGAGCTTGACGCCCTTCAGTATGACTCTCCCGCCAGGGAACACTTTACTGTACCGGTTCCTCCCATGCTGGAACGATTACTCTTCCGCATGTGGGAGAGTCCGGCCTCGTCGCCGGTATTAAGCAAGCGGGTCGATTCCATCTATCGAGTCCGCAAGAGTCCTGGCTTCCAAAAAGCACAGCTGCCGCACCATTCCATGGTAGTGGAATCGGCCATGCATAGGCTTAAGAGCCAAAAGATGCACTCCTCGGTGCCTCCTGGCAGGGAGGCCCGTAACCTGGATGGCCTTGGTAAGAAGTGTTTCCAGGGCTCTATGCTTGCTTGTCGTGTCCAGACCTACCAGCTCTACATGGGCATGTATCTCCGAGACCTGGCTAAAGAGATAGCCGGATTCTCCGCTGGACTGTCCGAGGAACCTTTTGCGGAGGTTCCTGGCCTTGACAACTGGTATTCGGGAATGCTCCAAATTCATGTCCCAAGCAGCCTATGATGGCTTTGAAGCATCGGCTCGAGTGGCCGCAGCCGGCATCGGTGCCCGCCGACAGGCTTGGCTTCAGTCGTCTGACCTTGAACCCTGGGTGCAGGACAAGTTGGTCGATGTCCCCTGCCGAGGTGAGAACCTCTTTGGCAAGCCCATGGCTGAAAAGGCTGCACAAATCGAGACGGAGACTCTCACCAGGACTAGGCTTTCTAGGAAGACATCCACCCCTTCCCAGAAAAAGAAGGGCTCGGGAAAGAAGTCCTTTTACCCGAGAAAGGCGGCTGCCTATAAACACTACCCTCAATATCAGGCCTCCGCAGCTCCCCAACAGGGCCAGCAGGCCAAGGGACGGGGTAACGGGTCCCGTAGGCAGCAAGCCCCCAAGCCTGCACCACCAGCCCCTGCTCAGCAGGGTGGGGGTTTTTGACTTCATCAGCATAGCCTCTCCCCCTCAGCTGGCTCCTCCCAGCACCAGAGGCCGGCTGGTTCACTTCGCCCACAGGTGGTCCAACATCACTTCAGATGCCTGGGTGCTTCAAGTCGTAAGATAAGGCTATCTTCTCCACTTCCACCAGGTACCTCCCTCTTATTTCCCGGGAGAACCTCCACGACTCCCTCTGCACAGGGACTTACTCCTTCAGGAGTTAGCAAGTCTTCTTCAGGAACAGGCTGTGGAACCGGTGCCCCACCACCTGAGAGGTCAAGGCTTTTATTCCAGGTATTTCCTAATACCAAAAAGGACAGGAGGCCTCAGACCCATCCTGGACTTGCGCAACCTCAACAAGTTCCTCGTGCGGGAAAAGTTCAAGATGCTTACCCTTGGAATCCTTCTGCCCTACCTCCAGCAGGGAGATTGGCTATGCTCCTTGGATCTAAAGGATGCCTACACGCACATCCTCATCCACCCAAGCCACCGCCAATACCTAAGGTTTGTGGTGGCAGGAAATCATTATCAGTACAGAGTACTGCCCTTTGGCCTATCCTCCGCACCGCGAGTCTTCACAAAATGTCTCGCGGTGGTGGCGGCCTATCTCCGGCTTCACGGCCTCTATGTCTTTCCGTACCTCGACGACTGGCTCATCAGAGCATCGTCCTCTCCGGAAGTCACCGATGCCACACACCGCACGGTGACTCTTCTGCAGTACTTGGGCTTTGTCATAAACTTCGCAAAGTCCACTTTGCTCCCCTCACAGGATCTCGAGTTCATCGGCGCAAGACTGCACACTCCTCAGGCACGAGCCTTCCTGCCTCTCGACAGGGCTCAACGGCTCATGGACCTAGCCGGCCGTTTTCGCAGCCAGTCCCTGGTCTCAGCCAGGCGCTTCCTGAGACTACTCGGCCATATGGCTTCCACCGTCCACGTGACCCCCAATGCCCGCCTGAATAAGCGGCCTGCTCAATGGTGCCTTCGCAAGCAGTGGCAACAAGCCACCGGCGGACTAGCCGACTTAGTGCGCATCTCCGGGCCGCTGGCCTCTTCTCTACAGTGGTGGCTTCATTGGCCGAACCTGGTGCTCGGAATGCCTTTTCAGTCACCTCAGCCAGCTCAAGTGCTGACGACCGATGCTTCCCTCCTGGGTTGGGGAGCACATTGCCAAGGGGCATGTACTCAAGGTCTCTGGACCGCGTGGGAGTCTGCTCAGCAAATCAACTTCCTGGAGCTCAGAGCAATCCGTCTGGCGCTCAAGGCTTTCTCCCACCTGACTTCTCACCAGTCCGTCCTTGTCCAGACGGACAATCAAGTTGCCATGTTCTACGTGAACAAACAGGGGGGCACGGGCTCCTTCCTTCTCTGCCGAGAAGCTCAGAAGCTCTGCTCTTGGGCCATCAGTCACGGCATTCTTCTCAAGGCAGTTTATCTCCCAGGCCAAGAAAATTGCCTGGCGGACAAACTCAGCAGGATACTCCAGCCGCACAAGTGGCGTCTGGATCCCTTGGTAGTTCAGAAACTTTTTCTGAAGTGGGGACTCCCCACGATGGATCTCTTTGCCAGTCCTCTCAACCGGCAACTTCCTCGCTTCTGCTCTCGTCAGCCGCATCCTCTTCGAGTAGCGGCGGATGCTTTTCTACTCTCGTGGTCGGAGAGCCTTCTGTATGCTTTTCCTCCCATCCCGCTAGTCTCTCGAACTCTTTTCAAGGTTCTCCGAGACAAAGCTTCCATGATCCTGGTGGCTCCTCGCTGGCCCAGACATCCGTGGTTTCCACTCCTGCTGCAATTAGCGGTAGAGGATCCGTTCCCTCTGGGGTTTCAACCGGATCTCCTAACACAGGATCAGGGGTCCCTGCTACACCCCAACCTCAGATCTCTCAATCTAATGGCCTGGCTGCTGAAAGGGTAGTCCTTGCTCCCCTTCTGCTGCCGGCAGAGGTGGAAGAGGTCGTCCTAGCTTCTCGGCGACCTTCTACCCGCAAATGCTACGCCCTTAAATGGCGTCGCTTTTCCGTTTGGTGTGCCCAGCAGTCTCAGGATCCCTTCTCCTGCTCGGTGTCGGTGATCTTGCAGTACTTGCTCTACCTCTCTAATCTGGGACTTAAGTCCAACTCCGTCAAAGTTCACCTCAGTGCTCTTTCAGCTCATCATGTGCCGGTGGACGGCAGACCTCTTTCCAGCGACCCTCTCGTAGCGAGGTTTCTCCGAGGTCTCCTTCTACTTAAACCACCTCTGCGCCCGCCAGCTCCTGACTGGGATCTGAATGTGGTTTTACAGCGGATCACCTGTCCGCCTTTTGAACCTATGGCTACCTGTTCTCTCCGTTTCCTTTCTTGGAAATCTTTATTCCTGATAGCCCTCACTTCCGCTAGACGAGTAAGTGAATTGCAGGCCCTCGTGTCTGATCCCCCTTACACTCGGTTCTACAAAAATAGGGTAGTCCTACGGACTCACCCAAAATTTCTTCCAAAAGTGGTCTCCCCTTTTCACATCAATCAGGAGGTGGTACTTCCGACCTTCTTTCCCAGGCCACACTCCAGCCGAGCTGAAATGGTCCTACATACCCTGGACTGTAGAAGGGCATTGAACTTCTACCTTGACCGTACGCGGGAGCACCGTAAAGCTGCTCAGCTTTTTGTGTCTTTTGACCCCAATAAATTGGGGCTCCCGGTCTCCAAGCGTACTCTGTCCATCTGGGTTGCTGACTGTATCGCTTGGGCTTATGGGGCAGCCGGACTCTCGTTAGAAAGTCGAGTCACGGCTCATTGTGTTCGGGCGAAGGCTACGTCAGTGGCTTACCTCCGCTCTGTTCCGCTGGCAGACATCTGCCGGGCCGCTACTTGGTCTTCGAGCCAGACTTTTGCGGTCCATTACTGTCTCGAGAGGGAGTCCCGCAGGGACAGTGCTTTCGGACAGGCAGTCCTCCAAAATCTCTTCGAGGTTTGAGCAACTCCTACCCTCCATCCCGGATGGGGGCTACCGGTGGGTAATAATTCAGTGAAGATTCCTTCCTTCGGTGCTGCTGAGCTAGAGGGAGCTCATTTTTGTGCTTAGGGTCTCCGGTAGCCTTAAGCTTGGGAGTCCCATATGTGAGGACTGACTTCCTGCTTGGTCCTGGAGAAAGCGTAGTTACTCACCTGTAACAGGTGTTCTCCAGGAGCAGCAGGAATCAGTCCTCACAACCCTCCCTCCTCCCCTTGGAGTTGCAATCATCTGCTTAAGTTTTTTTGCAAATTTTTCTGCTGTCTTTTAGCTATGTCATTAGACTGGCTAAGATGGCACCCTTGGGCGGGAATGAGACCGCGCATGCGCGCTGCAATTCCCAAAGGCTTTCTTTGAAAGCTGGGGAAAATTGCTCCGCGAGGGCTCCGTCGGCGCCGATGTCACCCATATGTGAGGACTGATTCCTGCTGCTCCTGGAGAACACCTGTTACAGGTGAGTAACTACGCTGTTTTGCCCTGCAGCCATTATTGGAAGAGGAGTTTCTTTGGATGTAGAACATATGTTCAAGAAGAAAAAGCAAGAAGCACAACACAGTTTAAAACACCAAAATAAAATTAGTTATAATAATTTTATTTTTGTGTTATAAACTGTTTTGTGGCTTTTTTTTGTTTTTGTTCCATTGATGTGTGAACACCTTTTATTTCTTTTGTCTTTTGCAGAATATATGTTTACATTCAATACCATAGCTGTGCAGTGTCAGGAGTCAGTATGTGTTATATTGGATTCCCAGGCTACATAATTAAACTGCTACAATTCTTGCTGCATATGTGAACATCATTGTAAAATTGTTGTTTTTTAAAATTATTTAGGCTGGGAAAATGTTGTTTTCTTTATTCTTGGGGCAACCACCTAAGCGGTATTCTGAGTATGGGGACTCCCTATTCCCTTACTAGAGCTCTGAGGATGCCCCTCCGTTTTGGCTGTCGGGGAGGGGGAGTGCCTACTTATCTCTCACCTAAGGCAGCAGATTGTCTTGAGCCACCCCTGGTTATGGAGACATGGTTGAAGGACAACCATGACTGGGATGTAATTATACTGGACTATACTTTATTCAGCAAGGACAGGTTAGGAAGAAGGAGGAGTGGCACTATATCTAAAAAATAATATTAAAACTATACTGTAGACTTACAGGGCTTAAAAGGGAGCGAAGAGGCACTGTGGGTTAAACTAGAAATAGGGAAAGGGAAATCCATTTGTACTGGTATGATATACAGATCTCCCTCACAGAAGAAGTAGACAGAGATTTAATAGAGGACATACGCAGTACTGTCATGAAAAGAGAAGTGCTATTGATAGATGTTTTCAATATGGCAGATGTTGATTGGCACATCTGTGTTGCGATGTCATCTAGGAGCAAGGAGATCTTAGATTCTCTACAGGGAAAACTATCCTGGCAACTGGTAACAGAACCCTCACGTGAAGAGGCCATACTGGATTTGGTGCTTACCAATGGGGAAAGTGTTTCTGATGTAACAGTGGGAGATCATCTCGCATTCAGTGATCACCAGATGGTGCAGTTCAGTATTAGGACTAGGGTTGATAAATCCATTCAAAGGCGAGGGTCTTAGACTTTAGGAAAACTAGCTTTGCCAAGATGGGACAACACCTCAAGAAGTCGTTAGTGGGATGGGAACAGCTGGAGAATGTAGGAAAGCAATTGACAAAACTGAAATGGGATATTTTAAGGGCAACAAACCTTTTTGTTAGACAGGTAAATAAATGTAAAAGGAAAAGGGGGCCACTATGATTCTCAAAAGAAGCAGTGAAAAGGTGACAAAAAAGAGGGTGGCCTTCATAAAATACAAGAGATCACAGATGGAGAAAGATAAGCATCAATATTTGGAAAATCTTAGAGAAGTTAAGAAGGTAGTCAGGAAAACAAAAATACAAAAAAGAGGAAATAGTCAATGCAATAAAATGGGGGGATAAGACATTTTTCAGATATGTTAGTGAGTGGAGGAAGTGCAAAAGTGGTATTGTCAAACTCAAGGGTGAAGGGGAGGAATATGTAGAAGCAGTTAAGATTAAAGTAGAATTGCTTAACAAATATTTTTGTTCTGTATTCATAGATGAAGGGTCAGAAGCAGGACCTCAGAAAACACCCACAAATAGGAACAGAAGTGAAGGGGATCTTGAACAATTTTCAGAAGACTACGTTCGTGAGGAACTAGCTAAACTAAAAGTAGACAAAGCAATAGGACCAGATGGGATGCATCCAAGAATATTGAAGGAACTTGGGGATGTTCTAGTGGCTCCACTGACTGACCTTTTCAGTGCTTCTTTAGAGTCGGGAATGGTCCCATAGGACTTGAGAAAGGCACATGTGGCCCCTTTACACAAAAGCAGAAGTAAGGATGAGGTTGAGTCTAACTTCTGTGGTGAGTAAATATTGGAAACACTGCTAAGACAGAGGATAGTGAGGTTTCTGGAGTCCAATGGATTGCAAGCTGTGAGGCAGCATGGGTTTACCAGAGGCAGATCTGTGATTCCTTTGACTGGGTGACCAGGGAGTTGGACTGAGAGATAGCCCTAGATGTAATGTACTTAGATTTCAGTAAAGTCTTTGACACCATTCCACACAGGTGACTTATAAACAAATTGAGCACCCTAGGACTGGACCCTAAAGTGACTGACTGGGTTAGAAATTGGTTGAGTGGGAGGCGACAAAGGGTTCAGATAAAAAGAGCTCGCTCTGAGGAGAAGGATGTTACCAGTGGGGTGCCGCAAGGATCTGTCCTTGGTCCGATTCTTTTTAATATCTTTGTTAGTGATATTGAGGAAGGGCTGTCGGATAAGGTTTGCCTCTTTGCGGATGATACCAAAATCTGGGTAGGTTCTAACTAAGCTTGAAGAATGGTCAAAATTTGGCAGCTGAGATTTAATGCTAAAAAATGGTGGGTTGTGCATTTGGGCTTCAAAAAGGTTTTGGGGGTGAAGTACTTCTGTCCATGAAAGAAGAGTGGAACCTGGGCGTGATTGTTTCTGATAATAATCTTAGTGGCTAAACAGATAGAAAAAGTGATGACGAAAGCCAGAAGGATGCTTCAGTGCATAGGAAGAGGAATGGCCAGCAGAATAAAGGAGGTAATAGTGCCTCTGTAGGTCTCTGCTGCAACCTCATTCGGAGTATTGTATGCAATTCTGGAGATCACACTTTCAAAAAGATATAAACAGGATGGAGTCGGTGTAGAGGGTGGCTACTAAAATGGTTAGTGGTCTTTGTTATAAAGCATATGGGGACAGACTTAAAGATCTTAATATGTATACTTTAGAGCAGGAATCTCAAACTCCAGTCCTGGAGGGCCGCAAACCAGTCAGGTTTTCAGGGTATCCCTAATAAATATACATGAGATATATTTGCATGCACTGCCCCTATTGTATGCAAATATATCTCATGCATATTCATTAGTGATACCCTGAAAACCTGACTGGTTTGCGGCCCTCCAGGACTGGAGTTTGAGACCCCTGCTTTATAGGAAAGGCGGGCTAGAAGAGATACGATAGAGACGTTTAAATACCTCTGTGGCATAAATGCACTAGAGGAGATCCTCATTTGATTTAAAGCAAGCTCTGCTGCAAGGGGACAGAGGATGAGGGTGAAAGGAGATACACTCAGGAGTAATATGCAGAAATATTTCATTACGGAAAGAGTGGTAGGTGCGTGGAATAGTCTTCCGGCGAAACGTAGTAGCGATGAGGACAGTATCTGAATTCAAGAAATGTGAAAAGAGGAAGACTGAAGATTAAAGGAGGGAGAGGGAGAAATGGAATGAATCTATAATTAAGAAAAAAATCAGATGAGAGAAGCAGAAAAAAAAAGATAGAACAGAAGGATCAGTGTTGGAAAGAGATGTAGGGAAGGAAAGGACAAAGACAGGCAGTGTGAAGAAACAGAAAATGGAAAGGAGATCCTGGTAAGAGACTTAGCAGAAGACCAACAATAGGTAGTGGAAAAAAGGGACCAGGACCAGCCCCACTAGAAAAATAAAATGATCAGACAACAAAGGTACAAAAGAGTGGCAGTGTTTAGCGAATGCTCATTTCTGACAGTATAGTTCGGTAGAAAAAGAAATGCATTTTTGTTTCATTCATCATTGTTCCACAGCTCAGTATGTGTTTTAGGGGTTTCCCATTTCAATTTTGTCTGCATATTTTTTTCTAATTTGTAATTTTATTCTTTACTAGATGTTGGTCTGCCTTTTCCATGTGTAGCCTGACATGAGGGATTCTGTTAATATGTTGGTTCTGTGTAGGAATCTGTAGTAGTTCAGCTTGTTTTCTTCTCCCAACTAGTGTTTTAGAATATTTGCAGTACTAATTTTTCATACGTAGGGTTGGTGCAGGTTGAGTTCTTCAACTTGTTTTGGTGTTTATGCATTTGCAAGATTTTGTGTTCTGACTACAATGTTTGGCAGTGGAGGGAGTTGATAGTGTTGTCACTGATGTTAGACCAGAATTTGAATGGAATCTTTTTTGTATGTTGAGTTCTAAAGTGAAAACTCTGCTTCTGCTCTGCATTTGATGGGTGAGTTTAATTGGTGAATCTAGGAGTGTCCCATATGAATAAATAATTATGCCCTCTTAGAAAAATTAATAATTATGCTCTATTCAAAGACAATTATGCATTTGCTGGCAAATGCATAATTAGGCTGTGTATTTTCAAAAAAATATAGATATTGGGTTGTTTAAATTGGTAAATGCCAAAGGAAGGAGTGGAGAGTGACCACGGCCACACAAAAAGGTCTTCTGTTAACATACTTTATTTAAGACCCGACTTGGCCAAATTTCAGCAACTATGCCTGCATCAGGGGTAACATATAGTTCAGCTGATGCAATATCAAGCAATAAAACTTTATTCTCCAAGACCAAGCAGGAAGTCAGTCATCACATATGGGTGATGTCGGCGCCGACGGAGCCCCCGTGCAGAGCATTTCACCAGCTTTCAAAGAAAGCCTTTGGGAATGCAGTGCGCCTGCACAGTCCCCTTCCTGCCCAAGGGTGCCATCTTGCTCAGTCTTTCTTTTTCCGCAGAGCCCGACGGACGTGAGTTTGTGTCACCCGGAAAAAGTTGATTTTTTTCTGCGATTTTCACATTATATTATCCGGTTCGATGCCGGTTCCCCTTCCCACCTGGGCTCGGTACACCGGTATCGAATCCGGACTTGTGTTTTTCGGTTTTTGTCCTTCGTGACTAGCGTTCACGCTCTTTTTTCTGTTTTCACTGGCAGCCCGGTCTTTTGACCTTGCAGGGGCCTTTTTTCCCCCGATGGCTGCCAGCGGGTTCAAAAAGTGAGATCGGTGCAAGAAACTTATGTCTCTCACCGACACACATGACTGCTGCCTCCGATGCCTCGGGCCCGACCATGACCCGCTGGCCTGTGGCCCGTGCGGCAAAATGTTGTCGAAGGCGCTTCGGAGCCGTCAGCATCAACGTGAGAGAATTTTCTCGCACTCCGCGTCCGGCCGGGCCCGGACTTCGTCAGAGGCCTCGACATTTCGGGAGCCGACCCCGAGCGCCGTCGGGGTTCCTCTGAAAGGGAGTCTCCCTCCCAGGAGCACCGAAGGAAGAAGAAGCTCACTAGGGCGGTGTCGGTGGAGACTCCTGGTTCCTCGAGGGCCAGATCGCGTAGCCCTGACCGCCGCCCCGGGCTCTCGGAGTTGGAGAGGCCTTCCAAGCTACCTCGTGTGGAGCCGGAGTCCCCGAGTCATGTAAGTACAGTTGTCCTCGTAGACTCTCCTCCGGGGGAGCTGACGTCGGGCCCGACGCTGTTGGGGCCTGAGTCGGGGGGCTGATGAGTCTCCTGAGCTTGGACTCAGGTTGACGGCCTTGGAGAGCAGCTTGGCTGCCTTCATGGAACTATAAGTATAAAGTATTGCTCCAATATTATCTCAAGAACTTCAGTTAATATGTGTTCCCATTCATTCAATACTTGATTAAACTATGATTTAAAGCAACAGGTCTCAGACTTATAAGAGCTGCGGTCTTCATATGGCGTCGACCAAAATGCTCTATTTTGCATCAATGACCACTATTGTTGCTTTTGATCAACTTATAACTTGAAAAATAAAGGATATGTGCTTATCTCAAATGTGCCCAACGCCAGTCTCAGCGCTGCTACGCACCGCAACTTTAAAGAATTTTTAAGCCCTACAAAGATACGATCTATAGAGGATAGGCATTTGACCCAACCATCGGGTCATTTTAAATGTGAGTCCTGCCAAATTTGTACGGTCACTTATGAAACATCCTCGTTTGAATATCATGGGAAATGCTATAAGCTCCGTCACCATTCCACATGTAACACAACTTTCATAGTCTACGCAATAGAATGCCCGTGTCAGTTATTGTATATAGGAAAAACCTCACGTCCTTTGAAAGTCAGATTGGCTGAACACCGTAGTAAGTTGAAGTGCAAGACATTAGCAGCCCCGATAGTTGAGCATTGTCTCCAAGAAAATCATCGATTTGAAGATTTGAGATGTTTTGGCATTGATAGAATTTTAGTGGGATCAGAGGGCAAATCGAGAGATCAATCATTGATAATAAAGGAACAGCGATGGATCTTTAATCTACGGACAGTAAAACCGGGGGGGGGGGGCTTAATACACAAATAGATTGGAATCTATGTGTTTAGATCTGGATCTTCCCATTCAACAGCGGGAAGTTCAGCCCTGATATAAGGCCCACCCTATAGTTAGTTCGCATGCGCGGCGTTCAAAGAATTCATGGTTTGAAGTTGCAAGAAGCCGGTATTAAAGTTCACGGTAAAAATGATTGGGATATATCATTGCATAATTGATATGACAATTTGTGTTTACTTTTGACGACAGAGAACTGACATATGATTCCCTTTATATAGCGCTAAATACAAGAAAAATTTTGAGAAGAACTTTGAAGAAGTTGATCGAGGATGTGTTTGGGAAATCAAACCCCTGATGAAACAGCTTGGCAGTGAAACGTAGCAGCGCTGAGACTGGCGTTGGGCACATTTGAGATAAGCACATATCCTTTATTTTTCAAGTTATGAGTTGATCAAAAGCAACAATAGTGGTCATTAATGCAAAATAGAGCATTTTGGTCGACGCCATATGAAGACCGCAGCTCTTATAAGTCTGAGACCTGTTGCTTTAAATCATAGTTTAATCAAGTATTGAATGAATGGGAACACGTATTAACTGAAGTTCTTGAGATAATATTGGAGCAATACTTTATACTTATAGCTCAACATTCATTTTGCTCTATTAAAGTGACCTATAGTTCTGTGTTGTGCCTTCATGGAACAGCAGTGGATGCTGATCGCTGGTCTGACTGGTGCATCTGTCCCGACCACCGGGACCTCGACATCTAAGTCGACCCCGGAGACCGAGCCAATCCTCGAGTCGATGAAGTCTCAAGTCGATCCTCAGTCAAGGTCCCCCTCGACCTCCTGTGTGGGGTCGAGGTCGTCGTCGCCGCCAATACCCTCGGCGTTGGGGCGGGTGGCACCAAGGCCCACACGGCCAGAGTCCCTCGATTCCTCCTCGGAGGAGTCGGAGTGGGAGACGGAGGATGAGAAGTCCCCCGACACCTTCCGGACCCAGTGCGTCCTTTAAGATGCACCGGAGTCCGAGCCTCAGAGACGGTCCCCCACGGAGGATACCTGGTTCTCAGACTTCATGAGGGACATGGCCAAGGCCTTAGCCTTCCCTGCGGACGCCGAAGAGGAGCCTCGAGCTGAGGAGCTCAATGCCCTCCAGTATGATTTTCCTCCAAAGGAAGCCTTTACTGTACCGGTTCCTCCGATGGTGGAACGGCTGCTCTTCTGTATGTGGGAGGCACCGGCCTTGACGCCGGTTCTTAGTAAATGGGTCGATTCCATTTATCGAGTCCGTAAGAGTCCTGGGTTCCAAAAGGTGCAGCTACCGCACCACTCCATGGTTGTGGAATCGGCCATGCACCGTCTGAAGAGTCAGAAGATACACTCCTTGGTGCCCCCCGGCCGGGAGGCCCGGAACCTGGATGCCCTCGGTAGAAAGTGCTTCCAGGGCTCTATGCTGTCTTGCCGAGTCCAGACCTACCAGCTGTATATGGGCATGTACCTACGATACCTGGCAAAGGAGATTGCCGGGTTCTCAGCTGGCCTCTCTGAGGAACCTTTGCAGAGGTTCAAAGCTTTGTCAACAGGGATTCGAGAGTGCTCAAAGTTTATCTCTCGAGCAGCCTATGATGGCTTCGAGGCTTCGGCCCGGGTAGCCGCGGCCAGCATCGGTGCACGCCGTTAGGCCTGGCTACAGTCATCAGACCTGGAGCCATGGGTGCAGGACAAGTTGGTCGATGTCCCTTGCCGAGGTGAAAACCTCTTTGGTAAGCCCATGACTGAAAAGGCTGCGGAAATCGAGACTGAGACTCTCACCAGGAGAAGGCTGTCCAGAAAGACTTCTGCCCCTTCTCAGAAAAAGAAGGGCTCGGGGAAGAAGCCCTTTTTCCCGAGGAGGGGTGCTGCCTACAAATCCTACCCTCAATATCAGCCCTCTCCAGCTCCCCAACAGGGCCAGCAGGCCAAGGGGCAGGGGCATGGGCCCTGTAGGCAGAAGACCCCCAAGCCGCCAGCTCCGACTCCTGAACAGCAGGGAGCGGGGTTTTGACTCCCACAGCATAGCCTCTTCTCCACATTTGGCTCCACTCAGTACAGGAGATCGGCTGACCCTATATGCCTACAGGTGGCCAGCCATCACAGGGGATACCTGGGTCCTCAGCATAGTCCAAAAGGGCTACCTGCTCCTCTTCCACCAGATACCCACCTCCTACTTTCCAGGGGAGCCTCCAAAACTCCCTCTGCACAGAAACCTCCTCCTTCAGGAGTTGGCAAATCTTCAAAAGGAACAGGCGGTGGAACCGGTGCCTCACCACCTGAAAGGGCAAGGCTTCTATTCCAGGAACTTTCTGGTACAAAAAAGGACAGGAGGCCTCCGGCCTATCCTAGACTTGCGAAACCTAAACAAGTTTCTGGAGAGGGAAAAGTTCAAGATGCTTACCCTTGGAATACCTCTGCCCTACCTCCAGCAGGGAGATTGGCTATGCTCCTTAGACCTAAAGGATGCTTATACTCACAATCTCATCCATCCAGACCACAGACAATATCCCAGATTTGTGGTGGGAGGAAACCATTTCCAGTACAAAGTACTTCCCTTTGGCCTAACTTCCGCCCCCAGGGTTTTCACCAAATGCCTGGCGGTGGTGGCGGCCTATCTCAGAAATCAGGGAATTTTTGTCTTCCCATACCTGGACGACTGGCTCATCAGAGGTCAGTCTCTCCAGGAGGTCAGACAAGCCACTCTTCACACTGTCTCTCTTCTTCAGCATCTGGGCTTTGTCATAAACTACACAAAGTCCACTTTCCTCCCCTCACAGAACCTAGAGTTTATAGGGGCAAGATTAGACACCCTGCAGGCAAGAGTTTACTTGCCCGAGGACAGGGCCCACAGGCTGATGGACTTGGCCAACCAGTTCCAAAGCAATTCTCAGGTCTCCGCCAGACACTTCCTGCGGCTCCTGGGCCACATGGCATCCACGGTACATGTGACCCTGAATGCCTGTCTGCACATGCGGGCAGCTCAGTGGTGCCTCAGAGCTCAGTGGGCGCAAACCACAGGCGACCTCCGATTCAGAGTAAAGGTGCCCAAACCACTCTTGGACTCCTTGCCGTGGTGGCTACATCTCCTTCTCAGGGGGGTACCCTTTCAGGCCCCAGCACACACCAGGATGCTGACGACCGATGCTTCCTTAATGGGCTGGGGTGCACATTGCCAGGGCACGTGCACTCAAGGCCTCTGGTCTCCTTGGGAGGCCACACAGCAGATCAATCTTTTGGAGCTGCGAGCAATCCGCTTGGCTCTACAGACTTTTTCTCATGCCCTCTCTCACCAGTCTGTCTTAGTTCAGACAGACAATCAAGTAGCAATGTTCTATGTGAACAAGCAAGGGAGCACAGGGTCCAGACTCCTATGTCAGGAGGCGCAGGCCCTTTGCTCCTTTGCAGTCAAACAAGGCATGTTTCTCAAAGCAGTTTATCTACCTGGTCAGGAGAACTTCTTAGCAGACAAACTAAGCAGGATTCTCCAGCCTCACGAATGGCAGTTGAATCCACTGGTGGTCCAGCAGATCTTTCTATGATGGGGACTTCCATCCATCAATCTCTTTGCAAGCCCACTGAACAGTCAGCTGCCCAGATTTTGCTCCAGACAGCCGCATCCCCTGAGAATGGCAGCAGATGCATTTCTGATCTCTTGGTCTATGGGCCTCCTGTATGCGTTTCCTCCCACGCCCCTGGTGGCCCGAACTCTATTCAAGATTCTCCGGGACAAGGCCTCAGTGATTTTGGTAGCCCCCAGATGGCCGAGGCAGCCGTGGTTTCCACTTCTTCTGCAGTTGGCAGTGGAAACTCCATTCCCTCTGGGGTTGCAACCCGATCTCCTGTCTCAGGATCAGGGCGCCCTTCTGCACCCCAATCTCAGATCCCTCAATCTGATGGTTGAAATGTTACTAGAGGTTTCCAGGCAAATAAAAAACCCACAATTTCATTTTTTACTCAGCTTTGTTAACAATTATCATGGATTGGCCTTGAATTGGTGAATCTCCAGGAACAAGCAGGAATGAGTCTTCACATATGGGTACGTCGGTACCGACGGAGCCTGCACGGGAATGCTCCCCAGCATCCAATCAGAAAGCTTTTGGGAGCATCCCTCGCGCCTGCACACTGCCTTCCCGCCTTTTCCACTGCCTCTCCTAAGTTTTCATTTTTCCGCGGAGCCGGCAGGACGTCCTCCTGTCACCGCAGAAACTTTTTTCTTTAAATTCTTTATTTCTTGTTTTCTTGTGGTCGCGGCTGTTTTTCCCGCCGCTACCGGTACCGCCGGTGGGTTTTTTCTTTTCTTTTTCTTAAACTCAGAGAGATTTTCCCTCTGTTTCTGTCTTAACGTTTTGGGCCTACATGGCCTCTCCATCATGGAGCCTTCTTCTCCTAAGAAGTGCCTTCACTGTGGAAACACAGTTTTCTTTTTAGACTCCAATTCCTGGTGTCTAACCTGTTTGGGTCCTGACCCTTTTTCCCCTGAACAATCAGGCTGCAAAACTGTGAGAAGACCTTCCCTCTTTCAAGTTTCCCTCGATACCGTTTTCCTTCCTGCAGTGAGGGCACCGACATTTTCTTCTCTACAGGATCAGGTAACCCACAAACAGTCTGTTAAGACTAGCCAATCCTTGAGTGGTAGGTCTCATGCCAAGCATGATGACGGCTCCAACCTTGCCCTCAAGACCCCATTGGCATTAAAACCCCGGCGGGAGTCTTCGGGCTCCAAAGCATTTCAGGGGTTTCAGGTTGTTCCTGGTGCTCACCCCTCACAGAATATACCTGAGCCATGCTCGGTGGTGGAATCCGCTTCGAGCGGTACCGATACCCCGGCATCGGCACCGGTGTTGAGTGTTCCACTCTTCACCAGGGATCGTCATCGGGCGTCCTCGGTACCTTTGGGACTGATCGATACGACCCAGATTGACTTTCCTGTATCTGAGCCATGCTCGGTGGTGGCATCCGCTTCGAGCGGTACCGATACCCCGGCATCGGTACCGGTGTTGAGTGTTCCACTCTTCACCAAGGATCGTCATCTGGTGTCCTCGGTACCTTCGGGACCGATCGATACGACCCAGATTGACTTTCCTGTATCGGCAACATCGCCGATACCACCACCGACGTCGGTACCCTCTAGACATGCATCGATAGACTCGCTCCCTTCGATGCCGAGTCTGGAATCGATATCTAGTCTAGATGACTGGGTACCGACGCGTCTCGGAACCGACCCTTATCGTTTCCAGATACGCAGTACCGAGGACATTCACCAAGCGTTTCTGGTTGCCTCGGTACTGCTTGAGCAGCCTCCGATGACTGCTTCGATGACATTACCGTCTCCGATTCCGCCTCAGCTACCGGTATCGGTATCAATGTCGATTCCTGCAGTAACATCGGTACCATCGATCCTTTCGATGCCTAGTTTGGAATCGATACCTGGCATGGACGATGCAGTACTGACTGCCTCAAATCGTGACTGCCAGTACCACTATCCATCTAGTGGGGTTCTTTTTCTGCACCAGATCGGTACATCCTCTGGTGCTCAGGCTGCTCCTTCGACCTTAGCCTACCCAGGGATAGTTCCCATTGGAGATCTCTCTTTTCAGAAATTTCTCCTTGACATGGCAACCTTTCTTGCTATTCCTATCCCTGGCTGTGATCCTACTCAAGGCTCTCCTGCAGAAAAGGAAAATATACTGCTTCCTTTACATCATTCTTTGCAGGATCTTCTTCTGAGAATATGGGAATCACCTTTAAGGGTTCCCTCACCTTCTACAGCAACTAATGTTCTATATCAGGTGCCCCCCTCTCCAGGGTTTCAAAAAACTCAACTTCCCCATCATTCCATTGTAGTGGAATCAGCAATGAGGAAGGTAAAAAGCAAGAAGAAGCATTCTTCTTATCCGCCAGGTCGTGCATCTAGAGCACTCGATGCCTTTGGACGTCAAACCTTCCAAACATCTATGCTGGCATCAAGGATTATCTCTTATATATTTTATATGAGTCTAACACTCCAGGAGGTCACAAAGAAATTATCTCTTTTGACTCCTTTTTTATCAGAGCATAAGGCTGCAGACTATTCCTTACTTCTTAGTCATAGCCAGAATATCTCTTGGTTTCTTTCTCGTGCTTCTCTAGACTCTTTTGAGTCTGTTAGCAGATCCTCTGCTATTGCCATTGGAGCACGTCGTAGAGCCTGGCTTCAGGCTTCAGACTTAAGCAGATGGGCACAACACACCTGGGTAATTCTCCTTGTACTGGAGAAAATCTCTTCAATAAGGAGGCTTTACGTCAGGTTGCTCATTGCTCCACTGACTTCCCTGGTTCTGGAGACCATTCTAAGCCTTCTTCTTCCCCAGGGGGTAGGAAATGTCCTACCAAACCTTCTTTCTCTAAGAAAAGAAGGTTTCACTCTTCTCCTGCCCATCATCCAGATGTACTCAAGCAGGGGACACCTCGTCCTGGTCTGAAGAATCCAAACTCTAGCCAGTCTAAGCATACCCAGCAACCATAGGTTCCTGAAGGTTGCAGCCCACAGTTAACGTCTTCTTAGCAGAGGTTTGTACACTGTTTTTTCTTAAACCTCTACATTTGGTTTCCCTTCTTCAGGAAGGAGTAGCCTAGTGGTTGGGGCAAGGTACTTCAGGCCGGAAGGTCGGGGGTTCAAATCCCACTAGAGGACAGCAACCTTGGGCTGGAAGGACTGGGGTTTCTAGTCCCACAGATGCTCCTTGTGGTCTTGGGCAAGCCACTTAACCCTCCATAGCCCATGTTCCCTGTAAGTATTAGTGTTTGTGTCTCATATCCCTGCGTGTTAAATGTATCCCCCAATTGTGTTGTGACCGCTTTGATTGAAGGATAAGGCGGTATACAAAAACTGTCTAAATAAAATAAATAAAATAAATGCTAAGCTGTCAGGATATTCTTGTCCATGGGTTACAGAATTCTCCTCTTCTTTCTAACAAGAGGAGAAGTTACAACTATCCCATGATAGTTTCTGTCCCAACATGAACATTTTTTCCTTCAGCTGACTCATCATATGGTAAGTCACCCTTCAACCCTCTCATCCAGGTTTTCCCCTGAATGAGTGGTACCATACTGAACAGCTGCTCTAGCCTTTCATTCCAGTGTAGACTTTTTGTTCCTTGAATAAATTCTCTGGACAGCTCATCAGACAGGGACAGGAATATTTCCTCTCCCTTTGTCTGTTCTCTCTGTTTTACACAGGAAGATTCTCTCTGCTGTGTCTTTCAGCTGCTGTTCATGCAGGAGTTCCAGTGCTGAACTACTGGTACTTTCCCACAAGTTTCCAGTCTATCTTCCATGACTTTTGTCTAGCCTTAGTAGTGTTTCCCAGATAGTCCTCAACTATCTTGGATAATCCTACTCACTTCAGGCTTCTCACATGATCTTCTTTCTGGCCATCTCCATTTCCTTGGATGTGGCAACACACCTGACTTATAGTCAGTTTTATCTCCTAATTCTCCTGCACAATGCTCTCTGCAATCTTCAGAGAAGCTTTCTACTATGGGCCTTTGCTACAGATCATTGAACTTTGTCTCTGATGGCTATTCTATATAGTGGAAAAAGCTTATCAATCATTTCCATGACTGTGAGGGTTCTCCATACCCTCTAGTCTCCTGTTATAATACAGAATATAAGCTTTTCTGCGTGAATGTCCAAGGAGTTCCCAATCCTGCAGGAATATGCTCTTTTTTCCTTGCAGCTTGGCCTCATGCTATCCTACTCCTCATGGACAGCACATATTCTACTGGTAACGCATGGTACCCCTGTGTCCCTCCAGTGGGTCATCCTGGTATCTCCTTCTATGCGTTTCTGTCCATTTACCATGTCAGGGTTCTACAGAACTCACGACTTGCTCTTTACAGACTGATATTATCCTCTGTTTTTTCACGCAACCATCCTGGTTATTCCACTGGGTTGCATTCCTGCACCCTCTTAGCCCGCAGAAATAGATTTGCTATATATCTTTCAAGTAGGTTCCACCTTCTTGTTATTAGATGAATCTTTCCCCTTCACATTCCCCATGTGAATGTTCTTATGGGGCTTAGTTGCAGGCATGTATCTTCAGACTTATATTCATGTATGTGTATATCTCTATATATTTCTATGCATACATATGTCTGTAAGCTGTGTGTGCATAACTTATGCCCCTATATATATATATATATATATATATATATATATATATATATCTGTCGGGAGGCTTTTTATAGGTCGATATGTATTATGTATTACCTACTATCTCCCTCACTGTCTATGCTATAAAGATTTTTACCTCCTTAGAGGTTCCAGACAGTGCACTTGCATATTTTCATACTGTTCCTCAGTATGTGGGGGCTGTTATGCACACAACCACTGCTGTGGTACTAACAGCTTCCATTTTGCTCTAGGTCTCGCTATCCCTGAAGCATCATGCTTCCATATCTTTCCTATCTCTCACCAGCTAGGAAAGACAGTGTAGATCCTCAGTAGTTCTGAGTTTTCAGCCCTTCACACATCTGTTCTCCTTAGGAATAGGGTTTTTTTTCCATACCCCCTCTTCCCTCCAGGACTGGGCTAGTTGTCCAAATCGGTCAGTCTTCTTCTTTTAGTCCTCAATGTTAATAACTCTGTAGCTAAAAGAATTTTCAGCTTTTTCCCATAAAGCTTTCCACTGAAGACCTGCCATTCTTATCCTACCCCAGTTGCCACCTGGGTCACCTGCCAATTCCAGATTTGGACCTTCATCCTCACTGCTGTGAGGTCACCTTGAGGATTCCTCTACTAAATCTCCAGTAGACTTCATCACGCTCTCTACTTCCTACAATCCAGTAGGTAAGCTCCATATTATGTTTGTTCATTAAATAATTTTAATGGTACTCATCATACATGCCAAGGACTCCTCTCCTGTAGTCCTTAGGTTCGCTGTTTTTCCTTACAGCTCCTCTCTTTCAACTCCTACCCACCATCCCTTATGGGATGCCAGAGATCCATGTGTGGAAAGTGCAGTCCTGGTCCAGGGACACGCATTTTATGGGATCTCCCCCTGGCATCTATAGCTAGGGAGTCCCCATATGTGAAGACTCATTCCTGCTTGTTCCTGGAGATAGCACAGTTACTTACCTGTAACAGGTGATCTCTGGGAACAGCAGGAATAAGTCTTCACAACCCACCCACCTCCCCTAGGAGTTGTATCTATCTATCTTCCTTTCCTCTTTCTCTCCTTTGTCTCAGCTATGAAACTCAACTGAGGAGAGGCAGTGGAAAAGGCGGGAAGGCAGTGCGCAGGCGCGAGGGATGCTCCCAAAAGCTTTCTGATTGGATGCTGGGGAGCATTCCCGTGCAGGCTCCGTCGGTACCGACGTACCCATATGTGAAGACTTATTCCTGCTGTTCCCAGAGATCACCTGTTACAGGTAAGTAACTGTGCTTTCTTGAGTTGGAAGGCAATCCTCTTCCAGGAAGAGCTAGTGTGTCTTTTTGCTGGATATCTGACAGTTCCATAATGCAGTATTTCTCAACCATTGTGCCTTGAGAAAGCCCTTGGTGTGCCTTGGTGGTTGACAGTCAGCGATGTGGCTGGGCATGGGTTCATGAGGCACTTGTTCCACCTCAATCGGACAGTATCTCTGAAAAAAGCCATCTGCTTCCTGCTCCAGCCTATACTCGTAGTTACCAGATGTTTTGCAGGCAAATCTGGGACATTTATCCGAAGTGTGTTCGGGGGAGAGGGGGTCCGAGGAAGGGACACCTTAATTCCAGGTTTGAACAACAAGGTGTAGAGGAAAGAAGAGGAATCATTACCCTGCCCCCATCTCAAGTCATGACAGCAATAATATCACTTCCATGCATAGAAATTGACAGAGAAATAGAAACACTGTTGCAGTTCTTCTGTACTGTGCAGAATATAAAGATAATAAATATAAATTCTAAAAACTGAAATATGAAAATCACTAAACTTAAAATACAATTTTTTTCTGCTCCCTCTGTCCTCATTTCTGGAATTGGGAACAGAAGTCTGCCAAATAGATGAGAGTTGGGGACATGGCTCTAAAATTAGGGACAATCCCCAGAAATCAGGAACCTCTGGCAACCTTAGTCCAGCCCCATCTCCTCCCAAACAGAACACTGAGACCAGATGAGAACAGGGTAAGCTTGGAGCAAATACAGTGAAGAAGAGCTACTCCACCTCTTAATCCACTCTTCCCCTCCTGTTATTTCAGGAAAAGAGTAGGATTGACTGCAGCAGACATTCCGGATGAAAGAAAAGCTCCTCCTATCCCTTTTCTTTTATCCCAGATGCAGGAAAACATTTTATTTTTAGGTTAGCAATTGTAATGTATGATCTTGTAGCTATACTTGGAGTAAACTGGATGCGCTGAAATCCAGTGCCAAATCTCTGACTTGAACCTATCTTCTCAACAAAATTATATTTTGGGAATAGTTCAATTGTGTCAGCTAATCAGATTTTAACCTGGTACATAATTGTCTTGTAGGCAGGCCATACCTACCAGGTCTGAGGCTTTCGTACTGAACCAAAAAATATTTTGTAGTGACAAAACGTTAAGAATGTGCTTTTAGGTGTAGCTTGAAAGTGGATTACTACAATTTTTCATGGACAGAATCCACTAGATTCCCCTCATCCTCCCCACCAAACTGAACTGATTGCTCACTACTAGCACTACAGGGAACCAGGACCCCGTATCAAGCTAAAAATGTGCCCTGTGTGAGTAACCAATTTGGTGCCCCCCTCCACCCTTAACTCACTCTTTTTGAGCTTCCTGGAAGCCCAGAGATGATATCGGTGCCCTTTCTGTACTTGCGCCCTTTGCGGCCGCACTGCTCATACAGCCCTCGGTACGGCCCTGCAGAGAATAAGTGTCCCAGCCTCACCCACCAGAAATCAGGCCCGGATTTAGGCATATGCAATACAGGCAGCTGCCTAGGGCACCACATTTCAAGATGCCAAATATCCAGGCAAAAGAGGAGCATGCTCCAACTTACTTTAGGCCCATGTGTATGTACTGCTTCAAAGAGATGCCACTGTGGTATAGAGGCCTTTCTCTGTTCCTCCTCTAGCTCTCCAATCTTTGGGATCTCTGACACCTACTGTCTGGGATCTGCTCTCTGGTCTTGTCAATGGACACCTAAATCATAAATCCAGCCCTGCCAGAAACAGAGCCCCAAAGATGCCAAGGGGGAACCATCCTAAAAAGTGAGATTGAAGTACAAAGAGTGAGATTTTTTTCAGAGGGTGAATTCAGGGTATAAATCTAGAAAGATTCAAAATGTATTATTGCTTTACAAATGACAAAAAAGCATCACTACATATTTGCTTTTCTTTGGAGCCTCTGAAAGGATACAGACATAGTGGAGGCAATATGGGTAAATTCTGTGCACCGGAAATTGCTCGCCACTCAGTTGTTAAAGGTATGTGCAGAGATTTCACAGCACCTGTACTTGTAGGTACGGGGGAAAGGGATGGTGCAGGAGGAAGGTGAGCTCCGATTTCTTCCTACTGGCGGGGCCACTTGGTTTTTCTTCTCTTAGACTCGTCTCTCATGAGAGCAGTGATCAGGATCAGTGCACTGGCACTAAGACTCTAATGCTTGAGAGAAAGGGCTCAATGAGTGTGAGAGTGAGAAAGCCTTCAAATGAGTGCGACACACTCCTAATGAGTGAAACTTGCCCTCTCTGGAGTTGCCAAGTTACCCAGTTCCAGGAATGAGATATTTGCCAGCTTTGGTTTTACATTTGCATTACACTGCAGTATGGTATTTGTAGTCTCTGATTTTACCCATTGGAATCAGTGTTGCAAATCCCATAATGCATCAGAATAAGATTGACAGAAATCCAGAACTGGCTTAAAATCTTACTCCTGGAACTGAGTAACTTGGCAATACTGCAGAAATCTTACAGCCGTAGTCTCTCTTCCCTTCCATTGGTAGGATATTAGCACTTCTTACTTGTGTGTCTCCTCTGCTGTTTTCAGTCTCATGTCTGAATGCATTGAGCCCTGCCATCTCACATGACCTGTTGGTCTCATATATTCAGATCTGAGATTGAACCTGGCAGAATGGGGCACCACAGATAGAAAATGCTGCTCTCCATCTGCCAGTGGGAAGGGCTGTGCAATGTGATGATCTTGCAAATTTAAGTTTACCATATTTTCTGCATGTAAATCTAGGACACTTATCTGAAGTGTGTGTGTACTGGGGGGAACCCTTAGTTGCAGGTTTGAACAACAAAGCATGGAGGAAGGAAGCGGAGTCATTACCCTGCCCCCCCCTCCCCCCATCCATCGCATGACAGCAACAATATCACTTCCAAGCAGAAAAATGGACAGAAACAGTGATGCATTTTCCCAATACTGTGCAAATTATAACGATATGGATGTAAATTCTAAACACTGACATATTCAAATCACTAAATAAAAAAGCATAGTTACTCACCTGTAAAGGTGTTCTCCAGGAACAGCAAGAATCAGGCCTCACATATGAGTGATGTTGGCTCTGACGGAGCCCACACAGATTTCCGCAGCTTTCAAAGAAAGCCTTTGGGACATGCTACCAGGCATGTGTGGTTCCCTTCCCGCCTAAGGGTGCCATCTTGCTCAGTCAGATGACATAGTTAGGACGGCAGTAGAAAAACAAAACAAGGTAGGGAGGCAATTCCCAGGGGAAGAGGGAGGGTTGTAAGAACTGATTCCTGCTGTCCCTGGAGAACACCTCTTACAGGTGAGTAACTATGTTTTCTCCAGGACCAAACAAGAAGTCAGTCCTCACATATGGGACTACCTAGCTCCAGGCTGCCAAGGACTGAACCATGACAGCACCAACAGTGGCCAGTCAGGAAGCCATGAGTTGCAAAAGATGAGTTCCCACTGAGAGACTGCAAGACCCTAGCTTCCAGCGACACTATCACTCCGGTAGCCTGAACACAGAAGCAGGGCCGTACCAAGCTAGAATCATGCCCCATGTGACTTGCACATCGGGCGTGTACCCCCCTCCTCCCCATACCTCTGTCCAGCTACTGCCTATTCTTGCCCTGCTGCTGCCGCCATGTTTTCTCCATGGTGGTGCCGGCAGCAGGGAAAGAGCAGGCAGGGTTGGATGGAGGTGGGGGGAGGGCACGCGCCTGATGTGCAAGTCGCCGGCACTTTAAGCAGATCTGTCCCTCCCTTCTCTGATGTTGCATCAGAGGAGGGAAGGACCAACCTGTTTAAAGTGCCGCGAAAAGGCTTAGAGGGCACATTTCGGCTGCCTGCTGTTGCCATGCTGCTGCTGGTTAAGAAAAAGTGGCGGCGGCAGGACAGCAGCAGGCAGCTAAAATGCGCCCACTAAACCTTTGCACCCTGTGCGGCTACCCCATTCACACAGGGCTAGATACGGTATTGCACAGAAGAGTCGGAGGGCAGGAGTTGCCTACACTGAGAATATTACGGAATACTGCCTGGCCAAAGGCACTGTATGAATTGAAGACCATGTGGTGGCCTTGCAAATCTCTGTCACCTGCACTGAGCGGAGGTTGGCCACCGACGTGACCATTGCCCTCATGCGATGCACTGTGATACGGTGCTCAAGGGAGATGCCAGCTCGCTCATAGCAGGGTTTACTTAGTCATGGGGAACCCCAGTCTGCTGGGATCATAAGACACGAAAAGCTGAGGAGTAGAAGAACAGGGCCCGTTTGCAATTTAGTGTATAAAGTACTAGTTCCTCCCTGCTGGCATGAGGCCGCGGGAAGAAGGTGGGAAGGACCACCTCTTGGTTTAGGTGGAAAGGAGACACCACCTTCAGGAGGAATTTGGAGTGTGTGCGAAGCACCACCCTGTTCTTATAAAACCTTGTATATGGTGGATCTGCCACCAGGGCCTGGAATTCGCTCACTGTTCGAGCGGACGTAAGTGCCACCAGAAAGGCCACTTTCCAAGACAGGCACCACAGGTGGCAAATGGCTAGGGGCTCGAATGGCAATTTGGCGAGCTGGAAGAGCACCATGTTGAGGTCACACTCTGCCACCAAAGGGCGGAGAGGGGGCTTGGATAACAGGAGGGCCAGAGGAACCTCTCAACCAGGGGCTGGCTTGAGAGGGGTTTTCCCTCGAAAGGGTGGTGGTGAGCAGCTATGGCGCTCAGATGTATCCTCACAGATTTCAGCCCGATGTGTGTCAGGTGCAGTAGGTACTGGAGTACTAGTTGCACATGGCAGGAGAAGGTGTTCTCCTCCCTTTCCGCACAGCAGGTGGCGAACCTTCTCCACTTAAAGGCATAAGCCCATCTGGTGGAGGGTTTCTGGGAGGCCAGTAGGATCCTCTCGACTTCTCCCAGAAGATTGAAAGGGGCCAATGCTACCCTTTCAGCAGCCATGCTTTTAGTGTTAGCGACCCCAGATTGGGGTGCAGGAGGGAGCCCTCCTCCTGGGACAGGAGATCCAGGCTCAGCCCAGTGGGACTGGGATCGCCACTGACAAGGAAAGCAACAGAGGGAACCAAGGTAGCCTGGACCACCTCGGGGCAATCAGTATAACTGATGCTTTCTCACACTGGACCTTGAAGAGGGTCCTGGCGACCAGGAGGGTTGGTGGGAACGCATAGTGTAGGCCCTCAGACCATGAGATCAGAAAGGCATCTGCTGCCATTCTCTCTGGATGCGGCTGATGTGAGTAGAAGCGAGGCAGCTGCATATTGTCCGGGGAGGCGAACAGGTCCATCATGGGCCTGCCCCAGAGGTGGAAGAGCTGTTTCATTACCCTGGGGTTTAAATGCCACTCGTGTGGACGAAGGACACTGCTCAGCCTGTCTGCTAGGCATTTGTCCTTGCCCGGGAGGTACACCGCTCGCAGAAGCATGCTGTTGCATGCTGTGAAGGAGAAGAGGGCCACCACCTTCTGGCAGAGTGAGTACGAACCCGTGCCCCCCTGCTTGTTGATATAAAACATGGTGACCTGGTTGTCCATCTGGATCAGTACGGGCCGGTGTTGCATGCAGTGGTTTAACACTCGTAGGGCCAAGAAGATTGCCCTGAGCTCCAGGAGATTGATCTGTAAGAGTGACTCCTCCTGAGACCAGCTGCTCTGCAGGTGGCGCAGGTTTTGTCACCAGTTGAGGGACTCTGCCAGTTGGCGGGTAACCCTGACCCTGTCCCATAGTCTGCCCGTGGCTTTCCACTGCGAGCAGAGGCACCACTGGGCTGTCCGCATGTGTAAGCAGGCTGAGGGCGTGACGTGGACTGTCGAGGCCATATGGTTCAGCAGGCAGAGGAGGAGACAAGCTGGCACTGACCAGTGGCATTGTACCTCTCCTGACAATTGCCTGAGGCGTTCCACCCTTTCTCTTGGGAGGATGGCCTTGACCTGTAACGTGTCTAACTGAACACCTATTAACATCAGGCTTTGAGCTGGAGAGAGATGGGATTTGGGGTAGTTGATGATAAACCCCAGCTGCTGCAGAAGAAGGGTTGCATGCTCTGTGGTCTGACTGACTTCTGAGGCCGAACCACCCCTGATTAGTCAGTCATCTAGATAAGGGAAGATGAAAGCCCCTTGAAGGCGCAGGTGGGTGGCTACCACCGCCAGGCATTTGGTAAAGACCCTTGGCGAGGAAGCCAAGCTGAAGAGTAGCACCCCGTACTGGTAGTGCTCTCCTCCCACCACGAACTTTAGATACTGTCTGTGGAGGGATGGATCAGGATTTGTGTGTACACATCCTTTAGATCCAAGGCGCACTGCCAATCTCCCTGGTGGAGGTAAAGCAGCTGTGTTCCAAGGGAGAGCATTTTGAATTTCTCCTTCACCAGAAACTTGTTTAATTTTCTCAGGTCTAGTATGGGCCTGAGGCCCCCAGTTCTCTTTGGGACAAGGAAGTATCTGGAGTAGAAGCCTTTTCCCCATAGGGCTCTACTGCACTGTCCCTGAGCAGACCTGCGAGCTCTGAAAATAGAAGAGTCTGGTGAAGGAGAGATTGCACCGGCTCTTCTAGGAAGAACCTGGGTGGTACCTGCTGAAGGTAGAGGAGGGATCCCTCCCTTACCACCTGCAGTATCCACTGGTCTGAGGTGACATTGGCCCACCTGTGGGCGAAGAGCACCAGGCAGCCCCCTGTGGGCTGGTGAAGGTCTCCCAGGCTACGGGAGGCCCTGCTCTGCCCTGGAAGTCAAAAGCTTCCACTGAGTTGGGCGGAAGCTGAGGCCTGGGGCTTCTGTGCCTTTCACTTCTGAGCTCTATGACCTTGTCTTTTGGGGTGAGAACCCCGTTGCTGGCTCAAGAAGAGCTGGTAGTGGTGACTCTGATGAAATGGCCCCTTTTTCCTTGGGAACAGAGGTCTTTTTTCTGATGGTTTCTTACGGGGAAAGGACGAGGTCTTTTTGGAGAGCCTCTGGCGAGTCACCATGTCGGCCTCAATCTCGGCCGCCTTGTCGGCCATAGATTTGCTGAATAGGTTCTCTCTGGTGCAGGTGACGTTGAGCAGCTTGTCTTGGACCCATTGCTGGAGGTCAGAAGACTGCAGCCACTGACTTGAAGCCATCATAGGCCACCTGGGAAAGGAGAGCAGTCCTTGATCAGGGATTGGAACCATTGGAGGGGTTCCCTGGCAAGCACCGCTGAAAACCCGGACAACTCCTCAGTTAGGGCCTTCAGGTTCATACCTATGTACAGTTCATAGGCTTGAATCCAGCAACCCAGCATAGAGCCCTGGTAACACTTGCGCCGGAGGACATCAAGGGCTCTAGTGTCCCTTTCAGGAAGGACAGAGGAATGGGTCTTCTGGCTTTTAAGTTTCTGTATGGTCGACTCGACAACCATGGAGTTATGTGGGAGCTGGTGCTTGTAGAATCCTGGGTCCTTCCGGATGGAGTACATGGTATTGAGGTGCTGGCTCACCACTGTTACCGACGCTGGCATCTCCCACATTCTGAGTAGTAGCCATTCAAGGATCGACTGCACGGGCACTGTGAGGGTTTATTTATTTATTTAACTGGTTTTAATATACCGTTTTTCTACTGGTCAAAATGGTTTACAATGAATAATTGAATATTAGATGTAACAACAAACTTAATAAAGTGGAATGGCAAGTAACTAGTGGAAAGAGGGGGAATATGCAGGAATGTTATAACAATAAAACTTATATTACAGTGAGCAAATGAGACTGTAGGGAGCTTATGGTATTGTGAGCTTGTATTCTGCTGGTTATTATGACAATGGACTTGAGGTGTTGTGAAAGAGGGGTTATTCAGTTAGTTGTATATTAGATGTCAGTTGGGTGATCAAGGAGGAGGGGAATGGGAAAGATCTCTGGGAGTGGTGGGGGTTCTAGCTGGGAGTCAGTTACAAGGGATGAACCATAGTGTTCTTCGAAAAAGTGTGTTTTGAGTTGTTTTTTGAAGAGGTTGTGGGATTGAATGCTCCGTAATGTGGGAGTTAGGTTGTTCCAAAGGGTGGGGGCATAGAATTCAAAGGCCCTCATATATGCACGGTGTGAGCTCTTACATGCCTGGGTTGGGAGAAGAAGGTTAAACGTGCTCTGTCTTCATAGTCTGTTAGGGTTTGAGTGTTTGATGAGTGTTTGGAGATGCTCAGTTAAGGTGTTGATGACTGTTTTATGGATGATGGTGAGAACTTTGTACTTGATCCTTGATGCAATGGGGAGCCAGTGGAGGGATTTCAGTATGGAAGTGATATGGAAGTGTCTGGAGACTCTGGCTATGGTGTGTGCTACGGTGTTTTGGGCAAGCTGTAGAGGGGCAATGATGGATTTGGGGAGACCTTGAAGGATGGAGTTGCAGTAGACGAGTAAGGATGTAATGGAGGCCTGGCAGACTGAGCGGAAACTCTCAAAGGAGAGGAGAGGGCATAAGTTGCAGAGAGTTTGGAGTTTGAAATAAATGTTCTTGATGGTGTTCCTTATGTGTAGTTGAAAATTGAGTTGGTGATCCAGGATGACTCCGAGATACTTAACCTGAGACTTATCTTGGAGTTTAGTGCCTTCAGTTTTGATGATGGGAAGTGGTTTGAAGTTGGGGTCTTTGGTCACTTGGAGGATCTCAGTCTTGCTGAAGTTAACTGCTAGGTTATGGAGCTGTATCCAGGAGACAATTTCCTTGAAGCAAGTGGTTAGGCTGGAATAGTCAGGAGAAGTGGTTTGAAATGGAATGAATATCATTATGTCATCTGCATAAAGTTGGTATCCAATGTTGATCCTCTGTATAGTGTAGCATAGAACTCTGATGTAATTATTGAAGAGTAAGGAGGAAAGCGCGGAACCCTGGGGAACTCCTTGGGAAAGGGTATAGGTTGTTGAGGCAAAGTGTCCTATTCTTATCCGATGGGTCTGTTGGGAGAGGTAGGAGTGGATCCATTAAGAGCCAAAAGACACACTCGTTGGTACCACCCGGTAAGGAGGCAGAACACTCAACATCCTTGGCTGAAAGGCTTTTCAGGGCTCAATGCTAACATGCCAAATCCTCTCATACCAACTCTACATTGGCATGTACCTAAAGGAACTGTCAAAGGAGCTCGGGGGATTCTCAGCATGCCTCAAGGGAGAACCCTTACAGAGGTTCAAGACCCTTACCTCGGTGGAAAAGGAATGTTCAAAGTTCTTGTCCCGAGCAGCCTATGATGGCTTCGAATCATTGGCTAGGGTGGCCACTGCAGGCATCGGGGCATGAGGCCAAGCATGGCTGCAGTTGTCTGACCTGGAACAATGGGTACAGGACAAATTGATCGATGTCCCCTTCACAAGTGAAAATCTGTTCAGGAAACCCATGGCAGACAAAGCAGCAGAGATAGAGACAAGTACCATGCTCTTGAAAAAGAGCTCTGTATTTTATTTAGATAGTTTTGCATACCACCTTATCCTTCAATCAAAGTGGTCACAACACAATTGGGGGATACGTTTAACAAGGGGATATGAGACACATACACTAATACTTACAGGGAACATGGGCATTGGAGGGTTAAGTGGCTTGCCCAAGACCACAAGGAGCACCTGTGGGACTAGAAACCCCAGTCCTTCTGGCCCAAGGTTGCTGTCCTATAGTGGGATTTGAACCCCTGATCTTCTGGCCTGAGGTAACTTGCCCCGACCACTAGGCTATTCCTCCCTACCAGAACAAGGAAGAAAGAGGGCTTCAGTACTACTCCACACTTCCAAGCCTTCTCGGGCCCTCAGCAGGACCAGCAACAAAGGGCCGGGGGCATGGTCCCA
Source organism: Ichthyophis bannanicus (assembly GCA_033557465.1). Taxonomy (NCBI): domain Eukaryota; kingdom Metazoa; phylum Chordata; class Amphibia; order Gymnophiona; family Ichthyophiidae; genus Ichthyophis; species Ichthyophis bannanicus. Next base: position 787,311,614 of record CM066032.1, on the reverse strand, counting down.
GAAAGCCTAAAGCCCCGAAGGCCCAGGCACTGGCTCAGGCCCAGCCCGGGAGAGGCTTTTGACTGCCTGGGCACAACCCCCACACTCCCAGGAGATCCTTTGCTGCCCACAGGGAGGCGCCTAGCCCTGTTTGCCCACAGGTGGACAGCCATCACCACCGATGCCTGGGTGTTACAGGTGGTCAAGGAGGATTACCTCCACCTACATCAGATACCGCCCCCGTTCTTCCCAGGAGAGCCCACCAGGCCTCTCCTTCAAGAGACCCTGCTCCTCACCAAGCTAGCAGTCCTCTGACACAAAGCAGTGAAGCCAATCCCAAAACACCTCCGGGGCACCGGCTTCTATTCCAGGTGCTTCCTTCCAGCCTCGAATTGGGGTACTGCAGGATGCTTGGGGATCCATGTTGGTTGGTGCTGGGAGGATCAGGAGGGAGTGGAAAGAATATACAGAGTCATTATACCATGGAGATCGGGTGGACCAGCGGCCATTTTGGCCTGTGCCTTGTGATTAGGAACCATTGGTGGTGGGGCAGGAGAGTCGGGGTAGCATTGGAGACCTTATCAAGGAGCGGGGCACCGGGCATTGATGCCATTCCCATTGAAGTGTTGCAGCAGATGAAGCTGTTGCCATGCTTGCAGGGCTATGCCAGGAAATTTGGAAGACAAGATCATGGCCGACTGACTGGAGCGGATCTGTGTTTGTACCTGTATTGAAGGGGGTGACCCGACTGACTGTGGAGATTGTCACATGATCGCTCTGGTCCCACATGCCAGTGGGATTCTGCTCAAGATCATTCAGCGGAAACTGCGGCCATGCATGGAGTGGGGGCTGCCTGGGGTGCGGACGGGGTTTGGGAGGGGGCGGGGGGCAGGGGATGTTATCACGGATGTGGGATAGATCCTTGAAGGGGCAAAGGAATACCAAGGGGATATCCATATGTGTTTTATTGACTGCAGCGGGGCTTTTGACTTTGTAAACCATGGGAAACTCTGGGCCACATTGAGAAGCATGGATATGCCGGGGAACCTGATCATTCTCTTGCACAACCTTTGCATTGATCGGGAGGCAACAGTTTGAACGGAACTGGGAGAAGCGGAATGGTTTGAAATCGGCAAGGGTATATGACAAGGCTGCATACTTTCCCCCTACTTCTTTGATTTGTGTGCAGGGCAGATCATTGGAGAGGCAGGACTGTATGAAGATGGCCGAGGTATGAAGATTGGTGGAGGATTCATCGATAACCTTCACTATGCTGATGATACCACATTGCTGGATGAGGGTGGAGATGATTTAGGGCATTTGCTTCTCAAGATCAAGGAATATGGTTTTGGAATGGGTCTGCACCTTAACGTTAGAAAGACAAAGATCCTGACAACTGGCAAAGTGAATGGGTTCATCGTTGATGGAGAGGAAGTTGAGATGGTGGACAACTTGGCCTACTTGGATCAACTATCAATAAAGAGGCAGCAGGCAGTCGGGAGATCCGGTGACTCATTGCTCTTGGCAGAGTGGCTGTGGGGGACCTAGACAGGATTCTTGGGAGCAGGGATGTCTCTCTCCGTGCAGGAATTCGACTTGTTCAGGTCATGGCATTTTCAATGGCATCATATGGATGTGGGGGTTGGGCGGAGAGGAAGGTGGACAGGGGGAAAGTTGATGCCTTTGCATTATGGTGCTGGCGATAAGTGCTGTGTGTGCCTTGGACTGCCCAGGGAGCAGGCCGGTCAGTGCTGAAGGAGATCAAGCCTGGACTTTCTTTGGAGGCTCAGATGACAAAACTTTGGCTCTCCTACTTTGGACACATCATGCGAAGAGAGAGATCATTGGAGAGAGACATCATGCTTAGCAAGGTGGAGCGTCAGCACAAGAGAGGAAAGCCAGCAATGAGATGGATCGATACAATAAAAGCAGCTACAGGTGCCAGTCTGTCAATAATGAGCCACCTGACTGAAGACCGAACACAATATAGGACAACTATCTAGAGGGTCGCCATGAGTCGACACCGACTTGACGGCACTTAACAACAACAACAAATATTAGGAAGATCAGACCTTTGGTTCTGAGGCCCAGTTATCCAATGCTGTCTATTATAATCCAAAGGCAAAGAAAAAGAAGAAGGGATTCTTCCACAAAGCATGGTCTACCACAAACACAGGAATAGAAAACCGGCTATGTAATAATCACTCAGGAGTCATAGTAACCAATCCAAGCAATTTATTAGAAACAATTAACATGACCATATTTCTGCCATCTGCCTGCATCAGGAGTCTTAAAACATATAAAAATAACAATAACAACATAAATACAAATCAACCACATTCACAAGGGAAATCACATAAAAATAAATGAAAAACATGAAAAATGCACCCAAACAAGCTTAAATAAGAAAACATATAAAAAAAAGCTACATGAATGTAAACTAGATAAATATCTGTAAGCCCAAGGGCTAAATTCTAACAATATAAAAATGTTCAAAAATATGTAGAAATTGAAAATATGAAAGAAGGGGAAATTACCATTCACGACAGACGAAAGTCTTGAAAATAAACAAAGAGTGTATTGCACTTCATTTGTCAGATGGATTTTGGATGAAAGACAGCTAGACAAATATGCACCATATAGGTAAACAAATAAAAATCAAAACAAAAATGAAGAATATATTATGTATTAAGGATTTTTATGTATTGCTGTAAGTGCTTTTCCTTGGGTGTTCTTAGTAAATGGGTCGATATGTGCAGAATGGGGTTTTATATTTTTGCATGCATGTGGAGGATGATTCTGTAATCTCTTGTGCAGGCAAATTGCATTGCCATGTGCATATTTGGGACCTTTCTATAAAGTAAAGCATGCACTGATATTGCTTTATAGAGCAGGGGCTTATGGACATGCCTGAGTCTAGCTGTGGCAGTTATGCTTGCTCTAGAACAGGTGTAACTGCCCATGCCTGGATCGGTGCAGTGCTGTAAGTCAGTATTATAAAGCTGACAAGTATAGATTTAGGCCCTGCCTATACTCTGCCCAGGCTTTGCCCTTGTACACACCCCAACTGAACATATACATGATAGGACATGTGCATGCTTGCAGAATGGTGACCGCTCAAAGCATGCTTGTAAGTCCTTCAGAAGGAGGACTATCTAGAATCAGCCCCTTATTTATATTTATTTTTTTATGCATAGATTTTTTAACGCATGCTTATTTATGTTTTGATTCCTGTAGATACATATGTGGCCCCTGTATGCTGGTGCACATTGACATCAGCTTTCCCATGCCTTGATATGTAAAGAGCATGCGCAGCATTTATTTGCTTTATTTACATAGAGATATTGTGCTCCCCATGCCTAGAGCTGTATGATTTTAATTGGTAAGTTGTTAGTTGATTTTTATTTTCCTTTCTTAACGGTTTAAAGTGATTTGCACAGTGTGCATTTAACAATTGCATGTGTAGTTTAAGATTGTGCTCTATACTGGCCCTAAGCGTGCCGATGTTAAGGTATATGTAGTCTTTTATGTGCGCACACACAGGCACAGTATTTTGCATGATTTTTTAGCATAGGTACATTGTTTAAGTTTTAATTTTAATATTATTTTCAATATATTCTTTCTTTGTATTTTGCTTTTCACATTATATATTTTTAATCTTTTTCATTTTTTTCTTCTATGATTGTTATTTATCCTTTAATGAGATGATTCATTATTGATGCGTTCTCTGTATCTTGCAGGGCAATTCCAGTCCATACATACAGTTTGTTGATCGGAGTAGGCTTTAGGCAACCATTTATACATTGACAACTCTTGTTAAGCACTGGGTTGATGATCTTTCCCCTTAACCCTCCTCTCCCCTTCCTCCTTTCTCAGTCTCTGTGGATAACTCTCTACTCCTCACTGTCTCCTCAGCTCACAACGTTGGGGGTCATCTTTGACTCCTCTCGCTCCTTCTCAACACATATCCAACTGATAGCTAAAACCTGCCATTTCTTTCTTTACAGCATCAACATAATTCGCCCATTCCTTTCCGAACACACTACTAAGACACTTATACCACTCCTTAGTCACCTACTGTCTAGACTATTGTAACTTGCTCCTTGCTGGTCTCCCTCTGAGTCATCTATCTCCTCTTCAATCTGTTCAACACTGCTGCGTGGCTAATCTTCCGCCAGCCTCATCATGCTCATACCACCACTCTTCTCAAGTCTTCATTGGCTTCCTATCCATTTCCGCATCTAGTTCAAACTTCTCCTGCTGACCTATAAGTGCATTCACTCTGCAGCTTCTCACTACCTTTCCTTTCTTATCTCTCCCTACACCCCTCCTCAGGAACTCCGCTCTTCTGGCAAATCGTTTATCTGTGCCCTTCTCTTCGATTGCCAACTCCAGACTTCTCTCCTTTCACCTTGCTGCTTCTTATGCCTAGAACAAACTACCTGAGTCTGTATGTCAGGCACGTTCTCTGACCCTTTTCAAATCCAAGCTGAAAACTCACCTCTTCGCTGCTGCTTTTGTATCTTGACTCGCCTAATGTTCTTTCTGTTTCCTTACCATTCCCCCTAGCTGTATCCCATGTCTATTAGATTGTAAGCTCCGATGAGCAGGGACCATCTTTTATGTGTGTCTATGCAGCGCTGTGTACGCCTTGTAGCGCTATACAAATGTTCAGTAGTAGTAGTAGTAGACTGGGCATGCATACTCAGCTGCAGAGTAACAAAGCACCAAGGCAGTGGAACTCAATGACAAAGGGCTTGCGTCCCATTTGCTGTTCTGCAATTTATGCAGAATGTTATTTCTGGTGATGACTTTTCCATGCAACTTCTCAATATGTAGTTTATATGAGAGTGTTTGATCCAGTGTAATACCAAGGTAGACCCAATTGCTGTAATGTTCTAGCTTCACACCATCCCAAGTGATGTTCATTTGGTATTTAGTTTGATGATTTCTCAGATGGAATAAGCTGTCTGAGCATTAGTTGGGTTGGCTGAAAGGTGATTTTTCCACATAGTATTTTGACAATCTGGTTGTTGCAGCCTTTTGCGTCATCTTGATGGTATCAAAGTTCCTCTCCTATGTAGAGTTCCCAGGGTTTTATTTTATTTATTTATACATTTTTTTATACCGCCCCTTCCAGAGATCAATGGCGGTTTACAGATAACAAAAGTGTTAATAATAGGGGACTATTATTTTACAGAGAACATCATAGAACATTTTAACATTTAACTTTTAACAACAAAAACCGGTGGCATATAAGATGCCATGCCATATAACTATAACATTCATAACTGAAAGATGGCTATTTACATTAATGACAGACAAATGTGTTCATATGTTAGTTGATCAAGGAGGTATATGGCTGGGTAAGAAGGGGGTGTGAGCCTTAACTAAGTGGGATCAATGTATTGATGTTGTTCAGCGCTGATCTGTGAATTCTGAGTATTCTCATATAGAAGGCTGTGGAAGTGAAGAGTAAATAGGTTAGTTTTTAGGTCCTTTCTAAATAATTGAAGGTCTTTAATTTCTCTAAGTTCAATTGGAAGGTTGTTCCATAACATTGGGGCGAAGAAAGAGAAAGCAGTGTTACTTGTCTTCCGACTTGTCTTTCGGATAGTATCCGGGACTAGTAGCATGTGTAGGTTATCTCTTCTTCTTGACCTGTTGTCATGTGGGATGTCGATGAGTGTAGAAAGGAAAGACGGGGCTAGATTATTATAAATCTTGAATGTAGTAACCAAGATTTTATAGATAATCCTACATGAGAATGGGAGCCAGTGCAGCGCATAGAGAATAAGGGATATGTGGTCAGTTACTTTCGCTTGGTAGATGACCCTTGCTGTGACATTTTGGGCTAATTGCAAGGAGTGGAGGTTTTTCTTAGTGGTTCCCTGAAGAATGCCATTACAGTAATCTAAATGAGGTGTTATTAGTGTTTGGGCAACAGATCTGAAGTCAGTGCTATCTAATATCGGTCGAAGTTGTTGGATTGATCTTAATTTATAGTATATTGCTTTAACAGTTTGTTTTATGTGTTGAGTAAGACAAAGAGTTCTGTTGAGTGTGACTCCTAGATATTTGACCTCTTCTTTAACTGGTAGGGAGATCTTTCCGATTTTGATTTCTGATGGTGGGGTGAAGTTTGTGTTTCTAGTTGCAAATAATACTTCAGTCTTCTTAAAATTAATATTCATGTTCATTGATTTTAGCCATAATTCAGCTTCTATTAGACATCGGTATATGTTGTTATAATCTGGGTTGGAGACGTCAAAAGGTGAGTACAACATAATGTCATCTGCATATATGTGGTAATTTATCTTGTAGCGCTTGAATATAGCACAGATTGGTTGAAGGTAGAGATTAAACAACAGTGCTGAGAGGGCAGAGCCTTGTGGGATACCCTGTTCTTGTGGAAAAGGTGATGATGCGACTTGATCTATTTGTACATATTGGGTTCGGTTAGTAAAATAGGATATAAACCAGTCAAGGGTTTTACCCTTAATTCCTATTTGAAAGAGTCTGGAGATGAGTGTGGTATGGTTTACATTGTCAAAAGCGGAGGATATATCAAGGAAAATGAGAATGAAGGCTCTTTTGGTATTATCTATGCCTCTGATGATGGTGTCAAAAAGTGCTAGTAGGAGGGTTTCTACACCATGAAATGGGCGGAATCCATATTGATGCTCATCTAATGGAGCTGATGCATCTATGTGGTCTTGCAGTTGAATCTGTACCACCTTCTCGATGATCTTGGCGAGAAACGGAATGCTTGCAATGGGACGGTAAGAAGTTGGGTCATTGTTGTCCAGTGTTTTATTCTTTAGAAGTGGTTGTATTGCTGATCTTTTGAGTACATCTGTTAAGTAACCTTGTTGTAGTGATTGATTCACTATGTTCAGCAAGTCTGGGGCAAGTTCTGTTTTCGTTGCCTTTAACCATGCCACTGGGCAGGGATCTAGTAGAGAAGTTGTAGTATTTAGTTTGGAGATTGTCTGGAGCAGTTGTTTGTCTGTAATGGGGTGGAAGGACGTCCATTCAATGATGTTGTTATCTGGGGGAGGAAGGATGGCTGGAGTGAATTGGCTGTTTTGTTTCAGTTTATTCGCAAAATGGTCAGCTAGGGTTTGGGGATTAATAGAGATCTTGTGTGCATCATTAGTAGGGGATTTGGTCATAGATTTAACAATCTCAAATAGTTCCCTAGGACAATTTATGGCTTTTGATAATACTTTGGAATGATAGTGTTTTTTAGCAATATTAATCGCTTCTTTGTAGTCCTTGAGCAGTGAGAAATATTGTATTCTATGTTCTTGGGTTTTATTCCTTCTCCAGGTGTTTTCCATTTTCCTGAGACCTTTCCTTGGGTGTCACAAGTTCAGCTGTATACCATTTTTCATTTATTCTGGGGTGGTGGCGGCGTATCCGTGATGGAAGTGGCTCTGATGCAGATCTTATAATAGAATTCCAGTTTGATATTGCTTCATCAAGGTTAGTGGTGTATGGGTCTAATGTAGTGAGGACTGATTCGAGAAACACTTCCTTGTTGAATGAGCGAAACCTCTGTCCTTGGTATGCATTGTCATTATATATTCTGGTAGAAAGGAAGTAGTGGAAAGAGAACTGTATCATGAAGTGGTCAGACCAGGGGACCTGAGTTATGGAGGGTGGGACATATTGAGATGCTGTTGTGAAATGGGTTGGAATGAATATTAAGTCAAGGATGTTACCTTTGGTGTGAGTTGGCTGATTAATTGTTTGCTTAAATCCCATTTCTTCCATTGCATCTAAGAAGGATGATTCTTGGTTATTGGACAAAGAAGGTAGGTTAAAATCACCAAGCATAATAAGTGGCTTCCTCGCTGTTGAGCTGCAGGCTGATTCTAGAATGGTGGCTAAATTTTGATTGTTTTGAGTTGGAGGTCTATATATCAGGCATATTGCTATGTCCTTGTTTTCAGTCTTAAGGATGTTTATGTCATTGTGGTTTTCACAAATAGTGGGAGATAAGTTGAGATTGTTTTTTGCCAAAATGAGGACTCCTCCTCCTCTTGTGCGATTTCTATTGCAGGTGAAAATCGAGTATCCTTGCACTTTTAAATGGTTTAACAGAACTAGGTCAGTCTCAGTTAGCCAAGTCTCGGTAACACATAGGAGGTCTGGGTTTTTGGTCTTGACTAGGTCGGTTATAAGTGGAGTTTTGTTTCTAACTGACCTAGCATTGATAAGGATGAAGGAAAGGTTGTCAGCATAGAGGAAACTACACGTTCCTGGATGTATTGGCTGATTGTTTTTATATATATTGTAGAGAATTGGAGCCAAGACATTGCTGTATGGCATGCAACATCAACTTTGCCTGCCTTGGAGTTCAATGAAAAGCCATCTGTTCATAAGGAGTGATTTGATGGTCTGTCTCAGAATGTAGTCTTTGGTCATGTCAAAGTCTGATGAGTTGATGGTATCTTATGCTGTTATGAGGGTTTTTCTTTTTTTTAATATTACTCTAGTTACCTTCTGAAAGCCATCCTCAATATGTTGCAAAAGACTCGTAATTTGTCCTGTGAACAATGTACCTGGTCAAAAGCCAAGCTTGTTCAGAAATCATCTTTTGTTTGATTGTAGGCTGTAACCTATTGAGTAATCGCTCATACCGTTTGTGTAGATGGCATAATAATGAGATTGCTCTAAAGTTCTCTGCTTCAGTGGGTTCTTTCCCAAGTTTTAGGAATGCAACAGCTTGTGCGTGACACCAAAGCTTCAGAATATAGTGCATCTGCAGGCAATTATGAAACAAGTTTAGTACTCACACCCTAGTTTTAGGACCAAAATTCTATATCTGTTCAAGTGCAGATATTGTTCAGTCTGGCAGCCTTGCCATTTTTTAGGAATTTAATGCATATTTCAACTTCAGATTTTGTGAATCAACTTCTTGCTTCCTTAGATGTCTGATTCTGAAGGTGCTGATTCTCAGTCTGGTTTGCAGAATTATTATAGTGTTGTTCTACCTTTGTCAGATTATTACTAAGTCTCCTTCATGCTGTTATGCATCATGTCAACACGTTCATTCTATTGCTGCCACTTCTTTCCCCTCACCTCACCTCTGAGAGAGCCAAAATGAGTTGGTAACTGGCTGTAATGGTGTGACATCTATAGATCTACCCAGATCCATGAAATGCATAAAATCATTGTCAGTGAATTCCACTATTTTAAACTCACATGGTCACATGGTGACCCTCCTTATCAAGGCCCGCCCAACCACTAACAAAACGGCAAGAAAGGAAAAGGACACCTGCAACAAAAATAAACAATAGAGAAGCAAGGAGTGAGGGAGCAAAATTAGCAGCAACAAACTTTTGCTAATTTTGCTCCCCCGCTCCTTGTTTCTCTGCTGTTTATTTTCCACCCAACCACTAGGCAAACTAGGCAGTTGCCTAGGGAAGCAGCTTATGGGAGGGGTGGGGAGTAAAGAGGCGTTACAGTCAAAGTAAAGCAATGGATCCTGGTGACCACACAAACGCAAGAGTCTTTAGTGAGTACTTTAATCTGCAGGAAGAATCGCGAACATGCAAATAATCAGTTTAACAATTGAGTTCAATATTCTAAATCTCGAGGGGGGGTGCTTGGGGTCTAAAATTTAATTGTGAGGGGATGCAAGGCTGAAGTTTTGCCTAGGGCATCTACAACATCCTACAAACACCCCCCACCCACAGATATTTGCGGACCACTTCCAAAACAAAACCAACGTAAAGAACTTTCGATAAGTCAATTTTCCAACAGACAACAGCACTGCTATTACCAAGCTATCATTTTTTAGTCCAAGCTCCACAGAGCACATTGAGGACATCATAAAAGGGATCAACACCACCACGTCTCCCAATGATCCATGCCCCATACACTGGATCAAGCTAGCTCGAGCAGACCTGAGTGCAACTATTGCCAGAATTGTACACTTCTCCCTTACCACGGGAGTTGTACCATCCGTCCTGAAGACCACCTCCATTAGACTATTTCTTCAAATAGTAAACTGGATCCATTCAACATAAGTTCCTATAGACCCATATCTATTCTCCCACTCTTGGCTAAGATAATCGAGAAAATAGTCCAGCAACAGATTCAACACCACATTGACACTCACACTCCACTCGACCCACAGCACCATGGGTTCAGACAACAGTACGGTGTTGAAACCCTCATGGCTACCCTCCTCAACAGACTAACATTAGGCATCGACAAAGTGAAGCAGGGATTCATCCTAATTTTCCTGGACATTGCCTCAGCATTCAACACCGTCAACCGAAAACCTATTGCTTTGTCATCTACAGGAGAAAGTACAAAGCTCAGCCCTGGACTGGTGCAGATCCTATTTAACAGGTCACAAACAACAGGTGCAAATAGGTGCTCAGTATCAGACACATACTTGCAAATGCAAGGAGTCCCACAGGGTTCATCTCTATCTGCCCTGTTCTTCAATATCTACATTCAGCCAATCTGCTCAATAATACAATCATGTGGCATATTATACCACATTTATGCTAATGATGTACTACTATATACCCCATTCTCTACGGACAAACCAGATTACACCAAGATAACAGAATGCTTCAGTGCATTTTCAGATTGGCTTCATACACACAACCTTAATGTGAACTGCAAGAAGACTGAAATGTTGTTCATAACAGAAAAACAGACCTTCACCCCACCTGCTTCTATTAGGGTAAAAGATGCTGAACTGACGAAAAAACAGGTAGTGCGCTATCTCAGAGTCACCCTGGACCAACGACTGAGTATGCAGATTCACATAAATAATGTTATCAAGGCAATATATCATACACCCACTTCTGGATGCAAAAGTCTTCCGCATCATATTCCAGGCACTATTCCTCTCGTACTTTGACTATGCCAATATCATACTCCATGGCCTACCAAGATGTACACTACAACCATTCCAAATGGCCATGAATGCTGCAGCTCGAACCTTGCATGGTGTATCCAGATATGAGCATGTCATGCCCATCAAGGCAATTACACTGGCTACCAATATCAAACCACTTGAAATATAAAACTTTATTGCTAACATTTAAAGTACGTACTACATAACCTGTCCGCAGATTCCCTCTTGGCTATCTTGCACTTGACTCCTAATAACAGAGTAAGGAGAACTGGAATGGCTAACACCATCATAATCCCTTCAGCAGTAACAAAAAGTACCCAAGCTGCTAAGAGCCGAGCATTCTCATTATGCACACCAACCCTATGTAACACTCTCCCATTTCCGATCTGAACAATTTCTGACATGTCAACCTTTAGAAAGTCAATAAAGACTCATCTGTTCCACCTCTACTACGAGTTGACCATGCAACATAACCATATATTACCATAGGCCTGCCAGTCTCATGGCACAGTCTACTCTCATGCTAAGCCCTTAGGAAACAGGTATCATTATGTAACATAGTTCTCTCAATTGCTATCCAAGTTGATACCCCTGTTCAATGTAAAACATTTATAGTTCCTGTTCTGTGTAAACCTCTCTGATGTCAAAAGAATGTGGTATATAAAATTCAATAAATAAATAACTCTAATACTCTTGCACTGGCCCAGTTCCTTATATTTCTGTTCTCTCAAATTCTTTTTTTTTAGTTCAATCATTTGATTATTTCAAAGAAAAGAAAAGAGAGAAACAAATAAACAAATACTATCATACCAATAAAATCCAGACCAGGTTATTCCGGAAAGAAAATTATAACACATCTCATTAAACTGAAAGACAAGGTCAATCAAAACTCAGTTTTTCTTTCTGGTCTCGTTCCCTAACATACAATCTTTAAATCATCATATAACTAGAGCTACCTAGAAAGACAAAACCCCTGAATCCCCATATACTGTCATAAAGAAAATGGAAGAAGAAAGGAAATCTCTCAAATTCTCTTAACCCTTTCCAGGCCGAGCCCAAAACTCTTGGGATCCAAAATTCTGACTAAATATTCCTATCAAATGGTATATAATACATGACAATAGCAGAAGGAAAATCACTATTAGAACATATTGAATAAGACGGGTACAATTTTCCTGAAATATGCAAAAATTAACCAGGCTGCTGTGGATTAAAAATTTAAAGTAGGCCTTGAAAGGGTTAATAAGGGCTTCAATGAGAGAATGAACAACATGAAGGCAGTCCTGTCTCATGTACTGCTGCAATGCAAAATCATCTGTTCTTTACTTGATTATCATTACTGAAGTCTTAGGAGATGAAAATAAAGTTGAACAGCCTTAACAGAGTTACCTATGATTCCTGCCCTCTCTAAAAACATAAGCAGATAGCTCCAACTAATCCTATTGAAAGTTTTCTCCACATCGAAGATATTGGCTATTTTATTGTGCATAGAAACCAATATTTTTTGGAGGTTAGGCACTGACTATTTCCCTCATATAAATCAGCCTGACTATCCTGGATAAGGTCTGTGAGAAAAAAGGTAAGATAAAAATTCAGTAGTAAGACCAAGTGATAAGATTCTCTCCTCAAAGGATCCTTATCCAGTTTTGGGATTATCGTAATCAAGGCTTCATTATCCAAATGGAAATTACCCCATCTGCAACAATACTGCAAATATTTTGCTCAGGGGGGAGCACATATTTTATCCTATAAAATCTTGTAAAATTCATTTCCAAATCCATCAGGACGCGGAGCTTTCAATACTTTAGTTATAATCATTGCCTGGAGTTCTTCCGTTGTTATAGGTGTATTCAGTATATCTAATTGTTTGGGGTTTATGCATAGCAGGCGAACCTCTTTAGGAAAACATGAGCCCAGGTTTCATCACCCTGAGCTCTAGCATAAAGTAGCTCATAATTGCCCTGAAAGACCTTACGTAATTGTTTCTGGGAACTGACTATTCTCTCCAGACTGTCCTATACTGCAAGCACATATCTATTGCCTCACCAGCTCTTAATGAGCAATGGCATCATTATTTCTGATTTATCCACACTAGAATTTGCCTGCTTATGCACTAAAGTATTAAGCATTACCTAGGAAGCCAACAAGTTGGCTTTGGTACCTGGAGATGGCTTGCTAGCAAATGTTTGCCTATCCTTGCACAACTGTAACTCCAATTGCAGCACACATTTACAGTATAAAAAAATGACAATGCAACTATATAACATTTGGTATATTTAACTGTGAACTATTTACAGTGTTTTGTGATTGTCTTGTTGAATCCTTATTACATTGTTTGTATCTGTTGAGTTGAATTGTGGGTTTATTACAGAAAGGGTTTATGGTGGGAGTGTATTTAGGTCAGAGGATATGTTATATTCTTCCTTGAAGAGGTGTTTTTTAAAATTCTTTCTGAAGTCTGACAGTTCTGAGAGTCCTCACAATGATGGTGGTAATTTAGTCCATAAGGATGGGGTAAATAGCATGAATGTTCTATTGCAGGTGGACTATTTGCTTTAAGCCAGATTCTGTCCCGGACGTACAAGCCCTCTGTATGCCCGGTCTGAACCGGAAGTACAGAGGGTGTTGCAATTCTGATCCTGCGGGGCACATCTAGCCCCGTGGGATCAGAATCGCGATCAGGCCTGTATGTGCAGGCCGGGACTGCAATTCAGCCTGGCCTGCACGTACAGGCCCTGCCTAACTAACTCAGTCAGGGCAGATCAATGGAGCCAGGGCGCCATGGTGTCCGGTTGCCATGGCACCATGGCTCCATTGAAGAGCCGCGATCCCCGGCCACCGACACAGCATCAATTTCCCTGCAGCCCGACCCCCGATCTGGCCTCCTAAGACCAGGGTCGGGCTGCAGGGTATGTCCTCACCCCCCCCCCCCCCCCGCCGCCTCATCCATGCCCCAGGACACCAATCCTTGACGTCTAGGAAGTTATTCCACCTCTTAGGTGGAATAACTTCCCCGTACAGGTCGCTGGCCCCGGACATACAGGGACGACATTAGAATGACCACTACTGCCTGCCCTAACTCCGCCCCCGATCCGTCCATTCCCCACCCCCAACTAACTTCCCTGTAAAACTAGCAGGGAAGTTAGCTGCCAGGAGGAAGGGGCACGAATTTGCAGGTCGGAATGACCCTGTTTTTGTCTTTTGCTGTGGAATGGTAAGCGAGTTGAGGATGGAGTTTCTTCGCAGTCTTTTGCTCTTTGTGTTTGAGATTAGAGGTTAGAGGCATGAAGCAGATTAATTGTGAAGAATTTTGAATATTGTGATGAGGATTTTGTATGGATCCTGGCCGAGATGGGTAGCTAGTGGAATTGTATCAGGATGGGGGTGATGTGTGATCGATAAGGGTCGCCACTAATTATTTGAGCTGCAGATTTTGGGCCATTTGTAGTAAGTGGAGAGTCTATTTAAGTAGGCCCTGGTAAATGATATTACAGAAATCTAGTACTGGTGTAATTGTTTGGCATACAGTTCGGAAAACGTCTGGGGTGAGTATTGGCTGGGGGTGTTTCAGGATCCTTAGTTTGTAGTAAACTGAGGTGGATATTCTTTTTATGTGAGGTTGGAATGATAATTGCTGATCTAATGTTACGCCCAAGTATTTTATCTCAGAATTCACCTTGATTTTTTTATCGCCAAGTTCTATTGTTGATGGTGGGACAAAGGATGGGTTTTTAGTGGTTACGTAGAGCGCTTCAGTCTTCTCCTGGTTGATGAGGAGGTTGTGTCTTCCAAGCCAGCCTTTTATCTCTATGAAGCACTTATGTAGGCTGTCAAGGTCTGGCAAGAGGAGATTAATGAGTTTGAAAAACATTATGTCATCTGCATAGATTTGATATAGGATTTTGTGTGTTTGGAAGATCTGACATAATGGTTGGATGTAGATACTGAATAGTAGGGCCGATAGACTAGATCCTTGGAGTACTCCTATATGCTGCGAGAATAAATTTGAGGTTGTCTTGCCAATCCGTACTTGCTGTTTCCGGGAATCTAGGTAGGAACGGATCCAGTTCAGGGTGGTATCATGTAGGCCGATTTCAAAGAGTCGTAATAGTTAGTGGTGCAAAAGGGAGTCAAAGGCAGCAGAGATGTCAAGGAAAATCAAGACAAATCCATTCTTGGTATGTTGCAAGCAGGTTGTAAGTGTGTTTAAGAGGGAGGTGAGTGTTTCAACCCCATGTGTCTGAAGTCATGTTGATGGGGGTCTAGGGCAGAGGTACTCAAATCCAGTCCTGGAGTGCCGCAAACCAGTCAGGTTTTCGGGATATCCCTAATGAATATGCATGAGATAGATTCAAATACAATGGAGGCCGTGCATGCAAATATATCTCATGCATATTCATTAGGGATATCCTGAAAACCTGACTGGTTTGTGGCCCTCCAGGACTGGATTTGAGTACCTCTGGTCTAGGGGGTGCATGTTTGTCGAAGTAGTCTTGAAGCTGTATTAGGACAATTTTCTCTGTTATTTTTGTGACTAGTGGGATACTAAATATTGGTCTGTCGGATGTGGGAGAGAATGGGTCAAGTTTTCAGCTTTTTAGGAGAGGTCAGATTGAGGTTTGCTTCAGCGCTGTAGGCATAAGGCCTAGAGAAAGTGAGGTATATATTATGGTCCTGAGGTATATACTAAGGTGTGACCTGGGTTGCCTTCACCCAGGTGATGGGGCACAGTCTAATGTGGAAGTTGTCGTGTTGAGGCTTTGTATTGTGTCCTCTATGCTTTTGACTGATGGCAGCTCGAATTGAGACCAAATTTTCTGTGGGTTGATGTCAGGGCTGGATGTCATTCAGGTTTGATCTGTTTGGAGTGCATGTAGCTGTTTAGACAGTAGGTAGGAAGCAGTCTTCTCCTGGGGGGATATCTTTTCTTGTGTGTTGTCCTTGTGGGGTTCTTTCATGGGTGTTTTTACAATTGAAAATAGTTCTCTTGGTTTGTTTGTTACCAAGTTGACCAGGTTAGCGTAGTATTCCCGTTTTCTATTTAGGGTTTCTGTGTTGTATATTGTAAGTTGTTCAGTGTAAGTGTTTTGGAGAAGAGGGTCGTTGGAATTTCTCCATTTTCGTTCGATTTGCTTTTCTGTTTCTGTAGAGATGTGGATAAACATGGGGCACTATTGCGGTGTTTTGGTGTTCTTTTCTTGGGGGTGCAAGTGCAGATAGGGCATCATTCCAGATTGATATCATTTTGTCAAGGTCCAAATTTGCTGAATTGATGAGGTCTACTTGTGGGGTAACTGCGTCGATGAATTCTTCATTGTTGAATTCTCGGAACCTCCGGGTCATAAGTAGTATGCTTTTCTGCTTAATTTGCTGAGATGTGGTATGGATAGGGAAAATAATAGCAGCATGGTCAGACCAAGCGACAGGAAGGATTATGTGTGGATATTGTTGGGGGTTGGGGAGTAGATTTGAAGGTATGAACACTAAGTCAAGCACATTTCCTTGCTTGTGAGTTGTCTGTCCTTCATTTTGTTGTAAAAGCTATTACTTCCCCTTGTAATACCACTTTTGATGTTTCCCAAAACAGGTCTGAGGTCTCTATGTATGCTCACTAATCTTCTCAAAATCTTCCCATTTCTGGCGCAAACACTCTTGAAATCCATGATCTCCATATAATTACAAAGGAAACCTCCACTGTCTTTGTGGCTTTCCCTATTCCCCCCAAGCCACATCAATCCAGATCAAAGCCTGATTGGAAATCTCACTTGGACCTATTTCCAATACGCTGATAAAAAGTCTACTGACTACCAGAAAGCCAGCAAATATTGGCATGGTGTTGTGTGCCTTCAGGAGATGAGTGTAATCTAATTTTTGGGGAAAAAGAATCCTCCATGCATCCAAGAGATCATACCTTTCACATAAAGTAGTGATCTCTCAAAGTTGCATTGTCCTACTTTCCTGAGCCAGTGTAGACCTGTCCAAAATGTTCTATAAAACACAATTAAAATTCTCCCATCCCACAATTAGATCCCTGGTGTCAAAAGAGCTAAGGGAGCACAGCAATGAAGGAAAGAATATGGGTCATAACTCTTTAGCTTCCCATGTTCCTGACCAGTTAAATGCATCTCCTGAAGCAAGGCTATATTTGCCTTATGATTCCAAAGAACCTGTAGAACTTTATATCATTTGAAATGTGAACGCAAACCATACCTATTCCAACAGGGCGACTCAAGGCAATCTGCTGCCTAAGGCGAGGGATGAGATGGTGCCCCCCCCCCCCGAAGTGGGGGTGGGGGGATCTTTCTCAAAACTCCAGTCAGGGACTGAACCAAACCTAAAAGCTGATTAGATAATGTGGAGCAAATGCAAGATGTTCACACACCAAGGAACTAAAAGAAAGAGCGAGAACCACAGTAGAGTATAACTCCAAATTATAATTCATTTGTATTTTGTTGTAATAAACTGTGTTATGGTGCTTGATTTTTCTTTTTTGAACATATATTTTGCATTCACAGAACCCCTTCCTCAACAATGGGTGCAGAGCAGAGGTAGGACATTGACCCATAGAACTCAATATATTTAAAAAAAATCTGATTCTGGCCATCTGACCACAATAAACATTCTCCAGTACTAGGCATATTGGGAACTACACTACCATTAAGAACATAAGATATGCCATACTGGGTCAGACCAAGGTCCATCAAGCCCAGTATCCTGTTTCCAACAGTGGCCAATCTAGGTCATACGTACCTAGCAGTTTCCCCAAAAGACAAAGGTTCCACAATGCTTGTACTCGGTCAAGCATTGATATCCTGGGTTCCTTCTTAATGATGGCTTATGGACCTTTCCTCCAGGAAACTTGTCCAAACCTTTTTTAAACCCAGCTACACTAACAGCCTTTACTACATCCTCCGGTAACAAATTCTAGAGTTTGATTACACATTTTATCATAGTCTCCCTTTCGAAAGTTAAAAGGTAGTACTGTGGATTTCCTTACTATACCTCCTCCACTAATTAAATCAAAGGCAATCATGCTATGATCACTTTGCAGGATCATAGGTGTCCTGCAAAGGTGCATTTACCAACAGGTTTTCACTGGCGGTAAAGTCCTGGCATTACTGTTCCAGCGTTAGTGTAGCATGGGCTTCTCCCCGCGCGACTCCCCACCCATTGACCCCTACTCTCTGCCTTCTCTCCACCTTCTGGGACATTTACTGCTTCCGGTAACATTACTGCATGTTAACATTACCGATGCTACATTACCATGATTTAGTAAACATGCCCCATAGTCTTAAAATGGGCCTGCACCTTAATGTAAAGAAAACAAAGATCCTGACAACTGGCAAAATCAGTTAGTTCATTCTTGATGGAGAAGAAATTGAAATAGTTGACAACTTTAACCTACTTGGATCAACTGTCAATAAAGAAACAGTCAGTCAAGAAATGAGATGATGCATTGCTCTTGGCAGAATGGCTAAGAAGGACCTACACAATATTCTCAAGAGCAGAGATGTCTGTCTCCATACAAAGGTTCAGCTTGTTCAAGCCATGGTATTTTCAATAACATCGAATGAATGCAAAAGTTATACAGTAAAAAAGGTAGACATGAAGAAAATTGATGCCTTTGAATTATGCCTGTGAACTGCGTATACCATGGACTGCCCGAAGAACAAACCAGCCAGTACTAGAGGAGATCAAACCTAAGTTTTCTTTTGAAGCTCGGATGACAAGACTTTGACTTTCATACTTTGGACAAATCATGCGAAGAGAGAGATCATTAGAGAAAGACATCATGCTTGGCAAGGTAAAAGGTCAACACAAAAGAGGAAGGCCAACAATGAGATGAATCGATACAATAACAGCAGCAATGGGTGCCACTCCATCAACAATAAGTCGCTTGACTGAAGTCCGAACACAGTTTAGGACAACCATCCAGGGGGTCACCATGGGTCAACACTGACTCGACAGCACTTAACAACAAAATTCATTCATATGGAACACTCCCAGACTCACCAATAAAACTCTTGCAACAATGAATACAGAACATAAGTAGAATGTTTCAGTTACAACCCAACATACTATAGTGATTCTATTCAAATTGTGGTGTCCCATCAATGACAACATGACAAACGCCTTCCACTGCCAGACGTTGTATGTAGTAACACAAAACCTTATGAATGAACACTCAAAAACATACCATACCATATCAGCATCAAGCCCAAGAACTGTAATTACGCCAGCTCTACTGAAATGTCAGCATTGCAACTAGTCTAGAGCACCAATCTGAACTACTACAGAACTACACCAAACCTACATGTTAAAAGAATGCCTCACTTCAGCTGCACATGGAAAATAGTCCATATTCTAGTAAAGAATAAGAAACTACAAATTAGAAACAAATGTGCAGAGAAAAAATGAGATAGAAACTCCAAAAACAGACTGTGAGCTGTGGAACACTGAAGAAAGAGAACCAGAAATGAATTCCCTCCTAAACTATAAGGAATACACATTTTCAAAACTGACATATTTCATTATAAAAACCGGCATTCTTTTGTATCTTTATTTTCTGATCATTTTATTTTTCTAACTGGGTTGGTCCTGGTCTTTATCATGTCCTCTTATTGTTTTTTACTAAACCCTGTTAAGAGTTTACACTTAACATGCGTTACCAACACCCGTTAAGTGCAAATTCTCCATGATATCTGTCGGGGGTATGACCAGCAGCTAACTTGCACTGGAGTACCATAATGAGCAGCAAAATAATGTGGGGCACCTAATGCCACCTATAGAGGTGCCATTAGGTGAGGCCATGCTACATGCCATGGTAACTGCACTCACATGCTACTGTGTTGACCACAGGCTCACTCTGCCTCTAGCCATCCACTGTGCACAGCAGCATGTGAGTGTCAGTTAACATGTTTCAGTGGTTGGTTGCTGGTCTGCCCATGCATTAAAGTTCACTGTGGTCAAGCCTTCAGTGCTACACTGCAGTTCATGGCTTCCACCCAGCTCTGACACAACTTCTGGTTTTTGAAGGGGGCGGAAGCAGCAGGGCCTGGAAGCCACTAACTTCAGCACAGCGCCAGAGGTTCAAGGTAAGTGTTGCATTACAGTTTGAAAGCCATTGCTGCTACTGCAAGCTCCGGAGAGGAGTGGCAGCAGTAGCAATGGGTGGCCCTGTAGGGCTGACGCTCTAGGCACCTACCTAATATACCAATGGTATTGCCAGCTAAAACATGCGTTGACTGTTAGCAGTGTTTAGTAGAAGGGCCCCCATGTTCTTTTGCAGGATCTCATTTCCATTTTCTCTTTCTTCACTCTCACCGTCTTCTTCCCTACATCTCTCTCTAATGCCGATTCTTCTAGTTTGTTTTTTTTCTCCATTCTCTTATCTGTCATTTTACCTTACTATAGCTATATTTGATTCCTCCTTGTCTTTCTGCCTCTGGTTTCCATTCTCCCTGTTTTCATCTTATACCTGCTTATAAGCTTTCCATTTCCATTCATACCTCTCCCTTTCAACTTTTCCCTGGATATGATCTGGTTTCTTCCCTCCACCCCTCACACAATGGCTGCTCCCTCTCCCTTTTCATGTCCCACTTCTGCCTTTCTCCCAAACTGACCCCAGCATTTGCCCCCTTTCAGCTCCCCAGCTCCTTTTCAGCCCCCTTCCAGTCCCATCCTAGTCCTCCCCAGTTCTAGACCCTAGTCCAGAATCAGCCCCTTCCCATTTCAGCCCCCCGATGCAGCATCGGTTGTAGCCCCTTTCCAGTCTCTCTGACTCAGCATCAGCCCATTTCCAGTCCCAGCCTCCCAGCATCATCCCCCTTCCAGTCCCAGCCCCTCCAACATCAGTTCTCTTTCAGTCCCAATCCATACCCCAAAGCATCATCACCTTTCCAGTCCCAGCCCCCCCTAGCATCAGTTCCAGCCAGTCACCTCCTCTCCAGAAGTTTTCTTCGAGCCACAGTCCCCCCACCCCCTCAAGCATTGTCCCAGCTCCCTCAGCATCAGTTCCAGCCAGTCACCTCTTCTCCAGGAGTTCTCTTCCAGTCTCAGCTTCTCTCCCCAGCATCAATCCCAGCCCTCCCACTAGCATCAGTCCCAGCTAGTCACCTCCTCTCTAGCAGTCTTCTTCCAGTCCCAGTTCCAGCCATTCACCACCACTCCCTCTCCCCTCCCACCGCCGCTGTATTGATGACTTAAACAGCGGCAGGGACCTAGTCTTCTAAACTGCAGGAATCACAAAGACCCTGCACTTTTTGGGTTTTTTAAAGCCAGAGGTTTGCCGCTGCTGACACAACCATGGGAAAATTAGCAGTGGTAGTAGTGGCGACAAAAAGCGGAGGGTCTTTGTGACTTCTAAGGCTTGGAAGACTGGGCCAGTCCTACACCCCTCTGATGCATGCTTTTGCACCAGAGGGAAGATGGGACTGGCAGGGCCTTCCAAATACACAGAAGTCACAAAGACCCATGCATTTTTTTGAGGGGGGGAGGTTTAGTGCTGATAGCTGTTACAGATTCGGGAAAAGAAATGATGGTGGTGGTGGGTGGGGGAAGTAGCAGGAAGTCAGATGCTGGACATGTGTTGAGGAACGGAGGACAGATGCAGGACATGAAATGAGGAGGGAGCAGAGGTAGATGCTGGACAGGAAGTGAGAAAGAGAGGGCAGAGGGCAGATGCTGGACATGATGTGGGATGGGGAGGGCGGAGAGCAAATGCTGGATATCAAGTAGGTAGGTGAAGGGCAGATGCTGCACACTGGATGGGGTGGAGGGTAGATGCTGGACAACAGATGGGGGCATAGGAGTGTGGACAGTACATGCTGGACAGAGTGGAAGGCAGATGGTGGACTTAGATAGAGAACAGGGGTTGGATGGGGTGAGTCATAAGGAGATGGTGGGTAGATGGTGGATATGAGATGGAGGGGCAGAGAGCAGATGCTGGACATGTGCTAGGGGGCATGGAGGGATTGAGGGCAGATGCTGGGCATGTGGTATAGTGCATGGGATGGAGGGCACATGCTAGACATAGGGCGGGGTGAAAAGGCAGATAGTGGACATGGGGAGGAGAGCACCGGCTGGACACAGGGTGGGAGAAAGGGTAGATGCTGGACATGAAGTGGAGGGGGGGGGCAGAAGGCAGATGCTGGACACTGAAAAGGGAGGTAGAGGACACATGCTGCACATGAGATGGGGTGGAGGGCAGATGCTGGGCATGGGTGGTGGGTATGATGGATGGAGGGCAGAGGCTGGACAAGGGATAAGGGTGGAGAGCAGATGCTAAACATGGGTGGGCAGAGATAGAGCGAGACGAGACTCTGGACATGGGTTGGGAGGAGAGAGAGAGAGAGAGAGGGAGGGGATGTTAGCTACAGGGTGTGAGGAGATGCTGGCCATAGTAGGGGGGGGAGATGGGGATATGCTAGACACAGGGTGAGGGAATAGCAGCAGATTTATAATTGTCTTAAAAATACTGGAAAGGAACTACAAATCCGAAAGGAAAGAGATAGGGAGAAAAAAAGTAGAACTAGATAGATGACAAGCAAACATTGCAAGCTGCAGACAAGGAGGTTACGAGTTACGAGTTGCGTGTTGCAGGTGTTGGCCCACTATCACACTGTGTACTTGCCATCTTGAAATGCCTCATTAAACAAGTATGTTTTTAATGTAGATTTAAAACATTTATAAGAAGGTTCTCTGCAGGGCTAGCCCATCCACTAGGCGAGATAGGCGGACGCTTAGGGTGGCCTGCCTGGGTGGGCGGGCAGCACACATTGGCAGCTGCACCGCCCCCCCCCCCCCCAGCTGCTGCAGATTCCATTTAGGGGGAGGCGGGCAGCGGCAGTATTTCCAAAAGCAGTGGCAAAAAGCCGCCACTTTTGGAAATACTGCTACTGCCTCCTTCTTCTCCCAAGATGGAATCGGCAGCAGCTTGGAAGGGTGGAAGAAGCAGGGGGGGCTAACGGCAGCTGGGAGGGGCAGCAAGGCCAGGGTTTCTGCCTAGGGTGGCAGGAACCCTTGGGCCGGCCCTAGTTCTGTGTGCAGGGCATTACAGAGAAAAGAGGCTATGAAAAAGAAAGCTGTGCATCTGGTAGTCTCTAATCTGGCACAGGTCGATTGTCGTGGATTGAGCACAAGGCTGCTAGGTCATGGAAGGAGATCAAGGAGGATAGATAGATAGGAGTATCTGTGTGGGACAGGGTGAGGATTCTGTAATTGATGTGATGGCGGATAGGGAGCCAGTGTTGCTAGAATAAGAGCGGAGTAATGTGGTCGAATTTGCTAGCATGACAGAGGATACGGACTGTGGGGTTTTGTATGGTTTGCAATCTTTTCAACTCCGATTCGAATAGACCTGCATAGATGGAATTACAGTAGTCTATACAGGAAATAATGTAGCTAAGTGCAAGTGTAGGTTGTGCCATAGAATCCAGAAAGGGACAAAGAGCCCGAAACTGACAAAGTGCGTGAAACAAAGATTGGACTTTCTGATTGACCTGCCTTTTGAAGGATAATTCAGAGTCTAGAAAAACACCAAGCTACTTCAGATATGGAGAGACCTGAACAGGGTGACCATCGAGGATGGGGGAAAGTGAAAAGGTTGAGGTACTGCTAGTGAGCCAGGAGGCAAAGGTATGTGATGTTAAGTCTCAACTGGTTCTCTCTCAACCATGTAAACATGCTATCAAAACATCTATTGAGTGCAGAGAGATTAGGTGACTGAGAGTTGGTAAAGGCTGCCAGGCGTATATCATCCTCATAGTGTAGGCTGTGATGGGAGACTTGTGGATAAGGAGTGTAAGTGGACCTAGGAAGATATTAAATAGAAGGGGGCCAGTATGTAGCCCTGGGGGACCCCGCAAGTTAATGGACGTGAACCAGATGAATGGGACCCAAATGATACAGAGTAGGTTTGGCAGGACAGAAAAGAGGAAAACCAGGAGAGGACAGTATCGCGGATGCTGATAGCGGCCAAACAGGACAGCAAGATGGAGTGGTTGATTAGGTTAAAGACTGCGGATAGATCAAGAGATACAGCTAAGACAATTTTTCCATTATCCAGGGCTCCGTGCACTTCACTGAGTAGGGATGTCAAGATGGTTTTCTGTACTATGCTCTGGTCGAAAACCTGACTGTCAGGGATGGAGAGTTATTTTTTTTCTAAGTGATTCCAAAGTTGAGATGAGGGGAGAGGGAAAGGAGGAGACAGTGGAAAGGGTAGGTGACAAGGGGAGAGGTGCTGGAAATGGAGGTGGGGAAGAAAGAGGAGAGTTATGTGACTGGGGAATAAGTGGCTGGGGCAGGATAGAGAAATGAGGAGTGAGAGGACTGTGTTAAAGGTTGAAAAGAGGTAATTAGATGCAGTACAAAAATAAAAAGGAAGATTGAGGACTGGATGATAAGAAGGAGAAGTGAAATCTGAATTGATAGAGAAAAAGGAAAGATCAATGTTGGAAGTTAAGTGGCAGTTGGACTGGATACCCTACAGGGTGAGCTAAGAGTAGACAGAGGAAAGCAGAAACCAGAGGCTGAGATCAAAACGATTAGAGAATAAAATAGCCAGGCAGCAAAGGTAGAAAAATGAATTCTATTTTTAATTTAGTCATTAGAATATGCCTGTCTTTGGAATTTACATGTTATATCTTTATACTTTGCACAATGCAGAGGCATCTGTATCTTTTTCTCTTTCTCTGGTATTGTATTGCATGAAGAGTCTACCTAATTTTATTTTTAGTTTATGGTAATTTAGTCTATCATTGGTGAAGCTCTGTCTATATTTTGAGTGTGTGAGGTCAAATATTCTATTGACATGGAGTTTCTATGTAGGGCCTTTATATGTTCGAAAATAAAAGGCAAGGATCATAACTCATGTTATAACATCAGAATAAAATTAGCCGTGGTTCTCTTTGCATCCCTTTGTTTTTGCAGAATATATATGTGTATTTAATATCATGCCTGTGCAGTGTCAGGGGTAGTATGCTTTATATTAGATTCCCAGGCTACATAATTAAACTGCTATAATTTTTGCTGCAAATAAACAGCATTGCAAAGTTAAAATATATCTATATCTATATTTGCTTTCTTTATTCTTGGGATAGCCACCTGACCAGTGGTCTGAATTAGGGGACCCCCCTGGTTCCTGCCTAATGCTCAAGGGAGGCCTCTCCATTTTGTGTGGTGTCGGAGGGGGGGGGGGGGGGACGACACCAGCTTATCTTTAGCCTCAGGCAGCAGATTGTCTTGAGCCACCCCTGCATGATCTAATTAGCAGTACTGGAGGCACTCACAGAGTGGTGTTTTAGACCAGGGAACCTCTTAGAAAAGATTCCCAGAGCACATGACTCAATATTCAATTGGGGGGGAGAATGAAGCAGCCTAGGGCCCCCAGTCCCCTCCCCATTTTCATTTGCTGGATGCGAGAGCAGTCTCCTAATCCTCCCTCCCCCCCCCCCCCTCCTCACTCCCCCCCCTGCTGTCTCATTACCTGGCTGGATTAAGGTGGGAGTAGTGGTGAGCAGTATCAGAAAAAGAGAGGATGACTCGTGCATTCTTTTACAACAATTTGAGCTACCACTGCCTTCAACAGCACACAGGAATGAAAAATATGTTAGGCCAAAAAAAAAACAGCGAGAAAAAAAATCCACAGTGCAGTGAGGAAGCTTTGTGGTTGTACTGTTGCTGTAGAAACATGTGTGCATGCATGTGCTTGGCTGTCTATGCATCTGTTTAAAGCTGCAGCTGCCCTCAGTGGAGG
The DNA here is from genome assembly GCA_033557465.1 of Ichthyophis bannanicus. Taxonomy (NCBI): domain Eukaryota; kingdom Metazoa; phylum Chordata; class Amphibia; order Gymnophiona; family Ichthyophiidae; genus Ichthyophis; species Ichthyophis bannanicus. The sequence goes on along the minus strand of CM066032.1, from coordinate 787,285,989 downwards.
TGTGTGCCAAGCCTAATCATCTGTGAAACAGAGCTGGCCTTGTTGGGGGGGATTTGGGAGGGGGGTCTAATTAAGGTTACCAGACTTTTTTGCAGGCAAATCTGAGACACATTAATTGGGGTCGGAATAGAAGGGGCACCTTAGATCCAGGTTTGAGCAACAAGGTGTGGAGGAGGGAAGAGTGCTCCCCTACCCCTCCACATGCATCCCATGATGGCAACAATATCACTTCCAAGCAGACAAATCAAGAGAGAACTAGAAAGAGTGATGCATTGTCCCCATTCTGCGCAAAAGAACATGGATGTAAATTCTAAAACTGACAGAGTCAAATTATAATGAAAATAATTATTTTTTCTACCTCCTGTCCCCTTGCTGGAATCAGGGACAGGAGGCTGCCAGACACAGCTCAGGGACACAGCTCTAAAATCGGGAACAAGCCCTAAAAATTGGGGCCATCTGGTAACCTTAGGTCTAATTTCACTATACAAGGATGGGGAACATGCCCTTCAGGGCTCCTCTTTCCCGGAGCTTACTCCAAAGTACTGCTTTACATTGAGGAGACGGAGATCAGGCCATCAACCCCTTGGGCTCTGCACTTAATATCTTGATCTAGTGTCAAGGACGAAGTGGAGGGGGATCCGTTTCAAAAATCTTGGGTCAGTGACATCAGGGAGAAAGAGAGAAACAGTGAGAGAAAGAATAAGCTGAGTCAGTGAGAGGAGAGAGGCAGGTATATTAGGGAGGTGTGGCAGAATCTGACTTCATTTTCTAGTACTGCTCCTACCCTCAATTACAATAAACAGTAACCAACAGATTCTTGCAGAAGGCCAGGGTTGAGTACCCTCTTCACACACACAAAGAGTTCAGATAGTGCATCCTCCTCACACCTGTATGGAGGACAGGCTGAGTACCCTCCTCACTCCCATACAGGCTCCATCTGAGCACCTCGACCTGCACTTACTCCAGGCTTCACATCTACTTCACAACCACAAATGGCTGCCTGCACAGATCCCGGGATGATCATCATCTCACACCTGTACAAAGCCCATACTTCACTACCACAGAGAGATAGGGCTGAGCACCCTCTTCCCACCACATGGGCTTCGGACTGAACAACCCAGGACCCAAGCTGAATATCTGCCTCACAAACACACAGATCCCTGGCTTGGAACTCACTTAAAGCCACAGACAGCACATCTTCTCACACTTACAAAGGCCCCAGGCTAAGCACCATCATACACGCTCGAGAATCTGGGTTTCACACTGTCTTCACAAACACAGACTGAGCACCTTCCATTCGTTCACACATATATAGCCATGGTTGAATACCTGCCTCATATACCGTATGTACAGAACTAGGCAGTGTATGCTACTATTATTACTACTAATTCTACTTATCATTTGTATAGCACTACAAGGTGTATGCAACGCTGTACATATAGATGTAAGACAGTCCCTGTCCATCAGAGCTTACAATCTAATCAACATGAAGAACATCAGAGAACTGGGAAACAGAGCAGGCAAGATACATATAAGTAGTAAACAAGAGTGAGGAGCATCAGAATCCATAAGCAACTTCAGATGTAAGTTTTTAGCCTGGATTTGAATAGGGCTATAGAAAGACCCTGACAAGGGGAGGAGTGGGCCTAGTGGTTGAGGCAAGTTACCTCAGGCCAGAGAGCCAGGGGTTCAAATCCTGCTAGAGGACAGCAACTTGTAGCCTTGGGCAAGCCACCCTGTTGCCTCAGGTGAAAACAGATTGTAAGTCCCTTTGGGGACAAGAGAAAAATATATATATGGTACCTGAATGCACACTGCTCTGACTGGTAGAAAAGCAGTATATAAGCCTAGATAAATAAATGACAAACTGTCTCAAGTAGTTTGTTCCAGGCATATGGAGTTGGCAGTTCCAAAAAGGGCACAGATAAAACCCAGACTGAGGACCTCTGTCCAGTTTTGGATTGAGACCTCCTCCCTTTATCAGAAGAAAGCCTGAACTGAGAAATCTTTAACATCTGAGCAGAACCCATCTGAGCCCCCCCACCTCACACTCAAATAAAATTCAAGCTATCAGAACATCCCTTCACACCCTTAAAAAATTTTGGGACAAGTATCCCCTTCGCATTCACACAGAACCCAGCTGAGCACCACTTCATACTGGGGTTGACTATTTCCTCACAAGGGTTGACCCTTAATCCATAGCTGCACAGAGCCCAGTTCAGCATCCCCTTATATCCACACCTTTACACCAGTACAAAGCCCAGCTAACCACCCACTTTACACCTTCACAGAGCATGTCACATTCAGAGAGAGCCTGAGAGTAAACATCTGCTTCACACTTATAAAGATCCTAGACCGAGTGAGTACCTCTCAAAACTGTACAGAACCCAGTCTGAGCACCCAATTCACACCACACAAAGCTAGGACTGAATACCTTTATCATGCCTGCTTAGAAACTGGGCTTTGTACACATCACCCTTTTTTAAGTGCTGTCAAGCAAACCCCTAGGTTTTCTCAGCAACACATGACTGGAAGTAGATTGCCAGGCCTTTTCTTTCAGGGCAATGGAGGGTAAAGTGACTTGCCCAAGGAGCACCAGTGGGAATCAAACTCAGATCATCTGGGTGTTAGGCTAGTTCTCTAACCACTAGGCTACTCCTCCACTTTGTGGTGTGCATGTCTGCTCACATATGCACAAAGCCATGCTATGCTCCCTCTCACACCAAAATAGAGTCTGGAATGAGCACCTTCCCCACATGTGTACAAAGCACAAGCCAGAAAGAGCCCAGTTTGAGCACCCGTCACATCCACACAGAGCATGGGCTGTGCATCCACTTTACACTTGCATAGAGCTTGGGCTAACACCTGCTTACCTCCATACAGAGTTTGTGCTAAGCATCCTGTCATACCATCACAGAGTTCAAGCTAAGCGCCCTCACTCTTATTCAGAGCCTGGGTTGAGCATCTCCTCACACCTAAACAGAGCCTGGGCTGAGTGTCCTCTTGTATCTGTACAGAGCTCCAGCTGAACACTTGCCTTTTACAGTGAGAGAGATGTTCTGAACACAGTACCGGTTAGAGAGGAAGTGTGGATGGAATGATGCAGCAGAATGGCGAGAAGCCGCAGAGACATGCTGTGGGAGTCAGGATGCCGTGCCTCTGCTCGATGTGCATGTATGTGAGAATACAAGGGAGTGCATCTGAGAAGCTGTCTATGTATATTTACCTTTCTTTATTTGCACCTGTATACAGGCATGTGTTCCAGGTTCTTTCTGCCCATGTTTGCACAGGTACTACTATGCACCTACTTATGCACCTCTATATATGCGTATCGGTGTGTTTGTATAGCAGTGTGCCTGTGTGTGGGTGTGTGAGTGTTTGCTGTGTTACAACCAGTTGTTCTTCATGTACTCTGCTGCATCTCCTTTACAGATAATAAAGCACTCTCGGAAGCATCTGGACAGAGAAGCCAAATTATGCTTTTCCCTGAATACAGACTCAGATAGCAGAGGGGGCCCATACCATTTCTCATCTCATTAATGCTGCTCATGTAGTGAGCATGCTGTCAGTGATTCATCCAAGCCCGTCCTTCCTCTGGTAATAGCCATGCGGGCCCCAGCAGCAGCATGAATTAGCTGCAAGGAAACCTCCCTACAAACTGTCCTAAGTAAAGTTTAACCAGGAGAACAAAGGAGACCCAGGGATCTGGTACAGGAAGAGCTAATTCAGTAACCCCCTATAGCCTCCTACAGAAGACAGCAGGTAGTTACAGCTTCAGGTGAGAGGCTGAGGATTACAGTGAGCAAAGAGAGAAAGACAGAGAATGCAGAGTGTTAGGCACCTTCCTTCTGCATTTCTCCTCACCCATTTCTATTTGCTTTTCACACTGTTTTGGAAACCCTCCCTCTCCCAGATTGGGACGGAAGGTAATTTGCCTCCTCCCACCCTGTTATAGATACAGAGCGTCCGTCTGTCCTATACTGCCTCCCTAACTATGTGTCCAGGCGCTGTTCACTCACCCGTCCCCGAGGAGCATGAGCCCCATACAGAAGCAGGCATGGCTGAGGTCCAGAAAGCTCAGCGTGACCCTCATGCTGCTGGCTTCTCTTCCCTCCTCTCCAACTGTTATCCAGAGCTCTTTCCAAGGTGTCCTCCAGCAGTGGAGAAGGAAACGGTATTCATTCTCCTGGCTGTGCCCGGGGGAGGCAGAATGCCACACGGCATCAGCACGCTTCTACCTGTGGGGGTGCAGAGAAGTGCAAAGGTGGCTCCCAGCCCCAGAAATCCTTTCTGCACCCCTTTCTCCTCTTCTGAAGGACTCAGTCCAAGCATATATATGTCCCCTGCGCTGGGGGTTTACAGCACATGAGGAAGGAACAAGGCCAGGTTATCACTCGGTGCTCCCCCAAGCCCCGAAACACTGAGATGGAAAAGAGAAATCTCTGCAAGCAGAACTGATTATGAAGTCTTAGAGATTTTCTGTCTGCACAAGCAGTTATGGAAATCAAGAATTTTGGACAAGTTTAAAAAATGACACCGCCTTCTTGCCTACAGCAGGCTGACACCTTTTCGAGTCAGGGGAGATAAGGGGGAATGAGCAGAGCAAGAATCAGATTGCTTGCAAAATCTTCTGTGTCCTCGCGCTTGATGTGGGTGAACAGTGTGTGATCCATGCACCAGCACACACGTAATATTCCCTCCTGGTGATCCTGGGGAGAGGCTGAAGGGTAGGAAATTCTTCAGACATAGGCTGCGCCCTCCCCCAGGTAGGCTGGAAGCTCTCAGGGGAGCCAGCAAGTCAATCAGCAGGGGGTGGAAAGGCTTGTGCTCAATTTTTTAATATCTTTTTTTTCCCACAAACTGCTACCTCAGTCTGAAATGTTCCCTTAAGCAATCAAACAGAACAAAACTTGCCGCTTTCCTGGCAAAAGCCCCATATTTCTTTCCCCTATGCCCCAGGGACTTGGGTGGGTGGGTGCTGCATGTTCTAGCATAGAAATGCAGCACAGTATCTGGTCCAAAATAGCTTTTTGGGGCTTGGTCTTAATTTTTCCATCAAAGCAGAATTCTACAGTGACAATTTATTTATTATTTTGTGAAAGACATAATCTCCCTTCAGAGGTGTGGAATTCCTTAGCTTGTGCAGAAGAGCTGCTGTTCATGGAGATGCCAGCCTCAAATGCTACAAAGGGCAAGTAGATCATTGTGATTCTCCTCTGCTCTCCGATCTTCGGAGGGTAGGAGGATTGATACCACAGAGATTTGGAAGTCCTTGCTTTGCCTCACCAGCTGAATTCTTGTTGGCACTGAGTTTTGTGTCCATCTTGGAAGAGGGGACACTGGATATCAAATGACTTTCAAGAGTACCAATCACACAGAAGTATATCCTGGGCACAGATGCTCTTTGACCTGCCCTCTTCAACCGTGAAGGTTCAGGCAGGCACACTGAGCAGGGTCTCTGCTGCATATCTCTCTTAGAAAGAATAAGTGTTCTTCCCAACAATAACTCTGTTCATGGCCTTTGCCACCCTAGTTAGAGGAATGGTTTGAGGGATCACGGTTTTAGATTGTTAAAGTATGTGTTATATTTGCTAAGGTTTTAATATTTAAGTTATGAATGTAAATGTGTTACTATATTTTTTTATGCACTGAATTGGAGTAGAGGAGTAGTCTAGTGGTTTGCACAGTAGTCTGATAACTAAACAGGCTAGAGCTCGAATTCTACTGGTCCTCCTTGTTCCTTTAGGCAAGTCACTTAACTCTCAGGTGCAATCTTAGATTATAAACCCCCTAGGGACAGGGAAATGCCTATAGTGGCAGTTTGAACTACTATAGCTAAATAAATCAAATGTAACATAGTAGGTGCCAGCAGATAAAGACCAAAATGAACCATTTAGTAAGATGGTTAGGGATGTTTTTTTATTTTTGGGAATCTTGTACTATATCATTCATAGACAATTTGATCTGAGTCAGTGTTTTGTGTGCAGCAGAGCACCTACCTTATTGTGACCTATTGAAAGTCATCCCTTGAGGCAGGTGTTTGTGAAAACCTTCCTGGCCCAGGAATTGGGTGCTGGGTTAATAACCAGGACCGTACCTAGCCCTGTGCGAACAGTGTGGTCGCACAGGGTGCAAAGGCTTAAGGGGTGCATTTCAGCTATCTGCTGTTGCCTGCTGCTGCCACTTTTTTTTCTCTCAGCAGTGGCAGGCAACGGCAGACTGCTGAAATGCGCCCCTTAAGCCTTCTCACGGCATGCTAAGCAGATCTGGTCCCTCTCTCCTTTGACATGGCGTCAGAGCAGGGATGGACAGATCTGTTTAGCGTGCCAGAAACTTGCGCATCGGGCACGCCTCTTCTCTCCCGCCCCCATCCAGAAAGTGGCTAGATGGAGGTGGGGGGGGGGGTGCGCGCCCGATGTGCAAGTCGCACGGGGTGCGATTCACGCTCGGTACGGCCCTGTTAATAACAGCAATGATCTAGATTCAATTCCCATTGAGTCAAGCGTGATTTGAAGGGAAGCCTTGCAAGTGCTATGTGTAATACATCTCCAAGTGAATAAAGAAAGGCAGTTTTAGATGTGGTCCTTCTTCACAAAAAGGATAACAAAGAAGATGTAGCTAGTAATCATCATCTCTGTGGTGGGAAGAGTAATAGAAATGGTACTGAAGGAAAGTATAGTAAGATTTTTTACAGTACAGTGGTTGCAAGATCCAAAGAAACATGGTTTTACTAGAGACAGAGTGTGACAAATGAATCAGATTTCTTTGACAAGATAACTAGAGAACTTGGACAAAGGGCATGCGCTTAATTTGGTGTACTTGGATTTCACCAAAGCCTGTAATAAGGTTCCTCATAGGAGGCTTATAAATAAATTGAGTGGTCTGGAGACCCTAGGTTAGTCAACTGGATAAAAATCGGTTGACTGACAGACATCAGAGGGTTGTAGTAAATGGCATTTATCGGAAAAAAGAAAGGTGAGTAGTCGGGTGCCTTAGGATTCAGTCCAGGATTGATTCTGTTCAACATCTTTTTAAGCAATATTACTGAAGAGTTAGAAGGGACATTTTGCCTTTTTGTGGATGACATGAAGATCTATAACAGAGTAGACACCCCAGAGTGAGTAGGCAAAGGGGGTCATTTTAAAAGTCTTAGTCATGATTTGCGTGTCCAAAGATTTGCATGTGGGCATCGTAATTACCAAGATGTCTCCAGAGCCATTTTACAAATGACGTTTAGAGACATCTCCAGTGTGAGGATGTCCAAGTAGACAGGGAGTGTGGTGGAGGTGCAATGAACTTAAATGCACCCCTTTGATTCAGAAAGGGACATCTGCAGGCATGTCCACATTTAGACCTGCTCTGGGCATACACAGGCATCAGGAAGTGCTTGCTGTCATGGGCAAGATTTGGGGGGGGAGGGGGAAATCAGGTCCCATATTTATTTAGATAGTTTTGTATGCCACCTTATCCTTCAATCAAAGTGGTCAGGGGATGGAATGATGGGGGGGGGGGTTGGAGAAGGGGGGAGAGTCTGGAAGGGTAACAGAGCAGGGGAGCCAGCAGGAAAAGGGTTGAAAGGGGATGGAAGAGTGCAAGGTTTTGCCAAAAGGTACATGCCTCTCCTCCCAGAACACACACAAGCACCCCATCCCCACCTTCACACCACACAGGACCAGCCCAAGGGTTTCTGCTGCCTCAGGCAGAAACCCCAGCCACACCACCACCCCTCCTCCCATGCCAAGCCATCCTTGCTGAGCCGTGCTGCTGATGATTCCATCTGGGGGGGGGGGGGGTGGTGGCAACATTTTAAAAGCGGCGGTTTTGTGCTGCCGCTTTGTTGCCTGCTTCAGCATACATTGCCTGCCGCTTCTGATACCTCCTCCAACAGTAAGTTACATCAAAGAGGGATCAGAAGTGGCAGGTCATGTGTGCCGAAGGCACATGGCCTGCTGCAGGAAACAAAGCGGTGGCACAAATCCACCCACCCAGGTTGGCCACCCTAGGTGACCACCTAGCTCGCCTAGTGGACAGGCCAGCACTGCACACAGGCACCCTACCTCCGCATGACAGACACACACACACACACACAGGCACTCTTCCTTCACATGACAGACTCTCCCACACAAACACACACGGGCACTTCACCTCTGCACCACACACACATATGCACTGTAGCCCCATAGCCCCATGCCCCACTCACACAAAGGCACCTATCACATCTCCTCCCACGCACAGACAGGCACCCTATTGTTGTATCATACACATATACAGACACTTAGAGGGTGATTTGGATGTCTGAAGACATGCATGTGAATGTCAAAATCACAGACACGTCTCCTTAGCCTTCCACAAATGACATTTGCAGACATCTCCAGTGCAGGAATATCCAAGTAGGCACAGGGGTGTGGGTGCCAGCTCATCCCTCGCTGTTTGATATACTGGATTCCTATCCATCTAATATTTTTTTAAAGGTAACCATAATGAATATGCAGCCCCACCCTTTCCCTCCCTCAATGAAGCAGTCAAATTATTCCCATGCTTGTTGTGGCCTTAAAGCATCCAAAGGATGTAGAGAAAATGAAGATTTCCTGAGCGGTCCTCCAGTTTAGTCCTCCACATCCGGGTAGTGCACCTCCTCCTGCAGCATGGAGACTGGACCAATCAGAATCTTGTTCTCATGATGTATCTTGCTGGAGCTCCCATCAGCCTCCCAGTGTGTCCAGTCTCCGTGCAGCAGGAGGACTTGTGAGCCTAGTACTGGGCTCACTTAGTGACTTTGAGGCAACACTAGTTAAATTTCCTATTTTAGTTTTACTGCTGTGTTTCTTTTCTTTTGTTAGCTGTCCCTTTAAATTTCCACTTTCAGTGCCTGAGGGGGGGCCGCTTGAGGAGCCGAGCCTGCACTCCTTCTCCCAGCCGTCTGTACAGGGCTGAAGGCAGTGATTACTGTGGATCTCCCTCCTAGACTGTCACTGTACGGAGGTGAGATCTGGTTTTGGCAGCCCCATTTCTGGTGGGTCACGCTGGCTGTAGGCTTTCACGGCTATAGCGTGTTTCCTGCTTCAGATTAGCTTCCCTCACGCTGATCGGGGCTGTCCGGCAGTGCTCCCTTCTCTCAGCGGATTTTCGGCGATCGGCCCTACGGCGTCATGGGGTGAGTCTCTTCGAGCACCGACAGTGCTTTTCTGCATTTTTATTTCTTTTTTTATTATTTGTTGCTTTTTTCGACGGGTTGCTGATCGCGCTGTGATCAGTGCTGTTTTTCCCGCCGTTTTCTTTCTTTCCCCGTCCGTGCCGGCGGCCATTTTGTTCGCGCCGGCGTTTTTTTCTGTTTCCCGCTTTTTTCTCGTGGTTCTGAGTTTCTGCGCTAAGGGGTTTCCGTGGGTGCCGGCTTTGTTATTTTTTCCTAACTTGCGGTCCTTGTTCCTCTAGGTTTTGTTTCTAGCGCTGCTAGTACAAAAAAAAAAAACAAGACAAACTCCTTTTCACAGGTCTTTGTTCCTGTTTGGCCTAGTGGCTCCTTGTCTTCTATTTCCATGATTCTCAGTTTCTTGCAAGACGGTTTTGATAAAGGGCTAGTCGCCAGTTCCTTAAAGGTTCAGCTGGCGGCTCTCGCATGCTACAGAGGCAAGGTGCTTGGAGTTTCTCTGGGGCTGCACGCGGACGTCCGACGGTTTCTGAAGGCAGTTTTCCGTCTTCGGCCATCGCGCAGGGTCGTTATTCCTCCTTGGGATTTGAATCTGGTCCTGCGAACCTTGGCTCGTCCGCCCTTTGAACCTCTCCGGCAAGCGTCAGTCAAGGATCTGACCCTAAAGACAGTTTTTCTAGTGGCCATTTGTTCGGCAAGGCGCATTTCGGAGTTGCAGGCGCTTTCCTGTAGGGAACCTTTCTTATCTTTTTTCTAGAGATCGAGTAGTGTTGAGGCCAGTTCCGTCCTTTCTTCCATAGGTGGTATCTCCTTTTCATCTGAATCAGTCTGTCTTTCTTCCAGTGTTTCGCTCTGACTCAGCGGGCGATTTGGAGGCGGGCTTGCATCGCTTAGATGTTCGACGGGTTCTACGTTGTTATTTAAAGGTTTCAGAAACCTTCCGCAAGTCGGATCGCTTGTTTGTCCTCTTTGGTGGGGTCCGGAAAGGCGAAGCTGCGGCGAAGTCATCTATCTCTCGGTGGATTAAGGAGGCGATTTCCTCCGCTTATGTTGTGCAAGGGCGTGCGGTTCCCTTGGGTTTACGGGCTCACTCTACCAGAGCGCAAGCGGCGTCATGGGCAGAACATTGTCTGGTCCCGCCGGTTGAGATTTGCAAGGCGGCTACTTGGTCGTCTCTCCATGCTTTCAGCAAGCACTACCGGTGGGACGTGTTGGCCGCTCGGGATTCTTGTTTTGGGTCGGCGGTTTTGCGAGCTGGTTTACAGGGTCCCACCCGTTCCTAACTGCTCTGTTACATCCCGGATGTGGAGGACTAAACTGGAGGACCGCTCAGGAAATGAAAATTACACTTACCTGGTAATTGTAGTTCCTGGAGGGTCCAGTTTAGTCCTCCTTCCCTCCCTTCTCTTTATTACTTCCTTTTCATCCGGCGCGCACTCGTCGGAGCGACGGTGAGTCCTATGTGACATTTTGGAGGAACCCCTTCTGGTGGGGATTTCTAGGGCTTCTCTGAATTACTAGGTGTCTTCGGTGCCTTCTTTTTGGTCGGTTGCTTACTGCTGTGTCGGGTGGCTGGCAGAAGCGCTGTGCAGAGTCTTAGCTTCCTTGTTTGGGGAGGGAGTCATTGTCACTGTAAGGGGGTTTGATTATGATAAGCTTTACTATGTTTACTTCTTTCATGTGTTGCTTCTTTAAGTCTGCTTTGTTACTAGTTCACTGGGGGGCTGATGGGAACTCCAGCAAGATACATCATGAGAACAAGATTCTGATTGGTCCAGTCTCCGTGCTGCAGGAGGAGGTGCACTACCCGGATGTGGAGGACTAAACTGGACCCTCCAGGAACTACAATTACCAGGTAAGTGTAATTTTCATTTAAGTGACTAACCTAAGATCACAAAGGTCCATACTGGGATTTGAATCCTGGCCACTTTGCTCCTATCCCACTATTTTAACCATTAGGCCATTAGACATCCCTGTTCTAAAATGCTATTCTGGGGATGTCTATGCAGATGTCTCCATAGACGTCCATATCGGGCATGTTCATATTTCTGAAATAATGCCTGAACTTGGATGTGCCCTCTGTTTTTCAGACTTTCTGGCTTTGATGCTACAGATTGCACTTGGATGTCCTTTGTTAAATGTGTCTTCAAATGAGAAGTGATCTACAAAAACTAGAAGACTGGTCGAATACTAGCGTAGAAGTGCAGAGTAATGCATATGCAATGCAGAAACCAAGGAACTATATGTGATAGGAGGGGATAGGCTGATGTGCACGGCCCAGGAGAGAGACCTTAGGGCAGTAGTGTCTGAGGAACTCAAGGTGACGAGACAATGTAGAAAGGCAGTGATCAAAGCCAGAAGGAAGCTAGGCTGCATAGAGAGGTGCATAACCAGCAGGAAAGAGGAGGGGATAATGCCCCATACAGGACATTGTAGAACCTCACTTGGAGTACTGTGTTGAGTTTTGGATGCCGTATCTCACTAAGGACATAAGGAAGCTGGAATCAGTACTGAGAAAAGCAACCAAAATGGTAATGGTTCTCTATCGGAAGACATATTAGAAGAGGCTAGAAGCCTTAAATACTGTATGTATACCTTAGAAGAAAGGAGGGATGGAGTTGAAATGATACAGACCTTTAAATACTTGAAAGTTATTACAGAATAAACAAGTCTTTTTCAAATGAGGAGAAGCACTAGTAGGACCAGATGTAAGATTACAAGGAGGTAGAAACAAAAGCAACATCAGGAAATATTTCTTCACAGAAAGGGTGATGGATGCCTGGGATGCCCTCCCCAAGGAGATGACGGAAGCAAAAACAGAATTGGAATTAAAAAAAGGAGTGGGATAAACATGCAAATGCAATGTGTGCCTTCAAGTCAGTCCTGACTCCTGGTGACCCAGAAGCTCCTGGTTTTTTTTGGCAGTGTCATTGGAAGTAGATTGCCAGGCCTTTCTTCTGAGGCATTGGAGGGTTAAGTGACTTGCCCAAGGCCACAAGGAGTACTAGTGGGAATTGAACCCTGGTTGCTTGGTTACCAAGCCAGTGTTCTAACCACTAAGCTACTCCTCCACCCTGGGATAAACATAGATGATCCCTAAAGACAAGAAGATGGTAACCAATGGAACACCTCAGCTCAAAACAGATGTGAAATGACTACTTCACTTCTAAGAAATAATGGGGAAAGGGACCTGCACTGTGTGGCAGGTTCTACCTTAGCAACTCTACTGATCAGAATGGATGGACCATATCAGTCTTTATCTGCCATCATTCATTATGTTTCTTTCTCTGTAACATCAGAAAAATTCATCCCTTCCTCTCTGAACACACTGTCAAGACCCTTATCCACTCTCTTGTAACCTCGTTTAGACTATTGCAGCCTGCTTCTTGTTGGTCTTCCTCTGAATCATCTCTCTCCTCTTCGATCCATTTGGAACTCAGCCGCAAGACTAATCGTCAGCTAGAGTAGCTCTACTCATGTAACCCCTCTCCTCAAGTTATTTCATTGGCTTTCTATTCTTTTCCACATCCAGTTCAAACTTCTCTTACTGACTTACAAGTGTATTCATCCTGCTGCTCCTAATTATCTCTCCTCTCTTATCGCTTCCTACACCCCTCTTTGGGAAATCTGCTTATCAGACACATCCCTTCTATATGTGCCCTTCTCTTCGACTCTAGACTGTGTTCTTTCAGCCTTACTGCACCATATGCCTGGAACAGACTAACTGAGTTGATGCGTAAGGCTTCATCTCTGGTCCTATTCAAATCCAGGCTAAAACCCTACTTCTAGGGCTCCCTCCAGTCCAATCCAAACAAGTGGGTTATGCACACCAACCAGCAGGTGGAGACTGAGCAACACTTTCTCAGTGCAGTATAAATAACCTGTGCCCACTGAAATGAGCCAGTATTTCTCAGTCCAGTAGGTGGTGTGCATAGCCTGTGCTGGACTGTGGAACCTTGCTTGCGGCCTAGTTGGACCAAGGGTGCAGAACCTGGAAGTCCTGGGTCCCTCCCCCAGTTCCCCCAGTAGCCCCCTCTGCCTGGCTCCCTCCTTTCCCCCTCCCCAAACTTTGGGAGGGGGCCGGAGGTAGTAGCATTCTTCTCTGCCTTACCTTTTATTACTCTGCAGTCTTTAAAGTTGATTGATAACAACAAAAAAAAAGAAAACAGAGCACTGAGGCAGGCACACTTCATCGGGGATACGGTGATCAAAGGTTCCTGCAGAGGTGTGCCCTGGGTAAATTCTGTGGGCCCCGGAGGGTTTCTCTTGTATTTTTTGCTTTGTGCCTTACTGGGGAAGACAGAGCACATCACAACCACATGGATTGAGGCGGGTGTACTCTGTGCAGCAGCCGCAGGGCACATCTGTTTGAAATTGGGCTGTGCTGCGGTTGCCAAAGATCTGGAAAAATGGCAGCGGAGGACCTTGTGGGGGTTCAGGAGGAGGTCGGGGATGTTTCTGACCGCAGGGAGACCGCGGGTGATGCCTTTGATCCTGCTGTTTGGCAGGAACCGCAGCCATCTTGAAAAATGCACTTTTGCCTGCAGAGGATGATTTGGGGCCTCCAGGGCTACAGAAATCTTGTAACTTTCATGGGGGGGGGGGGGGGAAGGTCTCCAGCCAGGCTGTCAGCACTGGGAGAGCTGGGGACACCCCTTTCTCCTCCGAGTTCGTACTCCTGCTTCATCATGCCTTTCTGATGAAGCAGGGTGCTGCAGAGGCTCGTTTGGGGCGAGGCAGGGAGTCTTCCCTGCCCAAGTGTCAACAGGAGCACTAGGGCAGGGAGCATGACATGAGCTTCTTCGCCTGGAGCCACAAGACCCCATAGAGGGGCCTGCCAGTCTCCTGGACAAGTTCTAGGAGGAACTGGAGGAGGGAGAGTTTCCTGGAATGGAGGATCCCTCCACCATCCAGATAGTTCATTGGAATGAGCTTCTAGCCTTAATTACTGAATTTTTTGGCCCTGTGGATCGCGGAACCTAGGCTGGTGACCCCAGACCTGGGTGAGAATCCTTCATGGCGGGTATTCACAGGCCCTCTCAGTCCTTCCAAGTCCACAGAGTCCTGCGGGCCATGATAGATGAGGAGTGGAGCATTACGGATGAAGGGCTTCGAGTGGGACAGAGTATTGCTCAGCTTTATCCTATCCCACTGGAGGAGAAGGAGAAGCTGTACCTTCCCAAGGTGGATGCCATGGTGGCTGCGGTCAAGCGAATGACCACCATTCTGGTGGAGGAGGTAACGGCTCTCAAGGACCCACAGGACTGGCGCATAGTGGTGTTGCTCAAGCAGGCCTTCAAAGTGTTGGCCCTGGATCTCCAGGGTCATATATGTGGGGCTTACATAGACCACACTTGTCTCCACTGGTCGCAAGGACTGGAGGAGGTGGACGGGACCGCCAGTTGGGCAGAGGATGCCCACCTGAAGTCTGGAACCGCTTACTTGGCAGACCTGCTGTATGACTTGTTGAGAGTGTCCTCCAAGAGTTTGGCCATGTTGGTGGCGGCTCGCCATCAATGTGGCTGAGGAATTGGTCAGTGGATGTTGCTCTAAGATGAAGCTCACAAAGCTCCCCTTTGCAGGCAGATTGCTCTTTGGGAAGGATCTGGAAAAGTTGGTAAAGGCCCTGGGAGAGTTCAAGGTGCAGGAAGATAAGCCCAAAATGGGTAGAAGAGGCCCGGTTCGGGGTTGCAGTGGCAACTTTCGGGGGTACTGGCTCTCTTGGGGTGAGAAATCCCAGAGAACCCGCTTCTTACAACGGGACTCTTCCTTTTGAGGAGGAGCCTGGGGTGGCCGAGGGTTCGCTCCTGCCACCCTGGCTGCTACCAGAACCCCCAATGAAGTTTGGCAGCTCTGGTGGGGGTGCAGCCGGTGGATGGTCACCTATGGCATTTTCTCCCCACTTGGCCCGGATCACCTCAGTGCTTGTGTCCTGGAGGTCATTTGCGAGGGTTATGCCCTCGAGTTCGCCTGCCCATTGTCTGATCTCTTCATGTTCTCCCCTTGTGGATCGGCCCAGAAGGCTTGCACAGTGGAGGAGATGCTGGACCACGTGTTGCAGCTCGAAGTGGTGGTGCCGGTCCCACGGGCCGATTGGGGCCTGGGCCAGTACTCCATCTACTTTGTGATACCGAAGAAGAGGGGTCCTGGCGCTCCATCTTAGATCTCAAAGGGGTCAACAGGGTTCTCCAAGGGCCATACTTCTGCATGGAGACCTTGCGGTCTGTCATTGTGGTGGTTCGCCTAGGTGAATTTCTTACCTCCTTGGACTTCACAGAGGCGTATCTGCACATCCTGGTATGCTTGGAGCATCAGTGTTTCCTTTGCTTTGTGGTGGCCCGGGGGCACTTCCAGTTTCACATGTTGCCCTTTGGCCTCTCCATAGCCTCAATGGTTTTCACCAAGGTCCTGGTGGTCATGGCAGCTCATCTCTGCAAGCAGGGAGGTACTCATTGACTGGTAGATTTGGGGGAAGACCCTCGAGGAGAGTGAGTGCTTGAAGAAGGCAGTGGAGTATTTGGGGACCTACTTCGACATGAGCCGTGGCATGGTGTTTCTCCCGGAGGGTCGTGTGGTGAAGCTGCAGGCCCAAATTCAGGGACTCTGCCGGACTCTGCGTCCTCAAGCCTGGAACTATCTTCAGGTACTGGGCTCCATGGTGGCCTCCCTGGAGTTGGTCCCTTGGGCCCGTCTTCACATGCGGGTGCTTCAAGCACATTTTTTGGCCTAGAGGTCCCCACTGGAGCAGTCCATGGAGGTGCGTCTTCTCTTTCCCAGAGCCATCTGGGCCAGCCTACGTTGGTGGCTGGCCTGGTGAATCTGGAGGCAGGAATGCCTCTGGAGACCCTGGCCTGGGTGGTAGTCACCACGGATGTGAGTCTCTCCGGCTGGGGTGGACACTGCCTGGAGCAGGTTGTGCAGGGTCTGTGGTCGGTTGAGGAGCGGTTGTGGCCCAACAACTGACTGAAGATGCAGGCAGTGCATCTGGCGCTGGAGGCCTTTCTCCCATTGATACACAACAAAGCGGTGCGGATTCTGTCAGACAGTGCTACCACAGTGGCTTACATCATTTATCAAGGGGGCATGCGGAGCTCCCAGGTGACGGCGGCGGCAATTCTGCTTCTTCAGTGGGCAGAGGTGCATCTCAAGGCCCTATCGGCTGCGTATGCGGCCGGGATGGAGAATATGCAGGCAGACTTTTTGAGTCACCACATCCTGGATCCAGAGGAGTGGTCCCACTTGGAGGTGGTGTTTCTCTCTCTGGTGGAGCACTGGAGGATGCTGGTGATGGACCTGATGGCATAACTGAAGAACACCAAGGTGCTGTGCTTCTTCAGTCGCCAGCAGTCCCCCATGGCCGAGAGTCTCAATGCTCTCGTACAACCATGGCCCTAGATGGGGTTGCTGTATATATTTCCAACCTGGGCCCTGATCGGGTGAGTGATTCAGCGCATAGAGGTGCAGCCAGGGCCATGTACTGCTGATAGCGCAAGATTGGCCCTGACGACCTTGGTATGTGTATCTCTGGCAGCTCCTGGCAGACGAGCCGTTGCAGCTGCCGCAGGTACTGGACCTTCTGACTCAGGGTCCCATGTGCATGCCAGCATTGGGTCGGTTCTCACTTATGGCCTGGGTCTTGAAAGGGCCCAGCTGAAGCACTGCAATTATTCGGAGCCGATTATCACCACCCTGTTGCAGGCATCGCAGTGTTCCACCTCCCTGGCCTATGTGAGGGTTTGGAGAGTCTTTGAGGCCTGATGTGCAGACGGTGACATCTGTCCTTTTGGGGTGCCCGTGTCCACTATTTTGAGGTTCCTACAGGCTGGCTTGGATAAGGGTCTGGTGATGGACTCACTGCGGGTCCAGGTGGTGGCATTGGTGTGTTACCAGGGCCGGGTGCAGGGCATCTCCCTTGCTTTCCATTCAGATGTGGTCCGGTTCTTGCAGACACCAAGCAGACAGCTGATCCCGGCCTGGGACCTCAATCAGGTCTTGTCTGCTCTCGTCGGCCTACCCTTCAAGCCACTTTGGGTGGCCTCACTTTGAGGGGCTTCACTCAAGGATCTAAGCCTGAAGGTCATCTTCCTTGTGGCCATATGTTTAGCCTGACGAATTTTGGAGCATTGTCCTGCAAGGATCCCTTCCTGGTTTTCTCCAAAGAAAAGGTGGTCTTATGGACAGTCCCTTCTTTTTTGTCTAAGGTGGTTTCAGACTTCCATCTTAATCAGACAGTTTTTCTGCCCTCATTTGCAAGGCAACGGAACTCCCCAGAATTCTCTCTCCTGTGCAAGCAGGATGCCTGCTGGCTATGAAGCATTATTTGGTGGTGACAGGCATGTTGGTGCCAGAGAGGTTGTGTGTGTTCTTTGATGGACCATGGAAGAGAGAGGTGGCATCTAAGGCCTCTCTTGCCTTTTGAATCCGCAAGGCTATCACATCGACTTATCTGCTGAAGGGCAGACAGGTACCGGTGGGCCTGCAGGCCCACTCGACTAGTGCTCAGGCCTCGTCCTGGGCAGAGTTGGAGAGGGTATCTCCCCTGGATATCTGTCGGGTGGCCACTTGGTCCTCTCTGCTTTCCTTTATACGACATTACCGCTTGGATCTTCAGGCCCAGAAGGATGTGTGTTTTGGGGTGGCTGCACTGCGGGCAGGGGCTTCTGTTCCCTCCCATCATTAGTACTGTTCTGCCATGTCCCACTCTTCTGGACTGGATGAAAGAACGCCCTGGAAGGTAAAACTAGACCTTACCTGCTAATTTTCTTTCCTGTAGTCCCCTCTAGTCCAGGCCAAGACCCTCCCTCATTCAGATTTTTGCAGGACTTTGACGAGTTATTCCACTGAGATGCCCACATTTTTCCAAAGAGGTGTGGGTGTGTAGGTGTGATTACTGTTAAAAAAAAAAAAAAAAAAAAAAGAATAACCAATTCCAGTGCAAACATTAAACTGGGCTTCTTTCCTTTGCGAGAAGTCTGAGTGGGCACCCTTTTCAGGTGTCTCTCTTTGCATTGGCTTCCTTTAGAGTGGCATGACAGCCTCTTTGCAGGGACATAGGGGGCAATGCTCCTGCAGGTTGGGGTGCCCCTTGGTTCCTTTTTTTCTGGGGACCGGTGTGGAATTGGGGTTCGGGCCCTAGCCTGTGGTTTCTGCTGGTGAGTGTCCAATACAGAAGGCACAGGATATTTATACTGCACTTAGAAAATGTTGCTCAGTCTCCGCCTGCTGATTGGCAGGCATAACCCACTTGTCTGGACTGAACTGGAAGGAATACAAGAAAGAAAATTAGCAGGTAAGGTCTAATTTCACCCTCTTCAAGGCTGCTTTTGGATCCTGACCCTCTATTCTCCTGTTTATCAACCGTGTGTGTCATGACATCTCTGGTCCCTTCTCTGTTGTGTTTCTGTCTTGCATAGATTGTAAGTTCTATTCAGAAGACACTTTCTTCCATGTGTACATGTACAATGCCGCATATGCTTTGTAGCGCTATACAAATGATAAGTAGCAGTGGTAGTAATATGTTACTATGTTGTTATATATTTAGGGACATTTTTATTAGCCAACAATTTGGGAAACCCTACTTGTGACAAATACAGTTGAACATATATCTTTCTGTAACATCTCCATGCTTTGATGTAAAGTTGTAGCTGCTGCTCCATGCAATTTATTTACATCCTCTTAGAAGCTAGGAATGTCATTTCACTGCTATTTTGGACTGAAACACCCAATGCTTGGTTTGATTTTCTCGCCATTAAGGGATCCTCTGTGTTTACCCAACCCCTTTTTGAATTCTATAGCCTCCTTCCAAAGGATATTTCAGACATTCATCACTTTTTGCGTGAAAATATATTTCCTGATATTGCCTCTGAGTCTGCCTCCTTGCAGATTCCTATCATGTGCCCCTAGTTCTACAACTTCCCCTCTTTTGGAAAAGGCTTATTTCTTGTGCATTAACACTTTATAAGTATTTAAATATCAGTATCATATCTCTGCTGTCCTCTAGGTCTTCTAGTCTCATCTGGTATGTCTTTAGGTGAAGACCCCACACCTTTCTGGTTACTTTTCTCTGGACTATCTCTAGGTATGTATTTGTTTGATATGTATTATAACACATGTTGAGTTTGGGTTTTCCCATAGAAAGGCGTAGCCCAAACTGAAATTAGATTAGATTAGATTAGAAGAGCTATGAAAAATACACTGGTTCAGTCCCAGTTTTGGGCACATCCTTTTGATCTGAAAGATAACTGGGCCTGAGTCATAAAGCAATAAAGAGAGACTGGAGTTACAGAGCTGCCAGAGAGCAAGAAAGAGTTATTCCAACTGGCATGTTGATTCCTGTTGACAAAAGGATAAAATAAATTAAGAAAACAAACTGAGGTAAGGGATAAAACTTTGTTCACAGATATTAATTTGGGATGCCAAAAGAAGGGGACCTGCTCTCCCCATAACTTGTGCCTAAGCAATATTTCTCCGAGGTCAATTGAGGTATAGTTTTACTCAGTGCTCTTTTCCGAGTAAAAAAAGTACCAGTACTCATACGCAGGGCTCTTTAATACATGAGGACCGTGGATCAGTTTTAGCAGGCAATGAAAAAGGTTCTGGTACTCTGTACCACCACGTACCTCCTCAAAAAAAGCCCTGGTCTTACTCCCAGATAAGACTGTCTCGCTGTGCGGCCCTCCAATACACCTTACCCACCGCTACCCTTCCCAAGGTGATAAGAGGCTACCACCTGTGTTTCAATGTAATAAAATAACAAGTCGAGGGTGATTAGAAAGTTCATCAGTTGATATATTAGAAGAAAAATTATTTTGGAGTACAAGAATTTGGAAACACTATTGGATGAGAGATTTTTTGGGATTATATTGAGTATTTTTTCTCACTGATATATAATAAAAATTGTTTCTGTGATTGACAATCCCTTCCAAATCACTGTGGCAGCATCCTAGAAAGCATCATAGCACTCTTCCAGCTATCTGGCACCCTCTAAATCTTGTGCTGGTCCTGAAAGGATTTACTGCTCACAGTTCCGGAGAAAACTGTTTTCCATCTCAATCAACCTCTTGCCACAGAGGTGATAACAAATTGCAGTTTCTCCATTATTGTTTCCTCTTTTGCCTGTGCTACAATATATGTATGTATCTGAAAGTATGTTCTTAAGCATAAGCTGATGTTTTTTGTGAAGCTGAGGTATGGATGTGTGATGTGCATGGAGCAGGAGAGAGACTTTGGGGTCATAGTATCTGAGGATCTCAAGGAAGCAAAACATTGTGATGTGGCAGAATACTGGACTATATAAAGAGAGCTATAACCAATAGAAAAAAAAGAGACAATACTATGTTCCTTTTTGGAGGCTATGGGCCTGATTCTGGGAGGCGGGTTACAGGGCTGTATGTCCCAGAGGGACATGCAGCCCCGCAAGCCGTCCAGGCCCGATTCCCCCTCCAGCTCTCCCTGTACATCCTGAGCAGCAGGACAGGGAGAGCCGGCAAGGGAAGGGATCTGGGCAGAATGGGGATGGGCCAGCCCAGCAGAATGTACAGAGCCGATTCAGGTCTAGGGTTGTCAACTTTTTGAAAGAGAAAAACCCGCCACCTGTGGCTAGTCATGCCCAGCCCCACCCCACACTTTCCCCATCCCCCTGTCCTGCTCCTACCCCACCCTTGCTCCACCCCCTGTCCCACTCCTACCCCACCCTTGCTCCACCCCCTGTCCCCAAAAAATAATTGCAGAGAGGGCAATGTGCAAACTGAACAAGCAAGATTGCTACACATTCTTAACCCGTTTTGGACCAGCGTATGTTTTACATACATAAGGTTTCCATACTTACTACTCAACTGTTTACTAATTAATGGTTATAAAATCAGTGGAACTATGTTTAGCTATTATCGTTATGTCAAAAAGCGTTATATACTGATTTTTTATCTGAGATCTAGTTAGTTTAATAGGTGTTCGAAGTTTGCTGATTTTGACAGTACTGGCGGCTCAACATAAAAAGATTTAAAAAAATAGTAAGTAGCTTATAATGCTGTAATAGCTACTATTTCTCCAGGACCAAGCAGAAAGTCAGTCCTCACATATGGGTGTCATCGGCGCCGATGAAGCCCCAGCGGAGCATTTCCCCAGCTTTCTATGAAAGCCTTTCGGAATGCAGGCACGCATCCGCAGTTCCCTTCCCGCCTAAAGGTGCCATCTTACCTCAGTCTCTTTTTTTCCGTGACCACCGGACGTGTGTCCAGTTTTCCCGGTTAAAATTAGATTTTTCAGCGATTTTTTGCTCTTTTTCTACCGGTTCGACGCTGGTTCCCCTCCTGCCGGGTTTGGTACACCGGTATCGAGCCCGATTCTTCTTTTTCGGTTTTTGCCCTTCGTGGCTGGCGTTCGCGCCCTTTTTTCTCTTTTTCCCTGGAAGGCCGGTCCTTTGACCTCGCGAGGACTCTTTTTTCCCCGATGGCTTCCAGTGGTTTTAAGAAGTGTGATCGGTGTAAGAAACTAATGTCTCTCACCGACACACACGACTACTGCCTTCGGTGCCTCGGCCCCGACCACGATCCTAAGTCGTGCGGGGCCTGTGGAAAAATGTCTTCCAAGGCACTACAAAGTCGCCAGCAGCAAAAGGAAAGGCTTTTCTCGGACTCAGCCTCCGGCCGGGCCCGCACCTCGTCTGAGGCCTCGACATCTCGGGATTCCGATCCCGAGCGCTGTCGAAGCTCCTCGGACAGGGGGTCCCCCTACCGGGAACGCAAGAGGAAGAAACGGCTCGCGAGGGTGTCGTCGGAAGAGGTCCCTGGCTCCTCGAGGGCCAGGTCTAAGACCCCCGACCGTCGCCCCGGGCCTGTGGAACTGGAGAAGCCTGTCAAAGTTCCTCGTGTGGAGCCGGAGTCTGCTGGACACGTAAGCCCCGTAGTCCTCGTGGACTCTCCTCCCAGGGAGCCGACGTCGGGCCCGGCGCCGCCGTGGCCCGAGTCGGTGGCTGCTGCATATCCCAAGCTGAGTCTCAGGATGACAGCCTTGGAGAGCAGAATGTCTGCCTTCATGGAGCAGCAGCGGGCACTGATGGCCAGCCTGTCTGGCGCATCTGCCCCGACCACCAAGACATCGACGTCGAATTCGACCCCGGAGACCGAGCCGATACTCGAGTCCATCGTGGCTCGGAGTCGACCTCAGTCGCGGTCTCTCTCGACCTCCCGTTCTGGACCGAGGGCATCGGGACGGGTGCTCCAGGGCCCCGCAGGGTCGGACCCCGACTCATCCTCGGACGAGTCGGCTTGGGAGACGGAGGACGAGGAGTCTCCTGATACCTTTAAGACTCGGTGCGTCCCTTCGGACTCACCTCAGTCTGAGCCCCGGAGTAGGTCCCCCCCGGACAACACCCGGTTCTCGGAGTTCATCCGGGATATGGCCACTGCCTTGGCTATTCCGGCGGATCCCGAGGAAGAGCCTCGAGCTGAAGAGCTCGAGGCACTGCAGTATGACTCTCCTCCGAAGGAGGCCTTTACTGTCCCGGTTCCTACGATGCTGGAACGGCTCCTCTTCCGTATGTGGGAGGCACCGGCCTCGGCGCCGGTTCTTAGCAAGTGAGTCGATTCGATCTATCGGCTCCGAAAGAGCCCTGGCTTTCAGAAGGCACAGCTACCACACCATTCCATGGTTGTGGAATCGGCCATGCATCGTCTGAAGAGTCAGAAGATGCACTCCGCGGTGCCTCCTGGCAGTGAGGCCCGAAACCTCGATGGCATCAGTAGAAAGTGCTTTCAGGACTCGATGCTTGCTTGCCGTGTCCAGTCTTACCAGCTGTACATGGGCATGTACTTGTGGAATCTGGCCAAGAAGTTGGCCGGGTTCTCTGCTGGTCTCTCCGGGGAACCCTTGCAGAGATTTAAGTCCTTGTCCTCGGGGATTCGGGACTGCTCGAAGTTCATGTCCCGTGCCGCCTACGATGGCTTCGAGGCTTCAGCCCGAGTTGCGGCAGCCGGCATCGCGGCTCGACGCCAGGCATGGCTGCAGTCATCGGACCTCGAACCATGGGTTCAGGACAAGTTGGTCAATGTCCCTTGCCGAGGTGAAAACCTTTTTGGCAAGCCCATGACCGAGAAGGCCGCTCAGCTCGAGACCGAGCACCTCACTCGGACAAGGCTGTCGAGGAAGACCTCTGCCCCTTCTCATAAAAAGAAGGGCTCGGGTAAAAAGCCCTTTTACCCGAGGAAGGGCACTGCCTACAAACAGTACCCACAATATCAGGCTGCCCAAGCTGCCCCCCAGGGTCAGCAAGCCAAGGGCCAGGGTAATGGGCCCCGTAGGCAGAGGACCCCCAAGCCTCAGGCCCCTGCTACCACTCAGCAGGGTGGGGGCTTTTGACTCCTTGAGCATAGCCTCTCCTCCACTGCTCTCCCAACCCTGCACAGGAGGTCGCCTCGCCCTCTTTGCCCACCAGTGGCCCCTTATCACCGGGGACAGTTGGGTGCTGGAGATAATCCACAAGGGATATGCCCTCCATTTCCACCAACTGCCACCCCCATTCTTTCCAGGGAAGCCTCCAAGGCCTCCTCTGCACACAGACCTTCTCCGTCAGGAGCTTCAGGGTCTATTGGTGGACAGGGCGGTGGAACCTGTGCCTCCCCACTTGCAAGGTTACAGATTCTACTCCAGGTATTTCCTGGTACCCAAAAGGACCGGTGGCCTTCGTCCCATTCTGGACCTCAGGAACCTCAACAAGTTCCTAGTGAAAGAAAAGTTCAAGATGCTTACTCTTGGAACCCTTCTGCCCTACCTCCAGCAGGGAGATTGGCTATGCTCCTTAGAGCTAAAGGATGCGTACACTCACATCCTCATTCATCCAGACCACAGGAAGTACCTGAGGTTCATTGTGGGAGGAAACCATTATCAGTACAGAGTGCTGCCTTTCGGCCTCACCTCCGCCCCCAGAGTCTTCACAAAGTGCCTAGCAGTGGTGGCGGCCTACCTGAGAAATCAGGGCATCTTTGTCTTCCCCTATCTGGACGACTGGCTCATCAGGGGTCAGACAGGTCAGGAGGCCAATCAAGCCACCCTCAGTACCATTGCTCTTCTACAACGCCTGGGGTTTGTCATAAACTTCACAAAGTCCACTTTGCTCCCTTCCCAGAACTTGGAGTTCATAGGGGCAAGGTTGTACTCTCTCGTGGCAAAGGCATTCTTGCCAGAAAACAGAGCCCAAAGGTTGATGGCCTTGGCAAGTCAGTTTCTCAGCAGCTCCCTGGTCTCTGCCAGACTCTGCCTGAGGCTTCTAGGCCACATGGCTTCGACAGTACATGTGACCCCCAATGCCAGGCTCCATATGAGGCCTGCACAGTTGTGCCTTCAGACTCAGTGGTCACAGGCCACAGGCAGCCTCAGACAGCATAAGGGTGTCCAGACCATTTCTGCACTCCCTCAACTGGTGGCTGCACCCACCCAATCTACTGAAAGGAGTGCCTTTTCAGATTTCAGGGTACACAGTAGTGATGACAACAGATGCCTCCCTGCAAGGCTGGGGAGCTCATTGTCTGGGCAAGTGCACCCAGGGCCTCTGGTCTCCCTGGGAAGCTGCACAGCAGATCAGTCTCCTCGAACTTGGAGCTATTCGATTAGCACTCAAAGCTTTCACTCCTAACCTGGCTCACCAGTCTGTCCTAATTCAGACAGACAACCAAGTTGCCATGTTTTATGTGAACAAACAGGGCGGAACTGGGTCCCGGATCCTTTGTCGGGAGGCTCAAGACCTTTGTTCTTTTGTCCTCAAGCACAACATGCTCCTCAGGGCTGTGTACCTTCCAGGCCAGGACAACTACCTGGCAGACAGATTAAGCAGGATACTGCAGCCCCACGAGTGGCAACTGCATCCTTCAGTAGTTCAGAAAATCTTCCTGAAATGGGGTCTCCCTTTGATAGATCTCTTTGCCAGCCCCATGAACAAGCAGCTGCCAAAGTTCTTCTCCAGGCAACCACATCCTCTGCGGATAGCAGCCGATGCTTTTCTGATATCTTGGTCTCAGGGCCTCCTCTATGCGTTTCCTCCCACGCCCTTGGTGGCCAGAACCCTGTTCAAGATTCTCCAGGACAAGGCCTCGGTCCTGCTGGTGGCTCCCAGGTGGCCGAGACAGCCTTGGTTTCCTCTTCTGCTTCAACTGGCGGTGGATCCTCCACTGCCTCTGGGGTTGCAACCCGACCTTCTCACACAGGACCAGGGTTCCCTTCTGCACCCCAATCTCAGGTCTCTCAATTTGATGGCCTGGAGGCTGCAAGGGTAGTTTTGGCTCCCTGGGGCCTACCTCAGGAAGTTGAGGAGGTTGTCCTAGCCTCTAGGAAACAGTCCACTAGGAAAATCTATGCTCTCAAGTGGAAGAGGTTTTCTGTGTGGTGTCACCTATGTACAGAGGATCCTTTCTCCTGTACTGTGCCAATAGTGCTTCAGTACTTACTGCACTTATCCAATCAGGGACTTAAGTCCAATTCTGTTCGGGTCCACCTCTAAGCTCTAGCAGCTCACCACTCATTGGTAGAGGGGCAATCTCTATCTGGTCACCCCTTGGTGTCCCGCTTTCTCAGGGACTTGCTTTTGCTCAAGCCTCCCATCCGTCCTCCTGCCCCTGAGTGGGAGCTGAATGTGGTCTTGCAGCAACTGACTCGCCCACCTTTTGAGCCAATGGCTACTTGTCCACTACGCTTCCTCTCCTGGAAGACACTCTTCCTAATAGCCCTTACCTCGGCTAGGCGAGTAAGTGAGCTTCAAGCCCTGGTCTGTGACTGGCCTTACACCAGGATTTACAGGAACAGGGTAGTCCTCAGGACTCATCCAAAGTTCCTCCCTAAGGTAGTCTCCTCTTTCCACCTCAATCAGGAGGTGGTTCTTCCAACATTCTTCCCTAGGCCTCATGCTAGCCAGGCTGAAGCAGTCCTGCATACCCTGGACTGTAGGAGGGCCTTTTCCTTCTACCTTGACCGTACGCAGGGGCATAGAAGGGCTACTCCGCTCTTCGTATCCTTTGACCCCAATAAGTTGGGGTTAGCTGTGTCCAAGCGTACTTTGTCCATCTGGGTGGCTGACTGTATCACCTGGGCTTACAAGGCGGCTGACCTTCCTTTGCAGGGTAGGGTCACGGCCCATCGTGTCAGGGCAATGGCTGCCTCAGTGGCTCATCTCCGCTCTGTGCCCTTGGTAGACATCTGCAGGGCTGCAACTTGGTCTTCAAGCCAGACCTTTGCAGCCCATTACTGCCTAAGAGGGAGTCCCGCAGGGACAGTGCTTTTGGCCAGGCAGTACTCCGGAATCTCTTTGAGGTTTAGGCAACTCCTGCCCTCTGTTGGGCTACCGGTGGAGGTTGTGTCCTTGAAAAGCCTTTCTTTGCTGCTGAGACTAGAGGGAGTTCTCTTGTTCAGCCTGGGTTCCTCGGTAGCCCAGAGCTAGGGAGTCACCCATATGTGAGGACTGACTTCCTGTTTGGTCCTGGAGAAAGAGTAGTTACTCACCTGTAACAGGTGTTCTCCAGGAGCAGCAGGAATCAGTCCTCACAACCCTCCCTCCCCCCCTTGGAGTTGCAGTTGTACATAGTTTACTTTTTCATTTTTGTGTGCTGTTCTTAGCTATGTCATTTGACTGAGGTAAGATGGCACCTTTAGGCGGAAAGGGAACCGCGCATGTGTGCCTGCATTCCCAAAGGCTTTCATAGAAAGCTGGGGAAATGCTCCGTTGGGGCTTCATCGGCGCTGATGACACCCATATGTGAGGACTGATTCCTGCTGCTCCTGGAGAACACCTGTTACAGGTGAGTAACTACTCTTTTGCAAATAAAAGTATTTGTAGACTTTAGAACATAGGTTTAGATAACTGTATGTTACTTAGTGTCAGAGTTATTGGTGCGTATATCGGCCTTGTATGTTTTTCATACGCTGAGCTAATATGTTGTCAAAACTAATTTTCTGTCAAGCATTCTGTTCTAGGTGTTTCAATGATGCAGTATCAACGCACTGCATCAGAAGTGTTTTTATGTGTATCATATTCCGCTGTTAGAATGTACTGTTGACAAACTATATTATATCATAATAAAGTGTTTTAAAGGAAAACTGCAGTTTCAATAGTATCATACATTATGTTTGTCAATGAATATTGGAACTGAATCCTATCTTTTCTGAAGACGGACAATATACTATATTGGACCAGTGTATGAAAAACATATACTATGTGAAACTTCTATTTTCTGCAAAGTTTTAATATTTTTTATTATTGCCGGTATTTCATAGTTGTTTGAGTGTAACAAATCTAATAAATCATCCATATGCAGCGCAACATTAGATAAATAAGAGATGCAGTTCCCCATACTGAGTAAAATATAAAGATAGCACAAAGTCCAATCACTAAATTGAAAATAAAATTATCTACAGGAACAAGCAGGAATGTAGCTTCATATATGGGTAACGTCGGTACCGACGGAGCCTGCGTGGGAACGCTCCCCAGCATCCAATAGGAAAGCTTTTGGGAGCATCCCACTGCGCCTGCATAGCTACCTTCCCGCCTTTTCAGCTCTCCCTCCTCAGTTCTTCGTTTTCTGTGGAGCCAGCAAGAAGCAATTCCTATCACCACAGAAAATTTGTTCTTTCTTATTTTTTGTGGTCGTATCTGCCTTCCTGTCGATGCTGGTACCGACCCCCGTCGGTGGTTTCTTTCTTTAAAAAAAAAATCTTCTGTGAGGGAAAGAATTATTTCTTTCTTCAGGCACATCAACGCCATATTAGGCTTAGGACTCCCCTTTTTTTCACAGACAAAATGGAAAAACCATCCAGTGGTTTTAAGAAGTGTTCCAAATGTGGCAGTACCATTTCAGCCACAGACACCCATGACTGGTGTCTAAAATGCTTAGGACTGGATCATCAACCATCAGAATGTCCTCTTTGTAGAAAGATGACAAAGAGAGGCCTACAGAACCGAGCTGCAAAACTGGGCACCCTCTTTGCCTCCAATGCAGTATCTTTAGCATCAACGTCATCGAGAGCTTCATCTTCCTCCCAAGAATCTCAGGTATCGAAACCTAAGTCTTCATCGAATACTGGTTGGCCCTCCAAGGAAAGATCTCCTTCTAAGCATCGAGATGCCTTGGGTGTTGCCCTGGAGGGGGGGGGACACACCGGCCAAACAACCCCGGCGGGGGGACCTTGCCTCCAAAGCTTTAGTGGGGTCCCAGGATGCTGCCGAGGCCTCCACCTGTGGAGAGCTCCTGGTGCCATGCTCAGGGATCATGACCCGCAATTCCGGTACCAATACCCAAGCATTGGCAAGCTCCATGGATCAACGTATCCTGGACATTGAGTGGAGCTGAGCGGCCTTACTGGTGGCCTCTGTACAAGTAAAGCCTTTACAGTTGATCCCTCAGGCATCCGACACAACCTGCATCGACTTTTTTGCTGCTTACCACGCTACCGCCCATGCCGGCCGTCGAATAGGTTTACGGTTCTGGTTCTGGCATCGCAAGCTTTAGGTACTTGATCGGTATCTAGTACATGCAGAGCAGGAACACCCTGCCCGTCAATACTTTGAGTCTTGGACGCCAGTTTGTCAGATGATGAATCGGCTGATACCCGGGACATAAGAACTATCCCAGAAGACCCATCTCGATCTCCACAACGTCGCATGTACCCTCTGGAGAGCATGTCTTTCCAAGACTTTATTCAGGATGTTGCTCGAGGTCTGTCCATAACGGTGACATTGGAGAAAGAGCCTAGGGCTGAAGAACTTGAAATTATTCAATACCACAGCCCCGAAAGAAGCTGCTACTCTCCCTATTCATCACATACTTCACGACCTTATGATTCATATGTGGGAGACACTCCTTACCATCTCTCCATATACACGATGACTTGATAGCATGTACTGAGTACCGGAGTGTCCCGGTTTTCAAAAGACGCAATTACCACACCATTCCATGGTGGTGGAATCGGCAATGCGTCAAATAAAGAGTGGTAAGACACATTCCTCAAACCATCCAGGTAGGAAATCGAGAACCCTCGATGCCTTTGGTCGACGTTGTTTTCAGGCCTCCATGCTATCGGCCAGAATCAGTTCCTACATAATCTATATGGGTATGTTCCTTAGAGAGGTGGCTAGGGATCTGAAGTTAATGGCTCCTCTTCTCCCTGACAACAAGAGAGCAGATTATCTCACCCTTGTAAAGCATGCTCAAAATGTTTCAAAGTTGTTAACAGAGCAACTTTTGACTATTTTGAGTGCATCAGCAGAACTTCATCCATCTGTATCAGTGCATGCAGGATTGCTTGGCTCCAAGCATCAGATCTTGAACAATGGGTTCAAGATAAGCTGGGTAATATCCCTTGCACTGGTGAAAACCTTTTTGGCAAGGATTGGCAGGACAAGGCCTCTCAGGTAGAATCTGAGAACACCACTTTTAATAGACTGTCTAGATCTACTGTCAACCCAGCTAGGAAAAAAGCAGCAAAGAAAGCTTTCAATAATAATAAGAAGTGCTATCCTTCTTACACCCCTGCTGTATAGTGTCAACATCATACTCCTCAGAAGGGGCAGCAGCCATCAAGACAGCAAAATAAGGCTCAGACTCCTAAGTCACAGCCATCTCAGCAGACCCAGCCTCCTCAGGGTCTTTGACTCCTTTCTGGAGAACAAAGCCGTTCTGCCTTGGAGATTCCAGATCCCATCCACATTCCTGGCAGACTTTGTCACTTTGCCTACAGGTGGCATCTTATCACATCAGAGCAGTGGACACTGTCCAAAGTACGGAAGGGGTACAAGCTTCATCTACGAAGTCTACCCCCCTGGACTCTTCCAACAGAGTTCCGCTCTCAGCCCCTTCTCACTGCTCTGTTGTTGCAAGAGGTCACCTCTCTTCTCTTTCAGGGCGCAATAGAAGAGGTTTCACCATCCCAGTAGGGAATGGGCTTTTATTCTCCATACTTCCTCATTCCAAAGAAAACAGGAGGGTACAGGCCCATTCTGGACCTCAGAGAACTGAACAAGTACCTACTATGGGAGAAATTCAAAATCATCTCCCTAGGCGCCCTTCTCCCCTATCTCCAGAGTCAGGATTGGCTCTGTTCTCTAGATCTAAGGGAGGCATATACTCACATACTTATTCACTCACAGCAAAAAAAGTTCCTGCACTTCATGTTTCAAGGGAGATATTATCAATAGAGTCCTGCCTTTCGGCCTCGCCTCTGCCCCAAGAGTCTTCACAAAGTGCATGGCAGTAGTAGCCACATTCCTAAGGACTCTTGGGATATTTGTCTTCCCTTACTTAGACGACTGGCTCATTCGGGCAAACACCTCTCTAGAGGCCAGTCTTTCCCTCTTGCGTGCCATGCAAGTACTGCAACACTTGGGATTTGTAATAAATCTTCCAAAGTCCCAACTCGTTCCCTCTCAAACTCTAGAGTTCATAGGGGCTCTCCTAGATACTCAACAATCAAAGGTGTTTCTGCCCCAACCCCGCTGCGCTCGACTCAGTCAGTTAGCATCTCAGGCATGCCTCAAGAACTTTCTCACTGCAAGAACTGCTACAACTTCTGGGTCATATGGCATCAACAGTGCATGTTGTTCCATATGCTCGTCTACATATGTGTGCAGCTCAATGGACACTGGCTTCCCAGTGGTCTCAGGCATCGGGTCGCCTGGGAGACAAAATAATGGTCTCTACCCGCCTAATCTCATCTCTGCAGTGGTGGCAGTCCCCAGAAAACCTCCTGGTAGGGTCACCTTTTCAGATGCCAGCACATCAATGTATCCTGACGATGGATGCATCCAAATTGGGCTGGGGAGCTCATCTGGACAATCTCTCCACTCAGGAGCTCTGGTCTCATCAGGAGTCAAAACTTCACAAATCTGCTAGAACTCAGAGCCATTCATAATGCTCTCAAAGTGTTCCAGGACAATCTTTGATTCCGCACAGTTCTAGTCCAGACGGACAATCAAGTAGCCATGTTCTACTTGAACAAGCAGGGCGGAACAGGCTCTTCGACCATCTGCAGCGAGGCCATGCATCTGTGCTCTTTTGCCATACAGCATCACATTCACCTACATGCGGTGTATCTTCCCGGCAAACACAATGTCTTGGCAGACAAACTACCCCACGAGTAGTCTCTCCATGCAGACAAGGTCGCTCACATTTTTCAGATCTGGAGAACCCCAGAGATAGACTTGTTCGCAAGTCCTCAGAATGCCAAGCTTCTTCGCTTCTGCTCCAGGATTCCTGCACCAGACAGACAGCAGGTAAATGCTTTTCACCTCCACTGGAGTCAAGGCTTCCTATATGCCTTCCCTCCCATTCCCCTCATTCTCAAGACACTTTTCAAACTCCAGAGAGACAGGGGCTGCATGATACTCATAGCCCCACGCTGGCCACAACAACCGTGGTATCCTCTCCTTCTACGTCTGTCTCGGGCTGAACCTGTAGATCTGGGGTCTGCTCCAGATCTCCTCTCTCAGGAGGAGGGGATGCTGCTCCATCCCAATCCGCAGTCCCTCCATCTTACAGCATGGCTGCTGAAGGCATAGCCTTTCAGGACATTAACCTCTCTCAACAGGTTAAGGATATCCTTTTAGCTTCTAGGAAGCCATCCACCAGGTGCTCCTACGCCTGCAAGTGGCATAGATTTTCTCTCTGGTGTTCACAGAGGGCGCTTAACCCCTTCTCAACTCTGATGGATGCATTACTTGAGTACCTTCTCCACCTGTCTTCTTCTGGACTCAAAACCAATTCGGTAGGAGTACACCTAAGTGCAATTGTGGCCTCTCACATACCTTAGATGGTCAGCCCATCTCTTCTCTGCCTCTTGTAGCACACTTCATGAGGGGTCTTCTATTAACCAAACCT
The DNA here is from genome assembly GCA_033557465.1 of Ichthyophis bannanicus. NCBI lineage: Eukaryota > Metazoa > Chordata > Amphibia > Gymnophiona > Ichthyophiidae > Ichthyophis > Ichthyophis bannanicus. The sequence continues at coordinate 787,253,991 of CM066032.1, read as the reverse complement.
CCCATTAAGCCCCCTCCAGTGGCATGGGATCTTAATGTTGTTTTAGGACAGCTTCTCAAGCTGCACTTTGAACCTCTAGCCACTACCTCACTGAGGTTTCTCACATGCTTGTTCCTGAAGACAGCGTAGTTACTCACCTGTAACAGATGATCTCCGCAAACAACAGGAATTTAGTCTTCACAACCCATCCTCCTCCCCTAGGAGTTGTAGGTCTTCTTCTTCTTCTCTCCTTTTATCTCAGCTACAAACTCAACTGAGGAGGGAGAGCTGGAAAGGCAGGAAGGCAGCTACGCAGGCGCAGTGGGATGCTCCCAAAATCGTTCCTATTGGATGCTGGGGAGCGTTCCCACACACTCTGTCGGTACCAACGTTACCCATATGTGAAGACTAAATTCCTGCTGTTCTCAAAGATCACCTGTTACAGGTGAGTAACTACGCTTTCTCTACCGTTGTTGTCTGACCATTTTATTCTATGATCATCCTGGTCCCAATCTGAGGCTTCTGCTTTCCTGTCTTCTCTTAGCTCTCTTTCTATGATCTATAGTCCATCTACCATTTCTTGTCTCTTCTTTTGTTTTCTTCACTTCCTTCCATCAGTCTATTTCCAATCCCAGTAACCCTCCCCAGTATCAGCCACCTTTTAAGTCCTCTCCTCCCATTACTTTCCACTATCAACCCCCTTGCATTCCCAGGACTGTCAGTGGTGTCCATTCCCTTCCAATCCCCCTCCTTCCCAACTGTCCAGCCCCTTCTAGTCCAAATACCACTCCCAGTGCCATCCCCGTGTCATCTCCCTTCCAGTCACCCTATCCTTTGTCCATCCCCCTTCCAGTGCCATCCCCATGTGCCTCCTCCCTTCCAACCCCGCCATTACCCAGTTCCATCCCCAAGTGTCAGCTCCCTCCAGTCCCACTCCCACCCCCAGGTCAGCTCCCATCCAGCCCCCACCTTCCCTCCTCTTTCAGCTGCCTTCCAGCCCTCACCTTCCCTCATTTCAGCTCCCTTCCAGCCACCTCCTTCACCCCTCTTTCAGCTGCCTTCCTGCCTCTACCTTCCCCTGTGTCAGTTGCTTCTGCCACCTCCTTCCCTTTCCATCCGTGGCTCTTGCTTACAGAGCAGCCGCTGCAATAACGCTAATTTAAAAACAAAATGAAACCGGTGCGGAGCTCACCGGCCCTATGGAACCCCTACTGCAGCGCCCCGTGCTCAAAAGGAAGTGACGCTACAGGGTGCAGGATGCTGCAGCAGGGGTTCCATAAGGCTGGAGGGCTCCGCATTGGTTTCATTTTGTTTTTAAATTAGCTTTATTGCAGCCGCTGCTCTGTAAGAAGCAGGAGCCACGGCTGCCAGGGGAAGGAGGTGGCAGAAGGGACTAATAGCGGAGGAGAAGGTGAGGCTGTGCTGGTGGGGACAAGGGCCCCAGATAAAAAGCCAGTTTTCTGCTCTGGCTGCTACCGGTCCCGCAGCCAGAGCAAAGAAATGGCTTTTCAAGGGCCGGTCTTACATCTCTGCCGGCAGCCGGCCTGGCCATGTAAAAAAAACAGCCAGGCCAGCTGAAAACCAACCAGATGGCAACCCTATTCAGGTCACAGACCTGTATATCTTGCTAGGTCAAAGGGGACATGCTGCTTATTCCACCTCAATGATGGAATAAGCAGCACCGACCCAGCCATCGAGCTTGGGGATCCTTCACCGTGGCTGAATGCAGGAGGGTCCCTACCACCTGATCCAGGCCTCGGCAGGCCAACTGTGGGGAAGAGGGGGGCCTAAGTCACGGGAGTCAAGGGCGCCTGTGGGGCAGATGTCCAGGGAGAGGCATGCCGGGCCATTAATGGGTCCAATTCTGTGCACTGTTCCCGCCGTCCAGAATTGGGTCCTAACGGGCCCGTCTTGCTTGGGGCCATCCGGACGGCCCGGACGTGCCCCTATGTGAATTGGGCTCCACATCTCAGGAAGGTCTTAAAGGGAATACTTTTATAAAGAAGTGCCTAGAGTTAGGCAGGCAGCAAGAACACATCTAAATCTTGGAATGTTAGTCATTTATATGTGTAAGTGACCATTTAACATGCATACTTTTACTGTGGCTGTGTGAATGGCAAGAGTTTGGGTGGAGCATAGGCAGAGCACACAAGTATGCATGTAAATTATAAAATCTTATAACTTATGCTCATTCTTTATAAATCCAGGTGTGCGATCTAGGGCTCGTGTAAGTGACCTCACCTTAAATTGAGGTATGTATTTGGCCACTTACACTAGTATTTATAAAGAAAAGTAGGCACTTACTTTTCTTTACAAAATGGGCCTCGAATAGACACGTTTTGGCCGCCTTATACTGTTCCTGGTTATAAAATTACCCTCAAAGAGGCTAGAGACGGACTCAAGGAAACTGACTAATATTGTGTGGTGTCTGTGCCAGAAGATATATGAAATGCAACATGAATACCTAAATATACTCTCTCCTCCTCTGACCACTTACGTCTATTGCGACTTTCCAAACCTGAACAAATTGTTAAATGTTACCTCCAAGTTGACAGCCCTGTTTAATGTATAATGTTCTGTCATAATGTAAACCGCTTTGACCATAGGATAAAGCAATATAGAACATTGTTAAATAAATAATTAACGTGTACCCTAGATAAGAAGGAAAGGAGAAATATGATACATGCCTCTATCTACCTCAGCCATCAGAGATCTCCTCAGTATTTCTTTGTCTCCAGCAGAAGGTAGATGGATTTCTCCTCTCTGAAGAAAATCTGAAGATTTGAGAGGAAAAGATTGATTAAACGTTCATGAACGACTACCTTGAGGGTGACTCTCTCACTTGAATGTGACGTGGGAGTCTCCACTAGACTGCAGTCTTTTCAGTAGCCATAGGAGGAGGGAAAATTGGTTCAGCTCCATGTGCTTATCATGATAAAAGCCTGTTGAGCAGCCAGAAATTGGAAGGATCTGGAAGAGTGTAGCAGCTTCACACAACCTCAACGACCCCTTCCTCCTCCTCATTTCCCCCCTGCTCTAGAGTGCCAACTTTTTGAAAGAGAAAACCCACCACCTGTGGCTAGTCATGCTCCGCTCATGCCCACCCCACCCCGCCCTTTCCCTGCCCCCTGTCCCACTCCCACCTCACCCTTGCTCTACCCCCTGTCCCCAAAGAAATTGCAGAGAGGGCAATGTGCAAACTGAACAAGCAAGATTGCTACACATTCTTAAACAGAAATTCTATACTGACAGAATACACAGCATTGGTTGTACACACACACACACACAATACAGGCAGGCCTTCATCAATAAATGAGCACAAAACAAAAAGAGAAATATATAGATAAAAATTAAAACAAAACCCCAAGAAGCCAGACTCCGCATGCAGTGCAACATCAGATAAATAAGAAATGCAGTTCCCCATACTGTGTAAAATATAAAGGTAGCACAAAGTCCAGTCATTAAATTGAAAATAAAATTATTTTTTCTACTTTTGTTGTCTGACCATTTTACCTCTGATCATGCTGGTCCCGATCTGAGGCTTCTGCTTTCTTGTCTTCTCTTGTGTGATCTATGGTCCATCTGACATTTCTTATCTCTTTTGTTTTCTTCACATCCTTCCATCAGCCTATTTCAAGTCCCAGTAACCCTCCCCAGTATCAGCCCCCTTTTCAGCCATCCCCTCCCATTATATTCCAGTGTCAACTCCCTTGCGTTCCCAGGACTGCCAGTGGTGTCCATTCCCTTCTAGTCCCCCTCCTTCCTCACTGTCCAGCCCCTTCTCGACAAATACCATCCCAGGTATCAGCTCCCTTCCAGACACCCTACCCTCTGTCCATCCCCCTTCCAGTGCCATCCCCACTTGTCTGCTCCCTTCCAGTTCCAGTCCTGTCTCCTCCCCATTACTCAGTCACCTACCAGTATCATCCACAGGTGTAAGCTCCCTTCGAGCCCCCTCCTTATACCTTTTGTCAGCTCCCTTCCTGTCACCTCCTTCCTCCCCCCATGTCAGCTGCCTACCAGCCACCTCCTTCCCCCCTATTTCAGCTACCTTCCTGCCTCCACCTTCTCCCTGTCAGTCCCTTCCTGCCACCTTCTTCCCCCCTCTTTCAGCTCCCTTCCAGCCCTCACCTTCCCTCTGTGTCAGTCCCTTCTGCCACCTCCTTCCCCTTGCAGCCGCGGCTCCTGCTTCTTACAGAGTGTTAGCTGCATTAAAACTAATTTAAAAACAACATTAAACCTGTGCGGAGCCCTCCGGCCCTATGAAACCCCTGCTGCAGTGCCCACACTCAAAAAGAAGTGATGCTACAGGGGGCGGGATGCTACAGCAGGGGCTTCATAGGGCTAGAGGGCTCCACACAGGTTTCCTTTTGTTTTTAAATTAGCTTTATTGCGGCTGCTGCTCTGTAAGAAGCAGGAGCAGTGGCTACAAGGGGAAGGTGAGGCTTCATAGGGGGCGGGGGGGGGGGTGCTGGGGAGCGCAAATGAAAAGCCAGTTTTCTGCTCTGACCGCTCCCAGTCTTGCGGCCGGAGCAAAAAAACGCCTTTTCAAGGGCCAATCTTCGATCTCTGCCAGCAGCCGACCTGGCTACAGAAAAACTGTCCAGGCCGGCTGAAAACTGGTTGGTTGACAACCCTACCCTGCTCTCTCCCGAAAAATGCAGAAGGCTCTCAGAAGGATCTGCCTGCCAGCCACTTTACACGCAGTGCTGCAAAGCCAGTGAAACAGTTTCAGGGGAATAGAGCTGAGCCAGACATGGATTCTTTTCCTGGGGCTCTCAGGAGGTGAGTACCAAGGCTTGACTTCTCATTGTCCTTGTTGGGGGCTCCCGATTCCATCTGCCTGGGGTGCAATTCGGGGTGGACTGCTGGTGACCATTGGTGCAGTGTGGGGATTTCCCATCATTTTCTGCACACGTTAGTAGCATTTTTACTTACTGGGTGCATGGTGGATGCACGGCCCTAGCGCACATTCCGCTCAAGTGTCTCCAATGCGTATTCCTACCCTAGCATGTGTAACGCACATTGCAGTAAAAGAACAGTTAATGTGCATCTTTTGGGCTGTCACAGCCTTCGTGTGCACTGTTGTAATTCTTGCCTTAACTCTCTCTTATTTTCTTCCAGGAAACATTGTTTGACCTGTGGCAAGGAAGGTGCCTCATCTCTGGATCCTAGACTCTGCTCTTCTTGCATGGCAGCTTCTGAGTTATCCCTTGAGGGCTTGCTCCCCCTCTTTCTGGTCCATACACCACTAATAAAGAGAGCCGGGGAAATCCACTGCTTACTCATTGGACAAGCAGCATGGAAAGTGGATACCTTTTGGGAACATGACAGGTATTTGTGATCTGGATTGGCCATTGTTGGAAATAGGATACTGGGCTTTGATGGACCCTTGGTCTGACCCAGTATGGCATATCTTATGTTCCCTCAGCTGTGGGATGCAGTTAGTCCGAACTTGCCTGCCTCAGGGTAGGAGATGACCAATGACGCTGTAGGTAAGGAGATTATCCAGCCAGCTGGAGGGTCTGGTGACCATGCTGTGAGATGCTCCTTGTCCTCTAGGGGGGTCTGCGGTGGAGAGCTTCCAGACTTTGGATTGTCCTCCCCGGAATTCTTTTCCTTTTTGCAAAAGACCTGGTCCTTTTGGGATGGAAATTCAGACAGTGTGGCCTCTGAGTGCCCCCAGGAACAGTCTCTTGAAGGACAGGCCTGGAGTGGAAGCCCTGTTTGACCATCTTTGGCTAAGAGTCCCCAGCAAAGGGCTTCCCCTGGAGATGGAGATCAGCTGGGATCTATTCAAGATTTTGAACTGGGCTCTGATGTGGATGAAGAAGTACGATGAAGAGGACTATGTGATCCACTATTCAGGAAGAAGGAGGTGGTGGCATTGATTGCCAGAATCTCATCCACCTTGAGCTTGGCAAATGCTCCAGGCATAGAGCTGGAGCTGAAGGTGCATCCTCTCCTGCAAGGGATGTGGAAATCCACCACTGTCTTCTCATTCCCTGAGGTGCTCAAGGACTTGTTCCGGTTGGAGTAGGATTCCCCCAACTCCTCGCCTAAGAAGCTAAGAGTGTATAAGAAGAGGCATGCTCTCTCGGAGAAGGAGTACGTTGTATGTTGTTTGATATTCCCAAGGGGAATGCGCAGGTCACGGCAGTTACCAGATGGACCACCATTTCTGTGGAAGGTGGATCAGCTTTAAAGGATACTCTGGACAGAAAGGTGGATTCATGTTGAAGAACCAGTTTGCTTTGGTGGCTGCTATTCTTCATTTAACAGTATGTACAGGCCTGATGTCCCGAGCCCTGTTCCATTGGATTCAGTCTCTTCCGCCGGATGATTCTACCTCTCTTTTGGAGTCTGCTATGTTCTTACCTTCTAATGCCATGTATGGCCTGGTTCGTTTAGAGGCCAGGGATTGTGCCTTGGTCAATGGTGACATGGCACTGGCTTGGCTCTGACATGGGGGCAGCGCTCTCATCTTCCAAAGCCCAGTTGCCTATCTGACCTTAGAGGGATGCTTCTGTTGTGTCAGTTGGAGAAGCTGGTGAAGGATTTGGCTGAAACAAAATTTTTCTGCCTTCCAGAGGACAGGTCCAAGAGACCTATGGACAAGAGCCCCTTTTCCATCAGCCTCCATCTGCTCCTCATGGGCATGCTGGTCAGACACCTGGGAGTCTTGGACTCTCATTGCTATTGGCCTGGAAAGCCTTTCTTCCCCTCTATTTATGGACTTCAGGCTTGTTCTCAGTCCCTTCATGGAGCGCTTGGACCCAGGAACCTGGTCCCATCCAGAGGAGGACTCTCCTGGGCTACACAATGAAGATTTTGGGGGCCCATTCCTCCGGTTGAGCCCAGTTTACCAGGGATTACTGGGTGCTAGTCGCTATTCAGTACAGCTATGTTCTGAAATGCAATGAGCCAATCCTAGCTACTTTTGTCTTCTCCCCTTGTGGGTCTGTGGACAGCAGGGCTGCTGTACAGATCACCTTGGACAAGTTGCCTCTCCTGAAGGCAGTGGTGCCCATTCCCCAGATAATCGGGACATGGTGCCAACATGGAAGAAATATTCTGGCCCATTCTGGACCTCAGGTGTGTCAACGAGCTCTTGCATGTCATGCACTTCTGGATGGAAACTTGTGATCCATTATTCAAATGGTGCACCAAGGGAATTCCTGGCATCTCTGGATTTGGCCAAGGCATACTTTCATATCCTGTTCCAGAGGATTAGCAAAGTATCTGTATTTTGCCTTGCTTGGCTCTCCCCTTCAGTTCACTGCCATCCCAATCAGACTCTCCACTACCCCAAGGATGTTTTCCAATGTCATAGTGGTGGTGGCTATGGCGCTACAGCACCAAGGGATTTGTGTGCGCCCACATCTGGACTACTGGCTCATCTGAGCCTATTCTCTTTCAGAGGTGTCTTGGGTAGCTGGCCGAGTGATATCCTTTCTGATGAGCCTCGGCTGGGTGATCAGTTGATGAAAGAGCCAGTTGTTGCATTCCCTGTCCCTGGAGTTTCTGGGAGCACATTTTGATACTCGAGTGTGCACAGTCTTCCTACCAGAGGAGAAAGTAATTTCTATGTAGCTCCTCAGAATGATGGCAGTTACAGTTAAGATGGTGTCATGGGTCCGTGCTCATATTGGCTACTCTAGTGGTCCTTACTGACTTGATGGTCACAAGTTTGCAGTGGTTCAAACTCAGGCTCCCAATCCCAATGATGATGGCCATCTTGCAGTGGTAGTAGGAAAGACATGCTACTGGACGATGGCTCATGGATCCTTCTGATGACAGATGCCAATTTCTCAGGCTGGGGAGCCAATTGCCAAGGCCGAATGGCCTAGGGCCCTTGGAACCACAGGGAGGCAGTGTGGTCCTTCAACTGCCTTGAGGTGAGGGCCATTAGGTTGGCTCTTCCGTGTTTCTGGCCCCCAGTCGAGGGTTGGATGGTTTGAGTGTTCTTGGACAATGCTGCAGTGGTAGCTCATTTCAATCAGCAAGGCGGCATGAAGAGTGCCAGGGTAGCCCTGGAGATGGCTCTCCTGTTTTGCCTTGGCAGCAAAGAACCTCCTAATTTGTCAAGTATGCACATTGTCAGGATGGACACTGTGGAAATGGATTTCCTCAGTCAGCACTCTATGGTTTCAGGAGAGTGGGAGCTGAGTCAGGAGTGTTTCAGTTGTTTCTATGCTGCTGGAGTTGCCCCAAGAGGGATATTATGGTATCCTACTCTAATGCTGAAGTGGGCTGCTTCTTCAGTTACCGTGTGGAGTCTGAGAGCGTCGGCGCCCTGTCTCAATTCTGTCCGAGTCAATACCGCCTATGTATTTCCTCTTTGGCCCCTGGTGGGGCATGTGATTCAGTGGGTGGAGCACCACCCAAGAAGGATTATTCTGGTGGCATCGGATTGGCTGAAGAGAGCGTGATTTGGAGTTCGATGCAGTTCCTGAAAGCATTACCTCTTCATTGCCTCCATCTCAGGGCCTATTGTGTTGGGGGCCGCTTGTCCTGGAGGACCTGGCTCCCTTCTCGCTTACAGCTTGACTCCTCTAAGAGAAGTTTAGCACATATGGGCTGCTCTCTGGCAATGGTTTTACACTCTGCTCAGAGCCTGGAGGAGGTCTGCCAACCTGGCATAAGTGCGGATCTGGTGCTTGAATGCTGGTGCAGCACACAGCACTGACTCCTGAGGCAGTCAAGATGCCATCTCTGTTGACCTTTTCTGCAGGATGGTCTGGAGAAGGGTCTTTTCTCTTTGTTCCCTGAAGATTCAAATGGAAGCTTTGGCCATTGGCTGGTGGGTCTCTAGCCTTACACCTGGATGTTTTGCGCCTTCTTCAGGGGGGTCAGCATCTGTCTCCTCCCCTATGGTCTGTGGTCCCTTCTTGGAATCTGTGTTTGGTGCTCGGAACCCTGATGTCAGAGCCCTTTGAGCCACTGAAGCATGCTACTTTGAAAGATTGACACTGTAGATGGTCTTCTTGGCTGTGATTTGTTCTGTAAGGCAGATTCTGAGCTTCCGGCTCTGTCTTGCCAAGATCCTTATTTATCTTTTCTGAGGAGGCTGTTTCCTTTTGGCCTGTGCCTTTCTTCTTTCCTGAAGTGTTTTCTCCCTTCAAGTGAACCAAGCGATTTGCCTACCCTCCTTCTCTAAGGAGCAGTGTCGAGGGAATGCTAAAGATCTTCTCCTTGTGGATGTCTGGAGGATGCCTCTTCGGTTCTTGGACATTACAAATTCTTTTCATAAGTCAGGCCAACTTTTTTGTGCTGTTTACTGGTCCACACAAGGTGATGTGGTGGCTAAGTCTGCATTAGTGCGTGGATTAAAGATGCTATTGCCTCAGTGGATCTGTTGTGGAAACGGCCAGTTCCAAAGGTTTTGCGCGCCTATTCTACCCGAGTGCTAGCATTCCCATGGATGGAGCAGAGCTCAGTAGCCCTTGCAGACATTTGTAAGGCAGCAACATGGGCATCACTTTCCACTTTTGTCAAGCATTTCCACTTGAATGTCCATGCTTGGGTAGATACAGCCTTTGGCTCTAAGGTTTTGAGAGCTGTTGTGTGGAATTCCTGCCCAGTGGAATCTTAGTTTTGGTAGGTCCCACTTGTCTAGACTAGTCTAGCAAGATGATATGGAAGGTGCCATTTTACTTGCCAGATAATGTCCTTTCCTTGAGTCTTGCAGGACCAGTCCAGGGCTCACCCCCTGGAACTGTGTTTGCTCTGTTCTGTGGCAGTACTCTTGGGTCCACTATGATTTATATACTTGGCTCCACAGGTTCATCTTCTATGGACAGCCTTCTTTTTATGCTTTCCTGTATGTAGTTCTCTACTGTTTGTTTACTGAGGCCTGCCATGTTCTCTCTTATGCTTTGGGATGAATATTGAGGAGATCTCTGGTGGCTGAGGTGGATAGAGGTATGGGAGTGATATTATTGAAACCTGAGTTTTTCATTGGTTCTTTGTCTCTGTAAATCCGCTGGTAGGGGAACACAACTGGTCCAGCAGGAATCAAGGAAAGGACATTATCTGGTAAGTAAAATGTCACCTTGGATTTCTAAAAATGCATGGAAAAATGGGATAACGTGCATAGAGCAGCAGTTACAATCCTAACCATCTTATTGGTTAGTCTGGATGGGCTATTCCAGCCTTTAGCTGTCTTCATTTACTACATTACTTTGTGAGAAGGGTATATAGGATGGCAATTGATGCATCCCTTGCATACAAGGCATCTTTTTGGTAAAAGACATAGCAGATATTGTCACATTAAAAGGATTACTTTCTTTTTGCCTTTCCTCCTCCCTAGCAGTCAGATCAGCTGTAGTGGTAGCAGGTCAACAGCATGGGGAACTAAGCATGTGGTTCTACTCTCTGGGGCAGGTTCTCCACCTTTCCATGCTTCTTGATTCTGAGGAAATGCCCAACATGAGGGAAAAGAAGCCAGGGGAACAAGGTACACATGCTCCTTATGTCCTCATTCTGCCACTATATTGCCCATAGTACTGTGCAACAAGAAACTGAGCAGAACCCAAAGAAGAATAGAATTGGAGAGGAATCTTGGGAGGAGGTAGGAGCCATGGAAGGAATCTAAGGAAGAAGAGAGAGAATGTGAGGTGGGAGATGGAGAAGATCCTAATAGAAAAGAGGATATGAACAGGACCCTGGAGAAGGAGGAGGAAATAGAAAAGAATCTTGTAGGGGAGAAAGAGATGAAAAGGAACTTAAGGTGGGAGATGCAGATTATTATAAGGGAGATGGAAGATGGGGAGGGATAGTAGCTGAGTGGAAGGAGAGAAGAAAGTTGAAGTAAAATGAGATGGGGGAGATGGTAAGGAACTTGTTGGGGTGGGATGGAAATTGAGAAGAACCCGAAAGAAGAAAGAAGAGGGAAAAGAGTAGAAGGAATGATGAGAATAATGGTGGGATGGAATATAGAGATGTTCCTCCCAGTTTTGGGGGGTTTTCAACCAAAGCTGAAAGTACAGTAGCCATAATTCAATCTCTCTGTCTATCGGGGGGCACTATAACTTCTGTAAAAGACAATCAGTTGATTCCACACTTGGAAGAGGAACATGGGGTCAGGAAGCATGAGCTTGGTACTTACTGTACTGAAAAAACTGAGGTAATTTTCAGAAGAATCAAAGCTGAAAAGAACTATAAAAAAACCCATGCCAAACATAGTTTCTCCTTCCTGGTTCTAGGGCAAATAGCAGAAAAATTGTTGATGACTCTCTTCTCCTCCCTGGTCCTTGGCATGGATTATTTGGTTAGAGGTATAAACAAGCTTTCTCTAACCCCTCCACTCTTGATTGGAACTGGGGGAAGGACTTGATCTCCTCACTGCATGCCTGGCCCTAGGGCAATTAAACACAAGAAGCAAGTAACGGGTGGAGGCCACAGGTGCTTTATTCAATACCAACCCCTATGCGTTTCGGCAACTGCCTTCTTCAGGGGGTACATATCCTCAAGAGAAGTACATATGTAATAAATAAATATAAATAATAACACAATTTAAAACAATCAAAATTATATGAAATAAATAAAAACAGTAATATTGAGAGATCACGTGTGCGCTTGAGCGGGTGAGGAGCTTTCCTCGTCGCGCTCCCGGGCCGCTCTCGAAAATCTTTGAATAATTCAGCGACGGTGCAACGCAGTGGTGCAAGAGTAGGCAATTCTGGTAGCCCAAAGACCGCAGCATATTCTGGCGGGCTGGTGCCTCAGAAGAAAGGAATGAAAGCGGCGGCGAAAAAGGATAAGGCCGCTGGTGTGCGGGAGACCAAGATGGCGGCTTCGGCACGAGCGTCGACTTTACCAGACTCTCCCGAGAAAGAGAGCATTGATTCGAGCCCGGATGAGGTTGCGCAGGAAGTCGTGAAGCTACTAGAGCCAAAATTTGACACAGTCATGAAGAAGTTAGAGGAGATGGCTGAGACGTTTGGTGAATATACCAGGAGATTGGAGGAGGTTGAGCAGCACGTGACAGTGCTAGAAGAGGGTGAGCTAGCGTTGGAGAGAGCTAATCATAAGCAACAGAAGCAAATTGCGGACTTAATGCTGAAAGTGGATGATCTAGAGAACTGGTCACGCCGGAATAACCTTCGTCTGGTTGGTGTGCCAGAGTCTTTGAATGGAAGCCAGCTTTTCACTCTCTTTGAGGAGTGGCTCCCCAAAGAGTTGGGCCTTACAACACTGCAAGGAAAGATTCATGTAGAGAGGGCCCACAGACCCGGGCAACACGTGGAGGGCAGGAGTAGACCGCGCCCGTTGTTGGCACATTTGCTCAACTTTCAACACAAAGTGCTGCTCCTACAGGCCTACCGAAAGCAACGAGACCTGAAGCTGGACAACGTGCCGATCCTGATGGTCCCGGACTACTCGACAGTACTTGCTGCAAAGCGCAAAGAGTTTTCGCCTGTTTGCAGCGAATTGGTCAAGTGTGGTGTTAAATTTGCGCTGCTCTACCCTGCAACCCTGAAAATCTTTCATAAGGGTACCACGCACACTTTTGAGCAGGCGGAAGAGGCAAGGAAGTTCGCGACTACGCTTGTGGCGGCTAAACCAGCGAGCAGGGAATCTGAGGCATAGGCCTTGACCTTTGGACTGAGTCTGCGTTTTTGTGAGGCATAAAAGTTTCTTCATTAAGAGTGGAAGAAAATGTTGGACATGATGGACTGCTAAGTCGCTGCTGGTTTGCTGTGTCAAAGAGGGCAACCCGGAGGTGCATGGACAGTGATTGAACTCCCAATTGGGGGTGTCTTGCTACGGCAAGATTAAGTAATGATGTATAGCAGGGAGGTTCAAGGGGGTGGGAAGGGGGGATTTGTGTAGTGATGCAAGTAAATGGGGGATTGTATGTGTGGATGGGGATAGATGTTTGGAAACTGGTACGATTGGAGAATGGTCCAGGGTGGGGGGTGGAGATGGGTCTTGTAGCTTGATTGGGAGGGGTATGGTAGAGTGGGGAGGGGCTGGACAAGATGAGGCTGAGTGGGGGGGGGGAGGGAGGGGAGGGTGGGAGGAGGGGGGGGAATAGAAGTAATTGGACGAGCATGTTTGAGAAGAGATATGCATAAGCAGTTTGGGCCGTGCATTAACGGGAGAAGCTCGACCTTAAGCTCTGGAGACCAGGCTGGGCGTCTCTTGGAACATGAGCAGATGTATCTTAGTTTGGGAGTCAACTTAAGCAAAACCGATGTCTAATATAAAACTAGTCTCGTGGAATGTAGGAGGCATTGGCTCTCCAGTTAAACGCACCAAGATCTTGCAAATGTTAAAAAGGAAGGGAGCACACTTTGCGTTGTTGCAAGAAACACATCTGAGTGATACGGAGCATCGGAAGTTAGTGAGGGATTGGGTTGCTGGGGCTTATGGGGCATCCTCGGGCTCAAAAAGGGCAGGAGTGGTGGTGTTAGTGAAACGGGGCCTCCCTTTTGAAGTGAGTAAAGTGCAGGCAGATCCGAATGGGAGATATATTATGTTGACTGCAAAACTATATAATGAGCCTATTTGGATAGTGAATGTATACGCTCCAAATTTGTATGATCATGCGTTTTTTAAGCTGCTGTTGGGGTTTGTGCAGAAAGCGGGCAGTAACAAATTGATTATGGCAGGTGACTTTAATTGCCTACATAATCCCCAGGTCGATAAATCTTCAAGTGGTGGTGGGGGAACCGGGATGCGCAAAGGGGTGGGGTATCTATGTCGAATAGGGGAGTTAGTAGATGTATGGCGGGTCTTACACCCTGGGGTGCGGGAATATACACATCAATCTCGAGCGCACAGTACCTGGTCACGTATAGATTATATTTTGGTAAGCGAGGGGGGGATATCGAGAGTGCTTAAAGTGGAAATTGATCCCATTGTAGTTTCGGATCATGGGATGGTGTGGATGTTATGGGAGTGTCAGGGAGGGGAATGAGGGCGATGGCGATTCCCCACGTATCTTAGTGCAGATAAGGATTTTCAAAATTATCTGGAAAAGCAGTGGGATGAATATACGCTATTTAATGATCAACCGCAATGTCCCCCGTTGTTGTTCTGGGAGTCCAGCAAGGCAGTGATGCGGGGTGATATTATATCGTATACAGTTCAGCGCCATAGACATCTAGACCATAGTATCCTTGTTTTAGAGCGGAGCCTTCAAGACTTACAAAGGAAATTTAGTCGAGGGGGGGGACAGGTGTCTTCAGCAGGAGTTTGCCAAAGCGCAAATGGCTTTGAATGAGTTGCTTCAGCGCAGAGCGGTTCTGTCTATGCAATATTACAAGCACCAGCTACATAGGTACGGCAACAGGACAGGTCACCTACTGGCAAGGCTGGTTCGAGACCCTGGTGGGTCCCGTTTCAGACCGGTACTCAGAGATGCTGGGGGGGAGTTGCAACATCAGCCTCGGAAGATAGTGCAGATCTTCCGAACTTTCTATGCAGGCTTGTATAGTGAGGAACATAGGGATTATGAGACGGGTAGGAGATTTCTACGAGAGCTCTCTCTGCCGCAAGTGTCGGAGGAGGATCTGAGTAGGTTAAATGAGCCTTTGACTGTATGGGAAATTCTTCAGGGAATCAAGAAAGGGAAGCCACATAAGGCACCCGGGCCCGATGGCTTTAGTATAGAGTATTATAAAATGCTGGCGCTTCGACTGGCTCCCACTATGGTGGTGATGTTTGAGGTGGTGCGTCAACTTGGGGAGTTTCCTAGGGATATGCGTTGTGCTGATATTTCTGTGATTCCGAAACCAGGCAAAGACAGGCTGGACCCAGCCTCGTATAGACCCATCTCCCTAATAAACTGTGATATGAAGCTTCTTGCGTCGGTGTTGGCAGGGAGGCTCAATCCAATCCTTCCTTCTCTTATAGAAGAAAGGTTTAATTGGAGACAGCTCTAGTAAATAATTTTTTCACCTTCTTTATTGTGGACCCTCTTAGGGTCTTGGTTTTCTTTCTTAGTAATAATTTCTATGATTTTGGATCCGAATTGTTCTCTCATGACGTGGACTTTGTCACTTATTTGTTTCCTTGTTTTGCTTGTAATAGCTCTTGTATAAATATTTTGCTTGACTGACCTGTTTTACTTATTTGATCATGTAATGTTGATTAAACTCATTAAAAAAAAACAAAAAAAAAAACTGTGATATGAAGCTTCTTGCGTCGGTGTTGGCAGGGAGGCTCAATCCAATCCTTCCTTCTCTTATAGAAGAAAGACAAGTGGGTTTTGTGCAGGGTAGGGAGGCGACCAAAAATATTGCTAAATTACTGTTAGGAATGAGATACTGCTTGCGGGAGCATGAAGCTTTGCTTTTAGTGAGTTTAGACGCCGAAAAGGCATTTGATAGGGTGGCCTGGGAATATTTCTGGGATGTCTTAGCATGTTTTGGTTTGAAGGGGGCCTTTGTGCAGTGGATTCAGGCTTTGTATAGTCACCCGATGGCTCGGGTGGGGGCGAGTGGAACCTTCTCTGATTCTTTTACATTAGAAAGGGGAACACGGCAAGGTTGCCCCCTATCTCCTTTGCTTTTTGTACTTTCGTTGGAACCCCTGCTCCGAGCTATCCAGTGCGATTCAAGGATTGAGGGCATATCTGTAGGGGGTGAAGAGGTGAAACTTAGCGCGTTCACGGATGATATGCTCCTTTGCCTAACGAGACCGCAAGTGTCTTTAACACGGGTTCTGCAATTGATACACGCTTTTGGTGCATTCTCGAGCTTAAAAATTAATGCCTCAAAGTCGATGGTGCTGGATGTGGGGGGCAGAGTTAGACCGAGTTGGCAAGGTCCCTTTCCTCTTGTGTGGGCGGCCGGGACGATCAAATACTTGGGGATACAGTTACCTGACAGGCCGGAAGATCTGTATCGGGTAAATGTGCCTGGTCTGCTGAATAGAACAGTGCAGAAGCTTGTTGGATGGAGGGGTCTGCCATTGTCGTTGAAGGGGAGGATAGCATTGTTTACTATGGTGGAGATGCCGCAGTGGTTGTATGTGCTTCATCTGCTGCCTCTTTGGATATTAGACAAGAGGCGCTTAGAAAAAGCCCTATGCGTTTCTTGTGGAGGGGCAAGAGGGCGCGCATTCCGCTGAGAGCTTTGATGTGGAGGAAGGATGAGGGGGGATTGGAGCTACCATCGTTAAGGAACTATAATCTTCGCTATTTGCTGCGGCATGTTGAAGCGCTAGTGCGGGGGGATGAGGGGTGTGCCCCGAGGAAGCTACTGAATTAACTTTGTGCGCCGAAGCATAGTTTATATGTTTTGCATTTGAATAAATATAGTCCGGCCAGTAGTGGGATGGGTTGGGGGTATATGGTGGCCCTCCGGGCAGCATGGCATGGTTTGTGCACTAGATATGGGTGGGATTGGAGGAAATCGGACCTGCTTCCCTTGGTGGGGAACCCGGACTTCCGCCTGGGGTTTTCATTGTCTAGTATTTTTCATGGGTGGGCTAAGAAGGGGATTGTTTGTATTGGGGATCTCTATGTGAGGGAGGGGAGGGTTATGGATAGCTTTCAGAGTCTGCAAGAGCGCTATATGCTGCCAAAGGGTGATTTTTATGGATATTTGCAAGCCCGGCACTATGTGAGTAGTTTGGGCGAGGTAGCGGGGAACGGGGCGATGGGTGGGTCCCTTAGATCTGAACTGGAGAAGTGGGTGGGTCAGAATAAAGGGGGGGGGAGAGCATAGATTGCTGGTATTGCCTCTTGGGGATACTGAATTCCTTTCTGAGTTATGTGAGAGATGGGGCAAAGACGGGCTGGAGGGGCTGTCAGTGATGAATATGCGGGAGGCCTTTGAAGCGATACCGACAGGGACCTTGGGGGTTTCTCTACAGGAAATTCAATACAAGTTTCTTTGGAGAGCCTATACCACAGACGCCTGGGCGTTTCGAATAGGTCTCAGAACCTCGCCCACTTGTGCCTGGTGTAGGTTAGATGTAGGGACTTTCTTGCATAAGTTTTGGAGCTGCCCCCTAGTACAAAAATTGTGGGTACAAGTTGTTATTTATTATTTAGCTGTATTTATATCCCGCTTTTCACTGGGTCAAAGTGGTCAATTGGGGGATACATTTAACACGAGGGGATATGAGACACATACACTAATACTTACAGGGAACATGGGCAATGGAGGGTTAAGTGGCTTGCCCAAGACCACAAGGAGTGCCTATAGGACTAGAAATCCCAGTCCCTCCAGCCTGAGATTGCTGTCCCCAGGTGGGACTTGAACCCCTGGCCCTCCGGCCTGAAGTACATTGTCCTAACCACTAGACCACCACTCCCTTCCTTGGTGGGAAGTTGGCGGGGTGGCTGGGGATGAACGAGGTTATACAGCGCGAGGTATGTCTGTTCCATTCCTGGAAAGAAAGTGGTTCGGGGATAGCATATAAGTATAGACCCCTTTTAGTGCGAGGTTTTTTATTAGTTAAAAAGGTGCTGTTGAGTAACTGGATTGAGCTTCCCCCCCCCCCCGGGGTCATTGTTTGGGGAAAAGCTATGCTAGAGTTGATGTACATGGAGAAAATGACAGCAAAGCAGAGGGGTGGCAAATACTGGGATACGTTTCTCGATCTTTGGGCTCCCCTAATTGACACACTGTCATCTCGGGAGCGTAGTATGGTGGTGAATATTTAATGGAATGCATAATCTGAGAAAATACTGGGAACAGGCAGTGAGAGTCGGTGAAGGGTGGAGATTTGGCGAGTCCCAATAATGTGAGATTTGGAATGGCTTATGCTGGAAGGGTGTTGGAGGGATTGGAGAATGCATGTCCATGTGGTTAGAGTAGGGGGGGTGGAGGGGGAGAGGGGGTGGGAAGGTTGGGGTATCTGGGAGGGGGTGGGACGGGGCTTAATGTGTTAAGTTGGCAAAATTTGACTGACCAGCTGTTTAAAGGATAAGCTGTTTGTTTAAACTATGTGTGGCAATTTCAAGTAAAGTTTTGGGTAAATATGTCATTAAGATTGTGGGGAAGCACTTGCTTCTTTAGGAATGACAGGGTGTTTAACAGGCAGTGAATGTTTTGAGAAATGATGTTGTTGGAATTTGTTGAAGTCCTCTGTGGCAGTGTTTGGGCTTATATGTATAAAATGAATAAAAATGATTTGAACTAAAAAACAGTAATATTAATATAACTTAAACAGAATGAAAATAAAAACACAGTAAAAAGAAACATCAGCTAAAAACATTCAAATTAAAAACATAACAAAATAGAATGCCTAGTAACAGCAGAATACAAACATCAAATGTCGAGACCCAAACAGGGACATGAAAAAAGGAACATTAAAAAAGAGAGTTGAGGAGGAACTAGGTTGTGCCAGCCACACATTTATAGAGTAAATACTCACAAATGGCACACCGTGGAGGTATTGTCTTTATGTTCGTGACGCTGAACCCCCATGTAAGTCTGTAATACGATATCTGGGGATTACAATAGATCAGCAGCTCAACTTTAAAGAACATATAAAGAATACAACTAAATCCATATACAACAAAATACGGATACTACGTCACCTGAAACCTCTACTAGCCCCAGATGACTTCAGAACAATATTCCAGACACTCGTACTACCACACTTTGATTATGCCAACATCATCCTACATGGACTACCCAAGAGCACTCTCAATCCTCTTCAAATAGCCATGAACACAGCAGCCTGCATTCTCTGTGGCACCTCCAAAAAAGACCACATTAAAGGGACCATCAAGTACAGTACTAAGTCATTCCATGACACGACATGGTGTAATGAAATCTGCCGCTTCGGAGCGCGCCCGCCAGAATCGGGAGCAGCGGCCATCATGAAGGGAGTGAGCGGGAGCTCCTCCTCCTCTCCCCTGCCTGCCTCACCAACGGCATGAAATCTGCCGCTTCGGAGCCCGCCCGCCAGAATCGGGAGCAGCGGCCATCATGAAGGGAGTGAGCGGGAGCTCCTCCTCCTCTCCCCTGCCTGCCTCGCCAACGGCATGAAATCTGCCGCTTCGGAGCGCGCCCACCAGAATCGGGAGCAGCGGCCATCATGAAGGGAGTGAGCGGGAGCTCTTCCTCCTTTCCCCTGCCTGCCTCACCAACGGCATGAAATCTGCCGCTTCGGAGCGTGCCTGCCAGAATCGGGAGCAGCGGCCATCATGAAGGGAGTGAGCGGGAGCTCCTCCTCCTCTCCCCTGCCTGCCTCACCAACGGCATGAAATCTGCCGCTTCGGAGTGCACCCGCGCCTTGCGGGCCCGTGCCTGAGGGCCTCGCCAAAGGGCCCTTTGGCGTGGCCCTTAGGCGGTCCATGGCATCCGTTGCTGTGGGTGGCATTGATGACATAATGTGGACTAGAGTGATGTGCTGCTATTTTGTGGTAACTTGCTGTTCCATGTTCCTCTTCTTCTCCTATCTGTTTGACTGTCTCTGTCCTCTTCTCTGTCCTATCATATAAATGGCGTTCCTTTCCGTTTTCCTCAAATGATATAGTATTGTAAACCGCTCTAATGCCTCTGGCCTGAGCGGTATATCAAATTGAATAAACATAAACATAACTCCCATACTTATGGACCTTCACTGGCTACCAGTACAATCCAGAGTCACCTACAAGGCGTTAATCCTGACATTTAAAGCAATCAACGGGATATCCTCCACATCCCTCTCATCACTCCTGACCAGTACCCCCACTAACAGGCTAAGAAGGTCAACAACTAGCAATACATTATCTATACCACCTGAGTACACTAAGGGGTATGTTTACTAAACTGTGTTAGTGCGATTCGCGTTAGGAGCCGTGTTAGTGGAAGAAATGCCAAAAAAGGACATGGGCGGTACATCGTTACCGCTAACGTGCGTTACAGAAACTAACGAGCGTTACACGGCGTTGTGGCACGTTACCGCGCGTTAATCTTAAGAAGGCGCACAGACACAAAACACTGAAACAGAGCTTTAGCACAATGGTTACTGCACTGACTGATGATACACGCATCATGGGTTCCATTCCCCAGTGTGCCTAATGCATAAGGCTGGCTGAGGCATCACCCTGTACATTTAAGTAGTGAATGAGGAGGTATTTTACGTTTATTTTCAGTAGTGTTGCCAGCAAACACACCCTCACAGTGGCGTAACCTAAGGTGCCGCATAAGGCACCCCATAAGGCACCCCATAGGCTACATTATAAAGTGCACTGTCCGCTGAGGCACCCCATAATGTCCCCTATAGAACACCCTATAAGGCACTTTATAGGGCACCATATATGGTGCCGCATGGGGCGCCTTATGAGGCACTGTAAGGTTACAGTACGCTGAGGGGTTGTCGCTGGCAGCACTAATGCACATTAAAAATAGACAATTCTGCAGACAGCCCTATAAAATAACCCCACTGTGGGTTTGAACCCATGACCACTGGCCCCACAGGTAGTGAAGGAACCACTAGGCTACAGCCCCATAGCTGCTAACAACCCCTTGGCTGCCTACTGAAGGGCGTCAGGCCACCACCCAAACCGCCCGCTGTGTTGGCCAGGATCTGGGTCAACGCACCCATACCCATGGTGCACTGCACATGCAAATCAGCAGTCTACACATGGGCTCAGGTTGAGGTGTGCACCCCCCCCCCCATCACCTAGGACTGGTTTTGGTCCTAGCCATATGCAGCCCCACAGCTCCTACGCATGGTACAGTGTACTGACTGTGTGTGTTACTGTCACAGAGTGCCTAGAGACCATCACATTGGATGGGTCCTGTGCTCACCCTGAGGATGAGGTTGGGTGCCTAGCACCATGTCCGCAGCACCTCGTTTGCTTGTAGTGGCCTATGCTGTGGGTCCCCATTGGTGCCACTGCGTGATAAGTGGTTGCTGCAGATAATCCTAGCATCTGCCTGTGTTTATCTGTATATCATATCATATCATATCATGCACGTGTTGACTTTGTTGCTATGGACATAGTGCATGAACGGTGTGGGTGCCATGACTTCATGGCAGAGGTGTAGATGTTTATAGACTCCTAGGTGGTTTCCGTACCAACAACCAACACACCCGCTGTGGGTCTGTGTGGCCAACAGAATTCCCAGAGAAAACATCGACATTTTACAACCTGCACTGGTAAATATAGTGGGTACCATTCACCCCTGTCATGGGAGGGAATAGACCCCCCCCCAACAGTGGGCCTCTTACGACAAAGCTGTCCCACACCACTATCTGACATTATCTAGCAGCAAGGCTTGTGAGTCACCAGCCGCTGCAACCTACAAGGTGTTCCAGACACACACATACTAACTGCAGACAATCTGCTTGCTAGTCCATAGTGCATGTTCCTGGAGGTGCTGTGTGCATGCACACACCAAGCAGATAGGTCAGTGATTGGGCTCTGGAGGACAGAGCCCATATATCACACTGAAAGGGAGACATTATGGAGCACTATGGGGGAACCCAGCCATGCCGTGGTCACAGCACAGTCAGGGTGAGCGTGACCTCATAGCAGGAAATGCCATGGCAACCATGAACATGTAGGTGGTGGGCAGGCACTCCGCTGTCACAGCCATTGCTCTGTGCCCTGTGCAGGTGCATCCAGCCCAGACTGCCCTGTCCTGCCATATCCACAATACCTTGCTCCTCATTATGCACATTGGAAGGCCAATACTGACAACAGTGCCAGTGTTGTGGGCTGCAGAGGCTTTTTTAAATAACCACAAACTGTAGGGACTGACACACACTGCTACACATCTGCCATCATTGTGCACCCATACAGACTTTTGGCAGCCCCATGCACCTCACCAGTCCTGGACACAGTGCAGGCATGGCTATGGTACGCAGTACTGTTGGTGTCTCTCCCCAAGGTGGTGCACACTGTCAGGTACCATACCTGACACCCACTCCACAGACATCACAGAGGTTGTTATGCTATAGTCCACTAGGTAGCTTGTGCTAACCTTATGGATAGCTATGTTGCACTTATTATAGCGACCTTTTGCCAACTGTGTACCATCTTCCAGGGTTTTGGATGGCATTGCTAGTGTATGCAAGTGCTGATTTTGGGGGATGCACACAGGTCCCAAAATTCTGCCTTTCAAGAGGGTGTGTCTGATGGGCTTTGTGGGTTCAGGTGTTTGCGCCCCTGTTGTACAGTGCCTTTGGGCAGGGGTTCCCCATATCTGGGCCTGGTGAGCTGCACCATGTTCGGTTTTTCATGATGTTCATTGTAAATATGCATACAATACATATGCATACTATAGGGGTGTCGCTTAGACATGCATCAGTGGCATCTTCTTGGCCCACAGCATGGAACCTGACTGTTGTTAGCACATCCTGCCCTTTATTTGGGAGACTCTCCTCTCTGTAATGTGCCTGTTTGGGGTGTCTGTGCCCTGTTGATTAGAATGTAAGTGTTTCAGGCATGTTTTTTCTATCGGCACTAAAAGGTTCCGTCTTTCTTACCACGGTTTATTAGTAGATAAAATATGTTGTGAGAGTTGGCAGGGGGCGCAGCAAGGGTTTGAACCTGTGACCTTCTGGTCATGAGTACACTGGCTGTGCATACTGCACCACGATGATGCCATAGGGGTGCTTCATTCCCTGGAGATACCATGCCTGTTTGTCATACAGATCCTGTCTGTTGCAGTGCACAGCGCACACCTACATGGGTCTGGGCCATGGCCTGCTATGGTTAGATATCACTGCCCCCTCCGCCACCTGTGGCCCTCTGCCGCCATGCTGCCATGCCTTTCTGCTGGTGGTGTTCGTGGTGCACAATCTCATGCCAGCCAATGTGCAGGTGACAGCTGCCTATGGTGCGGGTTCTGGGGTAGGGGTGCCTGCATAGACGTGCACACTTCCCCCCAGCACCGCCTGCCAATGTTCTGTGCCCTTGAGTGTAGCTGCTGGGTACTCTCCCCTGTGGCACTGCAGGGGACACAGTTGTGCCCATGTTGGACCCTCATCAGTTGCTGTCTGTCTCTGCTGTTTCTGCATTCCTATGGGCCAACTGTGCATCACCCTGGTCTCCTACTGTGGCCCAGCTGCACCACAGCATGTGCCACCTGAGGCTCTCTGTATCCCCTTTTCCGGCATCCGCCCAGTAGTCCGTTAGGATGTGCCCACCCTGCAGTTGCGGAACATGTGCACGCCATAGGTAACCTGTCCATCAACATGGGGTGACTCTGATCTGCACTATTTCACTGTGGAATCATTCACCTTGTCTGGGGACAGAGCATACGTCCTTCCACAATTACTATCTTTTTCTGGGGCTTTCTCACTAGTGTTTGTTGCTGTTTCCCATTGGTGTCACTATTGGCTTGCTTAGTTCTCTTTCTTTCATCGTTTGTTCTGGTCATTTTCACTGCTTATTTGCCCTTTTCTTCCGTGCACATGTATCACACTTATCACGTTTTGTAGGTTTCCCTGCCTCTGCTGTACATTGCTGACACTGAAATGGTTTCCCTCCCCTGCAAATGTGCATCTAACGGCAGGTTTTCATTCGCATTGGGATTAAGCCCTCGATTTCAGCGCGTTAGTGTGAATGGAGCCTCTCCCCGCCCACTCTCCGCCCATTGACCCCTTCTCTCCGCCCACTCTCCACCTTCTGCGGTGTTTTACCGTGCCGCGGGAGTTTACGATCGTTAACTACGGTTAACGTGCGTTACGTAACGTTAACGATCGTTAGCGTGTTATACCGCGCGTTAATGTTACTTAACATGCGTTAACGTTACGTAACGCGCGTTATGTAACATTACCGCAGTTTAGTAAACATACCCCTAAATGTACCCAAACAACCAGAAACAGAGCATTCACACTATATGCTCCTAAGTGCTGGAACAATCTCCCACCTCATATAAGATCAATTACTGACTTCTTCCAATTCAGAAAAGCTATTAAATATCACTTATTCTGCCTTCATTTTACCCACACTAACATAATACATTCACATCCAGCACCCCAGCTCAACCCACACTGCATCTGACGTACCAACAACATAACCCAAATGTTCCAAAAACGAAACTCACCATTAGGAACAATCGCATTCAGCATGACACATTACGATTCTATTACATACTATAACTTAAATAATTTATAAGCACCTTGGTTTGAACTGTATATAGTTTCCCTGTTACCTCCAAGTTATAATCCCTGTTATAATGTAAGCAAAAGATCTTGTTCTAATGCAAAATGTTGTTACAATGTAAACCGCGCTGATTCTAAATAGCGCGGTATATAAGAATTTGTAATAAATAAATAAATAATAATAAATAAATAAATGAAGGCATCAATCGCTTTGAAGCAATAGGGCTGTAATGAATCGGACAAAAAAAGTTCAATTAATGGTGCATCAATGTCCATACCTAATATAATGATACAACAGTGGGGAAGGAAAGGGGGGGGGGGGGATGAAAAAATATAAACCATGGATTATATTCACAAGGAGCAATGGCAGCCTTGGAAAAACTATTGATGGCTCCCCTTCCCTTCCGCAGTCCTTGGCATGGATTATGCGGTTTAGGGATAAAGCTGGGGAAGGACATGGTCTCCTCATCAAATTGCACACTTATGCTCTCTCATACACATGTTCTCATAATTCCTCCTCCCTTTTGAGAGTCACATAATCTTTAGTCTGACTGGGTTATCAGTGCTGTGTCTGTACAGAAGTATTAAGTCAGGTGTGGAAGGAGGGAAGCTAAGGTGACATGCCATCACTTTTTAAATAACTATAAAAGACAAGATGAAAACAATACCAAAGAAACCACCTGCCATTTTCATCATTAAAATTATTTGATAGTTGTAGTCAAAGAAAAAAAAAGATCTATACAAAAGCTGAAAAATCAAAAATAACCAAAATGGATGACTTGAAGAAATTCTGAAAATTGCTCTGAAACGCAGAGAACCTAAAGCCAGAGGAGAAAATCACAGAATTTAACAGAGATTTCCAACATACAGCAAGGTGAGACACAGAGAAGTATTACAATGAAGCATGCAAGGAAATAGAATCAGAAATTATCAGAGGAAGAACAAAATTAGCTTTCCTAAAGCTACAAAAGTTAAAGAGAAAATTCCAGCCTCAAATTGGAATACTAAAAGATGTTCGAAGATCCATGTTGAATAAAGCTGAGAAGATCAAGAAAAAAAAGAGGAAAGAATACACAGAGTCATTATACCATAAAGATCAATGGATCAACAGCCATTTCAACGTTATGATTAGAAGTCATTGGTTGTGAAAAAAGAAGTTGAAGCAGCATTTATATATTTATTTATTTAACCAGTTTCGTATACCACCTTATCCTTCAATCAAAATGGTTGACATCACATTTATTTATTTATTTAACAATTCTTATATACCACACTATTTGTTATCAGTGCGGTTTACATTTAACAAAGAGTTTTCAGATCAGAGAAGACTGATTGAAATTACATTATAACAAGGAATAAAACTTGGAGAACGTGGGAAACTATTTACATATTGACATGTATCAGGATGGTTGAGGAATACATGAAACTATGTACATAAAGATATGGCATAATAGTTGATACTTGATCTGAAAGTACGTAGGTTGCTTCAGGACTGACAAGTGGGTGCTTGGGACTTGAGCGTTATGTTGTGTAGGAGTCTTTAGTGGAAAGAATTATCAAATTGAAATTATTTAGTAGAAAGAATTATCAAATTGAAAGCATTATCAAAAAACAAAGCACTGGGCATTGATGGCATTCCCATTGAACTGTGGAAATTATCGCACAATTATTCTGATCCCACACACCAGCAAGGTTCTGCTCAAGATCATTCAGCAGAGACTACAACCATACCTGGAACAAGAAGTGCCTGAAATGCAAGCAGGATTCAGGAAAGGGCAAGGAGCAACAGACATCATCGTTGATGTGAGGTGGATCTTTAAAAGACAAAAGAATACTAAAGATAAATCTATAGTTGTTTTATTGACTACCACAAAGCCTTTGATTGTGTAAATCATGAAAAACTCTGTGCTATGTTAAGAAGCATGGGCATATCAGAACACCTCATGCACAATATTTACATTGATCAAGAATCAACAGTTCAGACAGAACAAAAAGAAACAGAATGGTGTATGACAAGACTGCATACTTTCTCTTTACCTGTTCAATTTATATGCAGAACAACTCATGACTGTATGAATTCAACTGAAGTGTGAAGATTTGTGGAAGACCCATCAATGACCTTTGCTATGCTGACAATATCATGTTACTGATTGAAAGTTAAGAAGATCTGAAAAATCTGTTTATCAAGATTGAGAAACTTAGGGGTATGTTTACTAAACTCCGTTGCTGTGCGGGTCCCCGTTAGTGTGCGTGTGCCATATAAGGAGTGGGCGGTTCAGGCAGAAAAAAGAAAAAAACCAGAGCGTACGTGTGTGCGTCGCGCTAATGTGCGGGGCCCACATTAGCGCGTGGGAAGGCTAAGTGGGGCGCTGCTGCATAGCCAAACAACAGAGCCGTAGTACAACAGTGAAGACACTGACCTATGGTGCAGGGGCCAGGGGTTCAAACCCCCATTGCACTCTTCAAAAAAGACCAGCTGAGGCATCAGCTTTTATGGGCAAAAGTGGTGTAGGAGGCATATTGATTATGGGCGGCAGAAGGCGGCGCACTCTTTTTTTATACGGCATGAGGCGATGCGCTGTTCATTGTGGGTGGCAGATGGCGGCGCGCTGTTAAGGTTGGGCGGCAGAGGGCGGCGCGCTGATAAAATTGGGCAACAGAAGGCGGCGAGCCGGTGGGCAGAAGGCAGCGTGCTGATGTGTGAGGGGGCAGCCCAATAGTGGGAGGGATAAGTGGCGCGCTGATGTGCAAATACCAGGAATGGAGCCATAGCACAATGGTGAAGACACTGACCACTCGTGCAGGCATCATGGGCTCAATTCCCCACAGTGCCCATTGAAGACAGCTGGCTGAGGCATTATTTTAAGGGGCATGCCCATGTTGGGCGGCATAAGGCGGCGCGCTGTTAATGTTACACGGCAGAAGGCGGCGCACTGCTAATTTTGTGCACCACAAGACGGCGCGCCGATGGCTACAAGGCTGCGCGCTGCTGCTCAAACACAGGAACAGAGCCACAGCACAATGGTTGTGACACTGACCAATGGTGCAGGGACTAGGGGTTCAATCCCTCACAATGCCCATTGAAAAAGACTAGCAGAGGCAGTATGTTTTATGTTGTGGAGTGCTGTAGGAATCCCTCTAATTTTATTTTGTGATAACAACTAGCAAACGCACGCTCCCAGCATGTTAACATAAGGCAGCCCATAAGGCACATGTTACAGTGCACCGTCCGCCAAGGCACCCTAGAATGTCCCCTATAGGGCAGCATGTATGTTGCGACACAGGATAATGTATAGTGCACCCTATATGGATGGCAACCATAAAGTGCCGTATATGACGCCCCATAAAGCACCCTCAGAGGCACCTTATGGGTACAGTACGCTCAGGGTGTTATTGCTGGCAGCAACATATGTACAGTAAAGTAAAAAGATGCTGTGGACACCCCTATCACAGAACCCCACTGTGGGTTTGAACCCATGACCACTGGCTGCACAGGCAGTGACGTAACCATTGGGCTACAGCTCCATAGCTGTAAGCAAGCCCCTGGCTGGCTGCAGATAGCCTGCACGTCACCTCACAGACAGTCTGCCGGTGTAAACAGGATAGGGTTAGGCCACACGTACCCATGATGCACTGCACATGCAAATTAGCTGTCCACAGATGGACACAAGATGGGGAATGCACCCCTACAGCACCTCGGCCCTGTTGGGGGAAGTGACCGGGTGCACCCACACAGCACCTCCGCCTGGTAGGGGGCACTGACCGGGTGTTTTACTGGCACAGAGTAGCTACACACCGTTACATCGTGCGGGTTCTGTGCTCACCCTGAGTGTGCAATGAGGCGCCCAGGACCAGGTCCACAACACCTTCCATGGCTGATGGAGGCCAAGCAGGAGTTCCAAAGCAGTGTTAATGTGTAAGATAGCTAGTTTCTGCACAAACACCATGGATATCCCACTCAGGTACAGCCCCCCTCCCCCAGTGGCAAACATGGTCCCCATCAAGAGATCCACACTCTACCTCCCTGCAAAGGTGGCAGTAGAGGGCAACAGCAACCCAAGTCCTGCTGAGGAACACCCCCCCAGGCAGCTCCATACACAGCCATAAGACCAGGATAAGGTAAGCTGCACCCCACCACCAGATACTCCCCTGCAGCAATCCAACAGCCACTGCACCCTGCAAGCCATTCCAGCAAGACATATACCAGCTACAAACTGTCTGCTGGTTAGTCCATAGTGCATGTTCCCAATGGAGACACATGTACCCAGAACTGGGCTGCCAGCATACACAGCAAGCAGATAAATCAGTGACTGGGCCCCAAATAGAAACCCATATCTATCACATGAGGAATACTGTATAGCACTATGGGGGTGCCTAGCCATGCTGTGGTCACTGCACAGTCAGGGTGAGCGTGATCTCCCAGAAGAACATGGTTTGGCCACCCTGTCTGTGTAGGTGGTGGCCGGACACTACAATGTCCCTGCCAGTGCCCTATGGCCGGTGCAGATGCATCCTGGCCAGGCCACCCTGACCTGGCTATACCCATGGTACCTTACACCTCATTATGCACATTGGCAGGCCAATACTGGCAACAGTGCTGGCAGTGTGGGCTGTGGAAGGGGCTTGCAGACAGACACACACTTGGTAGACAGACACACACTTCCACACCTATGCCATCATGGTGCTACTATTGAGGAGGTAATTAGCCTTGCCCACCAAACCGGTCCTGGGCACGGCAAGGCATGGATATGGTACGCAGTACAGCTGGGGGTCACTCCCCAGGGTGGTAAACACCGTCAGAGGCCAAGCCTGGAGTACGCACCGCAAACACCTAACAGATTGTTCGGATGGGGTCAACTAGCAGTATGTGCGTAACGTATGGATATCTATCTGCCAGTACTCCTAGCAAACGTCTCAGAGCTGTGTACCGTATACCTCAGGTGTAGGGTGACATTGTTAAGTTATGCAAGTGCTAGTTTTGGGAGATGCATGCAGGGTCCAATGGTCTGCCTCTCCAGGAGACATTGGCCAATGAGGCCTGTGGGTGTGGGTGTGTCTGCCCTTGATGGCTGCTTCTTTACGGCACAGATTCCCAACTCCAGTCCAGGTTTGCATCACACTGTTCGGGTTTTCCTGCTGTCCCTCATGGATATGCATGAGCTACATCTACATACCATGGGTGTGGTGCATAGATATACAGCACAGGCATTTGTATGAGTGGCATCATGGAACCTGACTGGTGTGTGCCCCACCAGGACTGCATTTGGGTGATTCTGCTCTGGGTACTGGCCCTGTTCATGGTGTCTGTGCTCAGTGGGGTAAACGATAGACGTATTGCCATTGCATATGTCCTCGCCAGGAAAGGTGTGCCCTTACTATCACTGTTTAATTGGGGGAAAAATATGTGGGCAAGATTGGCAGTTGCCCCAGTTGGGCTTTGAACCTGGGACCTTTTGCTCTTGCATACAGTGTCTGTGTGCACTGCACCACTGTGTAGTCACAGATTGGGTGGATTCCCTGGAATGTCCATGACTGTGGATCCGGCAGGGCCTGTCTGTTGCAGTCTGTTGCAGTGGACAGTGGCAGCCTGCACATGGCTAGGCCTCTGTCTTCTGTCGCTAGCAGCCACTGCCCCCTGCACCACATGTACTTGTCCGCCAACATGCTGGCATGAGCTTCTCCCATAAAAAGCAGGTGACCTGATTGGAATGTGGCAGTACGGGACTGCATTTGGGGTACTTGGCTGTGGGTAATGCCCATTGTTGTGGTGTGTGTGCGTTGTTGGGTAAAATATGGGTGTTTTCCCCATGCTTATGTCCCCTGCAATACAGGGGTGTCTGCGCTATCTGTGTTTAGTGGTAGGTAAAATATAGGGACTGGGCTGGCAAGTGCCCCAGCTGGGCTTTGAACCTCTGACCTTCTGGTCCTAGAGGTACTGACTCTGTCCGCTGCACCACACTATGGCCACAGAGACAGTGCAGCCCCTGGAGGTAGTGAGCCTGGCAGGATGGAGTCACAAACCCTGCTCTACGCAATTTTACTGTGGGCATATGCACCCTGTCTGGTGACAACGTGCACATAAACCCCGGAAATGACCACGGGAAATGGGGGACAAAATATCACCACGCTGGGCAACAGTGATATTAATGGGCAACCATAGCAAACACTCCCAGGAAAGCACCACAAAAGGAAATGTTTTTTGGAAGAGTTTCCGTTCCGTAAACCCTTCCAAACTTCATTTCTTTTTTCTGGAGCTTTGCTGGGTGTGTTTTCTGTATTTGCCCATTACTATAACTGTTCCCCAGCTGACTTACTATTTTTAATAGTTGTGTTGTGGTCATTTTCTATTTTTATTTGCACTTTTGTGCTGTGCACATGTATCACACTGCTCACGTTTTGCTGGTTTCCCCGGTTTTGCTGTACATTGCTGACGGAAATGGTTTCTCTTCCCTTTAAATGCTTTCTACCGCGAGTGATTCACTCGCGCTATTTTTTTTGTGGAAATTCAGCCCCGATAATGTGCGCCCTGCCTCTCCCCTCCCCTTTCCCGCCCATTAACCTCTTCTCTCCGCCCCTCCGGGGCCTTCCTCCGCCCTCCGTTAGCCTTTCCACGCCTCTATCGGACATTTGCGGGCCCGTACTTGTGCGCCACCCGTTACTGTGACGCGCAAGTGTGCGGGGCTTCATCGCACGTTTGCGGGGCGTTTAAGCGCTCTTAACTACCGCTTTTAGTGCGCTATTTTGCGGCGCGCAAATTAGCGGTTTTTAGTAAACATGCCCCTTAGTCTTTAAATGGGCCTGCCACCTTAACAGGAAGACAACAAAAATCCTGACCACTGGCAAAATCGGTCATTTCGTACTTGATGGATAAAGAAACAATAAGCAATCAAAAATTCCAATGAAACATTGCTCTTGGCAGAGTGGCTATGAGGGACCTGGACAAAATTCTCAAATGCAGAGACGTAACTCTTCATACAAAGAGTCAACTTGTCCAAGCTGTAGTATTTTCAACAACATCTAATGGGTGAGAAATTGGAAAGTGAAGAAGGAAGATAGTAAGAAATTGATGCCTTTGAAATATCGTGCTGGTAAAGAATACTGTGTGTAACATGGACTGCCTGAAGAACAAATCAGTCATATTAAAGATCAAACTTAAGCTTTCTTTAGAAGCTCAAATGACAAGACTGTGACTTTTGTACTTTGGACACATTATGTGAAGAGAGAAATCATTAGAGAAAGTCATCATGCTTGGCAAGGTTGAAGGTCAACGCAAAAGAGGAAAGCCATCAATGCAGTGATACAATAACAGCAGCCTACTTCGTGCCATTCACACCAATCGTCTATCTCTCCCCTCACCTTCTCAGGCTCATCTTGTTTCCATCCGCTCCTCTGCCTTCTATTTTCTAGCCCCTAGCCTCTGGAACTCGCTCCCCCCCTCACTCCGTGCAGAGGAATCTTACCAATCTTTTAAGTCACAACTCAAAACCCATCTCTTCAGTTTAGCGTTTAACCTACCGTCCCCGGCTCCCCCTTCCCCCTCCGTCATTCCCTCCCCCCCCCCCGTTCCTTGATGTTTAATCATTATATTGTAGTCTGTTGTTCTTCTTGTCATTTCTTTCCTCTTCTATCCTATCAGTTTTATTGGCGTTCCTTTTCTTTTCTCAGCCATTTTTAAGATGTTTTAACTATATTGTAAACCGCTCAGGTGCCACCGGTGTTGGGCGGTATAAAAAGTTTTAATAAACATAAACATACTCTATCAACAATTAGCTGCCTAATGAAGACCGAACACAGTTTAGGACAAATATCCAGGGGGTTATGACTTAACAGCAAAATTATTTCATAACATCATTCATCTAGTTCTTCGATATGAGAGTAAGTTATGAAATATATAAAGGATAGGAGGGCCAACCAAAGGAGCATATACCACGTAAACACCAAGGAACCAGTCTATGCATGGTAGGAAAGATAACTTTATTAGAATCGGTACATCAGGGGTACACTGGAGAAACACCAGCTGGGAACCTTACACAGGCCGTGTTTCAGCAGCACCTTTTTCAGGGGTATTCCGGCATGATTTAACTGAAAACATAAAAATATGTTGACATAAAAATAAAAAATAAAAATAAAACATAAAACATAAACAATAAATAAATGAATAAATAATAACAATAACAATGAATAAATAATAACATAATAAAAACTATACTTAAAATATACATAAAAGGATACCATCTAAAACAAAACAAAAAGATAATGTAAAAATAAGAAGTATCTATATAAATACATCAAATAATTAAAGTTCAATAGCTTAAACAAACAAAACTAAAAAGCTCAACTACATTGTGTAGCAATAATAGAAACTAAATGAAAACTAAGGAGATGTGACAACATCAGAACCATATTACTACATCAATAAATAAATCAATAAATATTAAAACTAACCAATACGAAATAGAAACAGTGTTTCACAATAGTGAATCCATATTAAAATTAGGTAATGTTACACATCCAAAAAAACAAATGAAAAGACATTGCACAAACCGTCAAGAAGATCTCCCTCTATTAAAAATCGTCCTGTGATATCAGATAAAACTGAAGGGAGAGGAAAGATCATAATTACCCACAGAATGCATTCAGGCTACCTCCTAAAAAGAGATACAGGCAATGTTTATACCACAGAGAAGAGAGAGGAGAGAAGCAGAATGTCGGCTAGAATAACCCACCTTAGACACTAGTCTGTTGTTGAACCCTAACTATAATGCAGGGAAATTACCCATGACACTATCATTAGCAGGGCTAAAAAAATGTGTATACATGTGGGTACATGTGGGAGGAATGAGGATCACATATTGTCCCCCATTTCTGGGCAACACATAAAATATAATCTCCATTTATGGATACAAAAACTGTCTAAAACAACAAAAAAAAATAGATAAAATGAAAGACGGGAACCCTCTCATGAATCAAACCATCAATATGCCTATGAAAAAAATAATGGTCTCTATTGGTCTCACTGAAGCAAAATTGCTAAAGGACTAAAAACGTGTGTCTATCCAAATAAATGTGTGCTCACAATTTTAAAAAAACTACAAATATATACTTTATATTATCGATAAGCTGTAAAACAAACGAATCTAAAGGTACCCCACTTATGCGAGCTAAATTTGATATCCATAAAGCTCATACAAATATGTGACCTACATCCGTGTGTGAAAACAAACATAAAATCCGTCCAAAAATCATCGAGATGTGCAAACTGCTAATAAGTACCATACTCTCCAAAATCCATCTATTATGAAATTGGTAGACAAATCACAGCTTACCTTCTAACAGCAAAAACTGTGAAACTTTCAGCTATGGAAAAAAACGCCTGCAACTTCACCTAGCACTAGCTTTTATTTTGGCGCGAAATGATCACATGACCACATATTGCAAACACACGAGATATTCGGAAAGCCGAAAAAAGTGGTACAAGACCACAAATTACATTCCAAAATTAGTTGTAGCAGCGAATTGCACGCAATGAATAAAACCAGGAGTCAATTGCAGGTTCCAAGCCAATTTATTGTGCACAGGCTCAGGCAGGAAAGCATCCAAAAAGGACTGAGCAATGGAGTACAGGAGCAAATTCCTTATATACAATTTTTTTTTTTTTAAATTCTTTATTTTCGTTTTATAACAACAAAGGAAAGGAAGACATACAGCTAAAAGACAGATACATAGAATGTGATACATACACCGAAGTAAACCCCTGCCACCCCCCTCCCCCCTGCTTCTTCTCTAGAAAACTAATCATTCCCGAAGCGGGCGTGTACTGACATTATTGTGTTACAAAACCTAACGGTGATCTGAAACATGATGAGTGTACATTAAACAGACATGTCGGAGCAATGAGCAGATTGTACATAATCATTGAGCATCTGCCATTTAGACAAGCGGGAGTGAGTTTGGGTATGGGGAATAGCTCTCCGAGATATCTGCTCATATTTACTATATAAGCAGACGAGGTTCCACCATTCATTGACAGTAAGTCGAGAGCTATCCTTCCAATTCCTCGTGATTAAACATATGGCTATACCCAGCATGAAATCAAGGAGAAAGCGACCCTTCTTAGGAAGAGAGGGGACCTCCGCCACTGAGCGGAGTCCCACAATCTTCCAAGAAAGAGGCTCGTGAAGGTGTAAGATAAATTGAATACGACCCCAGACCCGCCCCCAGTAAACCTGTAGTTGAGGACATTCATAAATAACATGAGCGAGGGTTCCCACAGCAGTATGGCAAGACCAGCACTGGTCCCTAGCAGTTGTGTTCCATTTGGCTATTTTTTCTGGAGTATAAAAGCATCTATGTGCAAAAAAGAAGAGAGTTTGGGTAACTGAGGCAGACCGGGAAACCCGCACTACTTTGCTCCAGAAAACGCTCCATTGCACAGGGGTTAAGATAGCTTAGGATTTTCTTCCGTTTTATCGGATTATTGATTCCTTTTACGTTCAATGAGAAAATCTTACATGGTGCCATCAATCGGTACTAGACATTTTAGGTAAGGGCGCTTGAAAACATACAACATAATCAGAATCTGTACAACAATGACATAATCACCGAGTATGCTGGCTAATACACCCCATATTGAAAAGTATGTACCAAAGTAACTTAGAGAAGAAGCAAAACCCCCAATGAATATGGCGACCATATGTCTGCGGGAGGAGGCCCTAGAGAGGAAGATAGAGACATAAAAAAAAAAAAGAAAAGAAACACCAGAGTCCATAATTAACACTGTCTCTGATACTCGTCGAGGCTACTGTGGGTAGATGGAGTCGGGTCACAGATATCATCAAAAATAAGGCAACAAACCGCCCTCGACAGACTCTTTGCTGAGCCGCGGCAAATCCAATAGGGCAGGTACAGCGGATATGAGAATACTTGCAGGAATATTCTGGAAGTCAGCGCATCAAGTCGGCTTCTTTAGAATCCAAAAACTCCGCTAGTAGATCAGGGTCCTCAAATGTTCTTGTCTGATTGTGAAGCGTGACTCGGAGCTTGGCCGGGTACATCAGGCCATAGCGTGCTTGTAGTTGTTGAAGCCTCGGCCGGAATTCCAGAAGGCGCTTTCGGCGGTCGACCGTGGGTTTAGCCAAGTCAGGATAGAAGGAGATCTTGTGGCTCTCAAACTCCATATGGCCCTTTGCCCGAGAGGCACTGAGAATTTGCTCCACATGTTGATATCTCAAAAGTCGAAAGATGATAGGCCGCGGGGTCTTCCTGTTGAGCGTTATGTTTGTGGGTACACGATGAGCGCGATCGATCTCCAATTCTTTGGTAAAGGTGATTTGGAGCAGGGAAGGGAGGATTTTACATAAAAACTCCTTCATGTCTCCCGATTCCGCTCCCTCCGGTATGCCCACGAGTCGTAGGTTGTTGCGGCGCGCTCTATTATTGCCATCTTCCACTTCTTTCTGCAAGGCCCGCACCTGACGTTCAACTTTGTCGAGTTTGGACAACCGGGCCGCATGGGAGTCTAATATGCTCTCCATTTTGTCCTGACGCGAAGAGAGCCCCTCTAGCCTGCCTTGCAGTACACCAAGATCTTCCCGCAGCGCTCGGAGTGCTTCACCGTTTGACTGCACGAGGTCCTTAACCCCTCTAATCTCTGCGAGGATTTCCTGCTGCATTTCGGGGCCCTCGCGCAAAGCTAGCCCCTTCTGCGGGGACGGGGGTTCAGTTTTGGAGCGTTTGCCGTGAGAAGCCGCTGGAGATCCAAATTCCAGGCGCGTGGGTTTGGTCCCCGCCATCTCACCAATGTGCCCCGGCAAGATCAGAGCAGAAATTCAAGTATGTCCGGTGTTAATTCAGGATTCTGAGTAGGCCTCTCGGGAGCCTCAGCGTTATGCGACCATCCCGCTGGACATCGGGCTCCGCCCCCCCTTATATACAATTTTTACAGTTTGATACAGGCAAACTTTCTATTGGTCCCAACGCCCCTTGCACTTATACAATCGGGGACCCTCTCTGGGCCTAGCTCCCTGTTCCCCCTTCTCAGGCTATTCTAACAAAGGCACAGTCTTAGACATTGATACATTTCTACTTCAAGGCTATTTCTAGCTTAGAGAATGCAGGAACATATCTATCATCAGCATAGAGGAATTAATAAAGGAATTATACAAACTTTTCAAAAGCAGTTTAAAGTAGTCTAAAGCAGTTTCTCAGACTCTGGTTCTTCTCAGCACTAGTCTCAGGTGGGGGTTGGGGTCTAGGCCTAGTTTACAGGCCATAGCCTACCACATTCCCCCCTTTGATTATTCTCAACCCGACTAAAAGAGGGTGAGAAAATAATCACATATCAGACTTTCATTAAAGTGATGCTTCGTCTTGGGGTATAGCTTGATACTTCCACATGGCTAGTACCCGAGCCGCAGTTTTACGTTCAACTGTGCTGTCAATGATTGAGGTGAACATATGTAAGCAAAGAGGCAGAAAACATGGAAGAAGTAAACACATAGCTACTATGATTAATACTGCAAACATAATAGTCTTCAGTCCTCCCAGGACTGAAAATAGTGTTCCAGACCATCCACTAAGGTCCAGTCCATTCCAAGTCTGAACTGGTACATATGCTTGCCTACACATATTCTCAGCTATTTCTTCAACAACCTGACCTTGATCATCAATTTGCAAGCAACAGTTAGTTAGGTTAAACTTTCCACACACACCACCCTCAGATGCTAATAAGTAATCAAGTGCTAAGCGGTTCTGGTAAATAGCTGTACGCATTTGGGTACTTTGCTTGGCTAAAAGAGTTAGTGCTTTACTGGTTTCATTAGTTATAATTTCCACAACAGCTTATAAGCGTATAATACGATTCAGCATATAAACAGGAGTGCAGTATCCCCAGGTCCCATCTTGCATCCAAGTAGCTGGGCCATAATATGAGATAATTCGTTCAGGGGGCCACTCATCACCATCCCACTTATCCCATTGACCTATCTTGAGAGTGCTCCGCTTCTGTCGTCCATTGTAGATGGGGAAGCCTAACTGTTCCCCTTGAGAGATGGGGATAAGAAAGAAGGAAGGTCGTATTGTTCCCAAGACACATGCCCCTCCCCAGTTATTAGGGAGTCGTGCATATACTCGAGAGCCACAAATCCAATAAAGTCCGGGGGGGCTTCCCAAGTATTGGAGGAGGTGAGGTCAGTCCATGTCTTAGCAAGATGAGGGAAAGTGATTAAAGGGTTGGAGGGTTCAGAAGCATTAACACCTGACCACCAGGATGTCTTCTTTGTGGTGGCATTATAAATCCGTTGGCTCAGACAGACCAGTTGTCCCACCTGTATGGTGAATTGTGGTCCCGTGCGGACAAAACAAAGACGGCCGACAATGGTGTTGGCCAATACCCATTCACTAGCGCTTTTGTTCAGGGCAGTCTGGTTATATGGGACTGAGTAGTTCAATTCTTTTGCCTCCCAGGGCCATTGGATGAGCGGATGGTTCGGAAGAATGTATCCTTGAAGGATACTACCAAAAGCAGAGAGGTTCCACAAAAGAGTAAAGTAGCCCAAATGCCCTCAAGTATGGAGCAGACAGAACTTAAAGATCCCAATTTACCCATGTCTAACAATAGCCAAATTAACATGAATAAAATACATTCTCTAAAATGCTTGTATGCAAATGCTAGAAGTCTAAAGAATAAGATGGGAGAGTTAGAATATATAGCACTAAATGAAAGGTTAGATATGATTGGAATATCAGAGACATGGTGGAAGGAGGACAACCAGTGGGATACTGTGATACCTGGGTACAAACTATATCGTAATGATAGAGCTGATCAAATTGGTGGAGGGGTTGCGCTCTATGTTAGAGAGGGCATTGACTCAGAAAGGATTAAAGTTTTGCAGGAAACAAAATCTGTTGTAGAATCTATATGGATTGAAATTCCATATAAAAGGGGGAAGGCGATGGCAGTGGGGGTGTACTATCGAGCACCTGGCCAGAATGACCAAATGGATGATGAAATGCTCAAAGAAATCAAGGAAGCTAACAAAAGTTACAGCGCAGTAATAATAATGGGTGATTTCAATTACCCCAGTATCGACTGGGTCAGTGTCACGTCAGGACATGCTAGGGAGATAAAGTTCCTAGATGAAATAAATGACTGCTTCTTTGAGCAGCTGGTTCATGAACCGACCAGAGGGGAAGCCATATTAGACCTAGTCCTTAGTGGAACACCAGATCTAGTGCAAGAGATAAGGGTGTTGGGGCCACTTGGCAATAGTGATCATAGCATGATCGCCTTTGATTTAATTAGTGGAGGAGGGATAGTAAGGAAATCCACAGTACTACCTTTTAACTTTCGAAAGGGAGACTATGATAAAATGAGGAAAACAGTTAAGAAAAAACTAAAAGGAGCAGTTGCGAAGGTTAAAGACGTACATCAAGCTTGGGTGTTGTTGAAAAATACTATCTTGGAAGCCCAGACCAGCTGTATTCCACGCTTTAAGAAAAGTGGAAGGAAGTCCAAAAAACTGCCAGCATGGTTTAAAGGTGAGGTCAGAGAGGCTGTTGTTGCCAAAAAGCATCTTTCAGGAAATGGAAAAAAGAGCCAAACGACAAAACCTGGAAACAGCACAAGCACTGGCAAGTCAAATGCAAGGCATTGATAAGGCAGGCAAAGAGAGAATTTGAGAAGAAGCTTGCTGCGGAAGCAAAAACGCGAAATAAAGACCTTTTCAAGTACATTCTTAGCAAAAAACCTGTGAGAGAGTCAGTTGGTCCATTAGATGATAAAGGGGTTAAAGGAGCACTAAGAGGCGACAAGGCGATAGCGGAGAGACTGAATGAATTCTTTGCTTCGGTCTTTACTGAGGAAGATGTAGGGATGTTACCCATGACTGAAGTGGTATTTAAAGGTGCGGAAGAATTGGAGGAAATATCGATACATCGGGAAGATGTCTTACAACTATTAGATAAACTGAAGAGTAGCAAATCACCTGGGCCGGATGGTATACATCCAAGGGTGTTGAAAGAACTGAAATATGAGATTGCAGAATTGCTATCAGTAATCTGTGAACTATCATTAAAATCATCTCTAATACCTGAAGATTGGAGGATCGCCAATGTAACACCAATTTTTAAAAAGGGTTCCAGGGGTGATCCGGGAAACTACAGACCGGTGAGCCTGACGTCAGTACCGGGAAAAATGGTAGAAACCATCATAAAGAATAAAATTACTCAGCATGTAGATAGTCACAACCTAATGGGAGACAGCCAACATGGCTTTAGACAAGGAAGATCTTGTCTTACTAATCTGTTATGTTTTTTGAAGGAGTGAATAAACAGGTGGACAAAGATGAGTCGGTTGATATTGTGTATCTGGACTTTCAGAAAGCCTTTGACAAGGTCCCTCATCAGAGACTTTTGGCAAAACTAAAGAGTCATGGGATAGGAGGCAATGTACTATTGTGGATCAGGAACTGGTTAAAAGATAGAAAGCAGAGGGTAGGGCTAAATGGCCAATTTTCCCAATGGAGAAAGGTGAATAGTGGTGTACCCCAGGGATCTGTGCTGGGTCCGCTGCTTTTTGACATATTCATAAATGACCTGGAAAGTGGATAACGAGTGAGGTTATCAAATTTGCAGATGACACAAAACTATTTAAAGTTGTTAAAACCCAAGAGGATTATGGAAAATTGCAAGAGGATCTTGATAAATTGGAAGACTGGGCATCAAAATGGCAGATGAAATTTAATGTGGACAAGTGCAAGGTTATGCACCTAGGGAAGAACAACCCAAACTATGGTTACACGATGCAAGGTTCCACATTAGGAACCACCACCCAGGAAAAAGATTTAGGCGTCATTGTGGATACCATGTTAAAACCCTCGGTCCAGTGTGCAGCGGCGGCCAAGAGAGCAAATAGAATGCTAGGTATGATAAGGAAAGGAATGGAAAATAAAACAAAAGATATTATAATGCCTCTATATCGTTCCATGGTGAGACCGCACCTTGAATATTGTGTGCAATTCTGGTCGCCGTATCTTAAAAAGGATATAGCGATTTTAGAAAAGGTACAGAGAAGAGCCACCAAAATGGTAAAGGGGATGGAAGGATACTCCTATGAAGAAAGGCTAAAAAGGTTAGGGCTCTTTAACCTGGAAAAGAGACGGCTGAGGGGAGATATGATAGAAGTCTATAAATTAATGAACAGAGTGGAACGGGTAAACGTAGATCGATTGTTTACCTTATCAGAATATAGAAAGACTAGGGGACATGCAATGAAGCTACAGGGTAAACTATTTAAGACTAATAAAAGAAAATATTTTTTCACTCAACGTGTAATCAAACTCTGGAATTTGTTACCGGAGGATGTAGTAAAGGCTGTTAGTGTAGCTGGGTTTAAAAAAGGTTTGGACAAGTTCCTGGAGGAAAGGTCCATAAACCATTATTAAGAAGTGACCAAAGATATCAATGCTTGACCCAGTACAAGCATTGTGGAACTTGTGTCTCTTGGGGAAACTGCTAGGTACATATGACCTAGATTGGCCACTGTTGGAAACAGAATACTAGGCTTGATGGACCTTGGTCTGACCCAGTATGGCATATCTTATGTTCTTATGTTCTTATCTTAGTTCCTCCACAGAAGTAACAATTAGAAATGTGGAGACTAGAAGCTCCAGCTCCAGCTAGTTCAATGAATAAATTCTGCATAGTCTGGGGAAGCTCTATCTCCGTCTGCATGGCTTCATAGAAGGTGTGGTGTATTTGATAAGGTGAGGAAATGTGGGTCTTGGTGTTAAGCTGTATGTACACATAGGTTCCAGGGTCTATTCCCCTACCCGCTATACGTAAGCCAAATCTATATCCTAGCCTCCACTGGCTAGGGTCAAGCACAAGGAGCTTTAAGGGGTTACAAGTACCTTTCAAGCACTTGAGGGGTATCAGCAATGGTAGTCTCTCTAAATTAGCTCTGCGATGATCCCCATCTTGCCCCTGAGGCCCATCAGACCAGGTGGCATAGTATACACACTCCCACTTGGGACAAAAGTAGTCATCTTCAGATGCCTTGACATAATTCGTGGTATGTGTCCTGGTGCATTTTCCCCACTTGTATGCTCCTTCGGGGCACATGTATTTATCATCATAGTAATAACTGCTCTCTTGGTCAACAGATCCACAGCTATAGTAGCCATTTCTGTTGATGGCTTCACATGCATCAAAGTAAAGAGGGGCTGGTCTGGTGGGATCTGCGAGCTGTCGTGTAGCATTTAGGAGGGCCCCATCCTCGTTGTTCCATCGCAACTCTAGAACATGATATGAGGGGTTTTGTCGGGGGTTAAAACAAGTTCTCTCCTTCCCTTTAGTACAGATACTTAATTCTGTACCATTATATACACATCGGCTAGTCACACCAGTACAGGTGTAGAAGGAGTGATAGAGTAAAGTTTGGGTAATCTTTGTCCCGACTCGGGTAGTGGTTATGCAGGCCGCACAGGGAGGTAAGGCAAAAGTCATTGCAAGGGGACCCAGGGCTACCGCAAGTACAATATAAACATATAGAGGCAACATGATTACAATGTCTCAATGAGTTTGTCTAGAAATTGCAAAGTCTTTACTGAAGTTCTTTTTCTCCACAGCTTCCACCGTACGTAGACCTGTCAGCTTCCGGTTGGCGACAGGAGTAGGGTTGCAGATTACTCAAGCTTCTGCCGTACGTAGACCTGCCAGCTTCCGGGTGGTGGCAGGAGTAGGGCTGTAGACTCTCACAACAGTGGTTGTCGTCACAGCGTGAGTCGCAATGGTGACGCTGGATTGGTGGTTGAAGTCCAGGGATGAAGTTCGGTAGTCGCCACCGGCTTTACTCGACTGTGATGGATCCAAGGTTCTAATTCCG
Organism: Ichthyophis bannanicus; assembly: GCA_033557465.1. Lineage (NCBI taxonomy): Eukaryota > Metazoa > Chordata > Amphibia > Gymnophiona > Ichthyophiidae > Ichthyophis > Ichthyophis bannanicus. Next base: position 787,212,113 of record CM066032.1, on the reverse strand, counting down.
CAACTTTGACTGCTGTAGGGGTTGACAATATGACGACATAGGGTCCTTTCCAGTGAGGTGCTAGCGGTGTCTTTCTCCACTCCTTGATCCACACCGAAGCTCCAGGCTTATAGGGATGCAGTGGTTCGGTCAGGTTGATGGGCAGCTGATCTTGTACCCATGTATGGAGACTCTGCAAAACAGAACCTAGAGCCACTAGTTCTTGTCTGGTGATTTCGGACCCAGTTTGACTCATATCCCCTTTTATCCCTTGGACAATGGGCGGAGGTCGCCCATACAAGACCTCAAAAGGGGAAACTCCTAATGACTTGGTGGGGGCTGAGCGTATCCTGAGGAGGGCTATAGGGAGAGCCTGGGGCCACTTCAGGTGAGCTTCCTGACAGAATTTGGACAGCTGGGACTTTAGGGTCCGATTCATTCGCTCTACTTTTCCTGAACTTTGGGGTCTGTAAGCTGTGTGTTACTTCCACTGCACCTGTAGGGCCTGGGCCAACTGCTGAGTTACTTGAGATACAAATGAGGGCCCATTATCTGACTCTATAACTAATGGTATTCCAAACCGGGGAATGATCTCATGGAGCAGAATTTTGGTAACTTCCCTGGCTTTCTCAGTTCTGGTGGGGAAAGCCTCCACCCACCCAGAGAATGTACAAACCAGGACTAACAGGTAATGGTATCCATTCGTTCGTGGCATTTCTGCAAAGTCCACCTGGATATTTCCCATGGGGGTGACTCCTACTGATTGAACTCTTGGGGGTAGGTTAGGACCCTGCCGGGCATTGTTCTTTGCACAGGTTAAACATCTATGGGCTACTGAGGCTGTCAGGGGTCCTAATAGCAAGATGCAAAAGTGAGGTTTGAGAGCTTTCTCCATCGCAGTCTTCCCATAATGTGTGGCTTGGTGGAAAGCTTGGACAAAGGCAGGGCCCAATGTTTCAGGTATCACAGTTGGGCCAGGAGGAGGACCACCTGCTGGCGGTGGTAGCACTATCCATCCAGTCTCTGATAACACTCCCCCTTCTTTTTGGCAATAATAGTCTAGCTCTTTGGAAGTGTATCGGGGAGTCCATGCACTGAGGAGTACTGGAAATATGGCTGCCTGGACTGTAGTGCTAAAGGCAGGAATTTGCCCTGTGGTGGCTGCTTCTCGAGCCGCAGTGTCAGCAAATCTATTTCCTCGTGAAACTTCTCCTTCCCTCACCTGATGACCTCGGCAGTGCATTACTGCAACTTGTTTGGGGGCCCATACAGCATCTAGCAATGTCAATATATCAGGGCCGTACTTGGTGGACTTGCCTCCCGAGGTTATTAACCTTCATTCTTTGTACAGGGCTCCATGCGCGTGCAATGTTGTGAAGGCATATTTAGAATCTGTGTACACATTTAAACGGAGCCCTGTCCCTATTATCAGTGCCCTGGTGAGGGCTTTCAGCTTTCTGTGCTGAAGTCCCCGGGGCCAAAGCTGAGGATTCTATCACCATGTCCAGGGTCACCACTGCATAACCAGCACATCGTCTTCCATTGATGACAAGGCTACTTCCATCTACGAAGAAAGTTCGTTCAGGGTCGTCTACTGGGACATCAGTTAGATCAGGGCGACTTGAGAATACAGTGTCCATAACTTCCAAGCAATCATGATCGGGTGGACCTGGACCAGTTGGTAACAGCGTAGCAGGGTTCAAGGCTTGACTGACGATCAATTGTAATCGGGGGTTCTCACATAACATGCTCTGGTATTTCAGCATCCGTGAATTCGTGAACCAGTAACTTCCTTTGTGCTCCATGAGGGTTAGGACAGAGTGTGGTACTGTAACTTGCATATTCTGACCTAGAGTAAGCTTGTCGGCCTCACCCGCCAAGAGGGCTGTAGCTGCAACGTCTCTCAGGCAGGGTGGCCATCCTTTTGCGACGGTATCCAGTTGTTTTGATAGGTAAGCCACAGGTCGCTGCCAAGATCCGAGGGATTGAGTCAATACTCCCAAAGCATTTCCACTTGACTCATGGACATAGAGGCGAAATTGTTTCTGTACATCTGGCAGGCCCAAGGCTGGTGATGACATCAAGGCTGCTTTCAACGATCGGAATGCCGTATCCTGTTCTGGGCCCCATTCCAGGGGCGATCGCTCCATTCCTTTGGTGGCCTGATACAATGGCTTTGCCAACAGCACAAAATTGGGTATCCATATCCAACAATAGCCTGCAGCTCCCAGGAAGGCCCTCACCTGCTTTCTGGTGGTGGGGGTAGGGATGCGGCACACTGCTTCCTTTCGCTCTGGTCCCAATCTCTGGATCCCTTTGGACAGATGGAATCCCAGATATTTTACCTCAGTTTGGCACAACTGCGCCTTGGCTCTTGAGACCTTGTATCCGGCTTTGTTCAGGAGGTGCAAGAGATCAATGGTGGCATGCACGCATTCGATTTTGGAGTCGGTGGCTACTAGTAGGTCATCCACATACTGAAGAAGAACTCTCTTCCCTGGAGTCACAGGATAACTTGAAAGAACCTGATTGAGGGCAGCAATGAAGAGAGTAGGCGAGTTCTTGAATCCTTGGGGTAATCGAGTCCAGGTGAGTTGGCCTCGCCTTCCTGTGGTAGGGTCTTCCCATTCAAACGCAAACAGGAGTTGACTGATTGGTGCTAAACGTATGCAGAAAAAGGCATCCTTTAAATCCAAGATGGTGAAGTGAGTAGCCTTGGCGGGGATCAGTCCCAGGAGAGTATAAGGGTTCGGTACTACTGGATGTATGGTTTCAACTGCATTATTTACTTGTCTCAGGTCCTGCACTGGGCGGTAGTCACCTGTCCCAGGCTTCTTGACTGGGAGGAGGGGGGTATTCCAGGGCAATTGGCACTCTCTGAGAAGTCCGTACTTCAGTAATTTCAGTAAATGACAGTGAATCCCTTCAATCGCCGGTCGCGGGAGTGGATATTGTCTCACGTGCACTGGTTCCATTCCTGGTTTGAGGGCGACAAGCACAGGGGCTATATTCTTTGCTAGGCCTGGAGGATTATCCTCCGCCCACACCTCGGGCGGAGCTGAGATTCTGATGGGCTGCCTTGGTCGGAGATGCACTATAGAACCGCCATTCTTCTTCCCGGGGGACAGTCAGCACCATCAGGCCTGCAGATTTCGAGTTCACAGTCATTTCCATTTTTCCTCCTTCAACAAAGGATATCTGCGCCTGGAGCTTAGCAAACATATCTCGGCCCAAAAGGGGAATTGGGCATTCGGGCATATACAGGAACTGGTGCGTTATCTTCCGTCCCCCTAATTCGCAAGTGCGGTTCTGAAAAAAAGGCTTTGTGGCCCTAGCTCCAGTTGCTCCGACAATGGTGATGGATTGAGAAGACAGAGGGGCCACTGGTTTTGCTACTATTGAATGTTCAGCCCCCGTATCCACCATAAAGTCCATATATTGGTCCCCAATCTTCAGACTGACCATAGGCTCCTGGGGACCCAGAGGAAACTTGGAGTCCGGTCTGACCTAGTCTTCATCCATGCTATAGCCCTCTTCGGCTGCCACTCCCTCTACAGCTGCTTCTCCTTGTTAGAACTGTGTGTGATTCATTCCTCCCCGATGCTGGAACCTTCCCCCTGCTCTCCGCATGCTCCCTCCTCCCCTCCAGGAGGCGGAGCCAAAGTTCGGGTATTCACTCCTCCAATGTCCTTCTTCTCTACAGTAGGCACATTGATTTATGCCTAATGGGGACCGACCATCTCCTCGGCCCCTTCCACGTCCTCGAGTCCTTCGGTTAGAGAAACTTCCTCCGCGTCGTTCAACTAAAGCTGCAGCAAGAAAATCAGCTTTCTTCTTCATTTTACATTCACTTTCCTTCTGTCGTTCTTGATCACGATTCACAAACACCTTCTGAGCAACTTCCATTAGCTGGACTGCATTCATGCCCGCAAATCCTTCCAACTTCTTCAGTTTCCGTTTTATGTCTCCCTGGGACTGACTCACAAAGGCTGCATTCACCATGCGCAAATTTTCCTGGGCCGCTGGATCATATGGGGTATAAAGTCTGTAAGCTTTAGATAAGCGTTCATAAAAGGCTGCTGGGCTGTCATCTGGATGCTGGATGACTTCCGCTACCTTTCCGATATTCATGACCTTCTGGCCTCCTCTCTTCAGGCCTTGTAGTAGGGCCTGGCGGAACCGAGTGAGGGCCGTTGCCCCGGTTGCACTGTTTGGATCCCACTTGGGATCATCATTCGGGAAATCTGTGGCGGCCGCTTGCCGGGGATCTAGGCCTCTCTCTCCCACGGGATTTTCTTCTAACCATCAGGTGGATGCTTGCACAATCCGTGCTCGTTCTTCAGTAGTGAAGAGGGTAGACAGGAGCTGGCGGCAATCAGACCATGTAGGCTGATGGGTTTGCATAATACTGGACATTAATTCTGTCAATTCTTGGGGCTTTTCAGTGTAGGATGCATAATGTGTCTTCCAGTTCAATAAATCAGTGGTGGAAAACGGCACATAAATGAGACTGGTTGGCCCCACCACAACCTAGTCCCGTTCATTAAGGATAGGCAGCCCCGGGACCTGGCGTAATGGCATGATGTGACCATCCCTCTGACTTGCCGTTGTACTTCTGAGGGCATAATGTAGTCTGACTTGTTGGAATTCAGCTCCCCTGCTTTGGTCTTTGGCAGTAAGTGACCCCGAACTAGCAAATGAATCCCTGCTTGCAGTGTCATCGGTGGACTGTGGCCCTTCCGGGGGACTCCGAGCGGAGCTAGGGCTCGCGGGCAGGAGGGGATATGCCTCCTCCTGTTGCGGAGGTGGTTGGTGGACTAGGGGTAAATCGGCAGGAGGGGGTCCTCCTGCACCTTGCTCTTCCCGGGGTGGTAACGGAGCTGAGGGGACTGGCCTACAGAGGAACTAGGGCCAATGGGTCAGAACATCTGGAGATTCCGGGGCATAATATACGGGCAGCTTCTCTTCTCCAGACTTCCGGGCCCCCCTTGTGGTCGCTACCATTATCCTACACTGTTTCTCGTGGCAGCGCTTCATCCAAGAGGGCTCTTTTTCACAAATATTCAACCAGGAATCTATATAGGGGAACTGGTCAGGGTGTTTCTTACGCACAATCTGATGAACTAGGAATACAATTCTAACATCAAAAGTACCACCAGGGGGCCATGCGGCGACCAGCGCCGGCCACTCCCTGTCACAGAGTATTCCTAATCGGGACGGAGACATCTTTACTCCATAGTCTCTGTCAAATCCCTTCTTGAAATTCTTGATCATACATGTCAGTGGAGTTTGCGTGGACTCCGACCCTCCCATTATGACGTACACAACCACAGACAGTAGGGGCGGGTGGTCGGGCTGCAGGTAAGGGGTCCGTACAGCCCTAGAAACAAATAGGTAGACAAACACTGAACGCTTCCTACTTTTCACAACCTGGGCGCGGTTGCCCGACCAGGAACTGCGCTACTCAGGAGTCCGCTCTCACTTGGTCTGTGTTTACACATCTAGATATTCCCCCCCCCCCACACACCCTTCCCCACCCTCCCAACCCCAAACCAACCGCAGCCATATGAGCCAAAAACCTACAGCAAATTCAGACCTAAATGTACTTGTACTAAGAATGTAAATAGTTCACCCAAGTTACCTCCATGTTAAATCCCTGTTCTATGTAGACGATGATCTAATTCAATTGACCAAGTGTGATATTGTCCAATGTAAACCGCACTGATGACAAAGAGCGTGGTATATAAGAAATGTTAAATAAATAAATAAAAATAAATAAGACCTCTCATTCACACACACAACCAAACATGCTAGCAACGTTTTCCCAAATTCCCAGGCCTATCTTATTAACCGACAGCAGCCAGTCTCGTGTATACTCATGCAAGACGTACTCGGACTGCTGATTAACCAAGGGCAGTAGTTTGGGCCTCGCGCATACTCATGCAAGGCTTACTCGGACGTGCCCTGAGAGGTGATCAGGCTCTCGGTACCTTATTCCCATACCAATTCAGTCTCGCGCATACTCATGCGAGACGTATCCAAAACTAACTGCAGAACAAAGTAATTTCTACTCACCGGATCCGGTACCCGATACAAAACCAGTTCTTGGGTTGAATCCTGGACTACCCTCAGGTTCAGAGGTGTTGGCCAGCTGGACCCAGTAATCTGCCGAGGCAAGGCGGAACCCTCTCCGATACAAGAGGACCGGTGGCGCCTAAGGTCTCCCCTGCGGTCGGACAGACATGGTCCCAACCGGGCCAAACCTTGAGGCGGTAATACGTGGTATATTCACTTGAATACCATCCACTACTCGCACATTCCCGGCCAATGCACCAGGAAGATGTAGCAGCGAATTGCACGCAATGAATAAAACCAGGAGTCAGTTGCAGGTTCCAAGCCAATTTATTGTGCATAGGCTCAGACAGGAAAGCATCCAAAAAGGACTGAGCAATGGAGTACAGGAGCAAATTCCTTATATACAATTTTTACAGTTTGATACAGGCAAACTTTCTATTGGTCCCAACGCCCCTTGCACCTGTCCAATCGGGGACCCTCTCTGGGCCTAGCTCCCTGTTCCCCCGTCTCAGGCTATTCTAACAAAGGCACAGTCTTAGACATTGATACATTTCTACTTCAAGGCCATTTCTAGCTTAGAGAATGCAGGAACATATCTATCATCAGCATAGAGGAATTAATAAAGGAATTATACAAACTTTTCAAAAGCAGTTTAAAGCAGTCTAAAGCAGTTTCTCAGACTCTGGTTCTTCTCAGCACTAGTCTCAGGTGGGGGTTGGGGTTTACAGGCCATAGCCTACCACATAGTAAGCTATAATAGAAATTAAAATAAGATTATAATGAGGACCAAAAGGAGCGCTCATTCCAAGCCCGATGTAAAAGGCAACTACATTGTTATGTCAGCCATTGGACCCAGTAATCCCGAGAGTAAAAACATGAAAATATAAATAACGAACCCGACTACTAAAAAGTATATAATATAGATTGGAATATTACTTAACCACCTGCAGAGGATAAATAACCATATAAAAACAACCCGTACTGAAACTGGCTAAAAATATACCTTTTAAAATCAACTCATACGGGAGTAAGAATAAAAGCCGAGAAACGACTCAAACTGACTACAGTGCAGATGAAAATTGTTGTGGGGCCAGCCATGATCATAGCGCATAACTGAGGAGGACAAAAAACTGATAACAATAACATAAATAAAATACTCAAGGCCCCGAAAGGACTGCTCCTAAAACAAAGCCTTTCACTAAAAAACATGTAAAATCTCTACCCATGGCTAACGGGAGAGGCGCTAGCAGCCTACAGAGCGGTACCCAATGATCTTGCGAACAACTATGAGGCAGTAGTCAAAGCCATTAGAACCCGGTTAGGCTTAACTCCAGTGGTATATCGCCGCCTTTTGCGAGGGTGCAAGTTAACCCCAGGTGAAACACCACAGAGCTTATGCCATCGGATTCAAACACTAGTATACAAGTGGCTAACTCCAGAGGGGAGAAGCATTGATTCAGTATTAGATGATATTGTTTTAGAACAGTTCTTAGATGCTGTACCTGTAGAATTGCAGTCCTTCTTAATCTTGCAAGATTGTAAGACCACGAGAGATGCCATAGCACTTGCTGACTGTTTCTTAGAGGCTAAAGCCATCGGTCAGAAGCAGATGGGTACTTCAGTCAACAGTCTTGAAAATACCAGAGAAGAGGGAGGAAGTAAGGTCAGGGAAATCTGTGTCCAGAACACCCCTGTCCAAAAGTCATAGGGAACAGCGTAAATGCTTTGCATGTGATCATAAAGGTCACTTACAAAGGGACTGTAGAGCCAAGCTTGTTTTAGTAACCACCCAGTCCAAGGAGGTTGGGGAGGGATTTGTACTAACAGTCATGGTTAACAATATTCAGGTTGAAGCGATCCTAGATTCAGACGCTGACCAATCAATGATTTCTGATAGCCTATGGAGGGAGATAAAAGCTCAGAATAAGGATTCTTTAGGACACTCTGAGAGAAAGATAAAAATTTGTTGTGTACACGGCGCTGCCGCGTCATATCCTTTACACCTAGTTACTGTTGAAGGGCTAGGATTGAAAAAAGAAATTCCAGTGGCAGTAGTGCCAAGACTACCACATTCCCTAGTTTTAGGTAGGGACTGGCCTCGATTTCGGAAGGGCCTAGTTAAAGGACTAGCCGTTTCCACCAAAGCCAAAGCCCCTAGTTCAGGGAAGGTAGAAAAAGAACCCATAAGGAGGGAGATAAAGGAAAGACAAGTGACGTCTACTCATAGGGAGAAACCTAGGTCAAGGATAGTACCAGCTCCTTTATTTGCAAAACCTAGAGAGAAGCCAGGTAGGGAGAAGACACCTAGCCAGAGTTCTCCCAGCAAGACAAAGTTTCTCTTGAAATGTTGTCGGCTTACCCCGAATGCAAAAATTCCCAAAAGAGCATCGGAGCAAGCAGCGGGATTTGATATCTTTAGTGCTGAGGACACTATTATCCCAAGTCAAGGGCGAGCCTTAGTAGAGACGGGCATCCAGCTTGAAATACCGCCCGGATGCTACGGTCGGATCGCTCCGCGATCTGGTTTGGCCGCTAAAGAATACATTGATGTAGGTGCGGGGGTAATAGACCCAGATTTTAGGGGGGCTATTAAGGTCTTGCTGCTAAATTTTTCTAAGAGACTTTAAAATAGCTATGGGTGATAGAATAGCACAACTCATTTTGGAGAGAGTTGGCTTTCCACATATAGAAGAGGTTACTGAGTTAAGTACCACCTCAAGGGGTTCGAATGGGTTTGGATCCACAGGACAGGCCGTTGTAGTGGGTTTGACAGCCACTAGGGAGGGGGGCAAGGTAGAGAAAGACTTTGATCCTCAGCAGGCCGAGTGGAAGGCCCAACCATATTCTGGGGTAGATGAGGAAATCCCTTGGTATCAGCGGCAAGCTCTGCTGAAAATAATAGAGAACTTTCCGAACAGTTCTATCCCTACGCCCAGAGAGGCTAAGTATATAGATATAAAGAGCAATGCTTTTGTCAGCTACGGTCAGAGAGCTAGGATTTCGTGCTGTTCTGGAGATGTCCATCCAGCCCGAAATATCTTAAATGGGGGGTTATGTGATGATGCAGAGGGTTTAAACAGTAAGAAAAAGGGTTTAAAACTGCAGCTTTCCTCAAATGCTCACATTAAGGCAGGCAAGGAAGGGGTTAAAGCACAAGCCCAGAGAAACTCTCTGCACAGAAAGGCAGTGAGAGAGCCACACCCCAGCTCCAGGACAAACAGGGGAGCTGACGTAAGAGGCAAGGGGGCGGAGTCAAACCGGATAGGACAGCCCTATGCTCTTAACCAGGAAGTAACAGAGAGTGCTAGTTCAAGATGGAGTCTGAGGAGAAATTCCCGTGCCAGTTCAGGTGAAAGCTCGAGTCGGAGTAACACTGATCTTGGAAGGAAGAGAGTTCGTGTGAGAGCAGGAGGAGTGCCTGGGAGAACAGGAAGTGTTCAGGCAGGAGACTCAGGACCTGACTTTGACCAAGTTGCAGAGAGAAGCAAAGGAAGGAGCAGCCATTGCCAGGATAGCACACGGTGCTGGGAGAGTTGCCATCCAGACTGCTTTGAGACACGGAGGTCTCTGAGAAAGCAGTGGAGAAAGCTTCCTCTGAGAGAGAGAGGTCACCACGAACCAGACAGCCAGGAGAAGCAGGTGGAAAGCTACTTTTATTCTCATGGGGAGAGGCTGGAACCCTTACCCAGAAGAGATAGCATTACTTCTCTAGAGTCTTCCCTAGAAGCTGTGAACAAAGGTGAGAGTTTGAGCAAGTATAAAGTTCTGTATGATAAGCTGCCTAAGCGTTCCAAGTGCAGGAAGCCTGATACTAGCAGAAGCTTAGAAACTAGCCCAGCTGTTCTTAACTCATCAGCTGATGGTAGGCTATGCCGACAGAAGCTAAAGCTAGCCCCTGCTAAGCCAGTGATACGAGAGCAGTGCAAAGACAGAGACTTGCCTTTTTACCAACCTTTGCAACCCAGACACACTAGAAGAAGATTAAGCCAGTTGAATTCCTTTAGCACTACTTTAAAGGAGGCTGCTGATTCTAGCTACATTCAGATACCACGGAGGGAAAGGAATAGTAAGTGGAAACAGCTTAGACACCATTTGGAACAATGGAAGCCTGTTGATCTGCAGTACCCTGAATTGAATCATAAGACGTCTGACTCTGATGTTGAATCAATGCAGTTGGGTTCAACTAAATCAGATAGCTCTTATTCTGAGATGGAGGCAGACTGTGCTTTGTGTTGCCAAGAGTGAAGCTGTTGATATCAATGTATATGATAAGTGCTGAGAAGTTATTTCATGCTATTGAGTTTGCACGGAGAGAAGCAGCGTTCTGCTGGAGTGAAACTCAACGTCTTTAAGCAGCTGTGAATTGTGAATGCTATGGAAGTGATTAGCTGCAACTAAAGCTGTTCATAAGTGAAGAGAAGTTGAATTAACCTTGTATATAAACTGACAAACCCCGAGAAGGATCAGGTTGGACTTTATCACCTTTGGACTTTATTTTGGAATAAGAAGTATCCACCTTTTTGTTTCTGGTTAGGGGATGGTAGATGACAGAATCCTGTGCAACAAATAAAGTTTTTGTTATCACACAAAACCTTGGCTGTCTTCGTTTGGGCCACAACTACTTGGATATCCCAAGCTTCAGCACTTACAAGGATAATCTGGCACATTTCCCACTCTTCAAGGCGACCGCCTCTGAGAAAGGGGGTGTGACAGTTGACATGAACTCGACAACACTTAACCACCAAATTATTTCATAACATCGTTCATCTAGTTTTTCGATATGAGAGTAAGTTTTGAAATATATAAAGGATAGGACATTTTAGTATAAACCCTGCATTCTCCATTGTGTAACACACATTCCACTTTCCCCAACAATGGAGGAAAAACATTTTCCCTTACAACTTACCATAAAAACAAATCTAGAATTGCATGGCAACTTGAATGAGTGTGTTTTATGACTTCATGACTTGGCTGAAGAGAGGTCTGTGAGGTGGGGGAGGGGGAGAAAGAAGAATTCAGGGAGGGAGATGTGTGGAGGGGATGGAAGTGGAGGTTGCATGTGGGAGGGGATATACAATATCACAAACCGTCTTGCACCCTCCTCACTTCACCTGACGCCATGATTTCTTCCTCAACCTCACATTTTCCCTCTATTCTCCACTCCCTCTTGAGTTTGCTTTCAGTCACTTTCCTCCACCACTCTCCTACTTGCTTTCCTTCCCAACTCCATTACTCACCCACTTACTTGTCCTCATCTGCTTTTGCTCCCCATCCCTACTCCCCAACTTGCTCTTCTTCCCTATTGTATTCCACCCTCCCCCCCCCCCAAGCCCTGTTCTATTCCCCAGACACATTCACACCCTCCATGCTTTCTCTCCTAGGGCCGGCCCTAGAATTGGTTCAAAATGTTGGTGCCCTAGGCAAACCTCAAGCTCTACACCCCCTCTCTCTGTCAAAATCTATTATTTAGCTTTGAATGCCCTGCTTTTGCTGCCCTCTGGAAGTTGCTGCCCTAGGCAACCGCCTAGTTTGCCTAGTGGTTGGGCCAGCCCTGTTCCCACCCCATCTTGCTCCCATTCTTTCCTCCCCCTTTCCCCATTATCAGGTTCTCTCTTCACTCACTCTCTCAGCCCCCATCACTCAGCCCCATGCTTACTGTCCCTCCTAGGTCTGCCTCTTAGTGAGACTTCAGCAGAAACAACAGTGGCAGCTAAATATTGCAGAGCACAGGAAGCAGTGGCTCCTCTAGGTAGGTCTTCAGCTGATGGGCTTGGGACCTCTGCCAGCACTTTCCTTTGCGTGGCAACTCTTCTTCAGCTAACAGGGCCCTGATGCCCTGTCAGCTCTTCTTATATTCAAACACTCTGTGGAAATTGGGGCCATTTACTTAATTTGTGAGCTCTTCTTTTTCGACATACACAGAGCGGAGACAAATCATGGAACCATATAAAAGGAGTCTTTATTAGAAACAACCCAACTTGGGCATGTTTTGGCTGAATAGCCTTCATCAGAGGTCTAAAAATAACACAAACACATAGATCAAACATAAATAATTATAAACAACAAAAGGAAACCATAGAAAAATGTATATGTGTATATTGTACATATAAAAAAGAAGAAAAGAAAAAATACCCAATGTGAGAATTCAAAAACACATAAATAGTTGCCCAGGGGCAGCCTTAACTATACAGTATAAGAAGAGAGATGTTAAAATCATATTACAAACATATGAGCAGATCAATAATAAAAATTTCATATATATAATTATATAATAAGTAAAGATCATGTAACAATGCATAGATAAAATACAATGATAAGTTAATTAGAGAGGAGGAAAGGCCAAAATAAATCAAAATCATAAATACTTGTAAAAAAAACAAAATTAAGTTATATTTAAAAAGAAGCAAAATTTTCAACATTTATAAAACTACATGGAAACAATGCATGATAAATAAAACTGAAAACCATTATAGGGTCAGTTGGAGAAAAAAAATTAGGAACAGCAGATAAAAAAAAGAATTACATGAAGGTGGTAGGTACACAAAAGAAACCCCCAATTGTAGGCTAAAAGCTAATTTGTAAAAACACATGGGGAGAGTAAGTACTTTAGAACCAGACTCAATTGAGACAAAAAGTCGATTTCAAGGAAAACCAATGATACATTTAAAATAAAAATTAAAAATGATGAAGGCAAAAACCCTCTTTTATAGGAGTACATAAAAATACTTGGCCAAAAAAACACAGTAAGAGCATACCACATATATCAAGGCATTCCAACTGTGCTATACTAAAAATGTAAAGATAGAAAATACCATTCGAGAAAGGCAAACAAAGCCTATAAGGCAGATCAGTAAAGAAACTATTAACAGACTACAGATGCTAATTGCTCAAATCATAATATTTTCAAGAATACTTTCAAAATGCTTTTGCCAAGGGTTCATTGAGCTAGTATGAGATAGAAAGGGATTTACCAGAATCTTAGAATCACTGGCAAAGCCGGAAGTCTTGTCAGAAACTTAGGGGTATGTTTACTAAACCGTCTTAATGTTACCGGCGTTAGTTGCAGTCTTACTGTGACGAATGCCATATAAGGTAGTGGGCGTTCCAGTCTTAAGGTAGCATTTCGGGTTATCGTGCGATAAAGTCCGTTATCGCGCGATAGAGGGAGCCGTGGCACATTAATGCGCGTTAGCCTTAATTAGGCGCGCTGACCTGCAAACACAGCAACAGAGGTGTAGCAGAATGGTTAATACATTGACTGATGAAACAGGGGTCATGAGTTTGATCCCCCAGTGGGCTTATTGAGTAAGACTGTCTGAGGCATTACCCTTTACTTTAAATCGGTGCTGTCTGAGGCATTTTCTTTTTTAATGTAAATTGGTGCTGCCAGCAAACACACCCTCACAGTGCCGTAACCTTAGGTGCCGCATAAGGCGCCCTATATGGCACTCCAGAGGGCACATTATAAAGTGCACTGTCCGCCAAGGCACCTTATAATGTTCCCTATAGGGCGCCTTATGAGGCACTTTAAGGTTACAGCACTGTGAGGGTGTTTTTGCTGGCAGCACTAATTTAAATTAAAAAAGGAAATGCCTCAGACAGCCCTATCAAATAACACCACTGTGGGATCAAACCCATGACCTCTGCCTCCACAGTCAGTGAAGTAACCAGTGGGCGACATCTCTATAGCTACTAACAAACCTCTGGCTGGCTACAGAAGGACTGCAGGTCACCACACAAACTGTCTGCTGTGGTTACCAGGATAGGGTTAACCCACCCATACCCATGATGCACTGCACATGCAGATCAGCAGTCTACAGATGATCACAAGATGGGGTATGCACCCCCACAGCACCTCGGCCTGGTAGGGGGAACTGACCGTGTGTGTTACTGGCACAGAGTAGCTACAGACCGACACATTGTGGGGGGTACTGTGCTCACCCTGAGGGTGAGGTGGGGCGCCCAGCACCTGGTCTGCAGCACTTCGCTTAGCTGAGATAGGCTATGCTGCAGGTTGCCATCGGTGCCAGTGTGTGATAGGTAGTCCTTGCAGACATACCTAGGATACACCTGTGTCCATCTGTATTTCTCAGTCATGTCTAGCCCTTGTGGACTATGATGCACCCAGAATAGTGCATATCCTGTGTGGGTGCCATGGTCACATGATTTAAGTGAAGGAGGGTGTTTGGACCCATAGGCGGATTATGTAGCACCACCTAACCCGTCCTCTTGGGCTTAGGGTAGGGGACAGGATCTCCCACCAACAGATCCACATTCTACATCCCTGCAATGGTGGCAGTAGAGGGGACCATCAACCCCAGTCCTGCTGGGGAACAGGCACCCTACAGGGCAGTCAATGCACATATGTACGCATCCATAAGGCAATGGCAGACAGACAGTAGGCCTGGAAATGCTCAGCTGCCCCCCACCACTATCTGACATTCTCCAGCAGCAAGCACAATGAGTCTCCAGCCACTGCACTCTGCAAGGTGTTCCAGCCATACACATACTAACTGTAGACAGTCTGCTAGCTAGTCCATAGTGCATGTTCCTGGAGGAGATGCGTGCACCCAAAACTTGGATGTGAGCACACACACCAAGCAGATAAGTCAGTGATTGGGCCCCAGAAAAGAGAACCCATAAATATCACTTGAGAGAAATACTATATAGCACTATGGGGGAACCTAGCCATGCCATGGTCACTGCTCAGTCAGGGTGAGAGTGACCTCCCAGCAGGATATGCTGTGGCCACCCTGTCCGTGCAGGTGGTGGCTGGGCATTACAATGTCCCAGACATTGCCCTACTGGGCCATACCCACAGTACCTTGCTCCTCATTATGCACATTGGTAGGCTAACACTGGAAACAGTGCAAGCAGTGTGGGCTGAGTAAGGTGTAGACAGCCACAACACACTGGATAGACAGACACACACTCCCACACCTATGCCAGCATTGTGCAAATATAAAGGCTTTTGGCAGCCCTGGCCACCACACCAGTCCTGGGCACAGTGCAGGCATGGCTATTTTACGCAATACTGTTGGGGTCACTCCTCGGGGTGGTAAACACTGTCAGAAACCAAACTGAAACACACTCCACAGATATCAGAAAGGTTGCTATGATGCAGCTCTATCAGCAAATTGTGCTTAACTTAGGAATTGATATCTGCCATTAATCATAGCAACCTTTTGATATATGTGTAACGTATTCCCAAGTTTAGGGTGGCATTGCTAAGGTATGCAAGTGCTAGTATTGGGAGCTGCTGCTGCAAGCAGGGCCCAACAGCATGACTCTCCATGAGGCTTTGGATAGTGGAGCCTGTGGGTGTGGGTGTTTATGCCCCTGTTGGCCACTGGTCTAGAGCAGAGATTCCCAACTCCGGTCCTGGTGGGGCAAACACTGTTCAGGTTTTCATGCTGTCCCTAATGAATATGCATGAGATACATTTGCATACAATGGGAGCGGCGCATACTAATGCAGCACAGGCATATTTATTAGGGACAGCATGAAACCTGAATGGTGTTTGGCCCTCCAGGACTGCAGTTGGGAAACTCTGCTCTAGGGATTGCACATGTTTATGATGTCTGTGCTCTGTAGGGTAAAATATAGGCGTTCAGGCATGTTTATTTTATCTGCAATAAAGGTTCTGTCTTTATTACCACGGTTTAGTACTGGGTAAATTATGGGGGAAAGGGTTGGCAGGAGCCACAGCTGGGACTTGAACTTGTGACCTTCTGCTCCTGAACACACTGGCTGTGTGTACTGCACCACACTGTTGCCACAGGGACAGTTCATTCCCTGGGGATACCATGACTGTTCGTCAGACAGACCCTGTCTGTTGCATTGCACGGCACCTACCTAAACGGGACTAGGCCATGGTCTGCTGTGGGCAGATGCCACTGCCCCCTCCGCCACCAGCACCCCTCCGCCACCATGCTGCCATGCCATTATGCCAGTGGTGCTGGTGGTGCACAGTCCCAGGCCATACAGTATGCCGGTAGGTGACTGCCTATGGTGTGGGTTCTCGGGTAGGGTTACCTACATGGACATGCGCGCTTCTCCCCCCCCCCCCCCCCACCGCCTGCCAATGTTATGTGCTCTTGGGGGTACCTGCTGGGTAATCTCCCCTGTGACATTGTGGGACACACACTCGTGCCCATGTTGGACCCTCGTCAGTTGCTGTCTTGCTGCTTTACTGTTTCGGCATTCCTATGTGCCACCTAGGCATCTGCGTAGCCCGCACTGTGTCCCAGCTGGACCACAGCATGTGCCGCCTGCAGCCCCCTGTATCCCATTTACAGCATTAGTACAGTTGCCCTTTCCTACGTGCCCACTCTGCTGTTGCTGCACATGTGCACGCCATAACAAACCTGCCCAATTTAAACGACAGAAACCCTGATCAGCGCTATTTCAATGTAGGATCATTCACTTTGTAGGGGGACAGAGCATAGACCCTTCCAAACATGATATCTTAATTTATACGCTTTGTCAGTAGTGTTGCTTTATGTTTATCATTAATATCACTATTGGCCAGCTTGGTTATTGGGATTTTAGATGTGGTTCTGGTCCTTTTATATGTTTATTTACCTCTTTGTTCCCTGCACATGTATCACTTTTCTGGGTTTCCCTGCCTTTGCTGCACATTGCTGACTGAAATGGTTTCTCTTTCCTGCAAATGTGCCTTAACGCGAGGGTTTCATTGGCGTTAGTGTTCAGACCCAGATTTCACAGCGTTAGTGTGCCTGGAGCCTCTCCCCTCCCACTCTACACCCATTGACCCCTTCTCTCCGCCCTCTGGGAAGCCTTTCTCCACCCTTCAGACCCGGATTTCACAGCGTTAGTGTGCCTTAACGCCACCGCTGCATTATCGCGCGATAATGTCACTACCGCTATGACGTTAAGACGGTTTAGTAAAATACCCCTAAGTCAAAAAAACAACACAGAAAATCTGACAATATGATGCAAGAAAATAAAGATCCCGAATATATAAAGAAATATATATGATTGATGCCCATCTTATGGTATTTACTTCAATCCTGGGAAAGCTGCACAAGTGAAAAAAGAATACCTGACATAACCAACCAATTGATATCTTCAAAAAGAAATCAAACCCTATCATCCAAACTTATATTCACCAGACAGCAAGCGGAACGGACTGTAAGGTAAGAAACACCACGCACGCAGACTGCCTTTTAATTGGCTGACGCAGCTCTGGCCATGCCACCAGCAGTGACAGTTCTTTGCTCTAATAATGGCAGTACATAAAACTCATCTAAAAAAATTAACCTTGACAGTATGTATTACCAACAATTGGAACATAATCTTTACAAAAAATACCCCCTTCATGCATTATTTCAAATCAGCATGAAACAGATGTCTATCATTAAATATATATATAAATAAATAAATATTTACGTATGTGTGCCTATACATCAAAAAAATAAACAACAAAGCCCTACCAGACACATATAGATCAATGTCATATCATATGGGTGATGCTGAGGGCAATCCTTTTCTCATGACATCTCTAGGTGACTATCCAACTCGCCTGACCCAAAGGCCAGCTCTGCTTCTTTTCTTGTTAAAATCTTAAATATGCCCACAGATGTCATGTATGAAATGCAAGCGAATATCTTTTTGCATGTGCAGTAGAGAATGCAAAACATGACAGAATAAACTTTATTTAAAATAGAAACAATAAACCAAGACTGCTATCCCTGTATAAAACATGATCTGGTCAGCCTATAGGGATCTACAGAGAATGGTTTATTGGGGAGCCAATACATGCAGTTGTGTCAGGACTGGCAGCAAAGAGCAACTGCACTTAAAGCAAAATAATAGGTCCTGACAACTACACAAAATTCAAAAATCATCAATGCATACTTGTAGGGAAGAGGGCCCATTTTCAAATAGTTCTTTCATCCAGGGGAAAGGCTTTTGAAAACTGGCCTTGTTATGTATGTATATATGTATATTTATATCTAATCTATATATCTATACCTAAGATAAATAAAACAAGGTTAAATATTTAAAAGTATGGGGTCCTATATTCAGTGGTGGTGGTCAGCACACTTAAAGCAGCTGGCCGTTGCCACTTTAATTTAAGGGCACATATTCAACGCAGGGGTCATATCCAGTGGCGGGATTCGATCAGACCAGGAATCGGTTCGGATCGATCCTGCCACTGAAGGAGTCGAGCGGGTGACAGCGTTTGCGTTGCTGGTGCTGCATGCTCGGCGCGCTGGCAGGCACCGCAGGGCAGAAACTCCCTGGTGGCCCAGCGGCCCGATCTTTCCACCTGCCAGTGGTTTGACGGCATCAGGGGCTTCCCCCTCTGCCATGGTCCCCCAATGCCATCAAATCACTGGCGGGTGGTGGGATTCCCACCAGTGCAGTGCCGGCATTGGGACGCTGTTTTTGGCCCAGTTCTGTGAACCTAGCCCATGGAATGAACCGGTTCACGCGAACTGGCCGGATTCCACCACTGGTCATATCTGACCACCAGCACTGAATATCTGGTCTGCCTAGTTAGTGTTTTAGCTAACTGGGTCGCAGCGATATTCAGCTGCTACTCAGTCATCTAAACCACCTAAAATTAGGCCAGCCCTTAGAGTGCCTATCTTTGGCCAGTTTAAGATAACCAGCCAGCGGCTGAATTGCACCCTGAATGATTATCTTGAGCACTGTCCCCAGAATGTCCCAATGCTATGCGGCTAGCATCGTGGCATTTAGTGGCATTAGGAGGGAATATTCAGTGGCACGTGCTGCTGAATACTCTGCTCAAATGCTCCCTGTGATGTCCAATTATGTGTCTTTACAGAACTGAGAGGGGTGGTAATGGGCTGATTATGATCTTTGAATTTAAATATGCAATTGTCAAAATCTTGGGAGGATGGGGGTGCTAGGTGCCTGAAAAGTTAATTCAGGAGGTAGCACAAGGTGGCAGGTTCACTTAGGGTGCTTAATACCCTTGCAGCAGCCACGAGTTGTAAGGGTATTTAGGGAAGGCCAGGGTCACAAGGGTCTCACACAGGGAATGTGATGGAGTTATGTATGGTGTTTGACCCACTTCACCCCTCCCCTACCTCATGCACAGGAAAGAGGAGAAGAGGAAGACAAAGATTGTCCAGTTGCACAGTTCTTCCCCTCATCCCTCTGTTGTCCCACAAATAAGAACAGAAGCGAGGGACATCTTGAACTATTTTCAGAAGACTGTGTTCGTGAGAAACTAGCTCAACTTAAAGTAGACAAAGCGATGGGACCGGATGGGATACACCCTAGAATACTGAGGGAACTTGGGGACGTTCTAGCAGCTCCACTGACTGACCTTTTCAATGCCTCGTTGGAGTCGGGAGTGGTGCCAAAGGACTGGAGAGAGGCTCATGTGGTGCCTTTACACAAAAGCGGAAGTAAGGATGTGGTTGAAAACTACAGGCCGGTTAGTTTAACTTCGGTGGTGAGTAAATTATTGGAAACGCTGCTGAAAGAGAAAATAGTGAGGTTTCTGGAGTCCAGCGGATTACAGGATCCGAGGCAGCATGGATTCACCAGAGGCAGGTCTTGTCAGACAAATCTGATTGATTTTTTTGACTGGGTGACCAGGGAGTTGGACCAAGGGAGAGCTCTAGATGTGGTGTATTTAGATTTCCGTAAAGCCTTTGACACTGTTCCTCACAGGCGACTTATAAACAAACTGAGCACCCTAGGGATGGACCCTAAAGTTACTGCTTGGGTTAGAAGTTGGTTGGGTGGGAGGCGACAAAGAGTACAGGTAAATGGAGCTCACTCTGAGGAGAAGGATGTTGCCAGTGGTGTGCCCCAGGGATCTGTCCTTGGTCCGATTCTTTTTAACATCTTTGTTAGTGATATAGCGGAAGGGCTGTCGGGTAAGGTTTGCCTCTTTGCGGATGATACCAAAATCTGCAATAGAGTAGACACCCAGGAAGGGGTAGATAACATGAGGAGGGATCTAGCTAAGCTTGAAGAATGGTCTAGAATTTGGCAGCTGGGATTTAATGTTAAAAAATGTAAGGTCATGCATTTGGGCTGCAGCAATCCAAGGGAGCAATACAGTATAGGAGGTGAAGTACTTTTGTCCACTAAAGAAGAGCGGGACCTAGGCGTGGTTGTGTCTGATGATCTTAAAGTAGCTAAACAGGTGGAAAAGGCGACAGCAAAAGCTAGAAGGATGCTTGGGTGCATACGGAGAGGAATGGCTAGCAGAAAAAAGGAGGTGATAATGCCTCTGTATAAGTCTTTGGTGCGACTTCATTTGGAGTATGGTGTGCAATTCTGGAGACCGCACCTTCAAAAGGATGTGAACAGGATGGAGTCGGTGCAGAGGGTTGCTACCAAAATGATTAATGGGCTTCATTATAAAGCATATGAGGACAGACTTAAGGATCTTAATATGTACACCTTAGAGGAAAGGCGGGATAGAGGTGATATGATTGAGATGTTTAAATACCTCCGTGGCATAAATGTTCAGGGAGAGAGCCTCTTTCAATTGAAAGCAAGTTCTGCTACGAGGGGACATGGGATGAGGGTGAAGGGAGATAGATTCAGGAGTGATATGCGGAAATATTTCTTTACGGAAAGAGTAGTGGATCCGTGGAATAGTCTCCCAGTGGAGGTGGTAGAGATGAGGACAGTAACTGAATTCAAGAAAGCATGGGACCAACACAGAGGATCTCTAAAGGCAAAAAGTGGACTGTTGTAGTTGTTATGGAAGGACAGACTAGATAGGCCATGTGGTCTTTTTCTGTCGTCATATTTCTATGTTTCTATGTTTCTATGTCCCAGGTGACTCATTCCATGCCTTCCTACTTCTGACTCGGGGCTGGACCATCTCCTGGAGAATGGGAAAAGGCCAGAATAAAAAACAGCCTTAGATAAGGTTACCAGATTTCTTGCAGGCAAATCTGGGATATTTGTTATCTGAAGCTGGAGAGGGGTAGGGGGAACAGATACCTTAGCTCCAGATTTGAGCAACAAGACATGGAGGAGAAAAGAGGAGACATTATCCTGGACCCTCCCCCCCCTCCCCCCCCCCCCCCCCATTTCGGGACATCAACAATATCACTTTCAAGCAGACAAATTGACAGAGAAATAGCAACAGTGATGCATTTTCTCCGTACTTTGCAAATTACAGTACATAATGGATGTAAATTCTAAAAGCTTATATATTCCAGTTACTAAACTGAAAATGCATTATTTTCTATCCATGCTGTTCCCATTGCTGGAATTGGGACAGGAGGCTGCCAAACAGGTCAGTGTCGGGGACACAGCTATAAATTGGGGACAATACCTGAAAATCAGGGACATCTGGTAACCTTAACCTTAAAGCATGTTTAATGAACTATTATCTCTTGATCTGCAAGCAAGTTTTACTGTTGCAACACTGCCCTCTATTGGCAGAATTGTTCATGTACCGTTCCTCAGCACTCGTGTATTATTCAGTGCCCAATGACCATCTCCTGCTTTTAGTTTATTAGATTAATACAAATCTAATCAATATATCTTGGTTGCAAAAATGGAACAAGAGGAAAAAGCTAGGTATTGCCCACACCAGATGTAGAAAGAAGCTGAATGAAACTCAGCAAAGCTAAAAAAGTTAAGTTCAGTCTATCTATGACAGCAAAGACAATCAAGGCTTTTAGAGGATATGTTTATAAGATGTGCCTAGGGTAATGCTTGTTTTTATGTCCATCAGTGGTGCCCAATTTATAAAACCAAGCATGTGCTACTGTATTTTATAAAATAAAGGCGTAATAGTGGGAGATGCGTATTGAATCTATGCATGATCACTTACATCAGCCCTATGTGTGGCGTAAATGACCACACATGTGCTCATATTTTATAAAGTATGCACATAAATGCGTGCTCCAGTTACACTCCCCCCAAAATTCACCTATGTGAATGCCCACAATGAAAGTTTGTGCCATCGGTCTAACCCCCATGTATGTACGGTATAGAATAGTGACTGGCTAAAGAACATGTGTAAAGGCCCATTGATATGCATAAGTCTTTAAATATAGATGATTTACAGTCATTGATGGTACATATCTTTATGAAACTCCTAATAAAATGATTCCCGTAATGACTGGAAACATATTGTTGGGGAAAACATAGGGTAACCAGCTACTTTTTGTAGTACAGTCTGATGCACTCCTGGTTTTATCTCAGTACATGCATGAACTAGGTCACCCAAGCCTGCAGAATCTATCCAGCTCCACCTTTCCTTGAACTGAAGAGTTAGCATGCAGCCATAGAAATGGAGGAGGCAAGAACATCCCAGGAACAGGGAGAACCAGAGCTCATAACCCCAAAGTTACTAGATTGGTGAACACTAAGAAGCAAAGGGTATTGGTGGCTAGTGACTCCCTTCTGAGGGATACAGATGTGTCCATCTGTCAGCTAGACTGATGTCCTGGGAGATATGCTGTCAGCCAGATGCTAAAATCAGAGATATTTCAGAGATTTTGCCAATACTCATCAAGCCTACTGACTATTACCTGTTGCTGCTCATCTATGTTAGCACAAATGATACTGCTAGGCATTCCTCCAAACATACCGAAGGTAACTTCATGGTAGATAGGTGTGCAGATAGTAGTCTCTTCAGTCTTTCCTACTGAGAGCAAATGACAAGCAGAGAAGCTCTTATCCTGGAGATGAATGCATGATTGTGCAGATGGTGTCAATGAGGGCAGGACAATGGGATGATTTTCTAAGGGCTGCTGAGCAGAGATGGCATCTACCAATTAAAGACAGGGCAAAGTGCCTTCTGCAGCAGATTGGCTAACCTACTGAAGAGGGCTTTAAAATAAGTTTTTCATGAATGAGTGAACAAAACTTCTAGATAAGTAAAAGCCCACAGATAATTAAAACTTTAAATACCGATTTAGAAAGGTGAAATTAGACTTACCTGCTAATTGTTGTTCCTTAAGGAACTCCAGTCCAGTCCTGGAATCTCTGGGATATAGGTTCCTCCAGCAGCTTGGAGACTGAACAATGACATTCTTTGATGTCACCAGCATAAATACCCAAGGGACCGCCTCCTTGCTCCAGTTTACCTATTGACAAAACAGACTCACCAGAGCAACAATTAAGTAGCCGACATAGCTATCAAACTTTAACGAACTATAATAAACATTAACATACTTCAACTATAAATTAAGACACATAATGTGCCCTTAAAGTAATACTATAAATTTTCCCATTATAGTCTGCTCTCCGTCTCTATAGAAGAATAATACTCTATAAAGATCCCCAAAAGTATCACCCTCCCTATATAAGCCATAAGGCTTATCATGACCATACCATATCTCTATACTTCAGGCCTGTAGTTCAACTAAACACAGGGAGTGATGCGGGACTGAACTGGAGTTCCTTAAGGAACAACAATTAGCAGGTAAGTCTAATTTCACTTTCCTTATCATCTCTCCAGTCCAGTCCCGGCATCTCTGGGATATAACAGAGCAGTAAAAACCTTTAACGGGTGGGTCCTGCTAGGCCAGCCTGAAGCACTGCCGAACCAAAACAGGAATCTCTTTCTGCCTCTATATCAAATCTATAATGTTTAACAAAGGAATTTAATGACGACCAAGTAGCCGCTTTACAGATGTCCACAGGCAGCACCAAACTGTACTCAGCCCAGGACGCAGCTTGTGCCCTCGTTGAATGCGCCTTAAGCCCATCAGGAATTGTTCTACCCTTTAACAAATACGCTGAAGCTATAGCTTCCTTGAGCCATCTAGCAATAGAAGCCTTAGAAGCTACCTGACCTCTCTTTGCACCTCCAAAGAGAACAAACAATCTATCTGTTTTACGGAACTCCTGTGTTCGATTTAAATACATCTTTAACTCCCTACGAACATCCAACAAATGCAACTTCTTGAATTGATTCTCCTTTGTATCTTTTTCAAATACTGGTAATGAAACTTCCTGATTGATATGAAAAGCCGACACCACCTTGGGTAGAAATGAAGGCACTGGCCTTAAGACCACCTTTTTCTTGAACAATAATAGAAAAGTTCCTGAGCGGGTGTCCAGTTTAGTTCTCCACATCCGGGTAGTGCACCTCCTCCTGCAGCAAGGAGACTGGACCAATCAACTCTTTAGTACTGTAGCCTGCTTACTGCTGGAACTCCCATCAGCCCTCCAGTGTGTCCAGTCTCCTTGCAGCAGGAGGTGGTGTGAGCCTGGAGCTAGGCTCACTTCTAGTTTTATTAGCGTTTTCTTTTATCTGTCTAGTTTGGTTTCTTTTTCCTACTGTTTATTTGATTTGTCTGTGCTCCTTTAAGACCAAAAAAAAAAAAAAAAGTGTCAGTGACACACGGGGATTCCCGCGGTGGAGAAGCTGAATGGCACTGCTCTTCTCCCCCGGTTCCCTGCCAGCGGTCTCTACAGGCTTTTCTGATCGCTCCCCCAGGACTATTCGGGGGCAGGATCTGTATGCTCGCGGGCTTCACAGAAGCATATTGCCCTGAGCACAACGCCACAGACCGGCTACGATCCGGCGCTTAAACTGCCCTTCAGCGCACCGGCTCTCTGCTCTGCTCCGTCCCTGCTGAGCGGCAGTACGAGCCTTTTGCTTTTAGCGTTTTTTCCGGGTAAGTGTCTTTTAAGGGGGGCTTTGGTCTCGTCGGCCCTTTTCTTTTCTTACTTTGATTTTCTTTTTTTTTGGCGCTCTTTTTTTCTTCAGCGCGCCTCGATCGCAGCGGCCATTTTGGGTTGCATTTTTTGGCGGTAACAGCCTTTGCTGGCTGCCCATCTTATTAATTTAGTGGCGTTTTGCTTCCCCATCCATTTTGGGCAGTTGCTGGGTGCTAGTTTTTTACTAACAGATTAAAAAAAAAAAAAAAAACAGAGTAAGCCCGCAGGCTCAGTGCTAGGGCTGGGCGGTGTGGTGATCACTGCCTTGGTCCTTGGTTGTCTCAGTGTGCGCTGCCTTTTTTTCAGGCTGTCTTTTTCTGAGCCACGAAACGTGTTGACTGTGCTTCATGTCCTCCAAACCGCAATGTGTGGTCTGCGGTTCGCGTAGGCGGTCCGTGTCTGCTACTGGTTTCTGCTCCAGCTGCGCTACAGTCTCCTCTGTGACGGATCATCAGGGGGAATCCCGTTCTCCGGCAGAGCACTTGGCGTCTGCGTTGTCTGCTGACGGTGACCTTTCTCCGGGGCCTCTGTTGCCACCTGTTTCTACTGGCTCTCATGGTCCGGGGTCGGGAGTCTTAGTAGATCCGGGTGACGCTTCTTCTGCCTTGACGCATTTTTCTCCGGATTTCGTGCTGATTATGCATCAAGCGTTCAAATTGGGGAAGTTGGGCAAATGGCCTGAGTCCTCCCCCTCAGCTCTGGTGCCTCCGCCGGCTTTCTCGGTCCGGCCGGAACCGACCTCCAGGTCAGCTAAGAGGTCACGCTCTGTAGACTTAGTACAGGGGGATTTCGAGGTGCACGACCTGGAGGTGGATGCTGATCTTGAAGGCAGTATAGATGACCTTGAAGAGGGGGAAATTCCTGACCCTGAAAATCAGGCTAGGATTGTTCGGGTGTTTCGTAGGGAGGAATTGGTTCCTCTTATCACGGAAGCACTTCAGACGCTCAATCTATCGGCGCCGGCTCCGGGGGAGGCCGTTGCATTGGAGGATCCTCTTATTCAGGCGGTTCGAGACTCTCAGGTGGTCTTTCCTGTACACAGGGTTGTGGCTCAGATGAAACAGACCGAGTGGGACCATCCGGACGCTGGCTTGAAAGGAATCCGGACGATGCATCGTCTCTACCCTTTGGCGGATGTAGATAAAGAGAAATTTAAGTCGCCTCGGGTTGACGCAGCAGTATCTGCAGTGACAAAAAAGACCACCATCCCGGTGGAAGGCAGTGCTGCCTTGAAGGACATTCAGGACAAGAAGGTGGACGGTTTATTGAAGCAGGCATTCGAAACCAATGCCTTGTCACTGCAGGCTTCTATCTGTGTGGCCTGGATAGCTAGAGCCTCTTTGCGATGGGCTCAGCGCTTGCGTCAGAGTTCTTCCTTGGACCAGCAAGCGTTGCTCGAGGTTACGCGCTTGGAGTCGGGTTCTGCTTACCTGGCGGATGTCCATTATGATTTGATCCGTACGTTGGCCAATAGTATGGCGTCATTGGTGGTTGCGCGCAGATCCCTTTGGTTGCGTAACTGGGCCGCCGATCCTTCCTCCAAATCTCGTCTCAGCAGACTTCCCTTTAAGGGCAAGTTGCTATTTGGAGAAGACTTGGATAAGTTGGTGAAAGACTTGGGTGAGTCTAAAGGTGGGAGGCTTCCGGAGGACAAGCCCAAGTCGGTTAGAGGCTTTCCAGCGCTTCGGGGTCCGTTTCGGGACTTTCGGAGATTTCGGTCGACCCGCCTTTGGAATTCCCAGCGAGGCAGG
Organism: Ichthyophis bannanicus; assembly: GCA_033557465.1. Lineage (NCBI taxonomy): Eukaryota > Metazoa > Chordata > Amphibia > Gymnophiona > Ichthyophiidae > Ichthyophis > Ichthyophis bannanicus. The sequence continues at coordinate 787,185,657 of CM066032.1, read as the reverse complement.
TTTGCATCTAGGACTCAGTCCTTTCGTGGTTTCCGGGGCGCTGGCAGAGGATTTTCGATCGCTTCCTCAGGTGCGTCCTCCTCCTTTAGTCGCAAACCGCAATGAGATGAGGCGGGCTCCGGAGGGAGTTCAGGTTATCGGCGGTCGTCTTCGGAACTTTCTTCCCTCTTGGGCCCACATTACTACGGACCAGTGGGTCCTCAAAATCGTCAGAGACGGCTATGCGTTGGAATTTGCCGTTCCTCCGAGAGATTCCTTTGTCCTGTCTCCCTGCAGGGGGCCGCAGAAGGAACTAGCCATCCGTGTAACTTTGGAGCGTCTATTAGCGCTGGGTGCCGTCGTTCCTGTTCCAGCGGGCGAACACGGCCTCGGTTGTTACTCCATTTATTTCGTGGTGCCAAAGAAGGACGGCTCCTTACGTCCTATTCTCGATCTCAAGGGCGTGAACCGCTGTCTAAGGGTACCTCATTTCAGGATGGAGACTCTCCGCTCTGTCATCGTCGCAGTGTGGCAGGGGGAGTATTTGACTTCTCTAGACCTCTCCGAGGCTTATCTGCATATTCCTATCCGGACCGCGCATCAGAAATTTCTCCACTTCACGTTTCCCTGTGGTCACTTTCAGTTCCAAGCACTGCCTTTCGGCTTGGCCACAGCACCTCGCATTTTCACCAAGGTGATGGTGGTAGTTGCGGTGGCCTTGCGCAGAGAGGGAGTTCTGGTCCACCCCTGTCTCGACGATTGGTTGATAAGAGCAAAGTCAGCGGAGGAGAGCTTGCAGGCCACGGACAAGGTCGTGCGTCTCCTGCAGAGTCTCGGCTGGATGATCAATGTGCAAAAGAGCCAACTGGTGCCATCTCAGCATCTCGAATATCTGGGTGTTTGCTTCGATACGTCCGCGGGGGTGGTGTCTCTGCCGGATTGCCGAGCACGAGGCTTGCGTCAGCTGGTGCGTGTTTTCCTGGCGAACCCCGCTCCATCGGCCTGGTGGTATCTCCAGTTGTTGGGAACCATGGCGTCGACTCTGGAAGTGGTTCCGTGGGCCCGGTTCCATATGCGGCCTCTCCAGCATGCTCTGTTACGTCATTGGTCCAATCAGTTGGATTCTCTCAATCGCCGGTTGTTGTGTCCCAGCCGGGTTCGGATAGCGTTACTATGGTGGCTGTGCCCGCAGTCTCTTCGGACGGGAGCTCCCTTGGAACAACCGCTCTGGTTACCGGTCATCACAGATGCAAGTCTCTCTGGCTGGGGAGCCCACTGTCAGGGACGTTTTGTACAGGGGACGTGGTCTCAGCAGGAGGCCTTGTGGTTGATCAACCGTCTCGAGCTGCGAGCGGTGCGACTGGCACTACAAGCCTTCGAGTCATCGGTGCGGAGTCGAGTGGTTCGTGTTCTGTCGGACAACGCGACGGCGGTGGCGTACGTCAACCGGCAGGGCGGCACAGGAAGCGTTGCCCTGGAAGTCGAGGTGGATGCGCTGTTCGTTTGGGTGGAAAAGCGTCTCCTGGCCATTTCGGCAGCGCATATCGCCGGAAAGGACAATGTCATGGCAGATTTTATGAGTCGCGTGCACGTAGACGCCGGAGAGTGGGAGTTGCACCCACAGATTTTTGCTCAAATAGTTTGCCGGTGGGGTCCACCCATCATGGATCTCATGGCGACTTTCCAATCGGCCAAGACGAGTCGTTTCTTCAGCAGGAGGCAGGAGCGCATGTCCGAGGGCATCGATGCGCTCCTCCAACCGTGGCCCAAGTTCGAACTTCTGTATGTCTTCCCGCCGTGGGCTCTGATTGGAAGAGTAGTTCAACGCATCGAAGCCCACCGCGGAAAGGTCTTGTTGGTGGCACCGGATTGGCCCTGTCGGCCTTGGTACGTGGATCTGGTGCGGTTGCTCGATGGCGTGCCTTGGCGGTTCCCTCCCCTAGTGGATCTTCTAGTGCAGGGGCCTCTACGCATGCCTCAGGTGGATCGGTTCTCGCTTACGGTATGGCCGTTGAAAGGGCTCGGTTGAGAAGGAAAGGGTACTCCCCGGCAGTTATTTCCACACTGCTGCGTGTGCGGAAGTCTTCTACATCCCTTACTTATGTTCGTGTTTGGCGAATCTTTGAGGATTGGTGTTCCCGGCATGCCGTCCGGGCCGCAATTTCTTCAGTAGCGGTCATTCTTAGTTTTTTACAGGACGGGTTTGACAAGGGCCTCGCCGCGAGTTCTTTGAAGGTTCAGGTTGCGGCTCTGGCGTGCTATCGGGGCAAGATTCAGGACGTACCTCTTGCAACGCATGTGGACATTCGGCGGTTTCTGAAGGCTGTGTTCCGGTTGCGCCCCTCTCGCAGGGTTACCTTACCGCCCTGGGATTTGAACCTGGTGCTGCAGGCTTTGACTCGGGAGCCTTTTGAACCTCTCCGCCATGCCTCGGTTAAGGATTTGACGTTGAAGACGGTCTTTCTCGTTGCCGTTTGCTCGGCGCGTCGTATCTCCGAACTTCAGGCGCTTTCTTGTAGAGCTCCCTTTTTATCCTTTCTTCCAGATAGGGTGATTTTGCGGACAGTTCCCTCCTTTTTGCCTAAAGTAGTGTCTCCTTTTCACGTGAATCAGTCAGTGGTGTTGCCAGTTTTTTCTCCGGGGACGTCTGTGGAGTCCGGCTCCGCCCTCCATAAGCTAGACGTGCGACGGGCTCTACGTCAGTATCTGAAGGTGTCCGCGGCTTTTCGGAAGTGGGATCGTTTGTTCGTGCTGTTTGCTGGAGCGCGAAAGGGGGAGGCGGCGGCTAAGGCCTCCATTTCTCGGTGGATTAAGGAAACTATCGCGTCGGCATATCTTCTACAGGGGAAGACTGTTCCCTTGGGGTTGCGAGCTCATTCCACTAGAGCGCAAGCCACGTCTTGGGCGGAGCATAGCCTGGTCCCGCCACTGGAGATTTGCAGGGCGGCGACGTAGTCCTCTCTCCATGCCTTTAGTAAGCATTACCGTTTGGATGTGGCGGCGGCTCGGGATACAAGTTTTGGGTCAGCGGTCTTGCGCGCCGCGTGCCAAGATCCCCCCCACTGTTAACTGCTCTGGAACATCCCGGATGTGGAGGACTAAACTGGACACCCGCTCAGGAAATAGAAATTACACTTACCTGGTAATTGAAGTTCCTGGAGGGTCCAGTTTAGTCCTCATTCCCGCCCGGATATTGCTGTATTTACTGTGTCTGGGCGGCGCGCTTTGCCCGTTCTAGACTGCTGTCGGTTCCTTTTCGTTTTTTTCGAAGATTGCCATTGAAGAGTACTAACAAAAAAATTAAATAAATAAAAAATAAAAAAAAAACATCAGCTTGGGATAGCGCCCCGTGGATTTTCGTTCCTTCGAGTTTGTTCTCGGTATTGTTCTTCATCAGCTTACTGTGAGGACTGTCAGTTTTTCGGGACCGGGAAATGAAGCAAGGTGCACAGTTTCAGCTCTCTCGTTTGGGGAGGGGGTCCTGTAACTCATTTAGGGGTATTTTTGCGGTTCTTTATCTTTTCTTTAATCTGTACTTTCTTGAGTCTGCTTTGTTACTAGTTCACTGGAGGGCTGATGGGAGTTCCAGCAGTAAGCAGGCTACAGTACTAAAGAGTTGATTGGTCCAGTCTCCTTGCTGCAGGAGGAGGTGCACTACCCGGATGTGGAGGACTAAACTGGACCATCCAGGAACTTCAATTACCAGGTAAGTGTAATTTCTATGTTTTCTACAAGACAATGCTTGCAATTCCGAAATTCTTCGGGCCAACGAAATAGCTACAAGAAAAACTACTTTGAGCAAAAGATCCTTTAATGACGCTCGAGACAACGGCTCAAACGGTTCGCGCACTAAAGCCTCTAAAACCAAATGGAGACTCCAAGATGGAACATGTGGTCTACACGGTGGCCTCAATAACGAAACCGCTCTCAAAAAAACGCTTCACATCCGGATGTGCACCCAGCACTTCGCCTTTTATTCTCCCTCTATAACAAGAAAGGCCTGCCAACTGCACTTTCAATGATGCCGGTGCTAAACCTTTCTCAAATCCTTCCTGCAAAAAAGATAGAATTTGAGAAATAGAAGCTTTAAATGCTTCAAAACACTTGCCTTCACACCACGCCTCAAATATCCTCCATGTACGAATATAAGCCAAAGAGGTAGATCTCTTCCTTGCTTTCAACAAAGTGGAAATCACCGCTGAAGAGTATCCCCTGGCCTTTAACCTCGCCCTTTCAAGAGCCAAGCCGTAAGTGAGAATCGATCCACCTGAGGCATGCGTAACGGACCCTGACTCAACAGATCTTCTCTTATTGGTAAGAGCCAAGGCCGGTCTACTAACAATCTTATGAGATCCGCATACCATGGACGTCTTGGCCAATCTGGAGCTATCAATATTACTAGCTCCTTGTGCCGTTCTACTCTTTGTAGAACACGCCCTATCAATATCCACGGAGGGAAGACGTATAGAAGCTGTTGCTCTGGCCAACTTCGAATGAGTGCGTCCAGACCTTCCGACATTCTTTCTCGCCTTCGACTGTAAAACCGATTGACTTTCGCCGACTTGAAGGTTGCCATGAGATCCATTACTGGAACTCCCCAATGATTTATTATCAATTGAAACACCTGGGGATGGAGAATCCACTCTCCTGGATCCACTTTCACCCGACTCAAAAAATCGGCTTCCACATTGTCCACCCCCACTACATGACTTGCAGACAAAGCTTTCAAATTCTTCTCAGCCCACACGAACAGCTGCTCGGCGTTGGCCTCCAGAGCAACACTGCTTCTGCCCCTTTGACGGTTGATGTAAGCTACTGCAGTTGCGTTGTCTGACAGAACACGAACAGCCTTCTCTTGAAGATTACATTGAAACGCTTGTAGAGCTAAGGTTACCGCCCTCAACTCCAATCTGTTTATTGACCAAACTTTCTCCTGTTCAGTCCATTGACCCTGAACGAATCTTCCTTTGGAGTGAGCTCCCCAGCCCATCAGACTGGCATCTGTCGTAAGAGGAATCCAAACAGGCGATTCTAGCTGCATTCCTACCTCGAGAATCCCCGGTTTTATCCATCAATGTAGAGCCTGCTGCGTCTCCAGAAGGCAGGGTAACCTCCTTGAGAGAGGGATCCCTCTGATGCAACCACCTCCTTAGTAACGCTCTCTGTAATGGTCGCATATGAGCTCTCGCCCATGGAACCAAATCTAAGGTTGCTGCCATGGTTCCGAGCAACTGCAAATAATGCCATGCAGTGGGATTTTCTCTGGTCAAAAAACTTCGCACCAGATGTCTCAACACCAGGGTTCTCGAATGAGGAAGAAATACTCTTCCTATCTTTGTATCGAATCGAGCACCCAGCTGTTCTAAATTCTGTGACGGAATTAACTTGCTCTTTGCCATATTGACAACCCAACCCAGACTTTGTAAAAATTCCACTACTCTGGCTGTTGCCAACTTGCTTTCCTTCTCGGACTTTGCCCGAATCAACCAATTGTCTAAGTATGAGTGTACTAGAATTCCTTCTTTTCTCAATGCTGCCGCATCGACCACCATTACCTTGGTAAACATTCGCGGAGCCGTTGCCAAACCGAACGGCAACACTTGAAACTGGAAATGACCCATTGGAACCGCAAATTTAAAAAATTTCTCATGCTCCTGATGAATGGGAATGTGTAGATACGCCTCTGTCAAATCCAGAGACATAAGAAACTCCCCTTTTCTTACTGCCATTATTACAGACCTCAGTGTTTCCATACGAAAATGAGTTACCCGAAGGTAATGATTTACCTTTTGAAGATCCAAAATTTGTTGAAAAGACCCTTCTTTCTTTGGAACTACAAAATAGATGGAGTATCGACCGGAGCCACGTTGGCATGGCGGTACTGGAACAACAGCTTTGAGATTCAGTCTTTGCAAGGTCTCGCGCACCGCTGCACTCTTGATGCGTGCCTTGCAAGGAGATTGAATGAACAAATCAACGACCGGGCATTGAAGCTCCAAAGCATAACCTTCTCAAATGATTTCCAACACCCACCGATTGGATGTGATTTGAACCCAGGCTGAATAAAAGTCCCGTAGCCGACCTCCTACAGGAATAAAATCCGCCTGGGTCTTCCTCATATCATTGTGATTTTCTAGAGTTCGAAGAGGAAGAGGAGGTTGCAAATCCTCTGTTTGCACCTCAAAAACCTCGAAACCCCTGACTCCTGAAAAATTGATGGCTCTTTGAAATTGACCGAAACGTGCGGAACGAAAATGACGAAAATCTCTGTACAGGCCCCTAGATGCCTGAATTGGGCGCCCTAGTTTCTGCCTGTCCTCTGGCAGCCTGCCACCTCTAGAATCTCTCAAGTCCTTTACTAATTTATCTAAGTCCTCCCCAAAAAGGACTTTACCCCTGAAAGGAAGCTTAGAGAGTCTTGCTTTAGAAGAAACATCAAAACTGGTCTATTTCAGAACGATGAAGTCAACAATAGAAACAAAAAAGATCGTTCATGTACTACTATAAGTGACTAAGAATCTTCTTCACTTTTATATAATACAGAATAATAAATCTTAAATGAAAGAGGTCTCAGACTTATTTGGCTCTGCCACAAAGACTTACGTCCGTTTTAAAGCAGATTGCCCATTAGCATCAACGACCTCCAAAAACACAGTGAGGTTATAGTGCCCAGGTTAACGTGCTCAAAGTTCAAAGTTCAATAAAGAGCACTGAAGACTTCACTTATCTGATTCGCCTGAGATAACCCACTGGTATGGACTGTTAAAGGATCCCGACGCCCTTTCCAGGTACCAGTCATGCGTTTCACCGCTATGAGAAATGACTGGTACCTGGAAAGGGCGTCGGGATCCTTTAACAGTCCATACCAGTGGGTTATCTCAGGCGAATCAGATAAGTGAAGCCTTCAGTGCTCTTTATTGAACTTTGAGCAAGTTAACCTGGGCACTATAACCTCACTGTGTTTTTGGAGGTCGTTGATGCTAATGGGCAATCTGCTTTAAAACGGACGTAAGTCTTTGTGGCAGAGCCAAATAAGTCTGAGACCTCTTTCATTTAAGATTTATTATTCTGTATTATATAAAAGTGAAGAAGATTCTTAGTCACTCATAGTAGTACATGAACGATCTTTTTTGTTTCTATTGTTAGAAGAAACATCTGCAGCCCAGTTACGCAACCATAAATATCTTCTAGCTGCCACAACAGAGACTATACTCTTTGATAAACCTCTAATAAGGTCATAATGAATGTCAGCTAAATAAGCCGCTCCAGTCTCTAATCTAGACCCTTCTGTCGCAGAGTCTTCCACATTTTCTCCATGTACCCGCTGAGACCAACGAAGACATGCTCTGGCTACCCATGCTCCACAAATCGAAGCCTGAGTAGATAGAGCATTAACATCAAACACTTGTTTTAATAAAGTATCTAACTTCCTATCATGGCTATCCTTAAGAGAGCGGCACCACCTTCCACCGGAATTGTAGTCTTTTTAGTAACTGCTGATACCGCCGCATCCACTTTCGGAGATTGAAACAACTCCCTATCCTGATTCAGTAGAGGATATAAATGGGCCATGACCCTGGATCCCTTAAGCCCAGCTTCAGGCCTAGCCCACTCTTGTTGAATCATCTCCTTTACCACTCTGTGAACGGGAAAAGTCCTTTGCGTCTTCCTAAATGCCTGTAACAAAGGATCCTCCAAAGCAGAGTCCTTCTCTGGTCCTGACATTGGCATATTAAGTGCTTTAAGAGTTTCCATAATCAATGCAGGTAACTCTTCTCGACAAAAAACATGAACTACTCTGGAATGATCCTCCTGATCCGTCTCCCTCTTCTAATTCATCCTCAACATCCAAATCTGGATCCAAACGATCTGAATGAATCTCATCAGAGGTTATAGAATGCTCCTGTAGATCCTTTCCTGTTTTAACCTTTTTGACAGAAATAGAACCTTCAACAATCTCTAAAGGAATAGCCGACCGCTTCTTCCCAAGATCAGCTACCACAGAGGGAAGGGAGCTTTTTTGACCATTTCCAAAGGTCTGCTGAAGCAGAGAGAAAAAATCCTGTGAAAACAATGATGCCAAACCAGATGAAAAAATTGAAGGCTCTTGTGGCACATCTGGAACAGAAGAAGGCTCTGCAACAGACTCTGGGAAGAGCTGCGGAGGAGAATTAGCGTCCCCTAAAGATAAGGAAGCAAGTCTAGCCCCCTCAGCACTAGATTCCAAACCCTGCTGCATGCACATCTTCAGTTTCCTGAACAAAGGATTTACAGACCCCCGAGTTATATAATGTTCCTCTTCTAGAGCCACAAACCAAACACTGTGGCTTAGAAGGCATTACTCTAATCTAGTTTCAAAAGACACTACTGTGAATAAATTCAGTTATTAGAATGCTGTCTCTTTTTTTTTTTAAATAACAGAGTCAGTAAAAAGCTTAAAATGAAATTAACTAAAAGCAAATAAAAAATTTCTATATCTTTTAAAAACAAAGTTTTCCTCAGAAAGAAACCTAAGAAGAATGAAAAACTCACTGTTCACCGTTTTCACACTCAACTACTGTTTGGCGTTTCGTCGTGCACGCGCTAAAAACAGCGCAGCCTGCAGCAACTGCCACCAGCGAATAACTTCGCAGCAGGAAACAAACAGCGCAGCCTGCAGGAAACCAGCCCCTTGAAACTTATCTCCAATCAACCAGCTCCCCGACGCTAAGCTTTTTTCCAGTGTCAGAGGAGAAACCGGATGCGCCGCATAACCAGGAAGTAAAAAATTTAAAAACTCCGGCGGCTCAACAAAAAAGACACAGCTCACAGGAAACAGTGCCTCCCAGAAAAAAAGCACTTACCCGACAACAACAAAGAGCTGTCCTTACTCTGCCAATAAGTACTCCTCACCTATGGTAAGTAGGTTCGGGAGACTTGTTAATAAATAAATTGAGCCAGAACACAAATGCGGCTTTAAAAACCTGCAGAGAAGAAAATTTAAAGGAGAGAGGGGGGAGGGGCACATCTGAGGCTTTAAAGCCACAATAACTTTACTACTTAACAAAAATAAATTCAAAGAATTCCAAAAATAAATTCAAAAAATGCTTAATTGTCCCTCCAGTGAGCCCAGAATCTCTAGGCTCATCAACCTCCAGCTGCTTGGAGACTAAACAAACTGGAGCAAGGAGGCGGTCCCTTGGGTATTTATGCTGGTGACATCGAAGAATGTCATTGTTCAGTCTCCAAGCTGCTGGAGGAACCTATATCCCAGAGATCCCGGGACTGGACTGGAGAGACAATAAGGAAACATCTCTTATTTATTTAACAGATCTTTTATACCACCCTATCTTCCATTCAGGGCTGTTTACATTACAACTCAACAACTTTACATTGACAGTTCTGCAAACTGTCTAAATGCCTTTGAATATCAGACCCTATGTTCTTAAGTACTAGATAAACTGAAAAGTAGACAAGGTAATGAGGCCAAATGGGATACATCTGAGGATATTGATGGAACTCTGGGAAGATCTGTAGGCTCCACTTCCTGACCTTTTCAATGGTTCTTACAATTGGGACGCTGGTCTATCCCTTTTTTTTATCTCTTATTTATTTATTTATTTATTTTTTTTAACGGGTCTTTTATACCACCCTATCTTCCATTCAGGGTGGCTTACATTACAACTCAACAACTTTACATTGAACAGGGGCATTTAACTTGGATAACATAAGAACTTAGGAGAATTACTGTACGACAATATTATACAATGGAACAGTGGACCCTTAAGGTTACATCATAGTGTTATCTTAGAGTTTTTTTGAACGGGAAGGTGATAGGCTATGTAGTATATTTGAGGACAGGGTGTGCAAGGTAAAACTAGAAGATGTTTGACAAGTAATGTTGGCATAGTGTTCCGTGAATAGGAATATCTTTATTGCTTTACAGAAATCCTGAAGATCTCTGGTGGCTCTTATACTTTCAGGTAGGGAGTTCCAAAGCATTGGTGCGTAAAGGGAGGATGCTCTGTTACAAGTTAGTTGTTTTGCTTTAGTTTTTGCCTTTGGTATAAGTAATTGGTTTCTGGTGGATGCTCATCGATTCCATGTTTCTGGGTCTCTTTCTATCAGTGGTTGAAGGATGGCTCATGCTAGTTGGTGTATTATCTTAAAGATGATAGTGAGTGATTTGAATTTAGATCTTTGTATGATTGGGAGCCAGTGCAACTGTGTTAGAGTTGGAGTTATGTGTGTATTCTTTGGTGTGCCAGATATTTTTCTTGTCGCTGTGTTCTGTATTAATTGTAGTGGGTGGATGCTATGTTTTGGCAGGCCTAGATAGATTGAGTTGCAATAGTCCAATATCGGCATGATCATGGCCTGGCAGATTGTGTGAAAGCTCTTCTGATCCAAGAGTGGTTGGAGTTTTCGTATTGTTTGCAGTTTATAGTAGGCTGAACTTGCTGTTTTGCCTATATGAGATTGGAAATTTAGGTTCTGGTCCAGTGTGATTCCAAGATACTTTACTTCCTGTTTGAGCTCTATGTCATTCTGGTGTATTTTGTGTTTGTTCAGAGATATGAATGAGTTATTTTGGGTTATGATAAGTGCTTCTGATTTACTGTAGTTTATGTGGAGGTTTTGTCTTCGTAGCCAGGTAGACATTGCTTCCAGACACAATATCATTCTGGAGTAGTCAGGTTATGCGGTGTGGAATGGGGCAATAATCATAAAATCATCTGCATATATTCTATATGTAATGTTGTTGCTCTATATTATAATAGCGAGGGGTTGTTGGTAAATATTGAATAGAACAGCAGAGAGTGCTGATCCTTGAGATATCCCTTGTGGCTGGTCAATTAGTCTTGAGTGGTTGGGCCCTGATTTTACTTGGAGCTTGGTTGATTCTAGTATGAGGTAAACCTTTGGAGGGTGATTCCATTTAGGCCCATATCCTTCAGGCGTTCCAGTATTGTTGAGTGTATTACAATCAAAGGCCGCCTAGATAGCGATAAAGAATAAAAGCACACCCATTCTTACGTCATCTATGGTGGTTATGATTTTATCCAGTAGGGAGATGAAAAGTGTTTCAACACTATAATTTGACTTGAAGCCATACTGGTGGGGGTCAAGCGGAGCAGATCTATATGATCCTGTAGTTGGATTAGAACTACTTTTTCTGTCATCTTAGTTAGAAATGGAAGACTTGAGATGGGTGTGTATGAGCTAGGGTCTGTCGGATCCAGTGTTTTGTTTTTTAATATTGGTCTCACAATTGTTTGTTTAAGACTAGGGGGATGATACCTGGTGTTAGTGAAAGCCGTGTGATATAATGCAGGGTAGGGATTATTTATTTTTCCATCATCTTAATCCAGGAGACGGGCCAAGGATCTAAGGGTGAGGTTGTGAATTTTGGATACTATGTTCTGTAGTTAGTCAATGGAAGGGGTGTAGAAGGAGCTCCATTGCTCAAGGGAAGCTTGTGTGAAGTTATTTTCTTTCTGTTGGAATGGTAGCTGTGAGGTGGTGGGTTTTCGTTTTCCTTCTAGGAAGTTGGCTATGGTTTGTGGGTCACAACTATTCACTTGAGTGTATGGTTTGTGGGTGACATGATCTGGTATCATCTCACCATGGATTTTCCTTGGTTAGAGAATGTGCAATATCAAACAGTTCTCTTGGTTTATTTAGAGATCTCAAAATGAGGCTTGTATGATATTCCTTTTTACTAGCATTGATTTGTCATTGGTATTCTTGGAAATTTATGGTGTACTCACGAAGGTCATTTTGTGTCTTTGTCTGTCTCCATTTTCTTTCCATTCTCTGGAGGGATTTTTTAATGTCGTTAATATCCTTTGAGTACCATGGTGCTGAGTGGTTTCTATGATTACTCAGGTTCTTGATGGGTGGTGTTGTGGGTTCCTTCAGTGTGGAGTTCCAGTTATCAATTGTGTCTTCAAGGTTTGTTGTACTGGATAGTAGGTTTGGAAGGACATCTATCATGAATGTGTCATTATTAAGATGAGTGAATATCCTCCGTTCCTTTGGTACTTTTCTGTCTTTATCAACCTTTAATGGGATCACAAGTCTAACATTGAGCATGTGATGGTCCGACCAAGTAAAACCAATGTTGGAATAGGTGTTGATGTTGAAATAGGTGGATGGAGGTTTTGGTTAAGTAGTGTGTTAGGGATAAACACGAAGTCCAGTGTCGCTCCTTTGTTGTGTGTTGGACCTTGGATTATTTGGGTGTATTGCAGATCTTCCATTGCTTGGTGTAATGCCTGTGCATTCTTACTTGATATGTATGGGATGTTGAGGTCAACAGTAGTACAAGGGGCGTTTTGTTTCCTGAATATTTGCAAATCTGCTCTAGGACGAGTGAGAGGTCTTCATCTAGGCTTCTTGGGGCTCTATGTACTAGGCAGATAGATATGAGTTTGTTAGATATTGTTATATTGCAATCATTTGTGGTGCGTGATGATATTGTTTGAAAGCCTAGTAGTATCCTTGAGATCATGAGCATGCCTTCGCTCCTTTTTGTAGATCTTGTGCAGGTGTGTGTGGTGTAGGAGTGAGTTTCAGTTTGATTGATGATAACCTGGTCTGTGTCCATGGCTAATTTTTTCAGATAGAGGAGCAAGAATGTACAATATACAGTCATTGGTATCAGTATAATAAGCAGTGCTAAATATCACATTGGTTTTACTTACAGAACGAGCAGTATTGGGTAGTATGATCCAGTCCTTGTGTTTGTCTTCTGTTTTTTGGCAGTATCTGCAAGACTTGTGTATGTTGGGGAGCTGGAGGAGATTTTGTGAGGCGCAGGAGCTCTGAAGGTAAGACCGTTATGCTTTGTTCTGCATTGGAGTTCCAGCTGAGAGAGATTGTCAGGTCACTGTTTGTCCTGGAATGCTGCTGCTCACAGATATTATTGGTTATCGTGTGTTCTGCATTGGTCCCTGCCAAAGGGCCCTCTGGCGAGGCCCTCAGGCATGAGCCCATCAGGTGTGGGCGTGTCCGATGACGCTCTTAAATGGAAGGAGGTTCCATGGAGAGGCCCGATTGGCTTTGCGGTGAGGAGCAGGGGGATGGAACTTCCTGCTCCTTGCCCTGATGCCGATCAGAGTTTCTGCTGTAGCTTCACACACAATCTCTTGCTTTCTTCTGTGTGCCCCCAGCCTCTGTTATTCTTTAGCTCTTCTCTCACTGCCCCCTCCCCCCATACAAATATTTTCCTACCTTCTTTATGCTGTTATGTGGCATCAGGGCTGCTTTAAGCACTTATGGGGCCCTGAGCAAACTTTAGAAGATGGTCCCCTTTTATTTTTCCCAGCCCCTATCCCTATCCCTTTGCCCAATTCGTGCTCTCCCCTTCTCTGTAATCCAATGCATTCCTGCTCTCCCACTAAATATCCCAGTCCCTACTTATGTGCCTCCCCAGATCTCTGCTCTCCTTTATCCTGACCAGATTTCTCACTTCAAGTTCTCATTTTTCATTCCCCACCGGAAGTTGCCTACCACTCCCTCTCACTCCTCAAGTTCCTGTTACCTGCTACTTTTCACCTAGGGTTGTCAACTGTCTCCAGATGCACCTGACAAGTTTGATCTAGTCCTGGGCTTACACCATTGCATGCTGGGACTTGTAGTTTTCCTTTTCTAATGGAGAAATCAGAACATGTTCCTGCATGCAATGGAGTAAACCCAGGACTGGATCAAGCCTGTCGGGCACATCTGGAGCCAGTCGGCAACCTTATGCTCACCCCTTTTCTCACCTGATGCTGCCACTGGGTTTTTCACTTTTCAGGAAGTTGGAACCAGTCCTCTGATTTGAGTTGCATAAGCTCTCTAATCTGGCATCCTCAGAGGTGGAATGAACTTTCATAACAACCAGGCTACTCACAATGAGCTCCTGCTGTCCTGTGAGGCCATGGCTGTTCGATTTAGAACCAGAACTAGGAACGATATGTGTACTGGATGCTGCTGTCCCAAGACCCGAGGATGGTGGTTGGTGGAATTGGCCTGTGCTCCACTGGTGTATGTGTGTTTTGACTGCCTGTGACTTACCCAGCTCCTCTTTGACTGGCCTGGGCCTGGCTGCTGCTGTTGCTGGACACTGGACTGACACTATGTACCTGTTTATTCACACCTTCAAAATAATGCAGCAGGTTGGTAAGGCAAGACATCCCTTGGCTAAATCCATTTTGACTTTGTCCCATTAAACCATGGCTATCTCTGTGCTATTGAGATTACACGTATAGAGGATAGGCAAGCAAGCTTTAGACCACAGCACAAGGCTACCAGCACGCCACACATACAAACAGCACAGAGCATGCTGATCTCTTTTGTGCGCTGTGGAGACCTAGCAATGGAACAAGGGAAGGGTAGACAGAGCAGAGGATAGACAGGCTGTTCTGCATATTGCCAGCAGAGTCAAGGCATGTCACATAACTGCTGACGTGATGAAACGGCATGCCCGAATGCAGCTCAATATGGCAAGCCGCAATCCACCCTCTAGATACAGAAGAATGTAAGTGTCAATCAGTTCAGCAACCTGTGCTTGAGCCTGAATTTATCCATAAGCAGATGGGTCTTTTATGTAGGGACCCAGGGCAGCTTCCCTTTTTCTCCATTGATAAATGCAGTCCTGTGTGACATTGTTAGTTTTTCGGGGAAAACTTGTTTTTCCTTTCTTGTTTATGTAATTTACTGATTGTATCTCATTTACATCATTAAAAATGAAAGTAAAAAAAAAAAAAGCACCAGTCCCAATACAGATCCCTGGGCCATTCCAGTATTTATCTTTCTCCATTGAGAAAACTGACCATTTTGTCCTGTTTTCTGTTTTCTATCTTTTAGCCAGTTCACGATCTACCATCCACTTCCTATCCAATGACTTTTTAATTTCCTCAAGAGTCTCTCATGAGGGATTTCATCAAACATCTTCTGAGATTCCAGGTATATTAACTATATAAACTGGCTTGCCTTAATGCACATTTTTATTAATTCCTTCAAAAAATGTAGCATATTGGTGAGGCAAGACTTCCTTTGGCAAAATCCATGTTGGTGGCAGCGCTGTCTCATTAAACTATGTTTATTTATATGTCCAGTCATTTTGTTATTTAGAATAATTATCTACTATTGTGCTTGACACTGACCGATTAATAGTTTCTCAGATCACCTCAGAGTCCTTTGTGAAAATTTGTATTTCATTGACCACCCTCTAATCTTTGGTTACCATAGACAACTTTAATGAGAGGTTACCTCTAGTGTTGTTTTCCTAGAACTCACTGTTCTTGCTCTCACTGCTGTTTTTCAGATCTGCCTCCTGTTGTCTCAGAAAAGGAAGAGTTGAAATGGTTTGATAATTGAAGGCAATAGAGTATCTATATCACCTTTTTCAGGACTGGACCGACAATAGCTTGTTTTAACAATAATGGGAAAAATCCCATGGCTATACTATTACTCGAAGTGCAGAGAAAAGAATAAACATTTATATTTGGGGATTTAAGCCAAGCAGAGGGCACTGGGTCTGTAGAACCCGTAGTCACTTTCATAGAGTGTAAAAATATAGCAAGGGAAGTGGGAACAAGAGTGTTAAATGATCATACTAACAAACGGACCACAGCCGATGCCTGCCCAACACTAAAAGCATGATTCCGGCCCTTCGACAAGGAAGTAATGCTTAACAAAACTCTACCACTTTTCGACCTCACAGAGTCTAGCCTCGAGGAAATGCTCTCCACCTGGAACAATAGGCTCAGCGCCATTGCCCACTGACCAGTTGTGGACATACCACCAAAAAGAAGAAAGACTGCTCCGTGGTACTCTCCCAAGCTACGAACATCACTCCATCACCTCAGGAGGCTTGAAAGAAGATGGTGACGTTCACGCTTCACTGAAGACCTGGGCACTTACACCTCCCACCTGAAGAAACACCATGCGGCAGTCACGGAGAGAATGAAACAATACCATGCAGAAATTCTGCAGCGCTCCCTGAACAGACCACGGGACTTATTCAACCTGGTGAGGACCATCACAAACTAACCTTCCCCCACTCAACTAAGCATTCCTCAGCCACAGGAATTCGCGGACTACCTACAGTCGAAAACAATCCAGACTGACAAAACTACACCCACATCTGTGCACGGTCCACGCCACCCAATGCCTCTATCCACCTTCTCACCACCATCAGTGAAAAGCATCGAAGATACCATCACCACTATTAACACCACCACAGCTCCAAACAATCCCTGCCCAGCGTTCTGGATAAAGGCATTGTGCAAAGAATTCAGCCCATTCCTGGCCAAACTCATGGGTCTATCCTTCACAATGGGCTCTTTCCCATGAAACTTGAAGCAGACATCCATTAGGCCGCTTCTAAAAAACAGCAAGCTTGACCCCCAGGAGGCGTACTCTTACAGGCCAATCTCAAGCATCCCACTAATGGCCAAAATAACTGAAAAGGTCATCCAACAGCAAATCCAACACCATATCGAGACCACCACTCCCCTCGACCCATGCCAACACGGATTCAGGGAATCGCACGGAGTTGAGATGCTCCTGACCACTCTCTTCAGCACACTCCTCACTGAACTGGACAACAGCAGACGAGGATACGCCCTAATCTTCCTGGACATTGCCACAGCATTCGACTCTGTTGACCATGAACTACTCCTAGGGCGCCTCGCAGAGAAAGGGATCCAGAACACAGCTTTAAGCTGGTGCAAATCATACCTATCAGACAGATGGCAACATGTACGGACTGGCCCCAAGACCTCCAAACCGTTCCAACAAAAACAGGGCATACCACAGGGCTCCTCTCTCTCGGCACTGTTCTTCAACATATATATGCAGCCCATCTGCGCATTTGTCTGCTCCTTCGACATCTCATGCCTCGTATATGCTGATGACGTGCTACTCTACATGCCTTTCTCAACCGACCAGCCAGACTTCTCTTCACTAACCACCTGCTTCGATGCTGTCGCCGACTGGCTCCACACTCAAAATCTCAGGATGAACTGCAAGAAAACTGAGGCGCTATTCATCACCAGGAACCAAGCTTTCACCCCTCCCGCATCACTAAAAGTAAGATGCGCCGAGCTCCCAAGTAAGCCCACGATTCGCTACCTAGGGGTCACACTAGACCAACGGTTAGACATGAAGGCCCATATACACAACATTGTCAAGGCAGTATACCACAAAATACGGACAATCTGGCATCTATGACCCTTACTGGAGCCAGACAACTTCCGGTCAATCTACCAAGCCTTGGTAATCCCCCACTTTGACTAAGCCAACTCAGTCCTACAGGGTCTCCCAAAAAATACACTGAACCCACTTCAGCTTGCAATGAATGCAGCCGCCAGAATACTACATGGAACTGCCAGAAGGGACCATATAACCCCAATCCTGAAACACCTCCATTGGCTGCCGGTCCACTGCAGACTCTCCTATAAGGCAATCAACAGCCTCACCTCCTCCTCCATCACGGACCTAGTCCTCCCCACTCCCCCAAACAGAGTCAGAAGGTCAGTCGCTGCCAACACACCAAGTATCCCTAGCAAGATTACGAAGTGCTCTCAAGCAACAAGAAACAGAGCCTTCGTGTACTATGCACCCACATGTTGGCATGCTCTCCCACCCGACATCCAGGCCATCACTGACCTTACCCTTTTCAGGAAGGCTCTGAAACACTACCTTTCCTCCAGCACTACTCTTACAGTGGGGACACACAACATCCAGCCATACGCAACCACCAAGACAGCTGCTCAAAAACACCCACAGCACACAGTCCCAGCCCTGTTCATTAGCACGACCAGTCACCCTGGTATGCACACGTAAATAGTCACTGCTTAGCCTGTATATAGCCTGCGTAGCCTGTAAATGAGTAGCCAAGCTACTGTGTAGCCTGTACATAGTATCCCCAGTTAATCCAAGTTGCAAAACCTGTTCTCTGTAAGTACAGTATGGGCGCTGCCGTACTGTACAAATCTGCTTTTGATTGTAAACTGAACTGATTTTAAAGAGCGCGGTATAGAAAAGACTTTAAATAAATAAATAAATGATGACCAGGAGCTACCTAAATCACCAGATGAGTTGTGGCTGCCAAGGGAGAAGTCAGAATCAGAAGGCAAAAGAGAAATGCCTCCTGTGGAAAAAGCAGTGGCGATAGCCGAAACCTTTACAACAAAATAGTTGGCTAATGTTTCTGGGGAGGGGGTTTGAACACAGGAGGGACCTTGTTGTGGGGTGGTCCACAGAGAAAAATATTGAAAACAGCGTTTTAGATTTGTTGACACTAGTTTCAGTTTTATTAGAAAAATGATTCCTTTTTTCAGTTTTAATCTGACATTTGTAATATGAAGATGATCTTTGAGAGAGAATAGTGTGGCAGGAGTTCTAAGCTTTCTCCACAGGCATTGTGCTTTGCAAACCTGTTTTTTAGGTAAGTGCAATCATGGATGAAACCATAGGTGGGAGCACCTAACTCTATGAGAGACAGTGCTTACGTTGCTTTCTGTTTCGTCATTTGGCTCCTTTTTCCATTTTCTGAAAGAACAACAATCTGTGCAAGACAAGCTTGCTGCTGTACTGTGCTGCGGAGACAATCTCTTTGGAGATAAGGTTCAAGAAGCTGCTTCCCTCATAGAGAAGCATTCCAACATGCCCAAGTACACTTCTAACCTGGCCACCTATTGCAGGAAGTTTCTAAGTGGTGGTCAGAGGAAATCCTGCAACTCTTACAGATGTAGGTATTTCCCTACCTCCTACTACCCCTAATCCAAGCAGACCTCTCATGCTCATCCTAAGCAAGAGAATTCTCAGAAGGCCCAACCTGTGCCTCGGCCAACACCAGGTATGGGGTTTTGACTGGTTTCTACAAAGCTTAGCCTTTTTACCCATCGCCCTTGTGGAAAGCTCTCCAGTTGGAGGGAGGCTCACTCTCTTTGCTCAGAGATAGCCCCTTATAACCTCAGACTCTTGAGTTTTACAAATTGCCCAAAAGGTTCTGTCCAGAAGAATGTATCTCACAGGCCTATCTTTGAATGAAAAGAACTGAATGTGCCCAACTTTTAGATAAGAGAGTAGAAGATAAATCCATGCATGTCGTATGCACTCTAACTTATTCTAATTTGTCCCATGACATCCAAAAAATACTACGTGAGGAATGGCATATTCTTGCCACTGTATCTCCCTTGATAGATAAAAGATTGATAGTAGCATATACAAGAAAACAAAATTTGGCCAATGTATTGGTTCCCTGGGCTCTCTCTGTTCCCTGTCCTTGAGCCAAGTTTGTAGGCCACTTTAAATGTGGCCATTGTTCAGCTTGTAACCATGCCTTGGTCTTCAGGAATAGTTATATTCTTCCAGCAACCCAACGGGAATTAAAATTATTTGATAACTCAAACTGTGAAACTACTTATGTCATCTATCTGATTGTGTGCCATGAGGGTTACTGTACATTGGCAAGACCAGTCGCATGGTCTGCGACGCTTCCGCTGGGGCCCGAGAGCTTACCAGCTGGAAGTGGCCTTTGAGTGTCCTCTTTTGAATAAAGCTATTTCTATTGTCACCAGGGATTCTGGGACTTGTAGTTTTGCTTATTTCCTTAAGGACAAAATTGTAGTTATGACACAAGTGTTTCAAGGCTGCAAGAATATTTATTGTGAGGAATTTCCCGCGCATCAAAGCTCAAACACAAACAAGCATAAAGGATGCATCTCCAACATATAGGTATTTCAGGAACAGAAGAAAAACGTAACAGAAATATCTCAGCACTGCTCAGCTGTTTCTCAGTCCCATAAACGTTCCACAGGACACTGCCCCATGTGGTTATTCAACGGAAAACAGTTAAACTGCAACAGCTGATTTTCTTTCTCACAGCACGGCTTCTTATCTTCAGAAGACAATTAAGCTTATTAAACATAAAAAAAGCCTTTCCAATTCTTCAGCAGGTATGGCAAGTACTTTCTATATTATTTCATACAGTTTCAGTGCTGTTCAACAATGCCTTTTTCCTTTAAACATAAAGAGCAATCCATGGGAGAAGATTCACTTTCTAAAGCTGGCAAACAAGAGTCTATTTGCATTCTTTCAACAGTATTAGAATTACTGGCATCTCTATCAGGTTTAACAGTTCTCCCTGACCTTCTTTCCTCCAGAAATTCCTTGAACTGGTTCAGGCGCAATTCAGCATGTACAGGCACATTAGCATTAGGAGAGAAACCTTTCCTTCTGACAACAGCTTGCTTATAGCTTCTAACTCTGAAGGCTCGGCTGTCTTGCTTTTCTCGGTGTTATAGTTTTCCCCGTATGTAAGACTCTCCCCCCACCTATTATCAGTTAAAGGTGTTGGGTCTGCCTTCTGGACAGTAGCAAAGGCAAATGGCTTCTCTAACAATGATTCAGCATTAGAAATGCTAGCTTAACCTTTGGCAGGGTTTCTTAGATAACTGCTGAACCCTTTTCTCCTGCTATCCTCCAGGTTCTGGAATTCAGCTTCCTTATGTCTATTTCCAGTGCCAGTTAGGTACCTGCTCTGAAGAGGCTTTTCTTCCTTCTTTCCTCTACAGCTGCTATAGCCCTTGTTGCTGTATGTCCAATTGCCGTCTCTCCAATGGCTTCCCTTGCTAGCTCTCTTGCTCCAAGGTTCTGCTTTGCTGTAACGTCCTCTCCAAGGCTCTCTCTCTCCTTCACCTTCTTCATAAGGTTCCTTTCTTGCTTGCTCTTTTCCTTCCTCTCCACGTCCCTTGCTTGTTTCCTTGCCTCTTCTCGTGCTTCTTCCCGTGCTTTCTCTCTGCTCTGTTTGTGGATTTAAAAAGCATTTGCTTCCCGGCACTCCCTGTCCTTCCCCCAGGTATGACCAATCAGTGAGGAAGCCTGTCTCTCCCTCTGAGCTGGGGCGTGGCCTGAGCTCAGCAGAGAGCTGTGTTTTTTTCTTATTTGGCTTGGAAATCCTGTGCACACGTGCAGTGTCATTTATTTCAACAGGAGTTTCCTCCACCTCCATCTCCTCCTGGGGACTTTCACCATTACAGGTCCAGACCCAGATCATAGAACACTGGAGTGTTCTGAAACGGAAAATTACAGATAAACCACAAGTCTTGCACTGGATTGAAACTAGGCACACCATCATAGATTTGAAGTTCGTAGTCATTAGGGTAATCAGACCACACTGGAGGGGAGGAGATCAGGAGAAGAACCTTTTACGTTTGGAACAACATTACATATTTGAATTGAATTTGATGTCTCCCAGTGGCCTGAATGCAGACCAGGATTTCTCTGTATTTCTAGGAGACTAAGAGCATTTACATTGGAATTTCTTGGTCACAACTATCATCTGTTCCTTGTCTACCCTTTGTGATTGTTTATGGTTCTTTTTAGCCTTAATTTGCCCTGTGCCCCGGCCCGGCCCTGCCCCCTTTTCCCCTTCCTTACTCCCTTTCCTGTTTTTCCTTTCCCTTTCCTCCCCTCTCCCCTTTCCACTTCCCCCACCTTTTTCCCCTTTATCTCCCTTTTCCTTCCCCCTCCCTCCCTCCCCTTCCTTCCCTCCCTCCCCTTCCCCCTTCTCTCTCCCCCTCTTTTCCTTCCCTCTCCCCCTCCTCTCCCTCTTCCCCATTCCCCTTCCCCCTCTTTTCTCCTCACTTTCTCCCCACCCCCTCCTTCTCTCCTTCCCCTCCCCTCTCCCTTCTCCTCCTTTCCTTCCCCTCCCTCTTTCCCCCTTCTTCCTCTCCCTTCCCCTTCCCCCTCCTTACACCCTTCCCCTTCCCTCTCCTTTCCCCCTTCCCTCTCCTTTCCCCCTTCCCCTCCTTTCCCCCTTTCCCCTCCCTTCCATTCCCTCCCCCTTTGGCTTTAACTGTTCTGTGTCTCCTATCAAACTATCAGGTTGTCAGTTTCAAGTAGCATTGATCTTTTTTTTCATTCAAATGCTCATGATAATAATTTATAATAATTTGCACTGCTTGATGTTATGTGTCCACTTGTCTTTTATAATTTTGGTTTTTAATGAATTAATTTATTTATTGATATTTATTGTTACATTTATTATAACTTGGATATATATATTTTATGAGGTCATTGATGTATATATTATTGTTCTCTTTGAGGTACCCCCTGACGAAGGCTACGCTGAAATACGGCCATGTAGGGGTCATTTTAATAAAGGACCTGTTTAACTTTCTTGTCCTTCTGTGCTTTATGGGTGTTTGCGAGACAGTACGTGTGCTTTTTGTGGATAACTATAGATGGCAACAGAAGAATGACAACATTTACACTATATTGCACCTGGAGAAAAAAATCAAGAAGAGACTTGGTTATATTGACATGGGGGGACAAAAAGCTCCACGATATGTACATATTTTAAGCAAGATGTGTATATAGGCTATAGGATAGTGTGATAAGGAAGCTTGTAGTGAGCCTATGGAAATAGGAGAAACTAATGATTTTGCTTTTAAGAAAAGTGACATCCCTGCAGTGGACAGGTTTCAGTGTTGGCATAAAGAAAGCAAGCAGAGAGAAACTGAACCTAGGCTGCCACACCCAAGCTCTGCTGACGTAGTTGCAGGCTTGAAGGATAATTGCAAGCACCTGTCCAGAGAGGGGGAGACACTGCCCGGGAAGCAGGGATATAAACCTTGGCTAGAGAGAAAGCAAAGAGGAGAGCCCGGAGGAGGAGAGCCCGGGAGAGGAGAGCCTGGAGAGGGAGAGCACTGGAGGAGAGAGCCCAGAGAGAGGAGAGCCCGGAGGGAGAGAGCACGGAAGGAGAGAGCAGAGAAGGCTTCAAACCCCAGTTCCTGATCAGAAGGTTCAGAGAGTTCAGAGGTGGGAGCCCAGGACTCAGCACAGGAGTCAAAGGAGCCAAGCCTGGAACAGGGAGCCGTGGCAGAGCTCCAGGAAGGAACTCAGGGAAGTGAACCAGGGACTGTTTCCCAGAAGCTGGAGGGAGACTGGTGAACACAGCCAGGGAGAAGTGTCCACAGCTTCAGGTACAATTTATCCTTACCGGGTGGAGCTGTGCTCAAGAGAGACACAGGGATCCTCAGAGAGAAAAGACCCTGAGACATATGTTAAAAGCTCAGAGCAGGGCACTGCATTACCGGAGCCAGAGGAAATTCAGGTTGAGCCTATTGAGCAGGATTTATTGCCTCCAGAAGTACTCATGGACTGTACTCTATGTCAAGCAGTTAGCATTGAGTCCCTTTGCTAAAGAATAGCTGAAAAGATAAAGTTTCCTGAAAAGTAAAGTATTGAAACCTAGCCTGAACTGAAGGTAGGAACTTGCTCTTTTTAATGGGAAGATACCTGTTGCATATACATTTGAATGCTTAATGAAGACAAAGGTAAAAAGAAGATATTTTTACTTTGTTGAATGAAGAAGCTGTGTTTCTTTATCCGTTATATTGATAAACAGCTGCATATAATTAATGACTGTGAAGCTCATCCAGCCTAAGTTGTAAATAACCTTGAGCGAATGAATGGAGAAGTATCCTGTTACAGTCTACATGGACTTTATTTGCATTTGGGGAATAAATTTTGTCATTTGCCTTTACTTTCGGTTTCATGACTACACTTCATCTTAGAAGGCCAAAACTACAACTCCCAGCATACTTCACTGGAGAAAAATAGTTTATTCAACCTTTTATAAGAGAAGTTAATGGCAACCCTACCCCTCTAAGCCTTAGGCAGAGGGTTGGGGCGTGACAAGTGGCGTAGTTGTTTGGATCTCGCCTGTATCAGGATATACAACACTTCAGGATATACGCCCTAAAGGTTTTTCAACACCAAACTGCTGAGCTGTGCTGTGAGCTGCAGAGTGGAAAATCACTGGCAGGGTCGGCCAGAATGACAGAGGTGGCCAGTGAGACACTCCCTTTTTAAGGCCAGAGTAAACGCCTAACCTCAGGTAAAGAGTATTTAGGCATGAGTCAAACCTGGATTCAAGTAAAAGGGGTGGAAGATTCCAAGCATTCAGCTAAAAGGGACTAGCAGAGTTTTGGTGGTACCGTACTCGGTGGGTTTTGTTTTTCTTTTCTCCTGCAGAAATTGCTGAGATGGATCCAAAGGACATACTGCAATGGATGGCGTCCCAATTCCAGAAACAGCGAGAAATGGCACACCAGGCACAAGAACAGACAGCAGCTGCTTTGCAGGCTGTGATAAGGAAGCTTATCATAGCTCAGGAAGGAGCTATAGGAAAGGTGAAGTGACTCTGAACAAGCAACCTCTCAGTTCTGGTAGAAATAAGAAAACAGAATTTTCCCATAAAAGACTACCAGTCCCAGAATGCACCAGGTTTCCAACAGCCATTAGAGGAGCTGAAGTGGGGAAACGTGTGTTCAATCAGGAGGGCTATGAGGTAATCCCTAAGCACTCATCTCAAAGGGCAGGGCCTGATTCAGCACAGCTGCGCTGTGTTAGGGTGGAGCACTCATCTAGCCAGAATAAAGGTAGAGTTTATTCTACAGAGAATTATCATCATCTTCATGATCTTGGACAGCTTCATCATCTTGAGGATCATCAGAAGCAGAAGCCAGAGCGGACGAACAGAGAGGGCAAGAAACCCTTTGGAAGAAAGAAGAGAAAAGCCTTTGGGAGGTCTAAAGGAGTCCAGAGCAGTACGTATACTGGAAGGCATTCCAAGGGCCAGCATACACCATTGGACTGGGGAAAGCCAGAGGAATGGTGCTGCAGGGCTAGGAATCTCCAGACGGTACCTGTGAGGGAGACGGCTGCACGTGGAAGGGACCCTAGGACCCGTGCCAGAAGGTATGTGAAGAGAGATCCAGTGTCCAGGGATCTGGATTGGAAGGCTGGACATAAGAACTGGACTACATACTGGCCAGGCTATTTAGAGAGGAACTCTAACAGCAATGGAAGCTCAGGTATGAACACTGATCTATGCCCTAGCTATAACCTTGAAAGACAGCAGAGAAACAAGTATTCTCCTGAGAGTGCTACATTGAGAAATTCCTCTGTGCCAATCCATGATATTGAACCCATGATTGTTGAAGAAGGGGGAGCGGTCTTAGATACAGGCTGTGAATATATGGATTGCTCTCTGTCTAAACTCCTTTGGTAATTTTCTGTTACAAAGTACAACAACCATCACAAAGAAATACAAACTTGTTCTTTAATCTACTCAGAAAAGCTCCTGAAGTAGGATTTGAGCCACGCAGTAGAAAGCAAGCCAGCTAAGGGGTTTCAGCTGGGTAACTGCTAGCAATTGAGCCTTACCTAATTACTTGTGAGCTCTGAGGAAATCACTTCTGAGTCTATGTGGGAAGATATAAGAAGTTAACCTGAAAAGAATAGTTTTTCCCTTCTTTGTGGATTTTGTTTGTTGTTTGATACACTGCTAAGAAAATATTAGCTAAAGCCTACAGAAAAGACCAGTTTGTTACCAACCAGGTCTTTATTCTTTTGCTTTGATTGCCTGACAAGTTCAACTGTTGTTTTCCTGATTTTGTTTTTCCAAGTTTAACACTGAAAGCAAGTATCCTGTTTTATGTGCTACCAAGCATATCTGTGTTGGGAGAAATAACCCCATAAATAAATATCTTATTGGCTTTACACTCAAGCACAACTAATTATTGTGAGCAGCTGTGTCTGGTGTGAATGGACTGCATTTCCCACAATCCCTTGCAAATCATATTGATATATGCACTTGCCAAGACTGTGAACATTCTCACCCAGGCAGCCGTCTGACAAGGCACAACAGAAGCCAGTACTGGACTTGATGGAGGCGTTGCTCACTAACCAGAAAGCAACAGCTGGAGCATTGCCAACCCCATCGGGACTAGAAGGGACACCAAATACCTGTATGGTAGGGCCACAGACATGTGGGACATTTTCCTTTGGAAAACTTTCAGTAGAGGATGATATTGACGATTTCTTAGAATCCTTTGAGAGAGTTGCTCATACTGTAGGGTGGCCAATGGAACAGTGGGCTGTACGGCTAGCCGCATCTCTCACAGGAGAGGCATTAGCGGCCTACAGGGCCATGCCAGCGGCACTTGCTACAGATTATGGAGAGCTAAAAAAGGCTATCTGAGATCGCTTAGGTTTAACTCAGATGGTCTGCCATCACAGGTTGAGAGCTACAAACCTAAGAGCCAGTGAGACACCTTAGGCTTTGTGCCAAAGGGTCAGACAGAGGCTTAGCTTTAAAATGGTTAGCTCCAGAAGGTAAAACCATGGATATGGTGATAGATACAATTGTGTTAGAGCAGTTTATGGCTGCGGTTCCTAAAGAAATCCAATCCTTTCTGATATTACAAAACTGCCAGACCACAGGAGAAGCAACCCTGCTGACTGAGCGATATTTGGAAGCAGAATTGGCTGGTCAACCAAAAGGGGGCGCTCTGAAAATAGCAGCAGAGGCTAGTTTTGAACAATCAGAAAGGAGACCAAGAGTAAATGTGGAATGTATGGAAACTTATCTGCCTACGCAGGAGGACAAGTGGGCAAGAAAAAAAAGTTTTCAATGTGGAACGTTAGGTCACATACAAAAGGAATGTAAAGCACGTACAGCGCTGATAGGTGCTAATGTGAAACAGCTAAGAGAGGGTTTCCTTTTGAATGTTGATATTCAGGGCATTGCTACTAACGCTCTACTCGACTCAAGTGCTGACCAGAGTATGATCTCACGGAGACTCTGGCGGGCAATAGAAGCCCAGGGTGAGTCAGTCCCGAGCCGTCCAGAGGGGAGGGTCCAGATCAGATGTATCCACGGAGCAGCATCCTTTTATCCCATGTACAAGGTGTTAATAAAGGGGTTAGGGATACAGAGGGAAGTCCTGGTAGCCGTAGTCCCGAGACTGCCCCATGACCTAGTGTTGGGTAGGGATTGGTCCCAATTTAAAAGAGGATTGGAGAAGGGCCTATGTCAAAAAGTTAGACTGGCGTCTACACGGTCCCAGTCAGAGGCCCGAGACAAAAAGGATGAACACCCAGATGAATCCCTAGGTGAATTACCCTCACATGATGACCTAGTAGTTTCCCCTGCTGATAGGAGTAAGAAGGGAAAAGCTGAGCAATGCCATGAAATACAGTGTAGGTCTCGACAGAGAGCTGAGATGGAAGCTGGAAAAGGGTTACCTTGGGTCCCTGCAGAATTGATTGAAAAGTTCCCGTCCTTTCCCAATGAGCAGCAAGCAGACCCCGCGCTTACCCGGGCATTTGAATATGCCCAGGTTGAAAGGGATGCCCTCCCAAGATTCCTCTTGGATAAAGGAATACTATACAGGGAGAGTCTTGATCCCCAGACAGGGACGGTCAGGAAGCAGCTGGTGGTACCCGCCGCTTTTAAGACGTTGGTCTTGTGGCTTGCCCATGACCACCCAGTAGGAGGGCACAAAGGGGTACAGGGGACTCTAGACCAGATCCTTGCCCGCTTCTACTGGCCGGGTGTCTTCAAGGAAACCACCCAATTTTGTGAGTCATGCCCTTTTTGTCAACGGGTCACCACTGTCCGACCACCAGGGGTGCCCATGATCCCAACGCCCGTAATATCAGAGCCTATCTGAAGAATTGCAATGGACATAGTGGGACCTCTGGTGAAGACACCCCAAGGCTTCCAGTTTATTTTAGTTATAGTGGATCAAGCCACCAGGTTCCCGTGGGCCATTCCCTTGCGTAACATCTCTGCAAAAATAATAGCCTTAGAGGTAATAAAGCTATTTTGTGAGGTGGGCTTTTCCCGGGAGGTGCTGACAGACCGGGGCACCAATTTTATGTCAAAGTACTTGGCCCAGGTGTGGGACGCTTTCGGGGTACAGCACGTAAAAACAGCCGCCTATCACCCCCAGTCTAATGGGCTAGTAGATAGATTAAACCAGACGTTGAAACAGATGCTAAGGCGAGGCTTGGATGGTAACATTACCGAGTGGGATGTTATGCTCCCTTTCGTTCTATACGCCTGCCGAGAGCGGACACAGGCATCTTTAGGGGCATCCCCCTATGAGTTGATGTACAGACGTGCCCCACGGGGAATTTTAGATATATTACGGGAGCAATGGGTCGAGCCCGAGATAGAAGTTATGGGAGTACCCCATTTTCTTCGAGATTTGAGGGGGAGGTTACACAGGACCTTCCAAGTGGCTGAGGAAAACTTACAGGCCAGCCAGATTTGCCAAAAGAAACACTATGATCAAGGTACGAAACCCCGCCAAATAGCCCTAGGAGAGAAAGTCATAGTAATGGTGGCAGGCGCCACGCCAAAATTTGAGGTCCAGTGGAAAGGACCATATAAAGTGGTCAAACAGGTGGGTCCAGTATCCTACGCGGTAGAGAATAATAGGGGCTGCCAGCAGGTTTACCACATAAATGTCCTTAAGCCCTGGCGGGAACGGACAGCGGTAGCCAATCTATCTAAAGTGGAACATAAGGCAGGAAGATTACAGCAAGATACAGACGCCCTATCGAGGATTACGGACTGCGCGGGGGAAATGCTGCCAGCCCGTAATATCTTAGGGAGGGGGGTATGTGATAAGGAAGCTTGTAGTGAGCCTATGGAAATAGGAGAAACTAATGATTTTGCTTTTAAGAAAAGTGACATCCCTGCAGTGCACAGGTTTCAGCGTTGGCATAAAGAAAGCAAGCAGAGAGAAACTGAACCTAGGCTGCCACACCCAAGCTCTGCTGACGTAGTTGCAGGCTTGAAGGATAATTGCAAGCACCTGTCCAGAGAGGGGGAGACACTGTCCGGGAAGCAGGGATATAAACCTTGGCTAGAGAGAAAGCAAAGAGGAGAGTCAGGAGATGGAGAGCCCGGAGGAGGAGAGCCCGGGAGAGGAGAGCCTGGAGAGGGAGAGCACTGGAGGAGAGAGCCCAGAGAGAGAGGAGAGCCCGGAGGGAGAGAGCATGGAAGGAGAGAGCAGAGAAGGCTTCAAACCCCAGTTCCTGATCAGAAGGTTCAGAGAGTTCAGAGGTGGGAGCCCAGGACTCAGCACAGGAGTCAAAGGAGCCAAGCCTGGAACAGGGAGCCGTGGCAGAGCTCCAGGAAGGAACTCAGGGAAGTGAACCAGGGACTGTTTCCCAGAAGCTGGAGGGAGACTGGTGAACACAGCCAGGGAGAAGTGTCCACAGCTTCAGGTACAATTTATCCTTACCGGGTGGAGCTGTGCTCAAGAGAGACACAGGGATCCTCAGAGATAATAGGCCCTGAGACATAAGTTAAAAGCTCAGAGTAGGGCACTGCATTACCGGAGCCAGAGGAAATGCAGGTTGAGCCTATTGAGCAGGATTTATTGCCTCCAGAAGTACTCATGGACTGTACTCTATGTCAAGCGGTTAGCATTGAGTCCCTTTGCTAAAGAATAGCTGAAAAGATAAAGTTTCCTGAAAAGTAGAGTATTGAAACCTAGCCTAAACAGCTGCATATAATTAATGACTGTGAAGCTCATCCAGCCTAAGTTGTAAATAACCTTGAGTGAATGAATGGAGAAGTATCCTTTTACAGTCTACATGGACTTTGTTTGCGTTTGGGGAATAAATTTTGTCATTTGCCTTTACTTTCGGTTTCATGACTACACTTCATCTTAGAAGGCCAAAACTACAACTCCCAGCATGCTTCACTGGAGAAAAATAGTTTATTCAACCTTTTATAAGAGAAGTTAATGGCAACCCTACCCCTCTAAGCCTTAGCCAGAGGGCTGGGGCGTGACAATAGATAGAAAGAAGAGAGATGGATGATCACATGTGCCTTTATTGTGTCCCCTACGCGTAGGGGACACAATAAAGGCACATGTGATCATCCATCTCTCTTGCCTCTTTTGTACACCTACTTTATCAGCAAGAGCGTTTGCTCTTCTTGTGCCCAATAGATAGAAAGAACCCATAGTTTTAAGAGATTTGTGGGGGAGAGGGTGTGATAGTGATGGGATCAAGGGATAATAATGTGCATGAGATTTGTGCTGCTGTTATTGTTCAGCTTGAAGAGGCATGGGAGCAATGTTAGAGATGGTGTCATGTAACCAAAATAACATGAACATTACTATTCAATGGTTATTATGGGACTAGTATGTTGGGGGAGGGAATTTATGATTTACAGTCAAGACCTAGCATCTTTATCAGCATAAGGGACAAAAGAAAGTTTACCCTGGAGTGAGACTCACCTGATCTTCCTGAGGTGTCACATTGGTTGACACCAGTGATATTGAATGGTCACAGGTTGATAGGACCTTGTTTTCTATTGGTATGTGTGAAATTTGGCTGCCAGGGCTTTTATGGGAGCAAGCAGCCATCTTCTTATGTGCCATTCCATGGTCATCTCTCCATTTCTTTTTCAGATTTTTAACCTCCCTGGTATGTTGATAAATGACATTTATTTTGTGTCAAATGCCACGCCAAAGGGATTTCTTTTAGTCAAAATTCACTCATGTGCCTGCTGCTCCATAGAGCACATTGTAACGTCACCAGAAGTCTTAGTTCCCCTAGTGCAAAGTTTGTTTGCGCTGGCTAGGGGCATTTTTACCAAAGAAGACATAAGGACTTTACCCATGCCAAAAATGCTATCTAAAGATGGAGGAACTGAAACAAATCTTGATAAACTAAAAAAATGTAATATAGCAATTTGATAAACTAAAGAGTAGGAAATCAACTGGACTGGATGGTAGACATCCCAGGATGCTGAAAAGACTCAAAATGAGACTGCAGACTTACTATTAGTAATCTGTGAACTATCATTAAAATCATCTGTAGCACCTGAAGATTTGAGAGTGATTAAACTAGCACCAATTTTTAAAAGGGTTCCAGGGGTTTATGTTTATGTTTATTACATTTGATATACCGCTCAGGCCAAAGCATCAGAGCGGTTTACAATATTACATAAATGATAATGAAAATATGAAAAGAACGCCATTAATAAGATAGGACAGAGTAAGAGATAGTGATAGTCAAAGAAATAGAAGAGACAAGAGAAAAGGTTCATTATAACACCAGAGAGGCAGAATATCATACCACCACAGCTCAGTCCTTCCAAACAGACTTGACCATAATCGTTACTCATCACAAATTCAAGCCAGGCAGGAATACGCCGCAGAAATGACTCCATATAAACCTCTGCTGCCTGGATATACTTGACAGAAGCAGGTGATCCCGGAACCTACAGACCAGTGAGCCTGATGTCAGTACCGGGCAAAATGGTAGAAACCTTTATAAAGAACAAACTTACTGAACATATAGATAGTCATGGTTTAATGGGACAAAGCCAAGATGGATTTATCAAGGAAAGTCTTGTCTCGGTAATTCTGCTATATTTTTTTAAAAGTGTGATTGATATAGTGTATCTGGATTTTCAAAAAGCCTTTGACAAAGTCCCTCATGAGAGACCACTATCGCCTTGACTTTCTCTCTTCTCATGCCCTTGTGAATCCACTGCAAACTGGCTTTTGTCCTTTACATTCATATACACATATACACTCATATATGGTCCCTCTGATATAGACCTTACACTGACTATATATCCTTCAACACACTCCTCAAAATATCTAATTGCTCTGTATATACCATTTGCTGCATTAATGTTACTCACTGCTCTTACACATGTGAATTATTTGTAACCTTGTATAATCATCCAAGTTTAGCACACTTGTTCTATGATAATTTCTTGGTTTCATGTTATACGAGTGTAAACCGCTCTGAATCTTATAATAGGGCGGTATAAAAAAACCTGTTAAAAAATTTTAAAAAATACATTCTACTGAAGCGGCTCTTGCCAAAGTCTCCAGTGACCTGTTCCTGCCAAATTCTAAGGGCCTTTACTCAGTCCTCATCTGTCTTAACCTTTCTGCTGCTTTTGACACTGTTGACCACCACCTTCTCCTCGACATCTTGTCCTCGCTTGGTTTTAAGGGCTCTGTGCTATCCTGGTTCTCTTCTTATCTTTCCCATTGCACTTTCAGTGTTTGTTCTGCTGGATCCTCCTCTACTGCTATCCTGCTCTCAGTTGGTGTACCCCAATGGTCTGTCTTGGACCCACTCTTTTTCTCTCTCTATACTCAGTACCTTTGTACACTCATCTCCTCCCATGGTTTTCAGTACCATTTTTATGCTGATGACTCTCAGATCTACCTCTCCACCTGAAATCTCTATGACAATCCAGGCCCAGATCTCTGCCTGCCTATCTAGTATTACTGCATGGATGTCTCTCCGCCATTTAAAATTGAACGTGGCCAAAATTGAGCTTCTTATTTTCCCCCTATACTCACCTCCCCCTTCCTCCTTTCTCTATCTCTGTGGATAACACTTTACTATTCCTTGTTTCCACTGCTCGCAGTCTTGGGGTCATCTTTGACTCCTCCTCCACACACATCCAA
The DNA here is from genome assembly GCA_033557465.1 of Ichthyophis bannanicus. NCBI lineage: Eukaryota > Metazoa > Chordata > Amphibia > Gymnophiona > Ichthyophiidae > Ichthyophis > Ichthyophis bannanicus. The sequence goes on along the minus strand of CM066032.1, from coordinate 787,153,384 downwards.
CTGATAGCTAGAACCTGTTGTTTCTTTCTCTATAACATCAGCAAAATTCACCCCTTCCTTTTTGAACACACTACTAAGACACATCCACTATTTAGTTACCTTCTGTCTACACTATTGCAACCTCCTCATTGCTGGCCTCCCTCTGAATCATCTCTGCCCCCCCCCCCCTTCAATCTGTTCAAAACTCAGCTGCGCAGTTAATATTCCATCAGCCTCGAAATGCTCATATTAGCCCTCCAGTCGCTTCACTGGCTCCCTATCCATATCCGTATCCAAATCAAACTTCTCCTACTGACCTATAAGTGCACTCATTCTGCTGCTTCTCACTTCCTCTCCTCTCTTATCTCTCTACACCCCTCCTCAGGAACTCCACTCTTCTGGCAGATCGCTTCTATCTGTGCCCTTCTCTTCCACTGCCAACTCCAGACTTCGATCCTTCCACCTTGCTGCTCCTTATGCCTGGAACAAACTATCTGAGTCTGTACATCAGACTTTATTTCTGGTCCTTTTCAAATCCAGTTTGAAAACTCACTTCTTAAAAGCTGCTTTTGAATCCTGATCAGCTTAGTCTCCTATGTGTTTCCTTACCATACCCCTAGATATATTCTTATCCTCAGCTGTTGTATTGTCTGCCTCTACTAGATAGTTCAATTCCAGGGTTCAATTCCCGCTAGCACTCCTTGTGGCCTTGGGCAAGTCACTTAACCCTCCGTTGCCTCGGAAGAAAGGCCTGGCAATCTACTTCCGGTGACACTGTCAAGAAAACCCAGGAGCTTCTGGGTCGTCAGGAGTCAGGGCTGACTCAAAGGCACACATTGCATTTGCACTAGATAGTAAGCCCTGATGAGCAGGGACTGATCAGTAGTAGTAGTAGTAATAAATTAAAAAGTCATGGGGTAGGAAGCAGTGTACTATTGTGGATTTGGAACTGGTTAAAAGATAGAAAACTGAGAGTAGAGCTAAATGGCCAATTTTCTCAATAGAAAAAGATGAATAGTGGAGTACCCCAGGGATCTGTGCTAGGTCCACTACTTTTTAACATATTCATAAATGACCTCTCATTATGAGTGAGGTGATCAAATTTTTAGATGACACATAACTATTCAAAGTTGTTAAAATACAAGAGAATTGTAAAAATTACAAGTGGACCTTGAAAAATTGGGAGACTGAGCATCCAAATGGCAAATGAAATATAATGTGGACAAGTGCAAAGTTATGCACTTAGGGAAGAACAACCCTAACTACAGTTACATGATGCAAGGTTCCACATTAGGAATCACCACTCAGGAAAGGAATATGGGCATCATCATGGATAATATGTTGAAACCCTCTGTCCAGTGTGCAGTGGCAGCCAAGAAAGTGAATGCAATGCAATGCAATGTGTGCCTTCGAGTCAATGCTGACTCCTGGGTTGACCCAGCAGCTCCTGGGTTTTCTTGGCAGTGTAACCAGAAGTAGATTGCTATAAATAATAAGGAAAGGAATAGAGAATAAAACCAAAGATATTATAATGCCTCTGGGGCAATTCCATTAATGCACACCCAGCCCCATTAATGCACAGCCAGGCAGAATCAGACATGCAAAGTTAGACCCGATTCTGATCCTGCAGCACCCACGGGATCAGAATCGGGTCTAGCGCCTTGACGTGCAAGCCTGGACCCGATCCTGTCCAGCCATCCATTCCCGCTGTTCATGGGACAGAATGACCCCCTCTGTACTGCTCCCGGTGCGACCGCATCTTGAATATTGTGTGCAATTCTGGTCACCATATCTTTAAAAGGATATAGCAGAATTAGAAAAGGTACAGAAAAGAGCCACCAAAATAGTAAAAGGGATGGAAGACTACCCCTAAGAGGAAAGGTTTAAAAGGTTAGGGCTCCTCAACTTGGAAAAGAGATGGCTGAAGGAATATATGATAGAGATCTATAAAATAATGGAGTGGAATGGGTAAACAGATTGATTGTTTACTCCTTCAAAAAGTAGAAAGATTAGGGGACATGCAATGAAGCTACAATGTAGCCCATTTATGACTAATCAGAGAAAATATTTTTTCACTCAATACATAATCAAACTCTGGAATTCTTTGCAAGTGAATGTACTAAAAGTAGTTTGTGTAGCTGGGTTTAAAAAGGTTTAGACAAGTTCCTGGAGGAAAGGTCCATAAACCATTATTAAAGAGGACCAGGGAAATCCACTGCTTATCCAGGATAAGTAACACGGAATCTTTGTACCTTTTTGTGACCCTGACAGATATTTGTGACCTGGATTGGCCACTGTTGGAAAAAAGATACCAGGCTTGATGGACCTTGGTCTAACCCAGTATGGCATATCTTATATTCTTATGACACTGGAGCCGCTAGAACTTTCCTAAGTTCCTTCAATACTCTCAGATGTATCCCATCTGGCCCCATCACTTTGTCTACTTTTAATTTAGTTAGCTCCTCATGAACACAGTTTTATGAAAGTCATTCAAAATCCCTCTCACTTCTGTTCCTATTTGTGGATGTTTCTGAGGTCCTGCTCCTGGCTCTGCATCTGTGAACATAGAACAAAAATATTGTTAAGCAGTTCTGCTTTATCTTCATTAGCTTCTATATATTCCTCCCCTTCACCCTTGAGTCTGGTGATACCACTTTTGTACTTCCTCCTCTCACTAACATATCTGAAAAATATTTTGGCCCCCCATTTTACTGCATTGGCTATTTTTACTTCCATGTCTATCTTTGGTTTCCTGATTCCTTTCCTAGCTTCTCTTAGTTTTTCCAAATATTGATGCTTGTCTTCCTCTTTCTGTGATCCTTATATTTTATTAAGGCCACCCTCTTTTTCCTCACCTTTTCAGCCACTTATTTTGGGAACCATAGTGGCTTCCTTTTCCCTTTAATTTATTTACTTTCCTAACAAAAAGGTTTGTTGCCCTTATAATATCCCCTTCAGTTTTGCCCATTGCTTTTCTACATCCCCTGTTCCCATCTAATTAATGACTCCTTGAGGTATTGTCCCAGTTTTCCTGAAGTCTAGGACTCTCACTTTTGAATAAACTTTATCAGCTCTAGTCCTAATACTGAACCACACCATTTGGTGATCACTGGATGCGAGATGATTTCCCACTATATCTTCAAAAACACTCTCCCCATGGATAAGCACCACGTCCAGTATGGCCCCTCAAGTGTGGGTTCTGTTACTAGTTGCTGGAATAGTTCTCAAATGTAGAGAATCCAGGATTTCCTTACTTCTAGATGACACAGCAGCAGGAATGAGACAATTAAAATCCCGACATATTGAAATCACCTATCAGCAGCACTTCTCCTTTCATAGCAATACTGTGAATGTCTTCAATTAAATCTCTGTCCAGTTCTTCTGCCTGTGAAGAAGCTCCAGTCTCTATTTTCAGTTTAACCACAGTGCCTCCTCTTTTCCTCGTAAGCCCTGTAATGCTGAAGCTTTAATATTTTTTTATATATAGTGCCACCTCTCCTCCTCTTCTTCCTACTTCCTGAATAAATTATAGCCCGGTATAATAACATCCCAGTCATTCTTCTCTGAGAACCATGTCTCCATAGTCTCCACTAAAGCGAAGTCAGCATCTTCCATTAAAGCCTCAAGATCTGGAATCTTATTTGCCATACTATGGAAATTAATGTTCACTGTTGCCCCTTTTACCCATTTCCTTTTTTATTTTGTAAATTTTATATTTATTAGATTTTACAAAATACACATCCAGGCTTCCACATGAATGATAAAGAAAATGATCACTACAACATAATTGGAAAAATCAAAAGGCAAAAATTACAATTACCGTAATCACATTAGTCCACAATAAAAGGAAAATGTGAGGAGGCTACAGGAAATTATCCAACAGTAAAATGCCCAAAATGCGAAAAAAACTGAGCTAAGAGATACTTCATAATGGCGAGTGGAGACTTATACGCCAGGCATATGTGACACTACTTTAACTTTAGGCTCTTCCCTTGCTAATAAGAATTCCAAGAGTTGTTTGGGCTCAAAGAATAGAAAAGATTGATCTTTGTAGGAAACATAACACCAAGAGGAAAATTTCAAAACAAATATAGCCCCCAGGGAAAGGATTCTGGGCCTATAGCCCAAAATTCCTTCCTCCTCATCTGGGTGGCCCGAGCAGATCAGGAAACATCTGAGCCTGAGAGCCCATTAAATTATCTTTGAAATTCTTAAAATATGCCCAAAGAATTAAACTCTTGTTGGACTCAAGGACCAACGTAGCCAGAAAGGTAGTTCTCTCAGTGACGACCTCCAAGGAATTCTTGAGGAACCCCGTAAGGTTCCCCGATCTCAAGGAGGTTGCCTCTCCACCCTGGTCACCAGCACCCAGGGACAAGTATTGTGCCCAAGTGAGAGGTGGGAGACCCTCCAGAGGGATTTTTAACATCTCCCTGAAGTGTCTCCTAACTTTCTCCACAGGAGACAATGCTGGAGACCTAGGAAAATTTTACAGTCTTAAATTGTTCTTGTGGACTTGATTTTCCAAAAACTCTGTTTTCCGCAGTAACACAATCCTGTCTTTAACCTGGGCAGCCTGCAAATCACAGAGCTGCCCAACTTCTTCTTCCATTCGAAATATCTTCTTCCCTGAATGGTCCAATTGAGTCCTTGAGACCTCTTGAAAATCTTGCTTAACTTGCATTAACTCAGTATTTATAGTTCCCACAACCGCGGTCAAGGAAGAGTTTAAAGCAGCCAGAGCGTCCCACAGCGCTTCAAGAGTAATGCTTGCAGGTTTTACCATCCCCAAGCCTTTAGGAAGCTGCATCCCTCTAGGCCTCACCAGATGTGTTTCCAAAGGAGAAGATAGTCCCGCATCGCCAGACAGGGTCGCAAACGCCATCAGGGTGCCCTCTTTGCCTCTCCACACTGGTGAGCTCATTGGCAGACTAACAGGAAGCACTTCTCTGGCAAGCACAGAACTTTCGGGCATGGCAGAGTGGGGGGTGGTACACTGCTCCAGGGACAACCAAATCCCTGATGTGCTCAGGGCCAAAGTCTAATCACCGCCTGGCCCTGCTGAAGACACTGCTCCGGTCCCTAGTGTGATGAAGCTGCAGGAGTCCAATGTCCACTGAGAAGCTGAGGTAGTAGGAGCCGAGCCTGAGGGTAAGCTGGCTTGTTTCCTCTTCCTAGGCCCCATAACAAAGACAGCAGAAAGGAAAGGCTTCAAAGGGAGAGAATCTTATGCAGCTAACACACCGAGGCACCTTCCCGACACCATCTTGCCTCCCTTTTACCCATTTCTACAGAGGCATTTAATGTTTTACTTACCTGAAGGCTTTCACTTACCTGGGAGCTTTTATCACCTCTCTCAAAAAATCTAGTTTAAAGCCCTCTTCAGTAGGTTAGCCAATCTGCTATGGAAGACATTTTTATCGTTCTTGGATAAGTGGACACCATCTCTATTCAGTAGCCCTTGGAAAATCATCCCATAGTCCAAGAAATCAAAATGCTCACAATGATACATCCACACAGCCATGCATTCATCTCCAGGATGCGAGCTTCTCTGCCTCATCCTTTACCCTCACCCTTAACAGGGAGGATTGACGAGAACACCACCTGCACACTTATCTGATTCACCCTTTCTCCCATATCCATGAAGTCACTCTTGATAAGCTCAGAGGGATACCTAGCAGTATCGTTTGTGCCGACATGGATGAGCAGCATCAGATAATAGTCAGTAGGCCTGCTGAGTCTGGCAATCTCTCCATAACTAAACTTATCAATCTATGGGGTGACAGCTTTGCCTTGCATACTTCAGGTTGCTCATTCACAGGTGATATTTAAACTCTGTGATTGGTGTTCCCTTTAAACGCTGCCTATGGCGATTAAAGATATACCTGGATATTCAGCACTAACCGATATCCGGATAATGGCACTGAATATCCATGTACAGTATGCTCGCAACCACCTCTATTATCCAAATAATGGTGATTTGCAGCACTGTTACCCGTATGGCCGTCCGCATAACTCAGGACAGCTATTTTGCTAAGTTATGTGGATAGTGGTGCTGTAAATTGCTAGTATGCAAATAATTTGCTGCTGTGCCTTCACTCCATCCCTAACTAAGACTTAAAGTACATCCGTTTAATAACCTAAACCCAACAACTTAGAACTATACTTATAAATCGTAGTAGAGAATACAGGTCTCAGCAGAAGCTTATAGCACTAAACAAGGGTGTAAACCCATTAACCGTGCTTATAATCACATCAACGACCTGTTTCAGTACTCGTAGACTTTTTGTTAACTTGTATGCTTTTGTTTTAAAAATATCCGCTAAAGAACTTCCTCAGCTCATTATCGTTTTAGCACCCAAAAACATTCTCATGAAAGTTGAAGAGATGAACTGTTAGCGTGTATATAATAATAGCCAAAAACAACTGGAATGTAGCCAATTCCACAGTCAATCTTCCAGCTCAAAAAACAAGAAAATCTATATCAGCTCAGTACTCTGTCCAACATCAAAAAAACTGTAATATTCATCTGAGCTGAAAAGAGGCACTTAGCTTAGCAAGGAGCTGAAAAGTGGCTGGATTGCACTCAAGTCCACAGATGATTCCGACGCCCTCAGTAGGCACCCTCAGCGTTTCACTGCAAAGATTTCCTCAGGGAACTGTGCATTTTGGCTAGAAAGCAAACAATGTGATGTTAAACCAACGTTCTTCGTTGCTAACAAATATAACAAACACGTTCTTGTAATGTAACAAACTACACCTTATAAGATCATGCTGCCCACGTTTCCTTCAAATATTATGTTCAAAACTGTGAACGCGGTTAGAAAGTCTTCACAAAAACGCCGCGCATGCGGAAAGCAATGTGAGGCGTCATATTTAAAGGGTCCTTCATATAACCAGTCATCTAAGACATACTATTCTCACTACCTATCCGTAATTGTTAAACTACTATTTAATCAAAGGTATCATTAAATATGTTGATAGGACCTAAAGTCCTTCAAAGATACGGAAGACTTTAAAGGCAAAGAGCCAAATTCAAACTGGCATTCAATCCATTCGGTTGTGCTGTATTAAGAATAAAAATCCATCGCTGTTCCTTCCTAATAAAGTATTATCAATGGTTCGACCACGAATGCCCCTATTAACTTGTTCAATACAAAAACAACGGAGTTGTTCAAAAATATGGTTATAACATAAACAATGTTGTACTATAGGTGCTTCCTGCACCTTGCGCTTCAAACGACTGTGGTGCTCCATCATCCGTGTCTTAAATGTTCTGATCGTCTTACCGACATACAATAACCCACAGGGGCATAATGTGTATAATGAAATGACATCAAACGTCACTAACAAAACATCAGGAGAATGAACCCAATCAGTTAAGCCACTTAAGATGGTCAAAAAGTGAGTGGAATCTTGTACATATGCCGGAATCCGCTTCACTAGAGGACGAAGATAAGAATCGAGAAATGTTGAAACAGGTTCTAACACCGACCCTTTTGTGGATACAATAGGACGGCCCGGTGGATGAATTGGGTCTTTGTGTATTTTGGGAACCAAATAAAATGTCGCTACAGAAGGAGCCAAAGGGTTCAAATAGTGATACTCTTTTGTTGTCAAAAACTGGTTCCGCAAAGCTGCTGAAGTGATCGTCCTGATCTCAGCTTGTAAAACGTCTTAAAAATTTCTTTGCATCTCAGGAGTCCCCTGTGGTTGGGGCGAGTCCCCAGGGCGAGGAAGATCCTTTTTCCAGTTCTCATGCTATTGTCTCTACTACATCGATCACTGATCGTGTAAAATTACCACTGCGATCTAATTGGATGCCTTCTGGTCCGGTTCCTGCGGCATTGGTGCTATTCAAGAAGTTAGTGTTACATGATATTCACGTTTTGGAAACCACGAAGTCCTCGCGTCAAGTGCGGTTATCACTTTGTGAACGACAGGCTTTGAATGCTTTACGACACCGGGCTGAGATAGTGATCCGGCGTGCCGATAAAGGTGGAGCCGTGGTGATAATGGAGTGATTATGTCATCGAAGCACGTCGTCAACTCAATGATCATTCTACATATCAGGAATTGGAGGTGGATCCTACGGAGGTTTTACAAGCTGAGATCAGGACAATCACTTCAGCAGCTTTGCGGAACCAGTTTTTGACAACAAAAGAGTATCACAATTTGAACCCTTTGGCTCCTTCTGTAGCGACATTTTATTTGGTTCCCAAAATACACAAAGACCCAATTCATCCACCGGGCCGTCCTATTGTATCCACAAAAGGGTCGGTGTTGGAACCTGTTTCAACATTTCTTGATTCTTATCTTCGTCCTCTAGTGAAGTGGATTCCGGCATATGTACAAGATTCCACTCACTTTTTGACCATCTTAAGTGGCTTAACTGATTGGGTTCATTCTCCTGATGTTTTGTTAGTGACATTTGATGTCATTTCATTATACACTAGTATACCACAAATGGATGCTCTCCTTTTAGTGGAACAGTCTCTCAATAAGCGTGGGGATGTCAGTGCCGCTCAGATACAGTTTTTGTTACAACTGGCTAGATTAGCGATCTGTCAAAACTTTTTCATTTTTGATGGGATAATATATCAGCAATTATCCGGTGTAGCAATGGGGGCCACCTGTGCCCCATCCATTGCGAATTTATATATGGCCCAGTTCGAGGACAGGTGGCTTCGCGATTCTCCTTTTCAGCCCCACATTAAATCCTGGCACAGATACATAGATGACATTTTTTTATTATGGCAAGGTACGTCAGAAGAGTTACAGAGTTTTCATCAATGGGTTAATTCCTGTGATCCCTGTATTCAGTTTACTTTTGTGAGTCATCCTAATAAGATCACTTATCTGGATTTATTAATCAGCAGAGGCATAGGTGCGTGGGAAACATCCATTTACAAAAAGGAAACAGATCGCAACACCTTCTTACATTATACCAGTGCACATCCTAGAAACTTGAAGGAAAGCCTACCAATTTTGCAATTTTTATGGTACCGGAGAAATTTTTAAATATGACGCCTCTCATTGCTTTCCGCATGCGCGGCGTTTTTGTGAAGACTTTCTAACCGCGTTCACAGTTTTGAACATAATATTTGAAGGAAACGTGGGCAGCATGATCTTATAAGGTGTAGTTTGTTACATTACAAGAACGTGTTTGTTATATTTGTTAGCAACGAAGAACATTGGTTTAACATCACATTGTTTGCTTTCTAGCCAAAATGCACAGTTCCCTGAGGAAACCTTTGCAGTGAAACGCTGAGGGTGCCTACTGAGGGCGTCGGAATCATCTGTGGACTTGAGTGCAATCCAGCCACTTTTCAGCTCCTTGCTAAGCTAAGTGCCTCTTTTCAGCTCAGATGAATATTACAGTTTTTTTGATGTTGGACTGTGGAATTGGCTACATTCCAGTTGTTTTTGGCTATTATTATATACACGCTAACAGTTCATCTCTTCTGCTTTCATGAGAATGTTTTTGGGTGCTAAAACGATAATGAGCTGAGGAAGTTCTTTAGCGGATATTTTTAAAACAAAAGCATACAAGTTAACAAAACGTCTACGAGTACTGAAACAGGTCGTTGATGTGATTATAAGCACGGTTAATGGGTTTACACCCTTGCTTTAGTGCTATAAGCTTCTGCTGAGACCTGTATTCTCTACTACGATTTATAAGTATAGCTCTAAGTTGTTGGGTTTAGGTTATTAAACGGATTTACTTTAAGTCTTAATTAGTTATACCGTTTAAAAAGTCTTGGGCTACTCCCTCTGGTGTTCACTCCATTCCTGGCAGTCTGTGATGGTTTTCAGCAGCATTATCCGGATATTGCACTGAAAATTAGTGGCTGGCCCAAGTCAGCACCATTTATCTAGTTAGCAGGAATAAATAGTTTTAATATCGGGCCTTAAAGCCTCGCCCAGTGTGTCATGCTTGTGTGACCGAGATACTGCTTGCACTGCTGTGATTTCCATGCATCTCAAGCTAGGACTGTAGTTGTACTGCAGCCCTACAGTTTAGCCAATAATGTGAATGACTGGATACCAACCCCTCAGAAAACAGACTTCAGTGACATCAGCCACATCAATCCAAAACAAACTGATCACTGAAAACAATTTCCCAGTCACAATCTGTAAGAATATCAAAAGGCCAAGTATGTAAGGGGAAAAAAACCTCAGAATGTGTCCTTAATATTATTCTTTGTTTATAAACCACTTACAGAGAACTCCACAGTTATAAGGACTATTCCTCACTAGTTTAAAAAAAAATCCTTTTATAACATATTGTGTGCCTTAAAAAAATGAAAGAGGCCACTTATCTCTGTGCATCTCTTATTTCACACAACACCTGACGGTGGTCAGCGTTTCACATTCATTGCGACATCAAGTATGTAATCCTTTTGTTGAATACTCTCATGTGGCTGTCAGTATCAATCTGTAACATTTCTGCCAGAACATTCTATAATATTTCCTCTTTCCTGCCCTCTCATCACCTCTCTCTTTCTTCTCCATCACATATTTTTAATCCCTCACCCTCTACTTTTACCAAATTGTCTCTCCCTTTGGATCTGGTCCTCTTTCTCCTCCTCTCTCCCTCAATCCTTGGTCCACTTATTTCTTTCTTCCCCACCCTGAATCCTTTCTCTTTCTTCCCCTCCCTATACCAGGTCTTGATTACCTTCTATTTGGTCCTTTATTTCCCCTTCAAGAAAGATCCCCCCACATTCTTCTCTTTCCTGGAAGTCTCCCTACATTGCCATCATCACGCATAGAAGGTCTCTCCTCATATTCTTCTCCATCATTATCCTGGATGTCTGTACCTACATTTCTCCACACCACTACCCTGATCCCCTTCTCAGGTCTATCACCATCTCCCACAACCACTGCTACCTCTGGAAAGAAATCCCCCCATTCCTTATCGCTTCTCCGGGCCAGTCCAGGGAAAGGTAGGGTTGTCAATCCCCTATAGTGACTGAGGACTGAAGACTTCAAGCTTTTCTTGTGATGTGAAGCCACTCCCCCTGAGGGTAATCCAGCAGTCTTTCAGTCCTCAGTGACTAGAGAGGATCGAATATACCTTCTCCCTCAAGAATACACCTGCGGGTGTTTTATTTTCCTTAGTTATTTTGAATATTTGTTGGTTGGCTCTGGCAGAGCTGATCTTCTATAGTCCTAGACTAATTTTATTTCTGGGAACGCTATCACTTTAAGAGCGTGGGGAGACGTTGAGAGCCTAATTATACAGCGTGAGGTAGAGCCTGCCTCTCTCACTGTCTCCGTCTCCAGATACAGAGTGATACTGGGGGCCCCAGCTTTCTCCTCTGTCCCAAACGCTGTGAATTTGTCGGTAATCCCGCTAAGCAGCGAAGCAGCCTGACTAGCACAGCCTTGCCTCTCCGGTGAGTTCTCTGCATTCTTAGTAATTTCTTTTCAGCTATCGGGACCGCGGGCTCCGTAGCGCAATCTCCGTTTTTTTCCCCAGCGTTTTCTTTTTCATTGATTTCTGGTTCTTTTGCTTTCTGCGGTTTCGCAGATTCATTTTGATATGGCGGAGAAGCCATTAATTACCTTACCCGAGCCTTCTTCACACGCCGAAAAGGCGGGAAAGTCGGCCATTTTGATGGCGCCGGGCACTGCTCTGTCAGAGCAGCAAAAGCCGCACAAACGCAAGACTAAGTCTTCTAGAGAGGCGGTTTTGACTGACAAGCTCTCCCACTCCCAGGCTTTGCCTCCGGCAGACATGGATTCATTTTTTTCGCCAGCATTTATTCTTGCCATGCACAAGGCATTTCTGCTGCGATCTGCTGAGCCTCCGGAGCTTCCTTCTGTTTCTGGTCCTCTGCCGGTTCCCCTTCCATTGCCAGTGTCTGAGGATACAGGGGAAGGATCTTCTCATTTCAAAGAGATGGTTAAGGAACCCTTAGATCCTTTGTTGTCTCAGGCTCCTCTGTTACTGGGGCAGGGGGATTCCGAATATCTTACAGAGCCTCCTTTGGATTTTGAAGCAGAGGAATTGGAGGAAGGGGAAATAGCGCCAGGAGAAGATCCTAACGTTTTCAGGGTCTTCCGTAAGGAGGAGCTCTCGGCTCTCATTTCCCATTCTTTAGCAGCGCTACACCTCAATCTTCCGGCGGCTTCTCAGGAACCCTTGGAAGATCCATTGCTGCAGGGTTTTAAAAAGGTATATAACAAAACATCAATTATCAGCTCAATTATTCACCATGAGTTCTATATGCTAGAAATGCAACAAGGTCTCAGAATTGTAATGAGGCATTCAATCAGCCAGACTTGCTGGAATGAACATGCCTTTCTCCACCTCAACGACCTTTTGTAAGTTGCATTAGAATGACTTTTTTTACAATTTTTTAACCATTCTTTTTATCTTATTTCTTAATCCTTAAAGCTCATGTATTTATAAATTTCTAAAGGAATCCTTGAAATTATTTTCACAGTCCATGAAAAGCACCATTAACTCTTAATGTCTCTTTGTCTTGAAAGACCTTATGATTTTCAACTTATAACAAACAACTGTGCTTATCTGTTGTCGCTTTGAGAAGAAGCTCTCATTCAGAAAACCAATCTTGATGTTCCCGACGTATAACAATGAAGCGCTCCCGCGTTTCACTTGGTTGTTTCTTCAGGGGAATTTAGACAACCAACTTCCACTCATGAAATAACTGTTCAAATTGAATATCTTCAGAGGGTTTTCAATTTCAATCTCCCTCCGTCATTATTTCAGCAGTAACCAAAAAGACAACTATTCCTGTAGAAGGTGCTGCGGCACTTAAAGACCTTCAGGATAGAAAATTGGAAATACTACTCAAACAGGCTTTCGATTCAAGTGCCTTGGCTCTACAGTCGGCTGTTTGTGGGGCTTATGTATCTCGAGCATCCATACGTTGGTTACAAGGCGATGCTTCCTCGGACGCTACGTCTGCAGTTCCCGATACGGCTAAATTAGAATCAGCCGCTGCTTATATGGCGGATGCCTTTTATGATTTGCTGCGGATTGCAGCTAAGACTATGGCCTCTCTGGTGGCTGCCAGGCGTTTTCTTTGGTTACGCAACTGGTCGGCGGATGTCTCCTCCAAGTTGCGACTTAGTAAACTGCCCTATCAGGGTAAATTGCTTTTTGGTGAGGCGTTAGAGAAAATTGTTAAAGATTTGGGCGACTCTAAGGGAGGTAGGTTGCCTGAGGACAAACCTAAATCTACCCGAGTGGTTCCTAGTGTCCGGGGCTTCGGCCGAGATTCCCGTAGATTTCGCGGTGCGTGCTTTGCGCCCTATTCCAGGGGCCGTTCCAACTTTCGGGGGCATTCCTTTCGTGGGGCCAGAGGATTTGGCAAGTCCTACTTTGGTGCGTCCCAGCCCTCAGCTAAAAAGCCGCAATGAAGGTCGGTTGGTCCAGCCGCTAGTTCCGGTGGGAGGACGCCTACAGGACTTTCTAGCGGCCTGGACCAACATTACATCCGACAAATGGGTGTTAGAGGTCATTCGGGAAGGGTACGCGCTCGATTTCGCCTGCCCACTGTTATCCGCATTTGTAATGTCTCCCTGTGTTCCCGGTCGAAAGAAGCAGGCCATTGTGGACACGCTTGTTCGCCTGTTGCATCTCAACGCGATAGTTCCCGTGCCTCTAGACCAATACGGTTGCGGTCGATACTCGATCTATTTTGTGGTTCCCAAAAAAGAAGGTTCTTTTCGTCCTGTTCTGGATCTCAAAGGCGTCAACCGGACCTTGCGGGTGCCTCATTTTCGCATGGAAACGCTACGTACTGTACTTCGAGCGGTTCAGCCGGGAGAGTTTCTCACATCAATCGATCTCACGGAAGCATATCTGCACATTCCCATCAGGCGCTCGCATCAGCGCTTTTTGCGTTTCGCTCTTCCCATGGGTCATTTCCAGTTTCGAGCGTTGCCTTTCGGTCTGGCTACTGCTCCGCGTACTTTCACAAAACTAATGGTGGTTGTGGCGGCAGCGCTTCGGAAAGAAGGGATCAGAGTGCATCCTTATCTCGACGATTGGTTGATCAGAGCCGAATCGCGGACTGCATCAGTTCAGGCGACGGCTCGAGTGGTGCAGCTTCTCGAGCAACTTGGCTGGGTGCTCAATCAAGCCAAGAGTCACTTGCAACCGCGACAACAACTGACTTATCTCAGAGCATTTTTCGACACCGCACAGGGGAATGTGTTTTTACCCGAAGTTCGCGTGGAGAAGTTGCTGCAACAGGTCCGAACATTTCTCAGCTGGACAGCGCCGTCGGCGTGGACGTACTTACAACTGTTGGGATCCATGGCGGCGGCGCTGGATCTTGTTCCGTGGGCCAAGGCTCACATGCATCCCTTACAGCAGGCATTGCTTTCCCGCTGGTCCCCGCAGCTTCATCCACTCTCTCAGCTTCTCCCCTACCCAGAGAGCGTGCGTCACAGTCTGCAGTGGTGGTTGGTTCGAGATCACCTCACGGCGGGGATGCCCTTACAAGAACCCTCGTGGGTGTTAGTGACCACGGATGCCAGTCTCTCGGGATGGGGAGCCCATTGTCAGTCTCGTATTGCACAGGGCGTTTGGACCGCGGTAGAGAGCTCGTGGTCGATCAACCGACTAGAGCTTCGAGCGGCTCGATTAGCTCTGGTTCACTTCGCATCGGTGCTGAAAGAGAGAGCGGTCAAGATTTTTTCCGACAATGCCGTTACAGTCGCATATGTCAATCGTCAGGGCGGGACAAAGATTCCTTCCCTCCTGTCCAAATGCCAGCAATTGATGGAATGGGCGGAGAACAATCTCGTGGCTATATCGGCGGCTCATGTCGCTGGCAAAGAAAATGTGCAAGCGGACTTTCTCAGCCGCCATCTCCTCGATCCAGGGGAATGGGAACTGAATGCGGCGATTTTTCATCAGCTCACGTTGCGTTGGGGACAGCCAGTAATGGATCTCATGGCCTCCTACAGCAATGCCAAGGCCAGCCGTTTCTTCAGCAGGCGCAGGGAACGCATGTCAGAGGGTCTCGATGCCCTAGTTCAGCCATGGCCTCTCGATATGCTCCTATACGTTTTCCCGCCTTGGCCGATGTTGAGTCGCGTTATCCAGCGCATAGCGAGTCACCGGGGGCTGGTGATTCTCATTGCTCCAGATTGGCCTCGTCGTCCTTGGTATGCCGATCTTGTTCGCCTCCTCGTAGCTCCGCCGTGGCTTCTTCCAGTCCGCGTCAACCTGTTGCATCAGGGTCCCATCCTCATGCCGCGGGTGGATCGCTTCTTGCTTACGGCTTGGCTCTTGAAAGGTCTCGCTTAAAGAGCAAAGGCTATGCGAGTTCGGTTGTGGCTACCTTGCTACAATCTAAACGGCCAGGGACTTCTTTAGTATATGTTCGAGTCTGGCGTCTTTTTGAGACTTGGTGCAATCAGCACGATGTGGCACCCATGGCTTCTACCGTGCCTCATCTTCTCCTCTTTCTACAACAGGGTTTGGATAAAGGCTTGGCTCTCAGTACCCTTAAAGTGCATATCGCTGCGCTGGCTTCTTTTCGGGGGTTAGTTCAGCATCGCCGTCTTTCCGCCCATCCAGATATTCACCGCTTTCTGCGTGCTGCGAAGATTATCCGTCCTCCACGGCGGCCTATTGTACCTCCTTGGGATTTGAATATTGTCTTGGAAGGCTTCTCTCGGTCGTCCTTAACTTCCCTCTGCGCTCAGCAAATCCGGGAGTGTTCTTGGAAAACAGCCTTTTTAGTAGCATTGTGTTCCGCTCGACGAATTTCAGATTTGCAGGCCCTATCTTGCCAGGAGCCTTATCTGCAATTTCTGCCTGAGCGGGTTGTCTTAAGGACGGTTCCCTCTTTTTTACCGAAAGTGCTGTCTGTTTTTCATGTTAACCAATCAGTGACATTGCCCGTGTTTTCTGAGCGCGGCAGTTCGCCTATGGACCGAGCTCTTAAGCATTTGGATCTTGGCCGAATGTTACGTACGTACCTTAAGCTCTCTCAGCCGTTTCGAAAGACGGACAGGCTTTTTGTCCAGTGGGCCAGCCCACGAAAGGGGCAAGCGGCGTCAAAGTCTACTATCGCTCGTTGGGTTCGCTCTGCTATTGGAGCAGCTTACCAGGCTCGGGGAGTGGCCCCACCTGAGGGTCTAAAAGCTCATTCGACTCGAGCCCTAGCGACCTCCTGGGCGGAGTTTGCTTTTGTTCCTCCAGTGGATATCTGCAGAGCGGCGACGTGGTCTACGTTACATTCGTTCACTAAACATTACCGCTTAGATGTTCAGGCCAGGGACGATGCCAGAGTGGGAGCATCAGCTCTTATCGCCGGTTTGGCGGGTCCCTCCCATTCTTAGGTACTGCTTTGGTACTGCCCTACCTTTCCCTGGACTGGCCCGGAGAAGCGATAAGGAAGATGAAATTAGTTCTTACCTGCTAATTGTCTTTCCTTGAGCTTTCTCCGGGCCAGTCCAGGGTCCCACCCTGGTCGCTGTCTGGTCGGTTTGTAGCTTTTGCAAGCCTCTACAGAATTACATCGTCTATATGTTCTCGAAGAAGACGTTTTGGGGCTTCTAGTATGCATTCGCCACCGCTTGAAGCTATTCTAGCTTAGATATATTAATATAACAAAAAAAAAAAAAAAGATTTTTAATTGATGTTTTCAAGGACTATAGAATATTATCAGTTTTTCATGGGTTAATCTGCTGTGTTTAGTTTTCTTTCTGTTTAGTCGCTTTGTCAGAAGGAGACTGCTGGATTACCCTCAGGGGGAGTGGCTTCACATCACAAGAAAAGCTTGAAGTCTTCAGTCCTCAGTCACTATAGGGGATTGACAACCCTACCTTTCCCTGGACTGGCCCGGAGAAAGCTCAAGGAAAGACAATTAGCAGGTAAGAACTAATTTCATCTTCTTGCCCGCAACCACTAGCCTCGCCCTCAATATTGGAAGGCTCTTCCCAGATGTCCTACATCCTTGGATGTCTCTCCTCATATCTTCCACTAATGATTTCTGATACTCTCTAGTCTCGGCCTACAATCCTCTTTGCCCCATCCCATAGCAATCCTTGTATACTCCTTTTCAATGGATAACGCTCTGCCCAGGACTCCCCAAGCCAACCTGCCCTCTCCTCTCTTGTTTCCCCTCCCTCCAGCCTGAGAAATGGTGCATAAATATCATGTCATCTTTCTTTGCCACATAGAGCCAGTTTTGTAGCATTAGCCATGTGAATCTCCCATAGATCTCATGGCTCATACTGCAGCACTGGCCTCACAGAGCAGAGGAAGCTGACATGTGAAGTGTAACTCCTTCTACCATTTGGGGGCTGGAGTAGAATAAAGGAAGAAAGAGTGCAGACAGGCATGCTGGATGGGTGAGATTGAAAGAAGAGAGTGCACGTAGGCATGCTGTAGACTGGGTGACCGAGAGGGAGAGAAATCTTGTGCTTTCATTTTGACCCCATTATGTTAGGGATAGGAGGTTGTAGGAGACTCTGATGCCAGGGACATTCGTCCCAAATCATGTGTCAGTCTCTGAAAATTAGGGATATTTGAACCTTATGTCACCCCTTAGTCCAGTAGGGCTTCCTCTTACCAAGGTACCTATGGAATAAGCCATGCTACCACAGCCCCTATGAGTACCTGCCTTTTCACGGGAGTTGCACACATTGTTTTCTCCTGTTACCTTATGCAGTCTGAAGATCCCTGCTTGCCAGTCTTGATTTTGATGTACTCAGTTGCTCCAGCGTCCAGTGCAATCACAACAGTTCCTGCCTATTATGGGACTTCTGACATATCTATCAAGAACATAGGCCTCCACAAAAATGAGCTCTTGGTCTTGCTAAGGTCCAGTTGCAGCACAAGCACAGATAGTCAAGTCAAGTCAAGTCTGTTAGTGTACTGCTGTATGACATGGAAGTAATTATCAAGAAAATGAGAGAAGGAAGGGATGGAAATCACTTTAATATCCATAATGTTCCAATACACTAGCAGCAAGGCACATAAGGAGCAGAGAAGGCAGTAGATCAAGGCTGGAGGGGACGTGGGACCTGTACATGCGGTGGGGCACGATGGCAGGAGGCAGCTGCAATGGTTTCATAGCTGCTTCACTCACGTTGTTCATCCAGTTGATATGAGCAGCGAGCCTGGTGGTGAAGGCAGGCATGGGAGACTCATCCAGTACTTTGCTGAGGATACCAATCATTGTCCAGTTTGATTTCTTTTTCTTTTTGCAGAGGACGGCACTGCCCTGCTGGATCTGTCAAGGAGGAAAGGTTGGAGGGGAAAGAGGAAGACAGATATTGTGGTCATTGAAAAATTGTGTGCACCTTAGAGAGATCCTATGCTTGCACAAATCAGATAGTTTGGCACTGATGTAGATGGGCAGAAGGGGTATGCTGCAGTATGGCACATATTGAACTCCTTTCTCCACTCACTGAATCTTTCATGGCACTGTTTCTTGTTATTAAGTGGATGTAGTATTGGGAAAGATTACTTCCATCCAGATAGATTTGTAATACTTGTCAGACCCTGGGGGGAGGGGGAAGGAGAAGTGTTCCCTAGCAATCTAGGATATGTTAATCACTTTTGTGTAGTAACCTTGACCTGTAACCTGAGTAACTTCACTTTCCTGTTCAGTCTCTCCTCCATAAAATTCCCTTACTATGTTTCTTGTTTTACTTTAAGCTATCTAGTAAAGATTTTTTGTTACAACTAGGCCCACTCATAGGTCCATAGAAGCCTGGGCTAGGTATAGATTTTGAGATCCCAAGCCATAATAAAAATAAATGAGTTGAAAACTATGCATTTGCAATGCAACACAATGACGGGTTTCCCCCATTTGCAGAATCAGGCATGTAGGGGGTTCATATGTGTGTCTCATATGAAGTTTCAGGGGGGTGCGTGCATCCATATGTGTTTTAGAGGGTGCATACGTGCATGTGCATGTCTGTGAGGGCTGTGTGCATGTGTGTGTGTCATGGGCAGTGACGAGCTGTGTGTGTGTGTGTTTGTAAAAGGTGGTGCGAGCACATGTGTGGGTAGAGAGGTGCATACATGTGTGTGTCTGTGTCAAGTATGTGTGTGTGTGTTAAGGAGTGCGTGTGTGTGTGTGGGGGTCATGAGGAACATCAGGAGCTGAGTGTGTATGTGTGTGTCTCATGGGGAGTGTTGAGAGCTGAGTGAGTGTGTACATATGTATGTGTATGGGGTAGAATGGGTGAGTCGGGAGTGTCGAGACTGTGTGTGTCTCCCTTTTTCTCATGAGCCCCTTCCCAGACTTCCCCCAGTGTCTCTTTCTCATGACCCCTTCAGGTTTCCCTCAGTTTCTCTCTGTCTTTCATACACCCCCAGGCTTCATCCAGTGTCTCTCATAACATCCCCCCCCCCCCAGGCTTTACCAAGTGTGTGTGTGTCTCTCTCTCTCATATACTCCTTCCCCAGGCTTCATCCAGGCTCTTTGTTTCACTCTCTATCATAACCTACCCCCCAGGTTTCACTCAGTCTCTCCCATCCCTCTTCCCAGGCACCCACTATCTCTCATACTCCTTCTTCATCCAGTCGCTCTTGCACTTCTTGATTCTTGTGCCTGGCTGTGACATTTCACACTTCCCTTACTGCGATCAGTTCTTTGCATGGATGGGCCATGCAGTGGAGGAAGTTTGGGCTGAAACAGGTTTTTCAGGAGCTACAGCCAAATCAGGGGCTAGCATATGCATACACTAGCATACCATGTGCAAACAAACATGCATGCGGACCCCTCAACAATAGGCGCTATGCCTAAGCGAAACATGCCTAAAAATGATGACACATAAAAATGAGACATCAAAAAAGTGAGACATAATTTGAATATTTCAAATTTACAGCTAGCTCTAAGATGAGAGAATATGTCACAGTTTGATCTAACAGGAATGCACAAAAAACAAGTTGCCAGCCTATCAAATGTCAAAAAATGAAGAAGTGCCTAAATATGAGCCTTCTTTGAGCATGAGACCCAGGTCAAATGGCCCTCGGTCACATCTGTGATAAGTCCAAGTCAAGACTCTGACGTCTTCATAGCTATACTCTACCAACAGATTATGAATCCAGGAAGAAACAGCCTGTGAGTTTGATAAAACTGGAGAAGCGATCTAGAACAGAGGTTCCCTAAGCTTTTGGATCTGTGGACCCATTATTAATTTCCAAAAAGTTCAGGGACTTCTGTTTATTCCCACTATTCCCAGACCCCTTCCCATCTGTGCCAAGCCTTTCCCACTGGTACCTTTATTTTCCTTTGCCTTCTTGTCTCTACCAGTGGCTGTTTCTCTTCCTTCTTTTCTTTCCAGCCCATCCTTACCAATCTCAGTCTTTCTCTCTTTTCCCCAGTCAATCCCCATCAGCCTCTTTCTAGCCTTCCTGCTAGTCCCCCCAGTCAGTCAGTCAATCAACCTCCCTCCTCACTTTAGCTAGTCTCTCCTTCTCCTCACCTATTAATACTGCACTGTTGCTTCCAGGTCATGCAGACTGATGCTAGGCCCAGTGTTCTTACTTCCTGCTTCCACAGCTGTGGTAGGAAGTGACCATGTAGCCAGGAATTGCCCTCCAGGGGATTCAATATCCTGTCACGCCAAGGATATGTCTCCAGGGGCTTCTGTCCAGGAGGGAAGGGTTAAGGATGGCTATTTTAATTGGTGATCTGATTATTAGGCATGTAGATATCTGGATGGCTGGTGAGCATGAGGATCGCCTGGTCACTTGCTTACCTGGTGCAAAGGTGCCAAACCTCTTGCATAAGCTAGATAGGATTTTAGACAGTATTGGGGAGGAGCCAGCTGTCCTGGTACATTCTGGTACCAATAACATAGGAAAATGTAGGCGGGAAGTTCTGGAAGTCAAATTGAGACTTTTAGGAAGAAAGTTGAAATCCAGGATCTCCAGGGTAGCATTTTCAGAAATGCTTCCTGTTCCATATGCAGGACCCAAGAGACAAGCAGAGCTCCATTCTCAATGCGTGGATGAGACAAAGGTGCAGGGAGGAAGATTTTAGATTTGTTAGGAACTGGGCTAGCTTCAAGGGAAAAGAGAGCCTATTCCATAAATATGGGCTTTACCTTAACCAGGGTGGTACCAAGCTGTTGGTGCTAACTTTCAGATTAGAACCTTGGGGAAAGCTGACAGTCACTAAGGAGTGCATGATTCAGAGTATGATATCTTCGGTGGATACAATTCATAACAGGGAAGTTAGGACATCTTGATAGTGAGGTTGCAATAAAAGCTATAATAGCCCAAGTGCCTTTAAGTAAAGAATAGATAGAGTTGAAAGATTGCAAATTATCCCCACTAACTGCTATAAAGGTTGTACATTCAAACAAACAAAGTAGCAGCGGCAAAGGTTAGGAGTTCACATAAGGCATGGGCATTGTTTAAAAATACAGGGAGGATGTTCAGTGGTGGTGGCTAATGCTGTTACAGCGTTGTTTAAAAATACAGGGAGGATGTTCAGTGGTGGTGTCTAATGCTGTTACAGCAGCTAGCTGTCGCTGATGAAAACTGAACCTGGATATTCAATGTAGCAGAACAAACTCATAAACTAAAGAGCAGCAAATCATCTGAACTGGATGGTATATACCCAAGAGTGCTGAGAGAACTCAAAAATGAAATTGCAGAACTACTATCAGTGATTTTTAATCTATCATTGAAATTGTCTATGATCCAGAAGATCGGAGGGTGATCCATTAATGCCCATTTCCATATTGTCCTGCTAGACCAGTCCAGACAAGTGGGTTGTGCTCCCTTACCAGCAGATTGGTGGAGACAAAGAACCAATGAAATGCTCAAGTTTCAATGACATCACTCCTATGTCTCCAGCAGATGGTGGATGGATTTTTTACATTCTGAAGAAAATCTGAATAATTGAGAAGAAAAGATTGATTTAAGGGCTCATGAATGACCACCTTGAAGGTGACTCTCTCACTTGAGTGTGATGTGGGAGGCTCCACTAGACTGCGGTCTTTTCGGTAGCCATAGGAAGAAGAAAAATTGGTTCAGCTCCATGCTCTTATCCTGTTGAGCAGCCAGAAAATTAGAAGGATTTGGCAGAGTTCAGCAGCCTCACACAACCTCAACACTCTCTCCCACCTTCTCTTCCCCCCAGCTGTCTCCCGAAGATTGCAAAAGACTCTCAGAGGAATCTGCCGGCCAGCCACCTTAAATACAGTGCCAGCAAAGCTAGAGAAACAGTTTCAGGGGAGTAGACCTTAGCCCGGCATGGATTTCTGCCTTGGATTCTCAAGAGGTGAATACCAAGGCTTGACCTCATCGTTGTCATTGTTGTGAGCTTCCGTTTCCATTCATCTGGGGTGCAATTTAGAGTGGACTGCTGGTGCGGTGTGGGGGTTTCCCACCATTTTCTGCACACATTAATAGCATTTTTACTATTCTACACCTGGCAGTTACGTGGTCCTTGGGCATGTTCCGCCCATACAGCTCCAAGATGCATTCCTACCCAAGGGCCCATAACGCAGGTTGATGTGTAAGCCCTATTAACAAGCAGGCTGGCGGAGCCTTAACGTGTGCTATTATGATAGTTGCCTTAACTCTCTGTTTTCTTCCAAGAAATGCTGTTTGGCCTGTGGCAAGCAAGGTGCCTTATCTCTGGCTGCTGGACTTGGCTCTTCTTGCATGACAGCTCCTGAGTTGTCCCTGGAAGGATTGCCCCCCTCTCTATGCCTGGGGATGCAGTTAGTCTGACGTTGCTTGCCTTAGGGTAGGAGGTGGCGGATGGCGCTGTGGGTAAGGATAACCAGCTGGCTGGAGGTTCCAGCAACCATGCTGTGTGCCACTCCCCGACCTCTTGGGGATCAACAGCGACTATGTCCCCTGGTGTAGGGGAGTCCTTCTGTGAGGAGAGCTTCCAGAATCCAGTTTGTCCTCCCTGGAATTCTTTTCCTTTTACACAACAGGCTTGGTCATTGCGCTCAGGGAAACCCAGAATTTCCACGCCAGAGTCTCGTGAGGGGCAGGCTGAGAGTGGAAGCCCTGTTTGATTGCATATGGCTAAGCATTCCCAGCAAAGGGTGCCCCTCTGGAGATGGGGATCAGCTTGGATCTGCTTGAGATTTGGACTGTAGCTTGGATTCAGTTATCTAATGTGGATTGTCGTGGCGAGGCCCGACTACGCCTATGTTTATGGGCAATCCATGGCAAAGATTATATTTAGGGAGCCACCGGGAACGTAAGGTTCATTTGCGTAGTAAAATGTTCTTATCAGTTCTGGCTGCCTAAAAGAACTTAGCAACAAAACCAAGTGGAGGGAATTAAGGCTTTTATTCCCCGTCAATGCAAGGGTTCAAATTAAGAGATGAATAATGAAACAGAAAAGTCCTTTGTTGCAAAAGATCACCAGTATTCAAGAACATGTGCTTAATTGTTACACTTCACAATTAATGCAGAGGTCAAAAAACAGGAATTCAGTTCAAAAACATCAACATTTTCATAGACTCTTCTATTTTACTCAGTTACCACAGACTCTTGCAATAAGGCTGTGCACAGGTCACACTCCATCTGCTCTGGTGGTGATAGGGAAACTGTGTCAATGCATTCTGTCTCCATGCATTCTTCCTCACTAAAATCACCAGGGGAACAACCACTGTCCCTGTCTGATTCGTGTTGGTGTGCTATGCCTCTGGGGCCTTGTCTCCAATAAGGGTCTGTTCTCAGGGCTTTAGGGATTTTACTAAACCAGTCTGGTTTCTCCTTCCTTGTAAAGCGAGGACTGGTTTTCCCAGGGCCTTTATGCTTCATGCATTTACTAGCATCAATAACTGTTTCATACCTGGAACTTTGCTGGCTTGACTCCACAGAGTTTTTCCTTTCAGCAATTTTCCTATTGTAGCAATGTCTCTGCCTCTCAGCATTAGGCAGGGCTGTGCTTCTTGGCAGTTTAGTAAAACCTGGTTTGGACTCTCTTTCCTCCCTTGGTAAGAACTCAGGTTTATTATAAAATGCCTTTCCTTTCTTGCTTGGTAAAACTGGGTAATTATTCCTCAGAGACTGTGAGCTTCTCACCAAACCATTCCCTTTGGCTTCTGGCTTAGCTCTCTCTCTTCTGGAGTCAGGAACACTGGAAGAATAGGGCGTGGCACAGCCTCTAACCTCAGAGCTGGCTCTAACAAACCTCCTTGGGAGAGCTGCACAATCAGCCTGGCCCTTCTGGATTTCACCCCTGTGAACCCTGTACCTGTGGGCTTGCTCCTCTAGGATTTCTTCACTGTTCCTTCTCAGGTCCTTCTCTTTCTCTTCTTTCTCTTTCCTTGGTGAAGCCGTGCTCCCCTGTGTAGCCGTGCTCCTCTTCCTCAAGGCAGCTGGACCCCGTCCTGGATCTCCTCCTGGATCTCCACGTCCACTTCTACTTCCACTGCACAATGCTGCTGGACTGCCTTTCCCTACGGCAGCTGGACCTGGACCTCCTCTGCAAGCATTCAGCTCTGGCTTATAAGGAAATCCTTCCTGCCTGACTTCCGGGGTCACTTCCAGGTGCAAATCATTAGGCTTCTCAAGCTCATTAGCTCCTGAATATTCCTTCCTGCTCCCTCTAGCTGTGCCTGAAGGTAATTGCACACCTAGCTTCTTAAAAGAAACAGGATTTATTTTCAAACTTTCAACTTTATCAATACCCACATCATGACACATCCCCCCTCTTAAAATATTACGGGCTGTATGTTCCTCATTATTACAGCACGTAATCCTTGACATCGCATCAGCGTTTTAATGCAGCTTCCCTGCTCTATGTTGTACTTGGAATTCGTATGGCTGCAATGCCATATACCACCTAGTCAACCGGCTATTATTGTTGCGCATCTGGCTCAACCATTTGAGCGGGGCATGGTCCGTGATGAGGATAAACTTTCTTCCCATAAGATAGAACTTTAAGGCTTCCACTGCCCATTTTATTGCTAAGCACTCTCGCTCAATGGTGGAGTACTTTTTTTCAGCTTGTGAGAGTTTCCTGCTTAGGAACATGATGGGGTGTTCAGCACCCTCCTGCATTTGGGAAAGGACGGCACCTAAGCCGACTTCCGATGCGTCTGTTTGGAGTAAAAATTGCTGGTTAAAATCCACCCCTCTTAATATGGGAGCTCTGCACAGCTTCTCTTTCAACACCTTGAAGGCAGCCTCCGCATCTGCCATCCAGGATAAAGTGTTCGGGGCATTTTTCCGCAACATTTCCGTGAAGATCGCGCTTTCTTCAGTGAAGTGTGGGATAAAACGTCTGTAATATCCAATGAGCCCTAAAAAGCTTCGTAGTTGCTTTTTATTCTGGGGTGCGGGAAAACTGCGGACACTTTCTATTTTATCTAATAAAGGACGGACTGTACCGCATCCTACTACATGTCCTTTTAACTTCACCGTCAGCAAACAGGCATTTTCCCGGGTTTAAAGTTAAACCAGCCTGTCGCATCGCTCCCAAGACTGCTTTTACTTGGAGCAAATGCTGATTCCACGTAGCGCTATGAATGACTATGTCATCCATATAAGCCGTGGCATAATTTTGATGCGGACGTAAGATTATGTCCATCAATCTTTGACATGTCGCGGCCGCTCCGTGCAAATCAAAAGGCATGCGGCGAAATTGAAACAGGCCTACTGGCGTAGTAAAGGCTGTTTTTGGTCATGCCTCTCTGGTCAGGGGGACCTGCCAGTAGCCTTTTGTCATGTCTAATGTGGTGAGATACTTAGCTTGCCCTAGCCGGTCGAGAAGTTCTTCTATGCGCGGCATAGGATAGGCATCAAATGTGGATATGTCGTTGACCTGGCGGAAGTCAATGCAGAAACGCATCGTTCCATCTGGCTTGGGGACCAGGACAATAGGGCTGGACCAAGGGCTCCGAGACTCCTCTATCACTCCCATCTTCATCATGTCCTGGACTTGTGCTATGACTTCTTGTCTTTTAGCTTCGGGCAAACGATACGGTCTTTGCCTGATAATTTTTCCAGGAGGAGTGATGATTTCATGGGCAACTAAGTTCGTTTTGCCGGGAAGGGACGTCAACACATCTCCAAACTTCTCCAGCATACTGAATAGTTGTTGCCTCTGCACTATAGAGAGTTCTTCCCCTACACGTAGCTCCGGACTGGCTTTACAGTCGGACAATAGTGGGCCCAAATCTTCATCCACTTGCTTTTCTCCTACGGCTACAAAGCTTTTCATCTCAGTCTGCCCAGTGGAGCCAAATCCTCCGCTCCCCCGGCTGGTAGGGTCTATCATCGGTACTTCCTCCAAAGGCGGGAAGCCCACCCACTCGCATATCAGCTGAGCTATTCGCTCTCCCGCTTTCACTTCAAAATTCTCGTTTGAAAAATTGAACAGGAGGACCTTGATAATACCCCTATAATCTGGGTCAATTACCCCAGCGCCCATGTCGATGAAATGTTTGAGAGCTAAACCTGAACGGGGTGCAATTCTACCATAACATCCCGCTGGTAACTCTACTTGAATGTCGGTGCTAATCAAAGCTCTGCCGCATTTTGGGACTATTTGACTTTCAGCACTGTATAAGTCGTACCCAGCGGCCTGGGGCGTGGCTCGACAGGGACTTCGAGCTTCTTGTGAGGTTTTGCAAAATTTTAAAACAAACCTCTTTCCTGATTCCTCTGGTATCTTATGTTTGGGTTCCTTAACTTTCCCTAAAAGGGGACTGGGAACTACCTTACCCTTGAAAGGGGCACACCTGGACACGAGAGCTTCTCGTGGGTTTAAACCTTCCTCCAGGCTTTTCTCAAACCGTGGCCAGTCCCTACCTAAGACTAGCTCCTTAGGCAACCTGGGCACTACAGCTATTAGCATAGTTTTCTCTAACCACAAACCTCTGACCAGTAATTTGTACACCGGGTAAAAGGTAGCAGCGCCATGCACACACTTTATCTTGACTCTACCCTCCGGTTGATCTGGGGCGGACGCAGCTTGCTCTTTGATAATGGACCAGAGCTTTCGCGAAATCATTATCTGGTCCGCACCAGAGTCAAGTAAAGCCTTGGCAGCTACTCCTTGTACCGTCACGTCAAGTACAAATCCCTCCGATACTAAGTGTCTGTGCTCCCCCATGAGCACAGTGCGTACTCGGCACTCATTCATGTGACCCAACTTTCCACAGCCAAAACATCTTTTTGAATGACTTTTCTCAACATTCTTATCAGCCTTCATATTTTGAGTTTTAAACTGGGAGAGACTTCCTGAGGCTTGTCTGAATGTCGCTACTGCTGTCTTTGCTACCTCCCCAGTACACTGGGTAGCTAATTCAGCTTCTAGATACCTTTCTGTTAAGGCAATAGCCTCTGCAGTAGTGCGACAATTCTGAAGAATAAAGAAGCTCTTTATTTTACTGGGTACAGCAGTCATGAACTGTTCAAGGACTATTACATCCATTAACATTTCTACAGAACTTTCATTTGGCCTTAGCCACTTCTCAGCCAAGCTCTTAAGCCTGTGTCCCAATGTTTTAGGCGTTTCGCCTACCTCTAGACGCGCCGCACGTAGCTTGCGGTTATAGACAAGAGGAGTTAGGCCAAGACGTTCCCTAATGGCCTTCGTCACCTCGCTATAATTTTTAGCCAACGAAGCGGGCATTGCCTTATAGGCTGACAGTGCCTCTCCAGTAAGGGATACTGCCAGTCTAATGGGCTATTGCTCCTCCGGCCAACCCACGGAAAGAGCAATTCTTTCAAAAGAGTCCAGGAAGTCATCTGGATCGTCATTCACTCCTAACTTCCCTAAAGTTAGAGTCTCCTAGGACCCTAGTCATTAGCTCCTGAATATTCCTTCCTGCTCCCTCTAGCTGTGCCTGAAGGTAATTGCACACCTAGCTTCTTAAAAGAAACAGGATTTCTTTTCAAACTTTCAACTTTATCAATACCCACATCATGACAGGATGAAGAACCATCGAGTTACACTCCTATAGGCGGTATATCAAGTCAAATAAACTGTAACTGTCATAAACTGTAAGTACTCTCGCATTCAGAGGATTATGAGAAAACTGTTGTTGTTTACCTTTCTGGGAGGAGGAACTGGAGGCATTGATTCCCAGGGTCTTATCCACCTTGAGCTTGGCGGATGCTCCTGGCACAAAGCAGGAACTGAATATGCATACATTCCTGCAAGAGATGCAGAAATCCATTGCTGTCTTCCCATATCGAGAAGTTCTCAAGGGCCTGTCGGGTTCAGAATGTGATTCCTCCAACTCCCCACCTAAGGGGCTAAAGATGTATAAGAAGATGCACGTTCTCCCAGAAAAGGAGTGTGTTGTGTGGTTTGATATTTCCAAGGTGAATGCATAGATCATGGTGGTTATCAAATGGACCACCATTTTTGAGGAAGGTAGATTGGCCTTAATAGATACTCTGGTTGAAAGGTGGATTTGTGTTAAAGAACCATTTCGCTGTGGAGGCTGCTATTCTTTGGTTGGCAGTTTGTGCAGGCCTGATGTCTCGAGCGCTGCTCCAGTGGATTCAGTTTCTTCAGCCAGATGATTCTTTTGTAGTCAGCTACAGCATTCCTTTCTGATGTTATGTACGGCCTAGTACGTCTAGCGGCCAGGGATTGTGCCCTGTTGACTCATTTTCCAAAGCTCAATTGCCTGTCTGGCATTACAGGGATGCTTCTCTTGGGTTCAAATTGGAGAAGCTGGTGAAGGACCTGGGTGAGACAAAATCTTTCTGCCTTACAGAGGACAGGTCCAAGAGGACTGTGAAGTGGGCTGGAGCCCCTTTTCCATCAGCCTCCACCTGCTCCTCGCGGGCCCACTGGTCGGACTCCTGGGGATCTTGGGACTTCTATCACTACTGGCCTAGACAGCCTTTCTTCCCCTCTGCTTGTGGATTACAAGCTCATTCTCAGTCCCTTCATGGAGTGCTTGGGCTGAGGGACCCAGTCTCATCCAGAGAATGATCCTCTCAGGCTGCACAATGGTTTGGGGGCCAATCCGTGGTTACTCTGGTTGGGTACAGGCTTTGCCTCCTCTTTGAGGAATGGTTCCGGGTCATCAAGGATCATTGGGTGCTAGTCCCCATTCAGTATGGCTATGTCCTGGAATACAAAGAGCTGACCCAACCGCTTTCATCTTCTCCCCTTTTGGGTTTGCAAACAGCAGGACTGCTGCGTGGATCACTTTGGACATGTTTCCTCTCGTGAAGCCAGTGGTGCCAATTCCCCTGGACAATTGGGGCAATGGTAGGTATTTCACCTGTGTTGTGATGCTGACATGGAACCGCCCAATCTGGACCTCAAGTGTGTCAATGTGCACTTGTGCGTCATGCACTTCTAGATGCGATCCATGATTTAGGCGGTGTGCCAAGGGGAGTTCCTGGCATTTCTGGATTTAGCCGAGGCATATTTTCATATCCTGATCTGGGAGATCAGCAGGTATCTGTGTTTTTGCCATGCTTGACTCTCCCCTTCAGTTCGCCGCCCTGCTGTTTGGACTCTCCACTATCCCAAGGATGTTCTCCAAGGTCATGGTGATGGTGGCTGTGGTGCTATGGCACCAAGTGATTTCTGTGCACCCACATCTGCCCATTCTCTTTCCAGAGGCATCTTGGGAGCTTCCCGACTGGGTGACTAATTGGGGAAAAAGACAGTCGTTGCATTCCCAGTCCCTGGAGTTCCTGGGAGCACATTTTGATAACTCGAGTGTGCAGAGTCTTCCTGCCAGTCAAAAACTGTTGGATTGCCTAGCGCTGTTCTGTTCATAGCAGATTCCCAGAGTCCAAGTTGATCATCATCAGCTCCTTGGATTGCTGGTGGTAACATTTGAGATGGTGCAGTGGGCACATGCTCATATGCGGCTACTTCAATGGTCCTAACTGACTCAGTGGTCCCCGAGTTCTCAGTAGTTCAAGCTCAGGCTCCCACGCCCAATGATGGTGATGTCCAGCCTGCGATGGTGGTAGCAGCCCAGTCTTCTGAGGAAGGGAATGCTGTTGGACAAGTGATCATAGAACCTTCTGACGATGGATGCAAGTCTCTCAAGCTAAGGAGCCCATTGCCAAGGCCAAACAGCCCAGGGCCGTTAAAACCTCAGGGAGGCAGAATGGTTCATCATCTGCCTTGAGGCAAGGACCATCAGGTTGGCTCTTCTGTGCTTCCGGCCCCCATGGTGGTGGCTTATGTCAATCAGCAAGGCAGCACAAGGAGTGCCAGGGTAGCCCTGGAGATGGCTCTCCTGGTTGCCAGGGTGGATACTCTGGAAAGATTTTTTCAGCTGGCATGCTCTGGTTCCAGGAGAGTGGGAGTTGAGTCAGGGGGTGTTTTCAGTTGTTTCTGTGCCGCTGGAGTTGCCCCAAGAGGGATCTGAGGGCAACCTGCTTCAATGCCAGAGTGTGCTGCTTCTTCAGTTGCAGCACAGAGAAGGGGTCTGAGGGTGTTATTTATTTATTTATTTATTTAACAGTTGCTTATATACCGCTACCTTCCACAGATCAGGTGCGGTTTACAGTGAACAAGGAATGAACAGATTAACAGGTCTGTTTTACATGAAACATTAATTAACTAGGTACAATTTTGCTAAATACATGAAACATTAATTAACTAGGTACAAATTTGCTAAATACATTAAACATGATTGGACTAAATATGGTAAATTTGTTAAATAACAATTTAACTATTTACATATTTTGAACTATTTACATATATATTTACAGGATTTACAAATAGTTATTTAATCGACTTTAATTGTAGTTAGATAGAGTAATTGGAGTTGGTGTTGGCACTCTGGCTCAGCCCTGACCAGGTCAACAGCTGCTGTACGTGTTTCCTCCATGGCCCCTAGTGGGGCATGTGATTTGGCACATGGGAGTGCCACCCGAGAAGGTTGGCCAAGGAGAGCATGATTCAGAGATCTGATGCAGCTCTTGCAAGCACTACCTCTTCATTTACCTCCATCTCAGGGTCAATTGTTTTGGGGGGCTGCTTGTCCTGGAGGACTCATCTCCCTCCTCGCTTACGGCTTGGCTCCTGTAAGGAGACAGTTAGTGCTTATGGGCTATTGTCTGGCAGTGGTTTTCCACTCTGCTCAGATCCTGGAGGAGGTCTACCAACCTGGCATGTGCAGGTCTGGTGCTTTGAGTGCTAGTGCGGCGCACAACAGCTGGCTCCTGAGGCGGCCAATGTGCCATTTTTATTGGCCTTTTCTGCAGGAAGGTCTGGAGAAGGGCTTTTTCTCTTAACTCCCTGAAGTTCCAGTTGGCAGTTTTAGCCTGTTCAGAGATCCATTGGCTGGTAAGTTTCTAGTCTTGGATGTTTCGCGCCTTCTTCAGGGAGTTCGGTGTCTGCATCTTCCCCTCTGGTCTGTGATCCCTTCCTGAAATCTGTGTCTGATGCTCAGGGCCCTGATGTCAGAGCCATTGAAGTGCACTATTCTGAAAGGTTTGAAGCTCAAGATGGTCTTCTTGTTTGTGATTTATTCCACAAAGAGGATTCTGAGCTGCTGGCTCTGTCTTGCCAAGATCCTTACCTATCTTTTTCTCAGAGGCCATTTCTATTTGACCTGTGCCTTCCTTCTTCCCTGAAGTGATTTCTCCCTTCATCTGAACCAGGCAATTTGCCTGCCCTCCTTCTCTAATGAGCAATGTCGAGGGAATGGTATGGATCTTCGCCTTGTGGATGTCCAGAGGGTGCTTCTCTGGTTCTTGGAGGTTACGAATTCTTTTTGTAAGTCAGACCATCTTTTTGTAATGTATGCTGGCCCACGTAGGGTGATGCAGTGGCTAAGTCTGCATTGGGGCATTGGGTTAAGGAGGCCATTGCCTTAGTGGATCTGTTGCAGAACAGGTGAGTTCCAGAGGGTTTGCACAGCCATTCTACCTGAGTGCAAGCATCCTCGTGGGAGGAACGGAGCTTGACAATGCCTGCAGACATTTTTCAGGTGGGAATGTGGGCATCACTTTCCACTTTTGTCAAGCATTTCCACTTGGATATCCATGGGCAGACATGGCCTTTGACTCTGAGGTTTTGTGAGCTGCTGTGTCTTCTTCCTGACCAGTGGAAGCATACCTTTGGTATGTTCCACTTGTCTGGACTGGTCTAGCAGGATGATATGGAAGATGACATTTAACTTACCAGATATTATCTTTTCCTTGAGTCCTGCTAGATCAGTCCAGGGCCCACCCCCCGGAACTGTGTTTTCATCTGTCCTTCTGCAGCAGTACCCTTGGGTCCGCTATGATTTATAAACTTGGCTCCGCAGATCCATCTTCTGTGAACAGCCTTCTGCTTTCCTGTACTGTTTAGTCCCTACTGTTTGATTACTCATTTCCCACATTAAGGTTGTGTGAGGCTTGCCATGTTCTCCCATATGCTTTGGGACGATTTGGTGTCACTTCATCCCGCATCACTTTGTCCCAGTCAGATAATACCGGCGTCATTTAGTCCCATATTATAACACAAAAATTAATCAGAAAAATATTAACACAATTAAAAAGGCAAAGACAATTAGATTATAATTCTATTTAATCTCATGCATAGTATAAACATAACCAAATGAAATATAAAATGCTAATATTCATTAATTTACCAAAAGATGGCTTATCATTATGTTGTTACTAGTTACTATCAGGCATGAGATAGATGTGCTATAGACCGCAAATACAGTAAAGGTTCCGAGCACCCGTAGGCACCAACAGCGCAGACTACTCGATCACCTTCAAAAGGATGTGAACAGGATGGAGTCGGTGCAGAGGGTGGCTACTAAAATGATTAGTGGTCTTCATTATAAAGCATATGAGGACCCCCCCAGCCCCCCATAGCCCATCACCACTCCTAGCCCCCAGCCAGCCCCCCATAGCCCATCACCACTCCTAACCCCCCCAGCCCCCCCATAGCCCATCACCGGCCTGGAGGACAGACTGAAGGATCTTAATATGTACACCTTAGAGGAAAGGCGGGATAGAGGTGATATGATTGAGATGTTTAAATACATCCGTGGCATAAATGTTCAGGGAGAGAGCCTCTTTCAATTGAAAGCAAGTTCTGCTACGAGGGGACATGGGATGAGGGTGAAGGGAAATAGATTCAGGAGTGATATGCGGAAATATTTCTTTACGGAAAGAGTAGTGGACCCGTGAAATAGTCTCCCAGTGGAGGTGGTAGAGATGAGGACAGTAACTGAATTCAAAAAAGCATGGGACAAACACAGAGGATCTCTAAAGGTAAAAAGGGGACTGTTGTAGTTATGGAAGGACAGACTAGATAGGCCATGTGGTCTTTTTCTGTCGTCATATTTCTGTGTTTCTATCATTTAAAGTACGGTATTTACGGGAAGGAATATTGACAATTCCTGTTGTATCTTGAAGGAAGGTGGCTTTCTGTTGCTGTATGTCCTTCTTTAGTCTAGCCAAGAAAGTCCATATAGTCGGATGGTGGCAAATGAAAAGGGAATGCAATGAATGATGCCAACCCTCAACCGCATTCGTAGTATGCAGTAATCCGGTGGTTCCAGCAGCGTGTTGATTCCACGTATAAATGGGAAACATAGGCGGTGCATAGTTACATCCACGAACTCTCAGCCTGCGACCCCGAACATAAGTATGCTCGAAGAATGTAGTCAGTTCATCAGGATGGTTCACTTGTGGCATAGTCTCCGTTAAAATGTCGAAAGCTTCTACAAAAACATCAGGCGGGACAAATGCCAAAGCAGGAAGGCAGCGAATGTATTCACGCACACCATCTTGTGTTTCGTATTTCATTTTCAGACCGACTTCGTTGACCTTACGGATCACACTCTGGCACAGGTGAAAGTAGCAACCGGTAATAGTTGCATTTGGATACGCATTGTGAAATGCATTAATTGCAGCTTGTCGAAGTCTAGCAGAAACTTTTGGGGTGAAGACATCGGGATCAGTCCTTGGAGTGCATGTAGTAAGCGTATATATGTTTCACCCATTTTGCTGGTTAATAGACAATACACATCAGCTGGGTTAACACCATCGCTAAAATTGAAATGTACTGTGTATAGCTGAAAGAAAATATTCAGTACAAACTTGAATGTTCCATCCGCGATCCAAATGTCTGCACGTGCCATGCCATCCAGAAGCTGAGGGCATCCGATAATAATCAAATGATCATCAGTAGGTCCCAAATCATAGAGGATCATATCTGTGTATTGTGCAGGTATCCCAAAGCATACACTATCTGGAAGAGTGGGGAGAGGAACGCCAGAGGAAACCAGTGCTTTGTGATGTTTTTCCCATTGAAGAGTTCTTGCCACCAACAAATGTTTTGGTAGTGCTAATAGGACACCATCACTCAACTGCGCAGAAACCGACGCCATAACTGCACTTGGTATAATTCCAACGTCTGCCATTGCCGCTTTCATTTCTCCATCGTTTTTCTCGCAAGACTGGCATTAATGTTACCTTCATGTGTATGCTTTGGTTTAATCATTATAAGGACAGTACTATTCCTCATAAGTATTCTTGCTTTGCAATTAAATGCCTCATAGTAATGACAACACCAAGCAGTTGTTCCATTTTTATTGTCCCTATGTTTAACATAGTCGAAATTGTGATAAATCAAAGTCTTCTTTCCTTTCGTACTCCAGCTAAATGTTGCTTCCATATTTGTAATATTTGTGAGACAAGTTGCGTCCATATTTGTAATATTTGTGAGACAAGTTGATTCCATATTTGACGCGGGAAGAAATAGTGACAAGAGACTAAATGACGTGGGACGAAGTGACACAGGACGGGATGGAGTGACGCGGAACGAAATGATGCAGGATGAAGTGACGTGAAACGTTTGGGACAAATACTGAAGAGACCTCTGGTGGCTAAAGTGGATAGAGGCATGGGTGTGATGTCATTGAAACCTAGACTTTTCATTGGTTCTTTATCTCCACCAATCTCCTGGTAGGGGAACACAACCCACTTGTCTGGACTGGTCTAGCAGGACTCAGGGAAAGGACATTATCTGGTAAGTAAAAGGCTCCATGAGTGATCTTGGAAGCTATTACTGCTACTATTAATCATTTATATAGCGCTACAAGGCATATGCAAGTGAGCCTGACATCAGTGCCAGGCACAGTGGTGGAAACCATTAAGAAAAAATTACTGGATACATGGACAGACATGGTTTAATGGGACAGAGTCAATATGGATTTGGTCAAGGGAAGTCTCACCAATCTGCTCCATTTCTTTGAAGACGTTAAATATGTGGATAAAGGTGAGCCTGTCAATATACTGTATTTAGATTTTTGGAAAGCATTTGACAAAATCCAACATCAGATACTCCTCCTGAGGAAATTAAAAAGTCATGGCATAGGAGGCAATGTCTTATTGTGGACTGGAAACTTGTTGGGAGACAAAAAACAGAGAGTAGGGATAAATGGTCAATTTTTGCAATGGAGGAAGATGGGTAGGGGAGTACCCCAGGAATCTGTATTGGGACCAATGCTTTTTAACATATTTATAAATTATCTGGAATTGGGAACAACAAGCAAAGTGATTACATTTGCAGATAACACCAAAATATTCATTCACATGTGGATTGTGAGAAACTATAAGAGGACCTTGTGAGACTGGGAGACTGGGCATCCAAATGGCAGATGAAATTTAATGTGGACAAGTGCAAAGTGATGCATGAAAGGAAGAATAAGCCAAACTATAAATACACAATTCTAGATTCCACATTAGGAGTCGCCACCCAAGAAAAGGATCTGAGTATGATCAGAGACAATACATTTAATCTTCTGTTCAGTATGCGGAGGCAGCTAAAAAAGCAAACAGAATGTTAGGAATTATAAGTAAAAAAAATAGAAAATAAAACAAAGGATATCATTATACCTCTATATCACTCCATGATACGACTGCACCTTGAGTTTTGTGTGCAATTCTGGTTGCTAAAAATCAAAAAAGATATGGTAGCATTAGAAATAGTATAGGGAAGGGCTACCAAAGCGATAAAAGGAATAGACTGACTCTCCTAAGAGGAAAGGCTAAAGAAGTTAGGGCTCTTCAGCCTGGAGCAGAGATGGCTGAGGGGAGATATGATATAAATCTATAAAATCATTGGTTGGGTGAAACGGATAGACTTAAATCGATTGTTTATTCTTTCAAAAATTACAAGGACTAGAGGACATGCTATGAAGCTACAAGGTAATATATATAAAATAGATTAAAAATATTTTTTCTCTCAATGTATAATTAGTCTTTGGAACTCACTGCTGGCCAATATGGTAAAAGCAGGTAGATCTCTACTGCTATCCCGCTTTCAGTTGGTGTACCCCAAGGATTGGTCTTGGATCCACTCTTTTTCTCTCTCTATACCCAGTCTCTTGGTGCACTCATCTCTTCCCATGGCTTTCAGTACCATCTCTATGCTGATGACTCCCAGATCTACCTCTCTACACCTGAAATCTTTCCGGCAATCCAGACCCTGATCTCTGCATGCCTTTCTGACTGCTGCTTGAATGTCTCACCACCGCTTGAAATTGAACATGGCCAAGACTGAGCTTCTTATTTTTCCCCCTAAACCCTCATCTCCCCTTCGTCCTTCTTGGTCTCTGTGGATTACTCCTCCCTGTCTCCTCAGCTTGCAACCTTGGAGTTGTCTTTGACTCCTCTCTCTCCTTCTCCACATATATCCAACTGATAACTAAAACTTGCCGTTTCTTTCTCTACTAAACATCAAGGAGGAAGATTTTCATAATGACTGCCTGGCTGGAGAAAACACAATTATTTCATTGCTATGGGGCCCACCATAAAGATGATAATAACTCGTAGTGGAGAAGGTGGGAAGGGAAGCCTCAGACAGGGGTGCCGGCTAATCAAGGCAGCAATTTCTACTGCACAGCACCTAAGCACATAAGCTATCCCCAGCTGTCATTCATAGGCTTCCTTAGTGCAATAACAGTTTTTATAAAATTTTAAATTCATTTAAAATTACCAAAAATCTTGTCTAAAGCACTTAACTGACAACAGAATCCCACACATTCACCAGGCTTTGATGACGCTAACCGCACAGGTGAGCGGGCCGTCGACTCAAGTTTCACCCTCTATATTTAGGCGGGCTGTATCAGGACAATTCAATGGTAGTGGTGTTGAAGATATCCAGGGAATGCTAGGCTCTGCCTCTGAGCTGTTTAACTGGAGGCAGAAAGGGCAAACAAGCCTACCAATACTCCATACTATCATGACATCATAAAGCTGTAAACCAATCCAGGGATTCATTCAGTCCCATTGGCTGCACTGTGTTCAAAGTGAATATCCACCTCGTTCTAATCTGATTGGACGCTGTTCTGACGTCCTTGTGAAAGATCCCATATTCCATCCAAAACTAACCACTGCAAATGAGCCACTGGTGATCATGCTCGATACAGTGTTGTAGAATGGGTGCTGACAAGGTTTTATTGCTGAGACGTGATTTATGTTCGGTAGGGCATATCCATATCTTCCGCACAGTGCGTCCAACATATACTTTAGGGCAGGGGCAGATAATTACATAAATAACCCACATGAATTGACAGGTAGTGGCCTTCCTCAAGAGATAACTAATCCCCAACTGCATATCAGTCCATTTCTGAGTAGAGATAGTAGATGAACACATCATACAGTGTCCACATGTTGTATGTCCAGACTCTTGTACATCTACGAGGGAGTACCCAAAAAAACCAGGAATAACATTGCCGTGGGCGGAGCTTGTGTAGTACGCACTTCTGCCGCTAGGCGTGTATAGTGCAACTCATTGTCAGTTCAGTGCCGCCTGTGTTGTCGACTTGGCTTGTTCTGTTCATCTGCAGTGATTGTTTTTGCTAGCGCTGTTTTGTTCTTGTTTCTTTTTTATGATGACAAGTTTAAGTGAACAACGTGCAGCTGTGAAATTTTGTTTTCTACTTGGTAAAAATGCTGCTGAAACTGTTTTAATGTTGAAAACAGCTTATCAAGATGACGCTATGGGAAAAAGTCAAGTGTACCAGTGGTTTGCTCGGTTTAAAAATGGCGACATGTCGATTGATAACAAACCTCGTTCTGGGCGTCCATCAACTGCCCGAATCGACGAAAATATTGAAAAAATTAGAGAGCTTGTGCTCACAGACCGTCGACAGACAATTGATCAACTGTCAGAGATTAGTGGGTTATCTTGGAGCTCGGTTCAGCTAATTTTAACGGAAGATTTGGGAATGAAAAGGGTTGCTGCCAAGTTTGTTCCTCGGGTTCTGACTGACAATCAAAAGGAACATTGAGTTGAAACATGTCGTGTTTTGGAACAACAGCTTGAAACTGATCCAGATTTTCTGTCAAAGGTCATTACAGGTGATGAGTCATGGTGCTATGGTTACGACCCAGAAACAAAGCAACAGTCAAGCCAATGGAAGACGTCATCGTCACCCCGTCCAAAAAAATGATGTCAAGTCAAATCAAACATCAAAACAATGCTGATTTGCTTTTTTGATGCCAAGGGGGTAGTTCATTCAGAGTTTGTTCCCCCAGGTCAGACCGTCAATCAAACCTTTTATTTGGAAGTTTTAAGAAGATTGCGCAACAGTGTTCGTCAAAAAAGACCCGATTTGTGGCAGACAGGAGACTGGTTCTTCCACCACGACAACGCACCTGCACACACAGCCATCTCTGTTAGACAGTTTTTGGCTAAAAATGGCATGGTTCCGCTGCCCCACACACCTTACTCGCCTGACCTGGCTCCGTGCGACTTTTTCTTATTTCCACGCATGAAAAGGGGCATGAAAGGACACAGATATGACAACATTGAAGAAGTCAAGAAAAAAAAGAGGGAGGAGCTGTCAGCCGTTTCTAAAGATGACTACAAAAATTGTTTCGAACAGTGGAAGCACCGGTGGGACAAATGTATCAGTTGTAATGGAGAGTATTTTGAAGGGGATAAGGTTGTTTTGTAAAGAATTTGAAATAAATAGCTTTTAAAAAATAATTCCTGTTTTTTTGGGTAACCCCTCGTATATTTGAAGGTAAAAAGTTGGAGTGTACTAGCATATCCTTCAGATATGGGTAGCCCCTCTGTAACAACTGCTCAGTAAGCATACCATGCTAAAACCCTCGGCCCAGTGTGCAGCGGCAGCCAAAAAAAGCAAATAGAATGCTAGGTATCATAAGGAAAGGAATGGAAAATAAAACAAAAGATATTATAATGCCTCTATATCGTTCCATGGTGAGACCGCACCTTGAATATTGTGTGCAATTCTGGTCACCGTATCTTAAAAAGGATATAGCGATATTAGAAAAGGTTCAGAGAAGAGCCACCAAAATGGTAAAGGGGATGGAAAGATACTCCTATGAAGAAAGGCTAAAAAGGTTAGGGCTCTTTAACCTGGAAAAGAGACGGCTGAGGGGAGATATGATAGAAGTCTATAAATTAATGAACGGAGTGGAACGGGTAAACGTAGATCGATTGTTTACGTTATCAGAATATAGAAAGACTAGGGAACATGCAATGAAGCTACAGGGTAAACTATTTAAGACTAATAAAAGAAAATATTTTTTCACTCAACGTGTAATCAAACTCTGGAATTTGTTACCAGAGGATGTAGTAAAGGCTGTTAGTGTAGCTGGGTTTAAAAATGGTTTGGACAAGTTCCTGGAGGAAAGGTCCATAAATCATTATTAAGGAGGGACCCAGGATATCAATGCTTGACCGAGTACAAGCATTGTGGAACCTGTGTCTTTTGGGGAAACTGCTAGGTACGTATGACCTAGATTGGCCACTGTTGGAAACAGGATACTGGGCTTGATGGACCTTGGTCTGACCCAGTATGGCATATCTTATGTTCTTAAGCGCCCTAGCTTATGCATAAAAGTCCTCCTTCTCGAACAAATACATTGTAAATGTAAAAATTGGCCAATAGGAAGGGCCCGTTTCTTTCTCTACAACATTAACAAAATTCTCCTATTCCTTTCTGAACACACTATTAAGACACTTATCCTCTCCTTAGACACCTCCCGTCTAGACTATTGTAACCACTCCTTGCTGGTTTTCCTCTGCATCATCTCTCTCCCCTTCAATCTATTCAACAATGCTGTGCAGCTAATCTTCTGCCAGCCTCATCATGCTCATATTACCCCTCTTCTCAAGCCTCTTCATTGGCTTCTTACCCATTTCTGCATCCAGTTCAAACTTTTCATGCTGACCTATAAGTGCATTCACTCTGCAGCTCCTCACTACCTTTCCTATCTTATCTCTCCCTACACCCCTCCTCGGGAATTCCGCTTTTCTGGCAAATCGCTTCTATCCATGCCCTTCTCTTCTATTGCTAATTCCAGACTTTGCTCCTTTCACCATGCTTCTCCTTATGCCTGGATCTAAGTCTGTATGTTAAGCACCTTCTCTGACCCTTTTCAAATCCAGGCTGAAAACTTACCTCTTTGCTGCCGCTTTTGGATCTTGACTCACCTGATCTATTTTGTGTTTCCTTACCATTCCCCCTAGCTCAATCCCATATCTACAGCTACTGTGTCGTTTGTCTTGACTAGATTGTAAGTTCCGATGAGCAAGGACTGTCTTTTACATGTGTTTGTGCAGCACTGCATACGTCTTATAGCACAATACAAATGTTCAGTAGTAGTAGTGTAGCTGGGCTTAAAA
Source organism: Ichthyophis bannanicus (assembly GCA_033557465.1). NCBI lineage: Eukaryota > Metazoa > Chordata > Amphibia > Gymnophiona > Ichthyophiidae > Ichthyophis > Ichthyophis bannanicus. The sequence goes on along the minus strand of CM066032.1, from coordinate 787,112,855 downwards.
ATATTTTGGACAAATTCCTGGAGAAAAAGTCTATAAACCGCTGTTAAGTTAGTCCAAGAAAAAACTATTGCTTATCCATGGGGATAAGTAGCATAGAACTGGCTAATTTTTGAGTATGCCAGTATGGTAGTGTGGCATGCAGCGAGAAGGGGTTTTCTTTTAAGCACAAGCCAGGCAGCAGTTCAGGGAAAACAAAAGCAGTTTTTATTCTGTCCCAGCTTGTTAAACCTCCACAAAGCGAAACCTAGAACAGACAGTAGTTCATGGAAAATGAAATCAGCTTTATTTCTCTCCCAGGTTGTTAAACCTCCTCAAGCTGGTTCTCCCAGTCCTTCCTCCAGCCCCAGTTAAAGCTTCTATCTCAGAACTCCTGTGCATGACTTCCCTTGGAAGGACTTCTGTCTCCTTGGGCCTCTCTCCCTCCTGCAGCCTGCTGGGTTCTTAACCTCTCCCTGTGAGCCATTCCCTCCCAGCCCTGAACTCTGGGTTGCAGACTCTTAAAAGGGACTGTTGATACTCCCTTTGGAGAGGGATGGGTAACATTCTATAGATTCCATCACATACCCTCCCCCTCAGCTCAACCATTGCCCATTGCCTCACCTAGAACCCCCACCCAGGAAAGGAAGGCCGTGTTTAGATGAGTCTGACCAGACCTATGATGGACCTGGAACTGACAGGATTGGAGACTCAAAAACCACTGCATAATATGGCCATTGGATTCCTTATGTTGAGCCAGCCACTTGATGGATTGGTGGTCCATTACCAGCATAAATGGACAGCTGATCAGGTAGTATTTGAAGGTCTCAAGTGACCACTTGACAGCCAGGGCTTCCTTCTCGATCACCTCATAATACTGTTCCCGACGAAGCAGCTTTTTGCTGATGACTGCTACGGGGTGGTCTTCACCCCTGATGTTTTGGGCCAGAACAGCTCCTAGGCTTACCTCTGAGGCATCAGTTTCCACAATAATTGGTAGAGAGAAATCAGGGCTAATCAGGACAGGTTCAGAGCACACGGCCTTCTTGAGGCACTGGAAGGCCAGGCCAATTCCGATGACCACTGAATCTGCTCGGGAGCTCTCTTTTGAAGGAGATTGATTAATGGCTCTGGCACCAAAATTAGGGATGAACTGGCAGTAATAGCCAATCAATCCAAGGAAGGCACAACCTCTTTCTTCAATTTTGGGGTGAAGACCTGAGCAATGGCAACCACCTTCCATAGCTGAGATCGTATCTGCCTATTCCCGAATAAATATCCCAGGTATTGAATGTCCCGACCTCCCAGAAAACATTTCTTGGAGTTGGCCATCAACCCAGCCTTTTGCAGGCTGGTAAACCCAGCTTGTACTTGGGTTAGATGGGTGGTCCAATCTCTGTTGTAGATGACAATGTCGTCAAGGTATGCAGCCACATACTCCTTGTGCGGTCTCAGTATGCAGTCAACTAGGCATTGAAACGTGGCAGGAGCCCCGTGTAATCCAAAGGGCAGTACTATAAACTGGAACAGACCTTGCAGTGTTGAAAAAGCAGTCTTCTCCTTGGCAGCTGGAGTCAAGGGTCATGCTCTACCATGTCGTTCAATTAGCTCATCTACTCTGGACATGGGATACACTTCCAGTTTAGAAGCTACATTGACCCTCCAGAAGTCAATGCAAAATCTGATGCTTCCGTCAGGTTTAGAAACCAAGAAGATGGGTGACAACCAGGTTAAGCATCTCTTCCAGCTCCTTGATGATGGCCTGTTGCCGGGCCTCCAGAATCTGATAGGGTCATTGCTAGATAATCATTCCAGAGTCAGTTATGATATCATGACAAATGCAGTGGGTTCGTCCTGGGAGGGTGGAAAATATCTTTAGGTTCCGGTGGATCAAACCTTCTAAATTTCTCCTCTGGGTAGAAGAGAGCTGGACTTCAGTCAGGACTTGAGCTGGATCCAACAGGGCTGAAATTTTCAGACCAAAATCACCTCTCTGTACCACCATAGCCATCACTGGAGTCCACTTTTTCAATAGGTTACAATAGAAACAGAGAAATATGATGACAGAAAAAGACCGCATGGCCTATCTAGTCTGTCCTTCCATATCAACAACTACAACAGTCCCCTTTTTACCTTTAGAGATCCTCTATGTTTGTCCCATGCTTTTTTGAATTCAGTTACTGTCAGGTTAATATGATAAATTTTGGCTTTCTTTCATTTATCTGGCTGGGCAGTCTTGTAGTTAACAGGCCCCACTGTCTCTTCCACCTCAAAAGGCCCCTGCCATTTACAGAGTAATTTGTTCTCAGATGAGGGCAGCAAGATTAAAACTGTCTCCCATTTGGAAGGTGCAGTGCACGGCTGCCTGATTGTAGCCCTGGCCTGCTCAGCTTGGGATTTTTCCAGACTGAGTTTAGCCATCTCTCTGGCTTTCCTCAGCTAGTCTTGAATTTGTATAACATACTACAGCAAATTACGCCCAGCACAGGGTTCTTCTTCTCAGATTTCCCTTACCACATCTAATATGCCTCTTGGTTATCTTCTGAAGAACAACTCAAAAGGTGAAAACCCTGTGGAACTCTGAGGTACCTCACGGATGCAATCATCAAATAGGGTAAGACAACATAAGAACATAAGATATGCCATACTGGGTCAGACCAAGGTCCATCAAGCCCAGTATCCTGTTTCCAACAGTGGCCAATCTAGGTCATAATTACCTAGCAGTTTCCCCAAAAGGCACAGGTTCCTCAATGCTTATATTGGGTCAAGCAGAGAATGTCCCAATTCTTCCTGTCCTCCTGCACAAATATTTAAAAAAATATGTTTCAAAGTTTTATTAAATTGCTCAATGAGGCTATCCATCTGTGGGTGATCTACTGATGTTCGCAGCATCTCGACTTTCACCAAGGCATACACTTGCTTCATCACCTTGGATACAAAGGGTGAAGATCTTATTGGGTATTTCCACCCATGTAAATACTTCCCAGAGGACATTCGCAATTATAGTAATCTTCATATTCCTTAGAGCAAGTGCCTTAGGGTACTGCATAGTATAGTCCAGTATGACTAAAATATACTTGTTGCCTCAGGTGGATCACTCCAAAGGTCCTACCAGATCCATGGCCACTCTTTCAAATGGGGTTTCAATGATGAGCAGTAGAGGGGCAGGTCGGATTCTGACAAGGTTATGAAGTTATACAAAATTGAATCTTGGTCTTTACGGAGCAATATAAAATCACAATACTCACAAAATAGCTCCAGACAAACACTGTTCAAAGTGGAAACAAACAAAAATTCGTTCACGTAAAGAATAACTGGTTAACTTAAAAATTGAAAATTAACTCTATCATCCAAGTGCCCAGAATTTCTCAGACTCCATTGCGCTTAAAAGCAAAATACTTGCTTCATGGTCTTCATGTTGCGCATGTTAGCATCAATGACCATTTCTGGGTTATTTTTAACTACTAAAACACCAGTTCTCCATCTCCTTCGTGAAAATATGTTTAACTAAAACATTTTCTTATCTTGTTAATGCTCCTCAAGTTCAACGCCTCCCAATGGCACCATTTGCGTTTCACTCACATAAGGAGTTTCTTCAGGAGGGTCTGAAAAAATGAATCAGTAATATACAAAATCATCTTAAAACATACCTTCCACATTGAGCAAATAAACGTCATCTCATACAAATATGATGTCACACTTTTAAAATAAGACAGCAAGAGGCAAGAAAGGCAAAAAGGCATCACTTCTCACTATCTGTAATGCTGCCCACGTTCAATTCAAGAAATCCTGTCTGAGCTTCAAGCTTCCAAAAAATGCCACGCATGCGGGTTAGCAGTGGAGGCTCGGTTTTATAGATGACATGATCTCATACAGCTTCGTCAGGGCTAATGCCATCCCATATTCTTAAAGGCAAACTCCCCAGTCAATTGAAGTTTTAAGGCCATAAGGTGTTAGTGTATTTAGCATAAAGATCCAACGTTGTTCTTGCATAAGAAGTGTTTGTTCTAATGTCTTTCCGCTTTTGGGCGACTGTACGTGGTCAATACAAAAACACCGCAGATGTTCAAATTCATGTCCTAAATCCACACAATGTTGGACTATAGGTGCTGTCAATGTTTTGCATCGTAAACAGCTCTTGTGTTCAAGTAGTCTGACCTTAAGAGAACGAATAGTTTTTCCTATATATAACTGATTACAAGGGCATTTAATCACGTATACTACCGAAATGGTGTTACAAGAAGTTGCTTGTTTCAAAATATAGGTCTTCCCGTGATGAATAAAATCCTTCATGTCTTCAGTAATCTCACATATGACACATTCCCCGCATTGTTTGTGTCCTCTTTCGATGGTATCTTCCGTTCTCTGTACTAAAGGTCGTAGGGCTGCCAGACTCAGTTATTCTTTCAAATTGGCATTTCGTTGCCACACACACCTTATGTGTTTATTCTCTAGACCTGGAACAGTCTGTAAGATGTTAGCATGTTTGGAAAGGATACGTTATATCCTATAACTTAATGGTGAGTATCTGGTGATCATGTTGACATACTCGCTATCGCCCTGACTCGTGCTAGCCCTAGGAGTCCCTATCAACCAAGCTCGATCATTGAAAAGTGCACGCTTATAGGCACATGTTGCAACTTGGTGGGGATAGCCTCGATCATGGAAATCTTTTAATAAGGTCTGAGATTGTTTTTTAAATATTAGATTTTGAAAAACAATCTCAGACACAAAGGTGATGGAGAACTGGTGTTTTAGTAGTTAAAAATAACCCAGAAATAGTCATTGATGCTAACATGCGCAACATGAAGACCATGTAGCAAGTATTTTGCTTTTAAGCGCGATGGAGTCAGATATTCTGGGCACTTGGATGATAAAGTTAATTTTCAATTTTTAAGTTAACCAGTTATTCTTTACGTGAACGAATTTTTGTTTGTTTCCACTTTGAACAGTGTTTGTCTGGAGCTATTTTGTGAGTATTGTAAGGTTATGAAGTTGGCAGGTGGGGCATGATTGGCAGTATAACTGCACTTGTTTATAGACCCCGGGCCAGAAAAAATTAAGCCAAAACACGGTCTAGTGTTTTCTCAACCCCTAGGTGTCTCTCTAATAAATAGCTATGTCCAATGATAACACCTGCTGACGATAGTTCCCCAGACCTATCAGTTGTTCTACCTCTTCCCCCTCAGGGCACCCTTGGACACTCTGTATAATAAATCTCTCTTTAGCACAAAATAGGGAAAAGCTCTTGCAGGGGACTCTCCCATCCATCTCCAAAACCCACTCTTAGGCATGTTTTGGGGACATCCTCTTGCTGGGCCCTCCTGAAGCTCCCTGGGTCTTCCCTCAGCCCCCACTCTGGGAAGGGGACAATTGTATTTGGGTCACTACCGCTGAGCCCTGAGCTATCCCCAGGGGTTTCTTCCCTAGGCTGTTCCTCCCCGGATCCCTCCCCCATAGCCACCCCCAGATTCTCTTGGTAGCATAGCTTTTCCTGGAATGCCAACTCTGGGACTTAGCAGGCTTCAGATTCTCGACATATAGATTCAGGTCTTCCAGGGTGAAAATCTCTGGGAAAGCTTCCTGGGCCGACTTAGTGGAGCTGTCAGTTAGCCGGGCTCATGTTGCTCCGAAATTTGGGTAGTCTCAGTTGATCACCACTGGATACGGAAGCCAGGGCAGCACCATGACCTCGAATATGGCTTGCCCTGTTGGAGTCTTAAGTGAAACCTGTGCCATTGGATAATGCCTCTGGTCTCCATGTGCACAGGCCAGTATTACCATCTTTGCATAGTCAATTTGAAATTGGGATATCCAAGTAGTAATGCTTGACAAAAGTAGGAAGCGTTGACCATGCTGCCATCAGACAAATGTCTATGAGGGTGACCTAGAAGGAAACTCAAACCCACATTGAATGCACACACAAACTCTCTGGAAATGACTAATTCCATAACAGATAGGCCGAGACTATCGTCTCCTTTATCCAGTGGGACAAAGTAAACTTCATGGCCACTTCACCCTTTCGCAGGCCTGAAAAAAGGACAAAAAGTCTGTCCAACTTACAGAAGGAATTGTTAATCTTTAGGTACCATCCTCCTAACATCCATCAGGTGAAGGTCCTTTTCCTGGCACTCGTTCTTACAGAACACCAGCAAACAAACAGTCTGACTTGAAAAGCCAATACCACCTTGGGCAAGAACGAAGAAACAAGCCAAAAATACACAATCTTCCCTGAGAAGGACAGATAGGGATTGTAGCACCACAAAGCCTGCAACTCTGAGTTGCATCTCACCGAACAGGTTGTGACCAAAAAAGGCAGTCTTAAGGGACAAGTCCTTTAGTGGAGCTCAAACACTGCAACCACCAAGGCCTGAAGAACCAAACAGAGGTCACAAGAAGGGACCACTGAACACAGGAGAGAATACAATTGTTTAACTTCCCAAAGAACTCGATCCACATCCATGTGTGAGGCCAAGGAGAATCCCACCATTGGTCCTCTGAAGCAATCCAAGGCTGCCATCTGCATACTGAGGGAACAGGCCCTTGTCAAAATCATTCTGGAGGAAGGAGAGCAGGGCTGACTTGGTGCTCCCAGCACCAATGCTCAAACAGACAACAGAAATACACATAGGCAAGAGGTATAGACATTTAGAAGCATGAAAAACACATCCAGAGAGTTGTCCTTATGCACTAAACATCTCCTCTCAAGAGCCAAGCTGTAAACAAGAAGGGAACTGGATCATCTAGCAAGATTGGCCTCTGCCTCAGGAGGCTCCATGTGAACGGGAGCCACAGAGGGGGGCCATGCTGGAGGTGCATGAGATCTGCATACCATGGCCTTCTGGGACCAATCTGGTAAGCACCACTGGGCTCCTGATGTCACTTGACCCGACAAAGTAGCCTTCCCATAAGAGGCCGTGAGGGAAACATTCACAGTAGAACCAGCTCTGGCCAGGGCTGAACCAAGGCGTCCATCCCTAGGGAGCTGAATTCCTTGTGGAAAATGAAGAGCCTTCACACCTTGGAACTGACCTGGGTCACCATGAGATCCATCATGGGGTGACCCTAGCTGTCTAGGATCTTCTTGAATGCCAAATTACTCAGCTCCCACTCGTGGGGATCAAGGGAGTGGTGATTGAGATTGCTTCCACATTATCTGTTCCCACAATATGTTGAGCTGAGAAATCCAGGAGATTGAACTCTGCCTAGGCGAACAGGAGCGTCATTTCCTGGGTGACGCAGAAACCTTATGTGCCTCCCTGCCAATTGACATAGACCAGCATTGTGGCATTGTCCAAAAAGATCCAGATGGCCCTTCAACTGATTAATGGGCCAGGCCACCTCCCGTCTACTCCAAAGGTTGTGGGCCATCAACCTTTGGCAATGAGCACCAGAAGCCACTAGAGATTGTCCAGGGGAAAGCCCTTCAACAGATGATCAGGCTGCTCCCACTAGAGGGAGGGAGTGGGGCATGATGCCAGTCCTGAAAGAAAGAAGACCAGCAGGACAATACAAACCTCTGTAGAAGATGTATGTGTGTCCGCACCCAGGAGACCAACTCAGTGGTTGCCGCCATCAACCACAGAAGCTGCAGGTAGTTCCAAGCCATTGAAGCCTGTAGCTCCCAAAACATCCATAGCTGAGAATGCAACTTCTCTGTCCTCTTCCCAGGCAGTAAGACTCTGTCTGAACTAGTGTTGAACCTGGCCCTGAGGTACTCCAAGAACTGGGTAGGCTCCAGGAAACTCTTGGCATAGTTGCAATCCAGTCCAGGCTCTCCAGAAACTGCACCACCCGGGTAGATACCTGCAGAGCTTTGGCATGTGACCTGACCCGAATGAACAACTCATCCAGGTAGAGATATACACAGATGCGTTGCACTGCAGTGCTGTGGCAGTAACTACCATCACCGTGATGAATGTCCTCAGAGCAATTGAGAGACTGAAGAGTTGAGCAGCAAACTGAAAGCAGGAGCCAAGAACAGATAAGTGAAGAAGCACTGTTGATCTTCATGGACAAGGATGTGAAAGTATGCTTTGGCCAAGTCCAACAATGCCAGAAATTCTCCATGCCAAACTGCTCTTATGAGTGACTACACTGTCTGTATGTGGAAATGAAAGATCCTCAAGTGAGCATTGACACCATTGAGATCTAAGATCGGGCAGAAGGAGCAATCCTCCTTGGGAATCACAAAGTAAATGGAATATCGGTCCATGCCCTTTTTGGCAGGCGGTACTGGCAGCACCACCTGGAGACTGAGGAGCCTTGTCAGGGTGACAGAACAATAGCCAGCTTGTCCGCAAACCCAAATGGAGATATCAGGAAGGCATTTGGGATGGAGGTCCTTGCATTCCAGCATGTAGCCAAACTGAATGATGTCAAGCACCCAGAGTCCGAGGTCACACAGACCCATTCTTGGAAGAACATATGGAGCTGACCACCAGAGGCACCCCGGAATGGGCCCCAATCTGTCACTGAAAATGATGGGAGAACCCTGGCTTGGAGAATGAAGACATCTCTCAAAACCCCCGAAGCCTTGAAAGAACCAATTCTGGGAAAGAGGCCAAGAGGAAGGAAAGGACAGTTTACCTGGCTGGTACCTCTGGAAGTTCCTGAATTCCTGGGACTCCTGACTGGAGCAAGGTGCGTGTGACACAGTGGAGGAGAGGTCCCGCTTCCAAGGCTCTTTGGGATGATCCTCTGGAAGCCAATGAAGTTTGGAAGCCCCTACATCTTTGGCCAGCTTCTCCAGGTCTTCCCTGAAAATGAACTTGCCCTTGAAGGGAAGCCCAGATAACCAGAACTTTGATGCAGTGTGTGCTGCTCAATGGTGTAGCGGCACGCCACTATGGAAAAGGCAATGTCCTTAGTCAACAAGTGGACTAACTCATACATGGCTTCCGCCAAGAAGGTCGCTGCTGAGTCCAGGAGCTACAGTGTTATTCCGCTGAAGAGACTTAATCCAATGGAGCAAGGCATGCGCTGGTAAGGCCTCTGCAAACTACTGTTTGGAGAATAAGAGAGGCAATCAAAAACTGACTCTTCAAAAAGGCCTTGACAGTGCAATCTACTTGATCCTTAAGGGTTACACTGCCCTCAACCGGAATGATGGTGTGCTTAGTAACAGCTGCCATTTGTGCATCCAGCAGAGGCAACCACATCTAGGCTGCGAGGTCCTCTTGGGAGAGAATATAGAGCTTACTCAAGACCCTGCCCCCTCTCAATAGGGTGGCAGGCAAATCTCACTCCGTTACTATCATGCTCTTCAGAACTTCCAGAAGGGGAAATACCCTGGAGGCCTTTTTGACTCCCTTCAAGAGGGGATGTACCTGAGGCTCCTGCTCCGCTGACACAGCCTCTGAAAGTCATATGGCCAAGGAAACTTGATCAATCAAGGCCACCAGCTTTTCTTTCTGAAACAAGTGAATGATGAGGGAATTGTCCAGGTCATTTGGGATCCTGAGGCTTATCCTCTTCATACATGGAGTCATCAACCCATCTTCCAGAACGCCAAGCCAGGTCCTGTGCACAAAGGAGATGATCTGATTTCCCCGAAGCTGTCCTCTTCTTGGAGCACTTCTATGGAGGAACCCCTGCTGGGTTCTGACAACCCTGCATCAAGGAGCTAGCCCTCACACAAGGAAAGAAGAAGAAAGAAGGCCTGGGAGCCAAAGATTCCACAGCTCCATGCTAGGATCAGGCATGCTGAAGAAAGGAAATCAGGCCAGAGACTTGGGCTGCTCCTTCCACCGCAGCCACTCCCTGCATGGGACGTAGGCCAGACACCAGGAAATCCCAATGGGTAAGCTCTGGATCCATGTTATTCACTGCAAGAAACAAATAAGATGTGCTGAAGTGAGCTGCGCCCAATCTGCATGAAGGGGAGCAGTGCACAGCCAAGCGCCTTAAAAGACTCTGAGAAACCAACAATTGCATGCACACATCTGACAGATACCCCACTGAGTGGCCACAGTCAGAGCCCTCACGAGACACTGTACAAAGAAGCACAGAGACGTAGCTTTGGTATAGGAATGAATTTAGATCTGGAACTCATCCCTGGGGAGCCTAAGTAGCAATGGTGCTGGGCTCAATGCTACTCTCCTGCAGCCAAGTCCTGCAATCATATACCTCTTGAAACCTTTGTCCAATCTTCAGGGAATAAACTGGGGCGGAGCAAGGGAAGAGGGCACTTAGGTTGTGCTAGAATTGAGGGTCCTGATCAAAATATGGCTGTTCAACCAACCCTTAACAGAATAAGGATGGGGAGCTCCTTTCTCCTTGGCAAACCTAGGAGGACACTGGGTTCAAGGGCTACCCAATGGGTGCATCCTACATCAAGCTCAAATTAGAAAGTTGCCCCTAAGAGCAGTTACTCACAAACTAAATCACTTTTCTTCAGAGTTTTCAGAGAACTGCTCAGATGTATCTGCACTCTGCTGGAGACAGAGAAATACTGAGGTAGTATGCCCTTTAGCTGCTCTAGATATGGTACAGGATGAGGTCATCAGAAGACTAGATTTTTCTCTATCTCCACCTTTGCTGATTGGGGGACACAAACCACTTGTCTAGAATGGCCTAGCAGGACAGTATGGAAATGAGGTGAACAAAGATGAAAGGTAAGTGGGAATACCAGTGTATAATGACTTATAGGTCAGGACCAAAATTTTGAAGTGAGTTTGGAAAGACACTGCAAGCCAGTGGTACTGTATCAGTAAAAGGGTGAGATGGTCAAATTTACGTGCATGAGAGAGAACCCTGATGGCAGTATTTTGAGTTGTCTGGCGGCATTTCAGATCAACTGAGTGAATATCTGCATAGATAAAATTGCAGTAGTCAAGATGTGATGTGATGAGAGCATAGATTAGGTTATTTTGGGTTGCTGAGTCCAGTATTGAGCACACAGCCTGAAAATGATGAAGGGCAAGAAAAGAAGCTCCAACAACATCAGAAACCTCATTCTTAAAAGAAAGTTCTGAGTCAATAGTAACACTTAAATACTTGAACCCTCACTTGGTTTGCAGCTTGTCGTGCTGTGAGGGCTTGTGCTCATCAGTGATGCTTAGCTACTGGCAGGGTCTCCCAAGATAGACAGGTCTCAGCTGAGATGCCAGACTAAGACAAACCACCAATCTGGGCAGCAGTAGAATGGGACGGTGTTGTAAGCGGATGATCATGTTTCTGTGACAAATGCAACAACACTGGAATTAACTGCATGGAAGAAAAGCTTAGCAAATCTACTTCTGTGTCTTGCCTCAAAAACCCAATGGATAGTCACAAAATAAATTGCACTATGGTACTGGAAGATGAGACCCACAGGTTGGAAGGCCCTCAAATGGCTACTGGGGATGAGCTGAAGACTTCTTAGAGTAAAGCCAGCATTTATGATGTGGTTGGAACTGCTGATGTAGCTGTGCATGAAAAGAGTCAGAAGTTGCAAAGATATCTTACATATTGGGACATGACATGTACAAAGCATGAATCAAGTGAAGTTGAAGGTGGTCAAGCATGAAATGGAACGTGTACAACTCGATCTGTTGGGTGTCAGTGAACTGAAATGGACTGGCTTTGGGCACTTTGCGTATAATGATCATATGGTTTACTATGCTGGAAATGAAAGATAAAGGAGAAATGGTGTTGCATTTATAGTTGAGAAGAAACTCGCAAGAACTGTAATAAAATACAATGTACTCAGTGAACGCTTAATTTCTATTTATCTATGAGGAAAGCCCATCAACACAACTATAATTCAGGTATATACCCCAACAATGAAATACAAGAGATAATTGAGGTATATACCCCAACAATGAAATACAAGAGATCACAGAGAGAGGAAGACAGGCATCTGTATTTGGAAAAACTTAGCGAAGCCAGCAAAGTAGTCAAGAAGGCAAAGATTCAAAAGGAGGAGGAAATAGCCAATGCAATAAAATGGGGGGATAAGACATTTTTCAGATATATTAGTGAGAAGAGGAAGGGCAAAAGTGGTATTGTCAGACTCAAGGGTGCAGGGGGGGAATATGTAGAAGCTGATAAGGATAAAGCGGAATAGCTTAACAAATATTTTTTTTCTGTGTTCACAGATGAAGAACCAGGAGCAGGACCTCAGAAAACACCCACAAATAGGAACAGAAGCGAGGGACATATTGAACAATTTTCAGAAGACTGTGTTCGTGAGAAACTAGCTCAATTTAAAGTAGACAAAGCGATGGGACCGGATGGGATACACCCTAGAATACTGAGGGAACTTGGGGACGTTCTAGCAACTCCACTGACTGACTTTTTCAATGCCTCGTTGGAGTTGGGAGTGGTGCCAAAGGACTGGAGAGAGGCTCATGTGGTGCCTTTACACAAAATCGGAAGTAAGGATGTGGTTGAAAACTATAGGCAGGTTAGTTTAACTTCGGTGGTGAGTAAATTATTGGAAACGCTGCTGAAAGAGAAAATAGTGAGGTTTCTGGAGTCCAGCGGATTACAGGATCTGAGGCAGCATGGATTCACCAGAGGCAGGTCTTGTCAGACAAATCTGATTGATTTCTTTGACTGGGTGACCAGGGAGTTGGACCGAGGGAGAGCTCTAGATGTGGTGTATTTAGATTTCAGTAAAGCCTTTGACACTGTTCCTCACAGGCATCTTATAAACAAACTGAGCACCCTAGGGATGGACCCTAAAGTTACTGCTTGGGTTAGAAATTGGTTGGGTGGGAGGCGACAAAGAGTACAAGTAAATGGAGCTCACTCTGAGGGGAAGGATGTTACCAGTGGTGTGCCCCAGGGATCTGTCCTTGGTGCGATTCTTTTTAACATCTTTGTTAGTGATATAGCGGAAGGGCTGTCGGGTAAGGTTTGCCTCTTTGCGGATGATACCAAAATCTGCAATAGAGTAGACACCCAGGAAGGTGTAGATAACATGAGGAGGGATCTAGCTAAGCTTGAAGAATGGTCTAGAATTTGGCAGCTGGGATTTAATGTTAATAAATGTAAGGTCATGCATTTGGGCTGCAGCAATCCAAGGGAGCAATACAGTATAGGAGGTGAAGTACTTTTGCCCACTAAAGAAGAGCGGGACCTAGGCGTGGTTGTGTCTGATGATCTTAAAGTAGCTAAACAGGTAGAAAAGGCGACAGCAAAATCTAGAAGGATGCTTGGGTGCATACGGAGAGGAATGGCTAGCAGAAAAAAGGAGGTGATAATGCCTCTGTATAAGTCTTTGGTGCGACCTCATTTGGAGTATAGTGTGCAATTCTGGAGACCGCACCTTCAAAAGGATGTGAACAGGATGGAGTCGGTGCAGAGGGTGGCTACTAAAATGATTAGTGGGCTTCATTATAAAGCATATGAGGACAGACTTAAGGATCTTAATATGTACACCTTAGAAGAAAGGCGGGATAGAGGTGATATGATTGAGATGTTTAAATACCTCCGTGGCATAAATGTTCAGGGAGAGAGCCTCTTTCAATTGAAAGCAAGTTCTGCTATGAGGGGACATGGGATGAGGGTGAAGGGAAATATTCAGGAGTGATATGCGGAAATATTTCTTTACGGAAAGAGTAGTGGATCCATGGAATAGTCTCCCAGTGGAGGTGGTAGAGATGAGGACAGTAACTGAATTCAAAAAAGCATGGGACCAACACAGAGGATCTCTAAAGGTAAAAAGTGGACTGTTGTAGTTGATATGAAAGGACAGACTAGATAGGCCATGTGGTCTTTTTCTGTCATCATGTTTCTATGTTTCTTTGTAACAAAGCTGCAGAAGAGGAAAACGTTGATGAGTTCTATGAACAACTGCAAGCTGAAATTGACAGAACATGCAAACAGGATATCCTGATAGTCATGGGTGACTGGAACACAAAAGTGTGCAACAAAGAAGACGAAGTGATTGGAAAATATGGACTTGGTAACAGAAACGAAGCTGGAGAAAGACTGATAGAATTCTGCAAGACCAACGATCTATTCATCTCAAATACCTTCTTCCAGCAACACAAGCGGTGACTGTACACATGGACTTCACCCAATGGATTGTATAAAAATCAAATTGACTACATCTGTGGAAGTCAACGATGGAAAAGCTCTATAACATCAACAAAGACAAAACCTGGAGCTGACTGTGGTACAGATCATCAACTTCTAGTATGCAAACTCAAGCTAAAGCTGAAAAAGAGCAAGCTATTCATGAATGTAGCAAAATATGACCTTGAGAATATACCACTGGAATTTAAAGACTGCCTGCAAAATCGATTTGCTGCTTTAGATACAAATGACAGAGTTCCAGAAGAGTTATGGAATGACATCAAGAAGGTTGTGTTGGAAGAAAGCGAGAAGTCTCTACAAAAGGTAAAAAAGAAAAAACGGCCAAAATGGATGACGGAAGAAACTCTGAAAATTGCCCAGAAACGCAGAGAAGCTAAAGCCAGAGGAGAAAGAAAGACAATCACAGAACTCAACAGAGATTTCCAACATGCAGCAAGACAGGACAAGGAAAAGTACTACAATGACGCATGCAAGGAAATAGAAGCAGAAACTATTAGAGGAAGAACAAGATCAGCTTTCCTAAAGCTACGAGAGTTAAAGAAAAAGTTCCAGCCTCGAATTGGAATGTTACAAGATGCTCAATGTTCTATGTTGAATGATGCTGAGAAGATCAAGAAAAGATGGAAGGAATATACAGAGGTTTTATATGATAAAGATCAAGTGGACCAACAGCCGTTTCAACCTGTACCTTATGATCTGGAACCATTGGTGATGAAAGAAGAAGTTGAAGCAGCATTGAAAGCCTTATCAAAGAACAAAACACCAGGCATTGATTGCATTCCCATAGAAGTATTACAGCAATCAGATGCAGCTGTTACTGTACTTACAAGGCTCTGCCAAGAAATATGGAAGACAGCATCATGGCCAACTGACTGGAAAAGATCTGTGTTTATACCAGTACTAAAGAAAGGTGATCCAACTGACTGTGGAAATTATCGCACAATCGCTCTGATCCCACATGCCTGCAAAATTCCACTGAAGATTTTTCAAAAGAGACTACAATCATACCTGGAACGAGAACTACCTGAAGTGCAAGCAGGGTTCAGAAAAGGGCGAGGAACGAGAGACATCATTGCGGATGTGAGATGGATCCTTGAAAAGACTAAAGAATACCAAAAGGATATCTATTTGTGCTTCATCGACTATAGCAAAGCTTTTGACTGTGTAAACCATGAGAAACTCTGGGCCACATTAAGAAGCATGGGTATACCAGAACACCTGATCGTTCTCTTGCACAATCTGTACATTGATCAAGAAGCAACAGTTCGAACGGAACAAGGAGAAACAGAATGGTTTAAAATAAGCAAAGGTATAAGACAAGGCTGCATACTTTCCCCCTACCTGTTTAATTTATATGCAGAACAAATCATCAGAGAAGCAGGATTGTATGAAGACAACAGAGGTGTGAAGATTGGTGGAAGACTCCTCAACAACCTTCGCTATGCTGATGATACCACATTACTGGTGGAATGTGAAGATGATCTGAAACATTTGCTTCTCACAATCAAAGAACATAGTCTCAAAATGGGCCTGCACCTTAATGTAAAGAAGACAAAGATCATGACAACTGGCATAATCAACAGGTTCATCGTCGAAGGAGAAGAAATTGAAATAGTGAATAACTTTAACCTACTTGGATCAACTATCAATAAAGAAGCAACAAGCAGTCAAGAAATCAGACGACGCATTGCTCTTGGCAGAATGGCTATGAAAGACCTAGATAAGATTCTCAAGAGCAGAGATGTCTCTCTCCATACAAAGATTCGACTTGTTCAAGTCATGGTATTTTCAATAACATCATATGGATGTGAAAGCTGGACAGTGAAAAAGATAGACAGGAAGAAAATTGATGCCTTTGAATTATGGTGCTGGCGGCGAATACTGTGTATACCATGGACTGCCCGAAGAACAAACCAGTCTGTACTAGAGGAGATCAAACCTAAGCTTTCTTTAAAAGCTCAGATGATAAGACTTCGACTTTCATACTTTGGACACATCATGCGGAGAGAGAGATCATTAGAGAAAGACATCATGCTTGGCAAGATAGAAGGTCAACGCAAAAGAGGAAGGCCAGCAATGAGATGGATCGATACAATAACAGCAGCTACGGGTACCAGTCTGTCATCAATGAGCCGCCTGACTGAAGATCGAACACAATTTAGGATAGCTATCCAGAGGGTCGCCATGAGTCGACTCCGACTCGACGGCACTTAACAACAACAACAACACAACAATCTATAGCCATATGGCTACTTTGTCAAGACAGTGGTTTAAAGAGAACAGATTCAAGGCACACTGATCAGTGTATGCTACCAATAGGATATCATCTGTGTAACAAAAGGCAATGATTTCTAAGTTTTGAACCAGGGTGGATAGCATATACAAGAAGATATTGAAGAGAAGTGGGGCCAAAACCAAATCCTGAAGGACCCCACAGGATAGAAAGTGAGAATATGATATACAGGAGTCCACAAAGAACGCTCAGAAAGAAAAGATATGAACCAAAGTGAAACTTTAGCACAAAGACCAATGTTGTAAAGCTGGGAAAGAAGAAAGTGTGATCGACCTGGTCAAAAGTGGCAGAGAGATTGAGAGAGATAGTCAAGGAAATTTTGCCATGGTCTAGATAAGTATGGATTTCACTTGAAAATGCTGTTAGAGTGGGAGAGTTTAAGAACAAGACTGAGACACATATGCAGAGGTACCAAGAAAGCAATACAATTGAATGTAAATAGACAGGTGGGAGATACTTTAATAAGCTTTTCCCCATGGGTTAACCATGTAAAAGAATGCATGATGACAAAAGAGCCTGTACTTTTATGCAGCACACATGTAGGCATGTTCTTGTGTAGCAGTAACATAAGTGGAGTTGCAAAGTGAATATGTTCTTTATATATGTGCAGTCACACAGATTGTACATGCAGACATCTACAGCAACTCCCAAGTTGGTGTAAATGTCTGCAACTTCAATCTAGTTGTAATTTCTGCTGGTTTGCCACTAGTATTTTATAAAGGTATCTATGTATCTTTATAAAATAGGCCAAAAATAGGCATATTCTTACTCTTGACCTGTTATAAATTGACTGCCTTAGAGAACAAATTTTAGTCTAGATAGCATGTGAGGCTTTCAGGCTGACAGAGACATTGTTCCAGCAAGCCTTCATGTCCATTTTTAAAGGAAAACCCCTTGGAAAATGTAACTGGCTGCATGAATACGCCATGCTTCTTTCTGGAGATGCTGTACCTGCTGACTTTACAGATAAAATGCTCATAATACCCTCCCTTCCAATGACTAGCTCCTTTTTTTTATCACAGATAAAAAGTACCTGGTTTAGACGAATGTAGATACTTTTACATAAGAACATAAGATATCCCATACAGGGTCAGAGCAAGGTCCATCAAGCCTAGTATCCTTTTTCCAATAGTGGCAGGTATCCAAGTACCTGGCAGGTTCCCAAAAAGGTACTGTCATGCAGCAGGAGCTGATGGAAGCAAAGATGCAAGAAAAGAAGCTGTTGGCAGTTGGTATGGAAAGGCAGACATCAGAAAGTCTCTCACGCTGTTCACATAAGGGTTTGAAAAATGTTACTGCTATGTTAAAGGAACCTTCTAAAAGATGTTTCTCGTGGGAAAAGGGGTCACTTAAAGAATGAATGTTACATGCGTACTGCTGTCATTGGGGAAAATATGAAAGCAATACGTGAGGGGTTTCTGTTAAGTGTAAAGATACAAGGCATTGATGTCAAAGCACTTTTAGACTCTGGCACAGATCAGACCATGATCTCCCACAAATTATGGTCTTTGATCAAGGAGCATGGTGAGTCTGTACCTGATCAGCCAGCAGGAAAAGTAAAAATAAAGTGCATACATGGGGCTGCCACACATTATCTGGTATACAAGCTATTTGTAAAAGGCTTAGGTATTGAAAAGGAAATGTTGATTGCTGTAATACCAAAATTACCTCACGAGCTAGTGCTAGGTAGAGACTGGCCTCAGTTTAGAAGAGGTCTGGAGAAAGGCTTGTCTCCACAGGAAGTTTTTGTATCCACTTGCACCCCCTCTAAGGTTAGTGCAGTTCCCAGCCCACTATTGGGAAAGCCTAAAAAGACTGAGGCTAAAATTCAAGAAGAGTTCAAGAAGAAGTTTGTACTAAAGTTTTGTAAAACTTCCAAGCAAGCTCATGGTCCCCAACGAGCATCTCCTCAGGCCGCAGGTTACGATCTATATAGTGCCGAAAACAAGGTCGTTCCTAAGCACGGACGAGCACTAATCAACACAGATATCCAGATAGAGCTACCGCAAGGGTGCTATGGTCGCATTGCTCCCCGGTCTGGCCGAGCCTCCAACCACTTTATTGATGTAGGTGCTGGAGTGGTGGATCCAGACTACAGAGGTGTCCTTAAAGTCCTTTTGTTCAATTTTGCAAATGAAGACTTTAGTGTCAAAATAGGAGATCGCATTGCTCAATTGATATGCGAACGTGTTGGATTCCCAAGCCTGGAAGAAGTGCCTATGGTAACCCCCACGAGCTGGGGAACCGGAGGTTTCGGCTCAACAGGAAAAAGCGATATGGAAGGCTTTATGGCAATCGGGAATGAATAGCCGGACGAAGATCTGGGCCAATGGTTGGATGAATGCAAAACCTCTCCTACGCCACGGGTTAGTGATGAACTCTCCGTAACGCAGAGGCAAGAATTGGCCCATTTGCTAGAGGAGTTCAAAGATGTGCTGACACCCATCCCGGGGGAGACAGCTTTAGTAGCTCATGAAATCATCACACCTCCAGGAAAAATCATAAGGCAAAGGCCTTATCGTTTACCAGAGGCCAAAAGGCAAGAGGTTATAAACCAGGTACAGGAGATGCTACAAATGCGCATTATTGAAGAATCACACAGTCCTTGGTGCAGTCCAATTGTGTTGGTACCTAAACCGGACGGTACCATGCGCTTTTGCATTGACTTTCGCCAAGTTAACGAAGTGTCCACCTTTGATGCATACCCAATGCCTCGGATAGAGGAACTGTTGGGCAGGCTAGGTCAAGCGAAGTTTCTCACGACCTTGGATATGACCAAAGGGTACTGGCAGGTGCCCCTGACAAGAGATGCTAGACCCAAAACAGCTTTTAGCACTCCCCTCGGGCTGTTCCAGTTCAGGAGGATGCCCTTCGGGTTACACGGGGCGGCCGCAACCTGCCAACGGCTAATGGACATAGTTCTGCGTCCCCACCAAAGCTACGCCACAGCCTATATGGACGATGTGGTCATCCATAGTGCTACATGGGATCAACACCTACTCCAGGTAGGAGCCGTATTGAAAGCGATGAGACGAGCCGGACTAACGCTGAACCCTGAAAAGTGCATGTTCGCAGCCAAAGATGTCAAGTATTTGGGCCACCTTGTAGGTCGGGGTACGGTATGCCCCTTAATAAACAAGGTGGAGAGCGTTAAAAATTTTCCTGTCCCTCAAAATAAAAAGCAGTTGAGGAGTTTTCTTGGGCTCATCGGCTATTACAGGCGCTTCATCCCCCATTTTGCAGATGAAAGCGCACTGTTCACGGAGATGTTAAGGAAACACGTCCCAAATACACTACAGTGGTCCGAGGAGGCAGATGAGGCCTTCAAGAACCTAAAAGAAAGGTTATGTTGAGCCCCGATACTACGAGGCATGGATTTTGGCCAACCATTTCTACTTCAGACGGATGCTTCGGAAACCGGCTTGGGCGCCGTTCTTTCCCAGGTGCAAGAAGGCGCTGAGCATCCTCTCATGTTCCTGAGTAGGAAGCTGTCATCAGCCGAAAGAAAGTATTCCACAATTGAAAGGGAATATTCGCTTGGCAATCAAGTGGGCAGTTGAGTCCCTGAAATTCTATTTAACGGGAAGGAAATTCGTCCTTATCACCGATCATGCCCCACTAAAATGGTTGAGCCATATGCAAAATAACAACAGTCGCCTAACCAGGTGGTATATGGCATTGCAACCATATGACTACAGAGTAGAGCACAGAGCAGGAAAGTTCCATTATAATGCGGATGCGATGTCCCGGATTACGTGCTGTAGGGAGGAAGAGGTCTCAGCCCGTAATATTTTAAGAAGGGGGATATGTCATGCAGCAGGAGCTGATGGAAGCAAAGATGCAAGAAAAGAAGCTGTTTTTCACAATATAAAAGATGTGCACGGGATGCAATTCCCGCACAGAGCAGCTAGAGGGAGCAGGCGTGCACTCACAGAGGCTGACAGGACACACCTAGCTAATCGACACCACCTGACAAGCAGCCCAGAAAGCTCAAACACAGGAGAGCTTTATAAGCAAGAGGCTGGAGACTGGAAAGAGTGTGGAGGTAGAGGTGGACCGGAGAGAAGCACCAGGAGCAAAGCCGTGCGAGAGAAATGCACCACGAGCAAGGGCCAAGAAGAAGGAAGCACCAGGAGCATTGAGCTAAGCCCTAGGAGTGAATGGGAAAGCAATGCTGAGCAAAGGAACAGTCACTTTGGGAAGCAGAGCAGTGCTGAAGGAAGAAGCCAGAAGTTAGGCTTGGAAAGAGGCCTGCGCTTACCGGAGGAACCAGTGACCAGACTGAAAGGTAACTAGAGCTTTCAGGGAAAAGACTGGCACAAGGATTGTATCCCTGGAGAACTACTGGAAGGAGAAAGTTCCTGTTCTACATGCTGTTGGAAGCCAAGGTATGCTGACTCTGTTTTTAAGAGAAAAAGCTCACCTTATAAAGTGCCCTTTTAAAAGCAATGCTCATTTTACAAGAAAGGAAAGTAAACCTACCTTGTATAACCCAGATTGTAAAAGCACAAAGGTAGGCCACGCTCATTGGCGAACCTTAGAAGAACTCTACAAACACCCAGAGAATAAGAATAGCGACTGGCCAGTTCCAATAGCCAGAGAAACCCCAGATACAGAAAGGGATAACTCTGACTCAGAGCCGATGCAAGTGGAATTTGTGGAGCCTAGTCTTTTGTCTCAAGAGGAGATGGACTGTTCTCTATGCGTTACAAGCAGTATAGAATCACTGCTAGACTTGTAAATAATATATGCTGTCTCCAGAGTGTTACTTGTATGCTAAAAGGAAGAAGAGTATTGAAACGGTTGAGTTACTCTAGGAAGCCTTAATTAATCCTTGTTACAACTGTGAAGCATAACAGTTTTTCTTTACCATGAGTTTGTTTCATTCTTGAAGTAAAGGACATTTTCCTCTATGTTGTGACCCACCTGAATCTTTTGCGTAAAGAGAAATAAAAGCCTATGTTATCCCTCTGCTCTGCATTCACAATTTACTTCTTAATAGGAGCTGAACTACTAAGACCAGGCTGCACCTGGCTCTTAAAGGAACCTCCTCTCATATAAAAATATCTTTGTGTCCAACCTACCCCTATGACCACTGGCCACCAGGGGCGGTACGCGACAGTACATAGGTTCTACAATGCTTGTCCTGGGGTAAGCAGTGGATTTTCCGGGTCTTTTTTAATAATAGTTTATGGACCTTTTGTCCAGGAACTCGACCATACCTTTTTTAAAGCCAGCTACACTAACAGCTTTTACTAACAGCTTTTACTATATCCTCCAGTATCAAATTCCAGAGTTTGATTACGCGTTGAGTGAAAATATATTTTCTCTTATTAGTCTTAAATGGGTTATATTGTAGCTTCATTGCATGTCCTCTAGTCTTTTTACTTTTTGATAGCATAAACAACCAATCTACGTTTACCTGTTCTCCATTCATTAATTAACATAAGAACTGCCATATTGGGTCAGACCAAGATCTATCAAACCCAGTATCCTGTTTCCAACAGTGACCAATCCAGGTCACAAGTACATAACAGTTTCCCAAAAAGACACACAGGTTCCATAATCCTTGTATTGGGCAAGTAGTAGATTACCTGGGCCTCTTTAATAATGGTTTATGGACCTTTCCCCCAGGAACTTGTCCAAACCTTTTTTAAACCCAGCTATATACTAACAGCTTTTACTACATCCTCTGGTAACGAATTCCAGAGTTTGATTACGCATTGAGTGAAAAAATATTTTCTCTTATTAGCCTTAAATGGATTACACTGTAACTTTATTGCATATCCCCTAGTCTTTCTACTTTTTAATGGTATAAAGAATCAATCTACGTTTACCGTTCCACTCCATTAATTAATTTATAAACCTCTATCATATCTTCCCTCAGCCATCTCTTTTCCAGGTTGAAAAGCCCTAACCTTTTAAGCCTCTCTTCATAGGGGTATCCTTCCATCCCTTTTACCATTTTGGTGGCTCTTCTCTGTATCTTTTCTAATTCCGCTATATCTTTTTAAAGATACGGCGACTAGAATTTCACACAATATTCAAGGTGCCGTTTCACCATGGAACGATACAGAGGCATTATAATATCCTTTGTTTTATTCTTCATTTCTTTTCTCATGATTCCTAACATTTTATTTGCCTTCTTTGCCGCCGCTGCACACTGGGTGGAGAGTTTCAACGTGTTATCCACGATGATGCCTAAATCTTTTTCTTTGATGGTGGCTCCTAATGTGGAACCTTGCATCGTGTAACCATAGTTTGGATTGTTCTTTCCTAGGTGCATAACTTTGCACTTGTCCACATTAAATTTCATCTGCCATTTGAACATCCAGTCTTCCAATTTATCAAGGTCCTCTTGCAATTTTTCACAATCCTCTTGGATTTTAACAACTTTGAATAATTTTATGTCATCTGTAAATTTGACTACTTCACTCATTATTCCCATTTCCAGGTCATTTACGAATATGTTAAAAAGCAGCGGACCCAGCACAGATCCCTGGGATACTCCGCTATTTACTTTTCTCCATTGGGAAAATTGACCATTCAGCCCTATCCTCTGCTTTCTATCTTTTAACCAGTTCCTGATCCACAAAGTACACTGCCTCCTATCCCATGACTTTTTAACTTCCCCAAGAGTCTCTCATGAGGGACCTTGTCAAGGGCTTTCTGAAAATCCAGATACACTTTGTCGACCGGCTCACCTTTATCTACCTGTTTATTCACACCTTCAAAAAAACATAACAGATTAGTAAGATAAGACCTTCCCTGGCTAAAGCCATGTTGGCTTTCTCCCATTAAACCATGTATATTTCCATGTTCAGTAATATTTTATTTTCTTTATAATGGTTTCTACCATTTTGCCTGGTACTGATGTCAGCCTCACCGGCCTCTAGTTTCCTGGATCACCCCTGGTACCCTTTTTAAAAATTGTCATTACATTGGCCATTCGCCAATCTTCAGGTATTACAGATGATTTTAATGATAGTTCCAGATTACTAATAGTAGGTCTGCAATCTCATATATCAGTTCTTTCAATACCCTCTGGTGTATACCATCTGGTCCAGTAATTTGCTACTGTTTAGTTTATCAAATAGGTGTAATATATCTTTCCAGTTTATCGATATTTCTTTCAATTCTTCTGATGTATCACCTTTAACACTAGAAGCCCCAAGAGGCATTTTACCTAGAAACCCCAAAGTGCGTCAATTGACGCATTATCACGACGACTGCGTTTAGCTTGAAATGCAGATGTGAATTTATTTGAAGTTACTTATTTGTTAAATATGTGCAGTATGTGATGTCATTACATGACATCATCGTGTGTTTATTGTTTTGTAATGTCGGAGTAAAACTGTAAACAGTGATTGATTTAAAACCAAAATTTACTCTGTTACACAGGTCTGTACAATGTCGTGACTTTCAAACACACCCTAGAACAGGCCGACATTCCAGAACTTTTAGCATATCTTTTCCTCCCTGAAATTTTATTCATTTTTTTCTACGACTCTATTTACAGAATGCCGAGACCTCGTAAGAAGACAGCAGTGCCTAGATGTGCTGGTGCAAAATCAGTTGATCTGTTGCCAGCTGCGGCTACTGCTTCGATGCAGAAAACAAGAGAATCGCGTCCGCAGCGCATGACAGCAGCACAAGCACTTGCCAAGCTGCAAGATATTTTGGAAATTGACAGTGGCTCTGATTCAAATGAATCAGATTCAAACGCTGACCTACATGTTACAGGTTGTGCAGGCGTACATGCTTATCCTGTTCATTTGTTAACTGACATGGACTTTGCAGTTACTTTTGAATTTGCAGTTACTTTTAAATTTAGTTAACATTGTTCTTATGTTAGTCATTGTAAGAAAACTTGTGAAAACCACTCAATTTTCTTGGTTGCGTCAATTGACGTACTTTGGAGCTTCTAGGTATAAATTCATTTTCCCGCTAGGTGGCACATCTGTCATTAATTTTCGATGCACATATTTGAATATCTTGATCTCGCTAACAAAGTCATGGAACATAACTGACATGGTTCTAGCAGTGGCGCTGGTATACAACTTCGAAGATGCATTTGCATCAATTGACATACTTTGGGGCTTCTCGTGTTAAATACCATTTCAGGCATGGGTAACTTCCCTACATCTTCTTCATTAAAGACTGAAGCAAAGAATTCATTTAGTCTTTCCACTATAGCCCTGTCCCCTCTTACCCCTCTATCATCTAATGATCCAACTGACTTTCTCACAGTTTTTTGCTATGCATATACTTGAAAAAGTCTTTATTATGCATTTTTGCTTCCATAGCAAGCTTCTTCTCAAATTTTCTTTGCCTGCCTTGCATCTAACTTGCCACTGCTTATGTTGTTTCTAGTTTTCATCATTTGACTCCTTTTTCCATTTCTTGAAATATGCTTTTTGGTTACAACAGCCTCTCTGACCTCACCTTTAAACCATGCTAGCAGTTTTTTTTAGACTTCCTTCCACCTTTCTTTAAGCATGGAATATGGCTGGTCTGGGCTTCCAAGATAGTATTTTTAAACAACGCCCATGCTTGATGTAAATCTTTAACCTTTGCAACTGCTCCTTTTAGTTTTCTCTTAACTATTTTCCTCATTTTATCATAGTCTCCCTTTTGAAAGTTTAAAGGCAATACTGTGGATTTCCTTGTCATTCTTCCTCTGTTTATGAAATCAAACACAATCATGCTATGATCACTATTGCCAAGTGGCCCCAACCCTCTTATCTCTTGCACCAGATCTTTTGTACCACTAAAGACTAGGTCCCAGTTTGCAGACACAATAGTGGACAGCATAGGTTACACGTCCATTCACCTCTATGGACTGAACTGAGGTGCAGAGCAAGAATATTTCTAAGTCCTATCCTTATTCCACCTTTCAGCAGGTATAACTTGGACGTCTTCAGAATATGCTTTCTACGTCGCCATGGCTGGCCAAGCCCCTGTTATGCCCACTCCCACCCATGTTCTAGGATCCCTGTTTAAGTGCCGTGTACATGCAAGACCACGAAGTTTCAGAATACGGTTCTAGATTTTTTCAAGGGTTACACATCTATTTCACATGTGTTGTTGTTGTTGTTGTTAAGTGCCATCAAGTCGGTGTCGACTCATGGCGACACTCTGGATAGTTGTCCTAAATTGTGTTCAGTCTTCAGTCAGGCAGCTCATTGTTGACAGACTGGTACCAGTAGCTGCTGTTATTGTATCGATCCATCTCATTGTTGGCCTTCCTCTTTTGCGTTGATGTTCTATCTTGCCAAGCATGATGTCTTTCTCTAATGATCTCTCTCTTCGCATGATGTGTCCAAAGTATGAAAGTCGAAGTCTTGTCATCGGAGCTTCTAAAGAAAGCTTAGGTTAGATCTCCTCTAGTACTGACTGGTTTGTTCTTCGTGCAGTCCATGGTATACGCAGTATTCGCCGCCAGCTCCATAATTCAAAGGCATCAATAATCTTCCTGTCTATCTTTTTCACTGTCCAGCTTTCACATCCATATGATGTTATTGAAAATGCCATGGTTTGAACAAGTCAAATCTTTGTATGGAAAGAGACATCTCTGCTCTTGAGAATCTTGTCTAAGTCTTTCACAGCCATTCTGCCAAGAATAATGCGTCATTGAATTTCTTGGCTGCTCGTTGCTTCTTTATTGATAGTTGATCCAAGTAGATTAAAGTTGTCCATAATTTCAATTTCTTTTCCTTCAATGATGAACTTGTTGATTTTGCCAGTTGTCATGATCTTTGCCTTCTTTACATTAAGGTGCAGGCCCATTTTGAGACTATGTTCTTTGATCGTGAGAAGCAAATGTTTCAGATCATCTTCACTTTTAGCCAGTAATGTGGTATCATCAGCATAGCGAAGGCTGTTGATGAGTCTTCCACCAGTCTTCACACTTCTGTTGTCTTCATACAATCCTGCTTCTCTGATGATTTGTTCTGCATATAAATTAAACAGGTAGGGGGAAAGTATGCAGTCTTGTCTTACATCTTTGCTTATTTTAAACCATTCTGTTTCTCCTTGTTCCTTTCAGACTGTTGCTTCTTGATCAATGTACAGATTGTGCAAGAGAACGATCAGGTGTTCTGGTATACCCATGCTTCTTAATGTGGCCCAGAGTTTCTCATGGTTTACACAGTCAAAAGCCTTGCTAAAGTCGATAAAGCACAACTAGATAATCTTTTGGTATTCTTTAGTCTTTTCAAGGATCCATCTCATATCCGCGATGATATCTCTCATTCTTCGCCCTTTCCTGAACCCTACTTCAACTTCAGGTAGTTCTTGTTCCAGGTATGATTGTAGTCTCTGTTGAATAATCTTTAGTAGAATCTTGCTAGCATATGGGATCAGAGCGATCGTGCAATAATTTCCACAGTCAGTTGGATCACCTTTCTTTAATATTGGTATAAACACAGAACCTTTCCAGTCAGTTGGCCATGATGTTGTCTTCCAAATTTCTTGGCAGAGCCTTTTAAGTATGGTAACAGCTGCATCAGATTGCTGTAATACTTCTATGGGAATGCCATCAATGCCTGGTGCTTTGTTCTTTGATAAAGCTTTCAATTCTGCTTTTGCATGTACGGGTGGCTTATTCATGGTTCAGAATGACCCCCATAGAACGCAATCCCTCCACCAATTTGATCTGCTCTATCATTGTGATATAATTTGTACCCAGGTATCACAGTATCCCATTAGTTATCCTCCTTCCACCATGTCTCTGAAATACCAATCATATCTAACCTCTCATTTAGTGCTATATAT
The DNA here is from genome assembly GCA_033557465.1 of Ichthyophis bannanicus. NCBI lineage: Eukaryota > Metazoa > Chordata > Amphibia > Gymnophiona > Ichthyophiidae > Ichthyophis > Ichthyophis bannanicus. Next base: position 787,085,782 of record CM066032.1, on the reverse strand, counting down.
TCTAACTCTCCCATCTTATTTTTTAGAGTTCTAACATTTGCATACAAGCATTTTAGAGGTTGTATTTTATTCATCTTAATCTGGTTATCGGTAGGCAGGGGTAATTTGGAATCTTTAAGCTTTGTCTGCTCTGTACTTAAGGGCATTTGGATTACTTTTATCTTTATTGGAACGTTTCTGTCGATATGCCCTAACTTAAATCTTTTGCTAGTATCCTTCACGGATACATTGTTTTGAACCATGCACTCTTGGATGACTGTTGGCTTTCCCCTATTATCTAGTTTAAAAGCAGCTCTATTTCCTTCTTAAAGGTTAATGCCAGCTGCCAGGTTCCATCCCAGTTAAGATGGAGCCCATCCTGTTGGAAAAGCCCCTCCTTTCCTCAGAATGTTCCCAGGTTCCTAACAAATCCAAAACCCTCTTCTTTGCAGCATCGTCTCATCCACACATTGAGATTCAGGAGCTCTGCCTGCCTTTTGGGTCCTGCAAGTGGAACGGGAAGCATTTCTGAGAATGCTATCCTGGAAGTTCTGGATTTCAACTTCCTACCTAAAAGCCTAAATTTGGCCTCCAGAACCCCCCTACCACACTTTCCTCTGTCATTGTTACCAACATGTACCAAGACAGCAGACTCCTCCCCAGCGCTATCTAAACTCTTGTCTAGGTGGCACATGAGGTCTGCTACCTTCACACCAGAAAGGCATGTTACCAGGTGATCCTCACATCCACCAGCCACCCAGCTATCTACATGCCTAATGATCAGGTCACCAACTATAACGGCCATCCTAACCATCCCCTCATGGACATATGGCCATGGAGAAACTACCTCGGTGTGAGAGGGTTTTACATCACCTGGAGGACAGGCTCTAGCTACAGGATCACTTCCTGCCCACCCTAGGGTGATGCTCTCCTGTCATATGACCTTTCTCCTCCATGGCAACAAGGAGGTTGTCAGACTGGGGGTGGGACTTCAGTACTACGTCTCTGTAGGTCTCGTCTATATACTTCTGTCTTCCTTATGTCCTCCAAGTCTGCTACTCAAACCTTCAGAGATCAGATTCATTCCTTGAGAGCAAAGAACTCCTTGTACCTAGTGCACACATAAGACCCCTCACCAACTGAGAGAAAATCATACATGTGACACTCAATACAAAAGACTGGAAAGCCCACATCTCGCTGTTGGACTGTTATCTTCATTTTAAGGTTTTGTTCAGATATTAAAGTTGATACTTAGTTTGCAAGGGATATTATAGTAATACAACTATACTTTATATGTTAAATGGACTTTGTTCATCTCAAGAATAATCTCAGGTCCTTAATAAATGTATTCCTGATGAGGATAACCAACTGCACCTGAAAGTGATTATGGGCACCTCCCCGCTTTAATCAGTTTAAGAGCCTATAAAGCTAAGATTATACCAGGGGTGGGTGGGAATTGGGGTGGGAGAGAGGGAAAGAAGACTTACAAGTTGGCTTGCTACACAATGCCCTGTCCTGTGCTTCTAAGGTAAATTCTTACCAATTTCCTGGGTGATTCACACAGCCCTTGGTTTGATAGAGGGGACCTTTCAAATTGTCCGTTTGATCTGTCACTTGCCTTTAACAGGAAGGCCTCTTTGTAAAGGTCACTAGAAATAAGTTTAGTTCTTTGTACTCAGACTATTTATTCTACATGTATGCTAAGCTATACTCTGATTTGATTTAAATGAAAATCTCTCTGGTGGTACTAAGACCTGTCTGACTCAGCAAACACACTGAATTCTAAAATACACAGATTTATCTGCTTTAACCCAAAGATTAGCATTTTTCCCCAAGATTTAAAATATATTCCAGAAGATAAATACTTACAAGTGGAGATCTATTTCCAGTTGTAGTAGTCCCTCTGGGTAGTCCTTCAAGACTGAGATTCACAGAGCTCTGGCTGGCCTATTTATACTTGTGCTTCTAAGGTTAAGTCTTACCAATTTCCTGGGTGATTCACACAGCACTTGGTTTGATAAAGTGGGCCTTTCAAATTGCCCCTTTGATCTGTCACTTGCCTTTAACATCTATTTAAGACAACTTCACAGATCTTTTGCTTCCTAACTGGACGGCCTCTTTGTAAAGGTCATTAGAAATAGGTTTAGTTCTTTGTACTCAGAAACTATTTATTCATCATGGTCCTCTGGCAATTTTACACAATACTCTTGTGTTTTAAGAACTTTGAATAATTTTGTGTCATCTGCAAATTTGATCACCTCACTCATTATTCCCATTTCCAGGTAATTTATGAATATATTAAAAAGCACTGGGCCAGGCATAGATCCCACTATTCACCTTTCTCCATTGAGAAAATTGGCCATGTAGCCCTACTCTCTGCTCGCTATCTTTTAACCAGTTCTTGATCCACAATAGTACATTGCTCCTATCCCATGACTTTTTAATTTTGTGAAGAGTCTCTAGTGAAGTATCTTGTCAAAGGCTTTCTGAAAATCCAGACACACTGTATATCTACCTGTTTATTCACACCTTAAAAAAATAACACAGATTAGTAAGACAAGATCTTCCTTGGTTATATCCATGTTGGCTTTCTCCCATTAAACCATGACTATCTACATGTTCAATCATTTTATTCTTTATAGTGGTTTCTACCATTTTGCCTGGTGCTGACATCAGGCTCACCTGTCTGTAGTTTCCTGGATCACCCCTGGGACCCTTTTTAAATATTGTGTTAACATGGCCATTCTCCAGTCTTCAGGTACTACAGATGATTTTAATGATAGTTCAAGATTACTAATAGTAGGCCTGACATCTCCTATTTCAGTTCTTTCAGCATCCTGGATGTATACCATCTGGTCCTGGTGATTTGCTACTCTATAGTTTATCAAATAATTGCAATATATCTTCCCGGTTTATTGAAATTTGTTTCAGTTCTTCTGATACATCACCTTTAAATACCTATTTCAGGCATAGGTAACTTCCCTGCATCTTCTACACTACAGACTGAAGCAAATAATTAATTCAGTCTCTCCTCTATGGCCTTGTCTTCTCTTAGCGCCCTTTCTACTCCTCTGTCATCTAATGGTCCAACTGACTCTCTCACAGGTTTTTTGCTACAAATGTACTCAAAGTTTTTATTGTGCGTTCTTGCTTCCATGGCAAGCTTTTTTTCAAATTCTCTCTTTGTCTGCCTCATCAATGCCTTGCATCTAACTTGCCTGTGCTTATTTTGTTTCCCATTTTTGTCATTTGGCTCCTTTTTCCATTTCCTGAAAGATGCTTTTTTTGGGCTATAACAGCCTCTCTGATGTCACCTTTAAATCATGCTGGCAGTTTTTTGGCCTTTCTTCTACCTTTCTTAAAGCGCGGAATGCATTTGGTCTGGGCTTCCAAAATAATATTTTTAAGCAACGCCCATGCTTAATGTCAACCTTTAATCTTTGCAGCTGCTACTTTTTGTTTTTTTCTTAACTATTTTCCTCATTTTATCATAGTCTCCCTTTGAAAATTAAAAGATATCATTGTAGATTTTCTTGCCATCCTCCCTCCATTTATTAAATCAAATGTGATCATGCTATGATCACTATTGCCAAGTTGCCCTAACACTGTTATCTCTTGCACCAGATCCTGTGTTCCACTATGGACTAGGTTCAAAATAGTTTCTCCTCTTGTCATTTATTTCATGTACAAACTTATTTCCCTAGCATGTCCTGCTGTGACATTGACCCAGTTGATACTGGAGGAATGGGAGATAGGGACAGTTTTCACGCAGATTTTTATCTGTGGATGAGCAGCTGTTTACCTACTGAAAATATATGAAAATTGCCCTGAGTGAGGGTAATTTTATAAAGCTTTTTTCTGCATATAAAGTCTGTTCTACACACAGAAAAGGACTTTTATAAAATTGCATGATTATATATGTAGGTAACAGCATATACACAGAAAATGGGTACTTCCTTTAACAGGATCTGTTTGTGAGTTTTCCTGGGGGCATAGTTTGGGTGAAGTGAAAACAGAGTTGCAAGGTAAACATAGACTGTACTGGCCGATGCAGATAACTGGCATGGCCTTTAAGCACAAATAACACCACTTTTAAGCATACTTACTGGTACCATCAAGTGCAGAAAAGAGACAGAAGTGTGTGTAAACAGCAATGGAAAAGCTAGCGCACAATTAACGTCAAGAGTATTTAAATCAAGAGTATTTAAATTAGAGGCAAATGAGCTGCACATAATGAAAGAGTATGCAAATATTGCCTGCGCCTGATGCAGAGAAATGTGTTGAGGATTTTGCAACCAGCCTTAGTGCCAATATCTCTACGTCTGGGTCTGAGGTGGCTTAAACATCTAACCCGTGCCCCCAACAGTATTTTGATGGGATTGGGTGCTTTCCCTGATACCTGGATCATCTGAGGAGAAATGTCAAAGATGATCTAAGCATTGGGGAAAGCTCCTGATTCCCTGACCTCCTGTTTTGCAGCCATGAACGTGGCCACTGTTGACCTGGCTAACATCTGGTTTCAGCAAGTCCTGTTTCTGGTTGGCTGTTTAATTCCCTGACCTCCTGTTTCGCGACTGCGAACATGATCACCATTGGCCTGCCTAACACCCAAGTAATGAGAACAATTAGTCTAAGAATATTTCAATTATTTAAAAGAAACATATTAGAGCGGTCGGTGATGTAATCTGGCATTACCCTCGAGGTGAAATTAAACCTGGGAGTATATAGACGTTTTTGCCTGAGACTGCAGGTTTCTTCTTTACTAGATTCTTATTACGATTAAATTGACTCATTGAATTACGATGGGACTTTCTCTCTTCTGTACATGAGGGGTTAAGATTTTTTATATTAGGTAACATTCAGTTCCAGCAAGTGATGCCATTTCCTACTTCCCCTCTACCTGATTAATCAGCTGTTCTTTGTTTGTGGTGCAAGGCGGGGCATGCACCGAAGTTATGCTCCTTTGTGCGCTCCTTCATGTGCGTCTTCAACATCCTTTCATTATCTTCCAGCAGTCAGTTTTTTGTCCTCCCCTTTACAAGGATGTCAATGCACCTGTCTCCGATTTCTGTGCTTTATGGTCGCTGCTTACCTTACTCCTCCTCAACTACTCCTCAGGTAAGATACTTGCTTCCGATCTTACCTTCTGCTGCCTCTTCCCCTCTCTTGCCTCCTGCTCAAGTTCCTGACTCCCACATCTGTACTTCCTCTATTGCATTGCTTAATGTTCACTCACTACAATGTAAAGTCCACTTGGTCCTTGAATTGCATGACACTTCCCTTCCTGTCCTCCTCTGCTTAATTGAAACCTGGTTAGCTGATTCAGAGCTCGCGTACCTTCACCAATCCTCCCCACTGGGTTACAGTTTTCTTTCCCTTCACTGCCCTCAGTGCTGTGGTGGTGGCCTCGCCCTGTTCTCTTCTTCATCTCTCTCCAACACCCTTCTTGACTCTTTTGTCTCCCATCTCCTCAAGGCCTTAGTCTCTAGAGTATGCAGAATCCACTTCTCTTTCTCTTTCTTCGTTTGTTTGGTTTACCTTCCTCCCTGGTTTCTTTAGCCTCTTTCCAGATCCTTTACAATTTCCTCTCTTGCTACCTCTTAGACTCTTCTCCCTTATTGCTGTTGTGGGATTTCAATCTCCATCTTTCTTCACCCTCTGATCCAGTCACCTTTGACTTCCTGGACTTCTTATGCTCTTTTGGACTTTGTCAACATGTCACATTTCCTACTCATATTGCTGGCAGCATTCTTGACTTAGTGGTATCCTCCACACCCCTATCCCCCACTGTTCCTTCTGTAACTCCTGTCCCCTGGTCCAGTCACTCTTTAGTCTCATTTTTCCTTGCTTACCCTGCCGCTTGGTGCCCTCTGCCTGTTCCTGCACTGCCACGACGACGACGCCAGCTTCATAACTTTTCTCCTGATGCTTTTGTTGCCATCTGTCCTCCCTTCCCCTCTGACTTCAACGATCATGGTCCTGATGAAAACGTTCTCCACTTTCATTCGGTCATCTCATCTATTTTCGATCATATTACCCCACCTGTGCACCACGTTTCCTTCCTCTTCTCCCTCCCAGTCCTTGTATCACTTTGGTCTTTGTATTCTGAAACGACAGATGCGTCATCTCGAGCGCCGCTGGTGTAAATCTTGGCCACCTATCCTACTCTCCTCCTTCCAGTCTACCTCCTGTTATTATCATGATGCCATTATCAAGGCCAAGCGGTCTTACTTCTCTGCCATCGTGCACAAAGATTCCACTTCTTCCTGTCTGTACCGCTTGTTGCATTCTCTCACCACTCCTCCTCCCACCTCAACCATTGCTGCAGCCATGGTCCCTGGGGCCCACCCCATTCTGCTGCCTATATATGCACATACTTTTTGTCCAAATGTTTGGGGGACCCTATGGGATGTACTCGGGACTCAGGAGGTTAGGATTGTCAAATGTCTGGCTTTTTTCAGAATTCAACAGAATTTTGCATTAATGTCCAGAAGGTAGAAGTTTATCTAATGTGTCTAGAAATTTTTCTGAGCTCAAAACTTATCTGCAGTTCTCTAACCCTCCCGTCCCCATTATGAGACTGAACCTGCCCTGTCTGCTTGCTGCGTAACTAGCAACGGAAACTGTGACGCATGATCCAGTCAATGGGAATGGGAAGATGGAAGGCAAAGCGCCCAAAGACAGCGGTTTAGTCACAAGAAGAGAGGAGATAAGCTGAGGAAAGTTCATGTGCTCTAGAAGTGAAGTTTTGGCATGTGATGTTGGGGAAAGGAGCTGAAAAAAATGAACCCCTGAAAAATGCCCCAGTTCATTTCTATAGGAGAAGCAGTTCCAACAGCTGCAGCATATATGCATTAATTCACTGTGTCATAGAGATTAAGGAATTTCACATTTCAAATTGCCCTCCCCTCTCATTTCTCCTGATCCCAGATACACAAAAAGCCAACATAGATATAGATTCACTCAAATATACAAACATACCCATACATGTAGACACACACACACACACCAACATGCATGTACAGACATAAACAAACATACCCACATACAAACACACACATACACAAACAGATAAACACAGCGGCGTTAAGTTCAAATGAGGTACCCCCAAGCAAACTTTTCTAGGGTCTGTCATGATGACAATGGCAACGGCAGTGGCAAAGAGAAGGGGAGGGGAACGTTTCCCCTCCATCCCTCCCCAAAATATTTTTTTTTTAAAGTTATTGCGTGAAAAACATCGTACTTACAATAAAGAAGTTTGTCATGCCACCTCTCCCGCTGTCTCTCTGTAAAGTATGGTTCCATAGCAGCTGAAGAAGCAGATCTCGCTGCTAGGCCGAAGTCTTGAGTATTGCGAGACTTTGGCCCCACAGTGGGAAATGCTTTTCCAGATCTTTGGCTACTGTGGAACAGTACTTTAGAGGCACACAGGCAGTAGGAGGTGGTGTGGCAACCTTCTTTTGTGGATCCAGAAATCAAAGTTGCTTACCTGCAATGGAGTTTTTTTGTAGACCACAGGGAAATGCAGTCATAAACTTTGGTGACATTGCCTGATAGCAGCCATGTGAACTTTAATCAACTTGTTTACTTTTGAAAGATTCCTACCCCTGTGTGCACTGGAAATGGTGAACTGCACCTTCTGTACTGAAAGTATTCCAAGCAGAACTTACTGCTCATACTGAAATTTGATACAGAAGGATCATTTCAGCTCAAAATTTAACCTTTCAATGGCAGGTTAAAAGAGTCATTAAAAGGCATATTATAGGAAGAAGGTAGTACACACTGGCTGCCCCCATTGTTATCTGATGCAAACCTTCATATCGTCTGCGTTTGATTATTGCAATACAGGATTTGCCAGCCTGTATGACTAGGGTGCTGCAGATGGCACAAAACACAGCTGCTAGGCTAGTGACCAAACAACCTAGATTGGCCCACATAACCCACTCATGGAGGAGCTTCACTGCCTCCATAATGTACTCAGGTTGAAGTACAAGATGTTAGTCACTGTATTTAAAGTCACTTGAAATATTACAGCTGATAATGTGCAGATAATACTTCAAAGACCTACTACTACTCGTCCAATGTGTGCCTGTTCGCAAAATACTTACATTCTCCCTCCCTTAGGTATAGAAACATAGAAATATGACGACAGAAAAAGACCACATGGCCTATCTAGTCTGTCCTTCCATATCAACAACTACAACAGTCCCCTTTTTAACTTTAGAGATCCTCTGTGTTTGTCCTATGCTTTTTTGAATTCAGTTACTGTCCTCATCTCTACCACCTCCACTGGGAGACTATTCCACGGATCCACTACTCTTTCCGTAAAGAAATATTTCCGCATATCACTCCTGAATCTATCTCCCTTCACCCTCATCCCATGTCCCCTCGTAGCAGAACTTGCTTTCAATTGAAAGAGGCTCTCTCCCTGAACATTTATTCCACGGAGGTATTTAAACATCTCAATCATACCACCTCTATCCCACCTTTCCTCTAAGGTGTACATATTAAGCACAAGATCCATTTAACCTGTTCTAGAGATTTTCTCGGAGGCTGCTATGGTTCTCAAAAGAAGTATCTGAAAAGGTGAAGAAAAAGAGGGAGGCCTTCATGAAATACAAGAGAGGAAGACAGGCATCTATATTTGGGAAAAATTAGCAAAGTAGTCAGGAAAGCAAAGGTACAAAAAGAAGAAGAAATAGCCAATGCAATAAAATGTGGGGATAAGACATTATTCAAATACGTTAGTGAGAGGAGGAAGAGCAAAAGTGGTATTGTCAAACTCAAGGGTGGAGGGGAGGAATATGCAGAAACTGATGAGGATAAAGCAGAATTGCTTAACAAATATTTCTGTTCTGTGTTCACAGATGAAGGGCCAGGAGCAGGATCTCAGAAAACACCCACAAATAGGAACCAAAGCCATAGGGATCTTGAACGATTTTCTGAAGACTGTGTTTGTGAGGAACTGGCTAAACTAAAAGTAGACAAAGCCATGGGTTTGGCTGGGATACATCCAAGAATACTGAGGGAACTTGGGGACATTCTAGTGGCTCCACTGTCTGACTTTTTCAATGCCTCTTTGGAGTCGGGAGTGATGCCAGAGGACTGGAGAAAGGTACATGTGCTTCTTTTACACAAAAGCGGATATAAGGATTACATTGAGAACTACAGGCCAATAGTCTAACCTCCTTGATGAGTAAATTATTGGAAAGGCTACTAAAGGAGAGAATAGTGAAGTTTCTGGAGTCCAATGGATTGCAGGATCCAAGGCAGCATGGATTCACCAGAGGCTGGTCTTATCAGACAAATCTGATTGATTTCTTTGACTGGGTGACCAGGGAGTTGGACCGAGGGAGAGCACTAGATGTGATGTATTTAGATTTCAGTAAAGCCTTTGATACCATTCCACACAGGCGATTTATAAACAAACTGAACACCCTAGGGATGGACCCTAAAGTTACTGCTTGGGTTAGAAATTGGTTGAGTGGGAGACAACAAAGAGTACAGGTAAATGGAGCTCACTCTGAGGAGGAGTTACCAGAGGTGTGCCACAGGGATCTGTCCTTGGTCTGATTAATTTTTTTATTTTTTTTTATTTTATCTTTATCATTTTACAATAAATCCAAGCATAAACACACTCGCATAGAAATTAGGGTAAAGAAAGAAATAGAAATCAACATTGATACATCAATATTATAGCAAGAAAACCAAAATTTATTTACATTCTCTTATATCCCGTGCTCTGCATCAGTGTGGTTTACATTGAACAAACTGAAATTACATTGAACAGGGCATTATAACTGGGAGATAACTATTTTACAGGGAACATGGGCTATGGAGGGTTAAGTGGCTTGCCCAAGACCACAAGGAGCACCTGTGGGACTAGAAACCCCAGTCCTTCTGGCCCAAGGTTGCTGTCCTCTAGTGGGATTTGAACCCCTGACCTTCTGGCCTGAAGTACCTTGCCCCAACCACTAGGCCACTCCTCCAAAGAAGCATATACAATCCTGCCCCTATTATAGCCCACAAACAACAGGGGGAGAAACCAGCAAACTTATATAACTCATAAACCTGAGAAGAAAAAACCTGACGGGAACAAACAACCAGGCCAAAACTATTACAGTGATGCTGAGACCGTCTCAACAGGGCAGCGAGCACTCAGGAAGGCAAGCAACTGTGATGGCTCAAAAAATATATAAGAAACAGAATTCAACTTAACCATACATTTGCAAGGGAATTTCAAAAAGAATTGTCCCCCCAATAAAAGCACACCTGGATGAAGCAATAGAAATTCTTTCCATCGTCTATGAGTTCCTTAGATAAATCTGGAAAAACCCGGACAGTTAGCCCATAGAATAATACATTACATTTCCTAAAAAACATATGCAGGAACCAATCCCTATCTGAGGAAAGAACAAATGTTACAATCAAAGTAGAAGGAGAAATGGATTCAGTTAGTGAAGTTTCCAAAATAGCAGAAATATCTAAAACATCACTTTATTGTACTCCAGGGATTATCCCACCACCAACCTCCTTTTTTCCAGAAGGGAGATAATATATTTTAAGTTTAGGCGGATGAGACTCCAAAGGAACTCCCAAACCCTCTACCAAATATTTCTTAAACATCTTCTTTAAACTAATGCCTGAAACCTTTGTTTATGTTTATGTTTATATTTATTGAGCTTAATATACCGCCCTTCAGTAAACATCAGAGCGGTTCACATGATACAATAACATAAAGAAATCATATTTGTAAAAAGGGAAAGGAAGTTACAATAAAAACAGGAAAGCAAATCAGCAGAATCGGTCAACGAGACAGGAAGGGGGAGAGGAGAAGAGGGAAGAGAGGGGGAATGGGCTACAAAGAAGGGTCAGGGAGGTCAAAGGCAAGGGCAAAGAGATGGGTTTTGAGTTTGATTCTGAAGGTGGTAAATGTCTGTTCAAGCCAGATGGAGGTGGGGAGAGAGTTCCATAGTGCAGGGCCAAGGAAAAAGAAAGCAGAGGAACGGGTGGACTGGAGGTGAGCATGAGCAGGAGAAGGAAGATGAAGGTGGTTGAGGTGCATAGACAGTAGGGAGCGAGCTGAGGAATGAAAATGAACGAGGTCAGCGAGGTACTAAGGGGAGTGGGAATAAAGAACACGGTGAAGAGTGGTCAGGACCTTGAAATGGATACGGGACTTGACAGGAAGCCAGTGGAGGTGAACGAGCAGGGGTGTAACGTGATCACGGGGAGAGGAGTGGAAAATGAGACGGGCGGCAGTGTTTTGGATGCGCTGGAGGCGGTGAAGCTGAGTGACAGGGAGACCGGCTAAAATAGAATTACAAAAATCAACACGGGACATAACCAGGGACAGGAGGAGTGTAGTAAGTGTTTGGAAAATTTATAACACGAAGGTTAGAATATCTTGATACATTATCTAACATTTCAATCCGTGTCTTTAAAGCCAATGCGTCCTTCAAATAGGAAGTAGTGCCATCTTCACACTGGGCCACTTTCTGCTGAAGATCCGACATCGAAGACTACAAATCAGAAACTTCTAAAGTGTGCTGCTGAAGCAAATTAGTATGAATTTGAGACTGAGCCGCCAAAGCAGAAACCTGGGGTGCAACCATTTCCCCAAGCTTTACAATGGCAGACCAGATAGTCTCCAAAGTGAATTCAACGGGTCTCTCAAAGGAAAAGGTTACTGGGACTTGTGCCATAACTGTGCTGTCCTCCGTGGGCCGCCGCTCCACTGCTGACGTCCCAGCTGCAGATAAGGCGTCAGCCGTCCTGCTAACAACCTTCCTCAAAACAGGTACTCCCGAGCTGTCGAGGAGAGATGAACTAACCACTCCACTACTCCTCGGCGGAGTCGACCCTCCAGGTTCTGCACCTCCTCCTGAGCCGGAAGGAGACGCTGCCTCCAACAACGCTGGACTCCTCGCGAGCAAAGGGTCCTTGGGAGGGCGCCACTGCTCCGGCGGTGAGATCTCAGGCCCAGAGCCTCCCGGCGAGCTGTCCAACTCCAGCGGGAGGCCAGAAGGGCTGAACACCGTTGTTACTCCCGGCTGCCGCTGCAGCGTAAGAAAATGATCCAGTGGACCCACCACTCGTAAAGGTAACAAAGACGAGGCCGCCGGGGTAATGGAGGGCTTCTTAACCCCCTTAGCCTTTCTTTTACCCATAGCAGGAAAAACGCCACTGCAAGCCGTTCGTGTCAATATGCCATCTTGGAACTCCCCACGGTAAGGGCCTCAGTCCGATTCTTTTTAATATCTTTGTTAGTGATATTGAGGAAGGACTGTCGGATAAGGTTTGCTTGTTTGCGAATGATACCAAAATCTACAATAGAGTAGATACACAGGAAGGAGTCAATAACATGAGGAGGGATATAGCTAAGCTTGAAGAATGGTCTAGAATTTGGCAACTGAAATTTAATGCTAAAAAATATAGGGTCATGCATTTAGGCAGCAAAAATCCAAAGGAGCTGTACAATGTAGGGGGTGAGGTACTTCTGTCCACAAAAGAAGAGCAGGACCTGGGTGTAATTGTAAAAGTAGCTAAACAGATAGAAAAGGCGACTGCGAAAGCCAGAAGGATGCTTGGGTGTATAGGGAAAGGGATGGCCCGCAGAAGCAAGGAGGTGATAATGCCTCTGTATAAATCTTTGGTGCAACTTCATTTGAAATATAGTGTGCAATTCTGGAGACCGCACCTTCAAAAGGATATAAGCAGATTGGAGTCAGTGCAGAGGGTGGCTACTAAAATGGTTAAAGGTCTTCGTTATGAAGCATATGAGGACAGACGTAAAGATCTTAATTTGTATACTTTAGAGGAAAGGCGGGATAGGGGCGGTATGATAGAGACCTTTAAATACCTCTGTGGCATAAATGTTCAGGGGGAGAGCCTCTTTCAATTGAAGGCAAATTCTGCTACGAGGGGACATAGGATGAGAGTGAAAGGGGACAGACTCAGAAGTAATATGCGGAAATATTTATTTTCGGAAAAAGTGATACATGCGTGGAATAGTTTCCCAGTGGAGGTGGTGAATTCAAAAAAGCATGGGACAAACACAGAGGATCTCTAAAGATAAAAAGGGGATTATTGTAGTTGATATGGAAGGGCAGACTAGAAAGGCCATGTAGTCTATTTTTGCCTTCATGTTTCTGTTTTCCCCTTTATGCTCCATAATTATGGAATTCTGTGCCAGATGAGTTGCGTGGAAGCAGGGATTACTGAAAACTTATCTTTTCTTGAATATTATGGTATAGATTTATAATTGTACATTTGTCTCAGATTTGTGATTATTATATGTGACTGCAGGGGAAAATGTAGCTATAAACATTGGTGACTGCAAAGCTGAACAGTTGCGGTAGTTTAGAATCATATGTGCAACCTGGACCAAGAAAAACCAGGGGCAGGGGTAGTTGACGCTGTGAAAGGATGGCCTAAGGACCAGATTGGTGCTCTGCATATGTCCTGGTCGAAGATGCACCCAGATTAGCTGCTGATGCTGCTTTTCCTCTGAGCTGATGTATCTCAGTCCTACCTGGAGACAGAAATTCTGACGCATTACAACAGAATTCTGCACAGTCTTAAATCCATTTCAAGAGGGTTCCTTTGATGATAGGTGCACCAGGATTATTTGGAACAAAAAACACAGATAATTGAGAATATTTCCAAAGAGGTTATTTAGCTTGAAAATAGTACAGTAAGGCACATCTGTGCAGTGTTTCAATCCTTAGTGATCCTTTGTGGAATGTGGTTTAGGTAGAAACTCTAGAAGAACAATGTTCTGATTGAGATGGAATTCTGAAACGATTTCGGGCAGGAAATTTGGGTGGGTGCAGAGTATTAATTGTTTAGGAAAGAATTGAGTATATGGAGGAGAAAGTACTAGAGCTTGAAATTCACTTATTCAGCATGCAGAAGATATTTCAATTATTGTAATAGGGATAACATTTTGTGGTTATGTATTTTAGAAGTACTTGTCCTAGAGGTTCAAAGGGAGTGTGCAACAGCTGTCCCAGTACAATGCACTAGTCTTTCTAATTTGTGGATTTGTGTTCATGAATCCTTGCATGAACCTATAAATTAAAGGATGAACAAATATAGATCTCCCATCCATGTTTATGGTAAGCTGAAATGGCTGACAAGTGGATTCTTACAGAGTTTGTCTGTAATCCCAAATTTAAGAGGTGTAGCAGGTAAGGTAGTATTTGTGAATTGGGCATAACATATACTTATGATGATTAATTTCACACTACACTGTAAATCGAGACCATTTCAACCAGTAAGAATTAATAGTAGAGTGTTTCTCCAGGACCAAGCAGGAAGTCAGTCCTCACATATGGGTGTCATCGGCGCCGATGAAGCCCCAGCGGAGCATTTCCCCAGCTTTCTATGAAAGCCTTTGGGAATGCAGGCACTCATGCACAGTTCCCTTCCCGCCTAAAGGTGCCATCTTACCTCATCTTTTTTTCCGTGAAGCCCACCGGACGTGTGTCCAGTTTTCCCGGTTAAAATTAGATTTTTCAGCGATTTTTTGCTCTTTTTACTCCGGTTCGACGCCGGTTCCCCTCCCGCCGGGTTCGGTACACCAGTATCGAGCCCGATTCCTCTTTTTCGGTTTTTGCCCTTCGTGGCTGGCGTTCACGCCCTTTTTTCTCTTTTTCCCTGGAAAGCCGGTCTTTTGACCTCGCGGGGACTCTTTTTTCCCCGATGGCTTCCAGTGGTTTTAAGAAGTGTGATCAGTGTAAGAAACTAATGTCTCTCACCGACTCACACGACTGCTGCCTTCGGTGCCTTGGCCCCGACCATGATCCTAAGTCGTGCGGGGCCTGTGGAAAAATGTCTTCCAAGGCACTACGAAGTCGCCAGCAGCAAAAGGAAAGGCTTTTCTCGGACTCAGCCTCCAGCCGGGCCCGGACCTCGTCTGAGGCCTCAACATCTCGGAATTCCGATCCCGAGAGCCATCGAAGCTCCTCGGACAGGGGTTCCCCAACCGGGAACGCAAGAGGAAGAAACGGCTCGCGAGGGCGTCGTCGGAAGAGGTCTCTGGCTCCTCGAGGGCCAGGTCTAAGACCCCCAACCGTCGCCCCGGGCCTGTGGAACCGGAGAAGCCTGCCAAAGTTCCTCGTGTGGAACCGGAGTCTGCTGGACACGTAAGCCCCGTAGTCCTCGTGGACTCTCCTCCGAGGGAGCCGACGTCGGGTCTGGGGGGTCCGAGTCAGTGGCTGCTGCGTCTCCCGAGCTGAGTCTCAGGATGACAGCCTTGGCGAGCAGAATGTCTGCCTTCATGGAGCAGAAGCGGACACTGATGGCCAGCCTGTCTGGTGCATCTGCCCCGACCACCGGGACATCAACGTCAAAGTCGACCCCAGAGACCGAGCCGATACTCGAGTCCATCGTGGCTCGGAGTCGACCTCGGCCGCGGTCCCCCTCGACCTCCCGTTCGGGACCGAGGGTGTCGACGCCGGTGCTTCCGGCATCGGGGCGGGTGCTCCAGGGCCCCGCGGGTTCGGACCCCGACTCTTCCTCGGATGAGTCGGCTTGGGAAACGGAGGACGAGGAGTCTCCTGACACCTTTAAAACTCGGTGCGTCCCTTCGGACTCACCGCAGTCTGAGCCCCGGAGTAGGTCCCCCCCGGAGGACACCCAGTTCTCGGAGTTCGTCTGGGATATGGCCACTGCCTTGGCTATTCCGGCGGATCCCGAGGAAGAGCCTCGAGCTGAAGAGCTTGAGGCGCTGCAGTATGACTCTCCTCCGAAGGAGGCCTTTACTGTCCCGGTTCCTCCGATGCTGGAACGGCTCCTCTTCCGTATGTGGGAGGCACCGGCCTCGGTGCAGGTTCTTAGCAAGCGAGTCGATTCAATCTATCGGCTCCGTAAGAGCCATTCCATGGTTGTGGAATCGGCCATGCATCGTCTGAAGAGTCAGAAGATGCACTCCACGGTGCCTCCTGGCAGGGAGGCCCGAAACCTAGATGGCGTCAGTAGAAAGTGTTTTCAGGGCTCGATGCTTGCTTGCCGTGTCCAGTCTTACCAGCTGTACATGGGCATGTACTTGCGGGATCTGGCCAAGGAGTTGGCTGGATTCTCTGCTGGTCTCTCCGGGGAACCCTTGCAGAGATTTAAGTCCTTGTCCTCGGGGATTCGGGACTGCTTGAAGTTAATGTCCCGCGCCGCCTACGATGGCTTCGAGGCTTCGGCCTGAGTTGCGGCAGCCAGCATCGCGGCTCGACACCAGGCATGGCTGCAGTCATTGGACCTCGAGCCATGGGTTCAGGACAAGTTGGTCGATGTCCCTTGCCGAGGTGAAAACCTGTTTGGCAAGCCCATGACCGAGAAGGCTGCTCAGCTCGACACCGAGCACCTCACCCGGACAAGGCTGTCAAGGAAGACCTCTGCCCCTTCTCATAAAAAGAAGGGTTTGGGTAAAAAGCTCTTTTACCCAAGGAAGGGCACTGCCTACAAACAGTACCCACAATATCAGGCTGCCCCCCAGGGTCAGCAAGCCAAGGGCTAGGGTAATGGGCCCCGTAGGCAGAGGACCCCCAAGCCTCCGGCCACTGCTGCTACTCAGCAGGGTGGGGGCTTTTGACTCCTTGAGCATAGCCTCTCCTCCACTGCTCTCCCAACCCTGCACAGGAGGTCGTCTCGCCCTCTTTGCCCACCAGTGGCACCTTATCACCTGGGACAGTTGGGTGCTGGACATCATCCACAGGGGATATGCCCTCCATTTCCACCAACTGCCACCCCCATATTTTCCAGGGGAGCCTCCAAGGCCTCCTCTGCACACAGACCTTCTCCGTCAGGAGCTTCAGGCTCTATTGGTGGACAGGGCGGTGGAGCCTGTGCGTACACTCACATCCTCATTCATCCAGACCACAGAAAGTACCTCAGGTTCATTGTGGGAGGAAACCATTATCAGTACAGAGTGCTGCCTTTCGGCCTCACCTCCGCCCCCAGAGTCTTTACAAAGTGCTTAGCAGTGGTGGCGGCCTACCTGAGAAATCAGGGCATCTTTGTCTTCCCCTATCTGGACGACTGGCTCATCAGGGGTCAGACAGGTCAGGAGGCCAATCAAGCCACCCTCAGGACTATTGCTCTTCTACAATGCCTGGGGTTTGTAATAAACTTCGCAAAGTCCACTTTGCTCCCTTCCCAGAACATGGAGTTCATAGGGGCAAGGTTGGACTCTCTCCTGGCAAAGGCATTCTTGCCAGAAAACAGAGCCCGAAGGTTGATGGCCTTGGCAAGTCAGTTTCTCAGCAGGTCCCTGGTCTCTGCCAGACTCTGCCTGCAGCTTCTAGGCCACATGGCTTCCACAGTACATGTGACCCCCAATGCCAGGCTCCATATGAGGCCTGCACAGTGGTGCCTTCGGACTCAGTGGTCACAGGCCACTGGCAGCCTCAGAGACAGGATAAGGGTGTCCAGACCATTTCTGCACTCCCTCAACTGGTGGCTACACCCACCCAATCTGCTGAAAGGGGTGCCCTTTCAGATTCCAGGTTACACAGTGATTCTAACAACAGATGCCTCCCTGCAAGGCTGGGGAGCGCAGTGTCTGGGCAAGTGCACCCAGGGCCTCTGGTCTCCCTGGGAAGCTGCACAGCAGATCAATCTCCTCGAACTCAGAGCTATTCGATTAGCACTCAAAGCTTTCACTCCTACCCTGGCTTAACAGTCTGTCCTGATTCAGACAGACAACCAAGTTGCCATGTTTTATGTGAACAAACAGGGCAGAACTGGGTCCAGAATCCTTTGTCGGGAAGCTCAGGACCTTTGTTCTTTTGCCCTCAGGCACAACATGCTCCTCAGGGCTGTGTACCTTCCAGGCTAGGACAGCTACCTGGCAGACAGGTTAAGCAGGATACTGCAGCCCCACGAGTGGCAGCTGCATCCTTCAGTAGTTCAGAAGCTCTTCCTGAAATGGGGTCTCCCTTTGATGGATCTCTTTGCCAGCCCCATGAACAAGCAACTGCCAAAGTTCTGCTCCAGGCAACCACATCCTCTGCGGATAGCAGCGGATGCTTTTCTGATATCTTGGTCTCAGGGCCTCCTCTATGCGTTTCCTCCCACGCCCTTGGTGGCCCGAACCCTATTCAAGATTCTCCAGGACAAGGCCTCGGTCCTGCTGGTAGCTCCCAGGTGGCCGAGACAGCCTTGGTTTCCTCTTCTGCTTCAACTGGCAGTGGATCCTCCACTGCCTCTGGGGTTGCAACCTGACCTTCTCACACAGGACCAGGTTCCCTTCTGCACCCCAATCTCAATTTGATGGCCTGGAGGCTGCAAGGGTAGTTTTGGCTCCCTGGGGCCTACCTCAGGAAGTTGAGGAGGTTGTCCTAGCCTCTAGGAAACAGTCCACTAGCAAAACCCATGCTCTCAAGTGGAAGAGGTTTTCTGTGTGGTGTCACCTACGTACAGAGGATCCTTTCTCCTGTACTGTGCCAGTAGTTCTTCAGTACTTACTGCACTTATCCAATCAGGGACTTAAGTCCAATTCTGTTCGGGTCCACCTCTCAGCTCTAGCAGCTCACCACTCATTGGTAGAGGGGCAATCTCTATCTGGTCACCCCTTGGTGTCCCGCTTTCTCAGGGGCTTGCTTTTGCTCAAGCCTCCCATCTGTCCTCCTGCCCCTGAGTGGGAGCTGAATGTGGTCTTGCAGCAACTGACTCGCCCGCCTTTTGAGCCGATGGCTACTTGTCCACTACGCTTCCTCTCCTGGAAGACACTCTTCCTGATAGCCCTTACCTCGGCTAGGCGAGTAAGTGAGCTTCAGGCCCTGGTCTGTGACAGGCCTTACACCAGGATTTATCGGAACAGGGTAGTCCTCAGGACTCACCCAAAGTTCCTCCCAAAAGTTGTCTCCTCTTTCCACCTCAATCAGGAGGTGGTTCTTCCAACATTCTTCCCTAGGCCTCATACAAGCCAGGCTGAAGCAGTTCTGCATACCCTGGACTGTAGGAGGGCCTTATCCTTCTACCTTGACCGTACGCAGGGGCATAGAAGGGCTACTCAGCTCTTCGTATCCTTTGACCCCAATAAGTTGGGGTTGGCTGTGTCCAAGCATACCTTGTCCATCTGGGTGGCTGACTGTATCACCTGGGCTTACAAGGCGGCTGACCTTCCTTTGCAGGGTAGGGTCACGGCCCATCGTGTCAGGGCAATGGCTGCCTCAGTGGCTCATCTCCACTCTGTGCCCTTGGTAGACATCTGCAAGGCTGCAACTTGGTCTTCAAGCCAGACTTTTGTGGCCCATTACTGCCTGGAGAGGGAGTCCCGTAGGGACAGTGCTTTTGGCCAGGCAGTACTCCGGAATCTTTTTGAGGTTTAGGCAACTCCTGCCCTCTGTTGGGCTACCGGTGGAGGTTGTGTCCTTGGAAAGCTTTTCTTTACTGCTGAGACTAGAGGGAGTTCTCTTGTTCAGCCTGGGTTCCTCGGTAGCCCAGAGCTGGGGAGTCACCCATATGTGAGGACTGACTTCCTGCTTGGTCCTGGAGAAAGAGTAGTTACTCACCTGTAACAGGTGTTCTCCAGGAGCAGCAGGAATCAGTCCTCACAACCCTCCCTCCTCCCCTTGGAGTTGCAGTTGTACATAGTTTATTTTTTCATTTTTTTTGTGTGCTGTTCTTAGCTATGTCATTTGACTGAGGTAAGATGGCACCTTTAGGCGGGAAGGGAACCGCTCATGTGTGCCTGCATTCCCAAAGGCTTTCATAGAAAGCTGGGGAAATGCTCCGCTGGGGCTTCACTGGCGTCGATGACACCCATATGTGAGGACTGATTCCTGCTGCTCCTGGAGAACACCTGTTACAGGTGAGTAACTACTCTTTCCTGGCAGCTAAGGAATGTCCCAAATGCTTTGAATAGTAGGAATTTTAGTGATTATATATCTTTCAATATCCAGGTTGTTAGTATCAGCAATTTCAGACTGGAGTATAGACGTTGACTCTCTTGCATCAGGAACATGAGATGGATTCCTGAAAAGACTGGATAATCCAATCCCATACAATCTCATTGATGAAGCCAATGAGGTTGTATGGGAGCCATATGTGCTTTGTCCTGAAGGTTTTCTTGTACTACACTTGATATGAGTAGAAAAGATGGAAAAATGTAGAGCAAGCTGCAGCTATAGGAGATGAAGAAGGCATTTTGAGAAATCCTCCCTATGGCTGGTCTCCTTAAACAAAAGAATATACACTTATTGTTGATTGTGAGGCAAGTAAGTCTATTGTTCAAAAACATTTCTTCAGTATCTTTAGAGTGACAAGATTGTGACTGAGATGCCCGGGATTTGGTGTGGTCACTTAGAAGATAAATAGCTTGAATTTTTTCCTCCCACTGAAACAGTCAAATTCCAAATTCTGATTGCGTCCCTGTAGAGTCTCCCTCTTTGTTGATGTAAAACATTGAAACCTGATTGCTGGTTTGAATTAGAACAATCTTTGCAGAGACTCATTGCCTGAAAATGCGTAGATCATAAAATATCTCTTGTAGTTCTAATAAGTTCATGTGAACATTTTTTTCAGTCATGTCCAAAATCCTTGAGTGCAAAGGTGAAGGAGGTGCTCCCTAACCAAATATTGTAGTATCTCTGGTAAGGATAATGTGGTGCTGAGCTTTCTGAAAGAGGCAGCCTTTTTGCAAATTCAGCTGCTATTGCCACCAGAAGAGGGACTGCCTTATGATTGATATTACGTTGATTTTCCTTGAAAGCAGTCAGATACGTTGATTCCAGTGGAAATTTACTTGCCATTGCAAAGATCTTATGCGTCCCAATATTTTTAGAAGCCTGTAGGCCATTATCATTTTGAGCTTACAATTTGTTAGCACATTGACATGACTGTGAATATTCTGTTTTCTGGCTTAACATCTCTCCTTTAACAGATTATAAGATGTGCGCCTATGAAGGTTAGTGTTTGAGTTGGGGTGAAGTTTGATTTCTGCAAATGTATAAGAATATCCAATCTTTAGAAAGTGGTTATGGTGTTTTGAAGGGATAGCTGAATTATCACTGGTGCTTTTACAGAAATAAGAAAGTTGTCGAGAAAGGAGAAAATAAAGACTCCTTGTTTTTTGAGGTGGACTGCTGCTGCTGCTGCTGCTACTGCAAGGGACTTGGTGAACATCCTTGGGGCCAAGCATAGGTCGAATAGTAGTACTCGATATTGGTAATGTTGATTTAGAAATGTGAACTTTAGGTATCTCCCGTGGAGAGGATGGATGAGCTTCTGCTAGCCAGTCATTTAGATGAAGAAGAGGTAGGATAGTTAATAAGTTTGTTTTGAATTTTTCCTTTTTGACATCTAAAATAGGATGGAGACCACCTAATATTTTCGGTCTAAGGAAATATCTTAAATAGAAAGCTTGCCCCTTTTCGTGAGGTGGAACCTCCTCTATAACTCTAGCCTTCAGAAGAGTATACATGTCTGACCAGGAAATGTCGTGGGTGTATTTTGATGTAAGAATTGGTGTTCTTGAAATTGGAGGTTGTGAAAAATTCATTTTGTACCCTTGGGTTAGTATTTTGAATGTCATTTGTCTGATGTTATCCCTTGCCAAGCTTCCTTGAAGTTGATGAAGCCAATGAGTCAAAATCTAGGTCCAATTTTTTTGCTTGTCAAAATGCTGGGGGATTGTTGTTTCTTTCCCTTATTCTTTGCCACCAAGTGAAAGAATTTTTCCTTATTGTCCCTCCAGTCTAGTCCCAAACCTCTGGGTTGTGATCCTCCTCCAGCAGCTTTGGAGACTGAGAAATGTCATCCTTTTCTGATGACACTGGTATATCCTGCCAGGAACCGCCTCCTCACTTCAGTTACCTCAGTCTCCAAGCAGCTGGAGGATCGGTGAGCCTGGAGGTCCGGGCTCACTTGAGGAACAATTAAGGAGCGATAGTGCTTAGTTATGAATAGGGTTTTTTAAAAGATTCTTTGAAGGTTATTTGAAAATTAGTAGCAGATTGTTTGAATTTAGGGAGCTTGTATCTTTAAAACGAGCCAGAGGCCTCCCCCCCCCTCACCCCCCCCCCCATCCCCGCGCTGAATTTGGGCAGTTCGTTCATCGAAGAAACAGTCTGCAGAGCGAGCAGGGCTCAGGTTCCTGAACCCACATAAAAGTGTGAGGAACCGGAGCAGTTCTCAGCCAGCGCACAGAGGAAGGTGCCTGTCAGCACTCTGAGGCTGTTGAAGAAGACGTCCGGCGAAGTGAGGCAGCAGCGCTTTCTTTCCCTCTCTCTCTGCCTAGCTCCCGTTGCTGAAACCGAGGTAGCCAGTTGAGCGTGGAGAGAAGAACGCTTGAGGGACAGTTTGGGGGCAGATGAGGTAAGAGGGGCAGTATCGGTGCACTGAGTTTTGTCAGGGGGATTTGGTGCGCAGAGCACAGCAGGCCAAACCGCGTGTTGGCAGTGCAGGAAGCGCCGGGGCTGCATGGGGGACTGAAAAAGGCTCATTTTCTCGGCGGAAAGCTTCGTTTTCAAATTTAATTTTCACATTCTGGCTCGGGACGCTTAAGCAAAGGCTCCACATTGTTTTAAAAAAAAAATACCGCAAAAAAAAAAAAAAATTTTGAAGGGGATAGATCTTCTCAGTCATAGTCTGTGGGTGAGACCTAGAGTACTCTAGTTACTCAGAGGAGTAAAGCAGTGTCTCCGCACAAATGGAATGCCTTCTAGACTGCAGTGCTTTGTCTGTGGTACTAGAAGAGGAGCAATGTCGGAGACGGGGGTCTGAAGGGGCTGCATGCAAGAAGCAGCTGCTATGGAACCCGCCCTGGAAGTGGGGTCTGAGGGTCCAGGAGCCGTGATAGGTCTACCGAACCCACTTTCCCTAGATTTGCCACTTAAGAAGCCCATGGCGGGGACTTCTTCCGCTCCGGATCTTCCCTCCTCGCAGGCGGCCTTGCCAGGGGGACTAGCGGCAATTTTTTCCCCGGAGTTTGTTGCGCTTATACAACAAGCTTTCAGGGGCACACATAAGAGGCTAGCAACCAGTTCCACAGAGGAGCTGGGCGAGAAGAGGCCTGCGACCCCTCTGAGTACAGGGGCAATAGGAAGCCTGGCAAAGCGGGCCAGGATGGAGAAAGAGCAGAAGGAACAGTTGGTGGCCTCGGAGGGACTTCACTCTGATAAAGGGGATCCCGATTTGGAATTGGATGACGAGTTGGAGGAAGGAGAGCTCACGGACAAAGAGGACCAGGCCAGGGTAGTCCGTGTATTCTGGAGAGACGAGTTGCCGGCACTCATTTCAGAAGCACTAAAGGTGCTTAATATGCCGTCTCCTGGGCCCGCAGAGGATGCTATGTTAGAGGATCTATTACTGCAGGTTTTTAAAAAGACTCAGAGAGCTTTTACGGTACACAGAGTGATTCGAGAAATGATTCAGGAGTGGAACATGCCAGAGGCAGGTCTCAAAGGCTCCAGAGTTATGGGACGTCTTTACCCGCTGGTTGACCAAGATCGGGAGTTGTTTAAGTCTCCCAAAGTGGATGCAGTAGTCTCGGCAGTTACAAAGAAGACTACTATTCCAGTAGAAGGAAGTGTGGCCCTCAAGGATACCCAGGACAGAAAACTGAATGCCTTGTTGAAACAGGTTTTCAACGTCAATGCTCTATCTGTTCAGGTGGCTATTTGTGGCGCATGAGTTGCGAGAGCCTGCCTTCGCTGGTCACAACAATTTCAAGGCGAGCAGGGAGATGACATGACCAGGGAAGCATCCAGATTGGAGTCAGGGACAGCTTATCTGGCCGATATTCATTATGACCTTATTCGAGCGTTATCGAAAAGCATGGCATCGATTGTAGCAGCAAGACGGTATCTTCGGCTGTGCAATCGGGCAGCTGATGGATCTTCCAAAGCTAGGCTAAGTAAGCTTCCTTTTAGAGGGAAGCTCTTGTTTGGCGAAGATTTAGAGAAGCTGGTAAAGGATCTGGGAGAATCCAAGGGTGGAAGACTTCCAGAAGACAAACAAAAGCAGGGGCGGTCGACTCCCACAGCCAAGGGTCAGCAGAGGGAGTTTCGTCGGTTTCGTTTCCCGAGATTTAATCAGGTGCAAAGAGGACGTTTTCCCAATAGAAACCAGGGGTTTTGAGGCTTTACGGGGGCAGGCAGAGGATTTGGGGCCTCTTCCTCCTCAAATCTTCGAAAGTCGCAATGAAGTCAAGGGGACCCAGGTAGACCTAGTGCCTGTAGGAGGTCAGCTATGGGATTTTTACCCTGCCTGGATTCAAATTACGTCAGACCAGTGGGTACTGGAGGTCATTCAAGAAGGTTATGCATTAGAGTTTCAGCGGCCGGTAAGAGATTCATTCATTCAGTCTCCATGCAAAGCGCCGGCCAAATGTGCTGCAGTGAGAGAGACTGTAGAGAGGCTGCTCGACCTCAAGGCAGTAGTGCAGGTGCCCAGTCCAAAAACGTGGATAGCAGAAGAAGGTAACTTAGGGCCCTTGGCTAATAGGTGTTCAATAAAAGTTACCTTCTTCTGCTATCCACGTTTTTGGACTGGGTGTGTTGGTTGCACGTGGATTCGTGCTTTTGTGTTGGACAGTAGTGCAGGTGCCTCCAGACCAATGCGGCTTTGGTCGGTACTCCATATACTTCGTGGTCCCGAAAAAAGAAGGGACTTTTCGGCCAATTTTAGATCTCAAAAGAGTAAATCATTGTCTCCACGTATCTCATTTTCATATGGAAACCCTGCGGTCGGGGATCGTGGCAGTAAGAGCAGGGGAATTTCTGACTTCTCTGGATCTGTCGGAAGCATACCTACACATTCCCATAAAGCAGGAACATCAGAAATTTCTCAGATTTGCGGTTCCTCTAGGACACTTTCAGTTCCGGGTTTTACCGTTTGGACTAGCTACAGCGCCACGAACGTTCACCAAGGTGATGGTGGTAGTAGCAGCAGCATTGCGAAAGGAGGAAGTTCTGGTGCACCCTTATCTAGACGATTGGCTGATCCGAGCGAAGTCCAGGACCGAAAGCGAAAAGGCTACAGCCAGAGTGGTAACATTTCTACAGAGTCTCAGTTGGGTAGTCAATATGTCGAAGAGCAAGTTGGTTCCATCGCAAAGTCTAGAATACTTGGGAGCTTGGTTCGATATGAGCGTTGGAAAAGTCTTTCTGCCGCAACAATGAGCGAAGGGATTGCGGAGGCTAGTCCAGCAATTTCTGAACAGAGCAACTCCCACAGCGTGGCATTATCTGCAGTTGCTCGGGACCATGGCGGCGACTCTAGAGCTGGTTCCATGGGCGAGAGCCAACATGAGGCCATTGCAGAGGGCACTGCTCAGACGATGGTCACATCAAAGCGATCCTCTGTCTCGGAGACTGCCTTGTCCGACGGAGACGTGTCTGGCTCTTCAATGGTGGTTACTTCTGGGCTGCCTGGAAAAGGGGAGGCCTTTGGAAGTGCTGTGTTGGTTACCCCTAATGACTGACGCCAGCCTCATGGGCTGGGGAGCTCATTTCCAAGGAAGGTTCACCCAAGGCCAGTGGTCCGATCGAGAAAAGGCCTGGTCAATCAACAGCTTGGAATTGAGAGCGGTAACGCTGGCTCTGCAGATTTTTCAACCCTATCTCCACGGGAGTGCCGTTCAGGTGTTTTCCAACAACGCGACAGCAGTAACCTATATCAATCGACAAGGCAGTACCAGCAGTGTCCTGCTGGAAGCCGAGGCTGAACAGTTGTGCGAATGGGCCGAAGTAAATCTTCTGGCTTTGTCAGCAGCGCATGTAGCGGGAGTGGACAATGTGGAGGCCGACTTCTTGAGTCGAGTGAAAGTGGACCCGGGAGAGTGGGTCCTCCATCAGGACGTGTTCGAGATGCTGGTACGATGCTGGGGAATGCCAGTAATGGATCTCATGGTGACCTTCCAGTCAGCAAAGGTCGACCGCTTTTACAGCAGAAAAGAAAGGATGTCGGAAGGCCTGGATGCCCTCATACAGGTCTGGATGAACAAATTCTTCTTTATTGTATAGAGACCCCAACGCGTTTCGGCAACGCCTTCTTCAGGGGAAAGGGATACAAATCTATCTTCATATACATAACAATGAAAAAATAGATAAATGATTATTAAAATGACAATATTAAAAATATTAAAAACATTAAAATAACGCACCTGGCATGTAGCGTGATAGAGAGACAAACATTCCTTTGAACATGCAAACTTTATGATAAACATATGATAAGACAATAAATAAAAATTAATTAAAACTCAAATTAAAACAAAACAACCAAAACGCAGGGCTGAGAAACCAACAGATAAAAATATTGCCAGAAAATTGGCAAACTAGATGAAGAGATGGGGAATTATACACTGAAAAACAAGATTATAATAAATAATATAATTCAATTAACATCAAGATCAACATATAAATAAATATTATAAAAAATATGTTAAAAATATATAATATGTATGTGTATGACTATATAGATAAGATGTTAAAAAGAGATAAAAACATAACACCATGCATGATGGATAATGTGAAGCAATGATGATAAAAGTAATAATAATAACATTAAAATAAATTAGTAATGATAAAATACATAAATACATAATAATATTCCATTGGAAACAATAAGAGCCAATAAATTAGAAAGTGATAAATTGCATCTCATAATATTCTCATTAGCTAGAAAGCTCCTAAGGTTAAATATCCAAATGCTGTGTGAAAAGGTTTTAAATGTTAACCTTTCAAAAATGATGGCTGGAGACTACTCAAAAATAAAGAGACTCCGTGGGGGATGGGAATAGTAAAATGCTATATATTTCCGCCAAGATAAAAACAGAATGAAGGAGCATCTTTGATAGGGTCACCAAACAGTTTTGAAGCTATCACGGCACATCCGAATAGAGCTAGAATTGCAAGAATATTTAAAACGGCATGTAACCGTGCCACATAGGGGTGCGGGTTGCAAGAACAAATAAACGCCAATCAGAAAAACGTATTGATGGAAAACGGACGGCTTACTACTCAGTTTAACATGGCAGTGTATGCAACTAAATACAAAACATTATTAAAGTTGTTTTAAAAGTGTCACTAAAAAACGTGGATTTCAAAAGACCATAGAACTAGTGCTCAACACGATGATCGCTAATCGGGTAATGTGTATTGTAGCCCGTAGAGCAAAGTGAAACCATATATTTAAACTTAGATGAACAAACAGGGATTATAGAAATTGTATTGGGGTTCACATGAACACGCATTTTTAAAAGAGTCACACTTACCCAAAAGATTGTATCAAATGTACATGTGTGAGTGAACCGGTAATTTAAAACCAGTAAATTTGTCGGCACTGCAACGACAAAGATAGTTGAAAATAAGTAAGAAACCAGTAAGACACTTCTACGTGATCTGGAATAACCAAAATAAATATATATATGTATAATTGTATGTAAAATCTTTGAAGAAGGTTACATTTCAAAACCAGAAATCAAACCTGTAGCAGATCTGTTATCTCAGGGACCGCTGCTCATGCCTCACGTGGATCGGTTCTCACTTACGGCTTGGCTATTGAGAGGGCTAGGCTGAGGACGAAGGGATACTCCGCATCAGTGATTACCATCTTGTTGAAAGCAAGGAAGAGGTCTACTTCTTTAGCATATGTTCGCATCTGGCGTGTATTTGAAGCATGGTGTGTTGACAGGCAATTGAAAGCGTTAAAAGCATTAATTCTGCATATTCTGGCATTCTTGCAGGATGGTTTGGAGAAAGGCTTAGCGGCCGCATCCTTGAAGGTGCAGGTAGCAGCCTTGTCCTGTTATAGAGGAAAGATAGGTGGAGAGACACTTGGGGGGCATTCGGATATAAAGAGATTTGTAAAGGCGGTATCTCTTTTGAGGCCGCCATGTAGACAGATAGTATCAAAGTGGAATCTCCTGTTTGTATTAGAGGCGTTGGGGCATGAGCCCTTTGAACCATTGTCGAGAGCGTCATTAAAGGACCTCACTCTCAAGGTAGTATTTCTGGTAGCTATCTGTTCGGCTAGGAGGATCTCAGAGTTACAGGCTTTGTCTTATAGAAAACCTTTTCTGTCTTTTTATGATACGAAGGTGGTTTTGAGGCCAGTGCCGTCCTTTTTGCCCAAGTAGTCTCGGCGTTTCACGTGAACCAGGTGGTTTCCTTGCCAGTGTTCAGTGAGGAGACGGATGGTTCTTCCGTGTGGAAGTTACATCTCTTAGACATTCATTGGGCATTAAAGAAGTATATCCGCAGAACAGTGGGTTTCCGCAGGTCAGATAGACTATTCGTCCTGTTTGGAGGGGCGGGGAAAGGAGAGGCAGCATCAAAAGCTTCCATCGCCAGATGGATTAAAGAAGCCATAGCGTCAGCATATGTTTTGAGAGGTAAAGTGGTACCAGAAGGGCTGAGAGCTCATTCAACTAGAGTGCAAGCGGCGTCCTGGGCTGAGTTCCGGTTAGTACCAACGGTAGAGATTTGTAAGGCAGCTACCTGGTCATCATTAAATTCCTTTGTCAAGCATTACCGTCTGGATGTTCAGGCAGAAAGGGATACCTGTTTTGGATCAGCTGTGCTTCAGGCTGGTCTGGCAGGTCCCTCCCGTTGATTTCTTTCACTGCTCTGCTACATCCCTAGAGGTTCGGGACTAGACTGGAGGGACGATAAGGAAGGTGAAATTAGACTTACCTGCTAATTGTTGCTCCTTGAGGAACTCCAGTCTAGTCCCGTATCCCTCCCTGAATTTTTCTCTGGACTATAGCCTGAAGTAAATAAAGTATAACAGGTAAGATGAAGATGCATCTGGGTGGCTTATGGTCCATAAAGAGAGCTTCTAGGCATGGGGATTATGTTTGGGTTGCTATCCTCCATAAAGTGGGAGGGTAGGCCTAACTGGTTCTATCAAATGTTAGTATGGAGGAGGGGGAGATCTGAAGAAGAGATAATTTCTCCCTTGAAAGTTATTAGTACAGTTTGTTCGTAGTGTTTTACTACTTAATTGTTGCTCCGGTGAGTCTGCTTTGTCAATAGGTTACTGGAGTGAGGAGGCGGTTCCTGGCAGGATATTCCAGTGTCATCAGAAAAGGATGATGTTTCTCAGTCTCCAAAGCTGCTGGAGGAGGAGCACAACCCAGAGGTTCGGGACTAGACTGGAGATCCTCATGGAACAACAATTAGCAGGTATGTCTAATTTCACCTTAGCTTGACGACGTTATGGAAGCTTTTGATAAAGTTGGTAATGCTTCTGGTATTACTGCTGGAAGTACTGAGATTGATATCGTCTTCTGTTAAAGGTAAGAGTGTCTTTATGTGATTTTGAAGGCAAATTGCTCAAATGTATATATAATTCCTAAACAGTTGATAGTGATCTTTTATTTGAGTCACTGGATCTCTAAATTTCTCCGGCAACCAAGACATGGTGTATTAGCTAAACATTCATGTAGGCTTTCTCAAAGGACAGAAGCCTGGAGCCAAGCCATTCTACGAGCATCAATAGCCATGGTTCTAGCATCCATAGTGCACAGTGGTGCACATGAACTAACAACTTAAAAAATAGAATTGTGCCGTGCTCCGCCAACCAAAGATGTCATTGCCAGGGTTTGGCTGCCTTACTTTGCTTCCAAGTGAGAGGAGGCTACTTTTATTTTTTTCCTCCTCTGCTGAGGCCAGTGAGCAGGATGCCATTGTCAGGAGAAAGAGGGAGGAAGGACCTCGGAAGAGAAGTGGCAGAAATAAAATGAAATAAATTGGCAGTGATGGCCTTAATGCCTTTATGTGTGCTCAGTGTCTGTTAATTCCACTCTCTGCAACACAGGTAGTTTGCATTGGTGCGGGTGGGACCACCAAATGCTGAGCATGCGCATGGGCTCAGAGGCCTTGCGCTACATTTTATTTTTTCTGCTAGAGGCCTGGGACTATGTGACATGAGGAGGATGGTGGCAACATAGGAAAGAGATGTGAGGTGAGATGCTAGACTGAGGATGAGGGAATAGAGGGGCTGATGATAGACAGGAGAAAATGCTGGACAGGGAAAGGGTGATGATATGGATATGGGAGAATGGAAGAGGCAGGGGCATGGGCATGGAGTAAGGTGAAGAAGGAGAGATGCTGGACATGGCTGAGGGGTTGACAGGAAGATCAGGGGAGATTCTGGATATGGAGGGGTGAAGAAGGGGTAGATGATGGACAAAGAAGTAGGGAGGGAAGGGGTAAATGCTGGATGGAGGAGGGAGGGAAGATGGGGTACATGCTGGATGTGGGGAGGAAAGGCTGGGTGTAAGGGTGTAGGTTTAGATTCTGGAAAGAGGCAGAAAGGGAGAAGAGGAGAGTTACTGGACATGGGAGGAATGGAAGAAAGGGAGAGATGCTGGATGGAATGGAAGCGAGAGATAGATGATAGGAATGGGGAAAGGAAGAAAGGGGAGATCCCTCACATGGAGGGGGAAGGGAAGGGAAGGGAAGGGAGGGGGTGATGTTGGACATAGATGGAGGGGAAATAAAGAGAGATGGAAGGTGCTAGTCATGGTTGGAGGGGTATGGAAAATGCTGGACATGGATAGAAGGGAAGGGAAGAGAGAGGGGACATGTTAGACCCCAGTATGAGAAAAATATAAAGCTATAAATAGATACAGTATGAGGAAGCTTGAAGACTGCATGGTGAGAAGGAGGGCTGCAATCAGAATAGATAGATAGGCAGAACAATAAATAGAAGAAAGCTAAATGAGAAAGTCTGAGATGTATGTAGGGAAGGCAATGAAGAAGAGAGGCAGAGAGAAAAGAAATGAAAAATGGATAGGAAGCCCTGGAAACTGAAAAAGGGGACAGAGGAAAAAAGAACCAGAGACTGGGTCCAACATGATTGCAGAAAAAAATTCATTAGAACACAAAGGTAGAAAAATAATGTTATTTTTAGTTTGGTGACTGGAATATGTCAGCTAGGGAATTTGCATTTATCTTTATATTTTATATAGTACAGGAGGAAATGCATCTTTTTCTATTTCTCTGATGTTGCACTGCATGCAGAATGTGGCTTCTTGGGTTTCAGTTTATTTTTTTTCTATATATTTTTACTTTTAGTTTGTGGTCCCCTATCCTGTATTTGGAAAGTGTCTATTATATTTGGCATGTGTGACAAAGGCCAGGTATTCTGTTAGCACTGAGTATCTGTAGGGATATATTTTGATATTCATCCTTTTGCTTTAAATATTATGCATTTGGTGTATTGCTTTTAGCAAATGAATTTGTGGAACAGCTGTATGGCTATTTACATAAGGGTCTATTCCGTCCCACAACTAACGGGGATGGATGTCCCATTGGGATGTCCATCCCTGCTATTTACCCTCCTGCCAGCCCTGTCAAAAGCCTCCCCATATGAACAATGTGTTTGTAGGGGGAGACTTAGACGGGGGAGGGAGGGGCATTCCGGAGACGGAGCGAAGGCAGGGCATAGGCGGTCCGCAACCCCGGACGTACAGGGCCGATTCTGAGGTTGGCGCTGTACATCCGGGGTTGGCAAACTGAACGGGGGACTTATTCCACCTCAGAGGTGGAATGTGTCTCCCTGGATGTCGGGGGATGGCAGGCCTGGTCAGCAGAGGAAAGGTGAGGAAGTGCAGGTGGTTCCCATAGCCCGACCTTTGCCATGGAAGGCCAGATCAAGGGTTGGGCTGCGGGGAAAGAAGATTGTGGTCAGCAGCCGGGGATCATGGCTACCTCAGTGAGGCTCCTGAATGGAGCTGCAGTGCCATGGCAACTAGATGCCACGGCACTGTGGCTCCATTCAGGAGCCTCACTGAGGTAGCCGGGCAGGTGGCTATGTGTACAGGCCAATCGGAATCAGGCCCCAGCCTGCACATACAGGCCCTAGACCCGATTCTGATCCCACAGGGCACGTCTAGCCCCATGGATCAGAATTGGGTCGACCTCTGGGCATCCTGATTCTGACTGGACACACAGGGACCTGCACGCATTCAATGGAATGTGCCTCATAAGCCGCTTAGGTTGCCCCATGGCCCCATGTTAAATTGTGCACCTAGAAAAGAGGAAGATATGTTTTTTCTTTTTCAGGTGCTCTGGCCCCCTCTGACACCCGATGCCAACTTCCTGTTTACATGGGGGCGGAAACTATAAGTTAGCATTGGAGGAAGCGGAAGCCAAATAGGTTTGCAGCACTAGATGTTTAAGGAAAACGCTTGAGGGACTGTTTGAGGCCATGGCTGCTTCTGCAAATCCTGGAGAGAAGCAGCAGTAATGGGCTAGCCTGAACCATTGGTGCTCTAGATAGCTGCATGGTTTGCCTGATGGTTGTGCCGGCCTGCCACCTCTGACAGGAAGATAGTGCTTCTTACACATTTCTGGCTTAAGTCTGAGGTTTTTACACATTGAGGCCCTACAGTTTCAATGGCCTTATGCATTCGGATGTCAGACTGAAGCCAGCAAAGGACACAAACTCAGGTAACAAGACACAATTTTATCATGACTGCAGTAATTTCTGGTAAAATGCAAAAGTACCAACATCTGCTGGTACAACCTATACTCCTGGGGGAATTCTGCGCAACTACGCAATGAAGAATTTGTACAGGATTCTACACCTATGCAGAATGCTGTGCATGCACCGGCAAGCCAGACGGTGAGGCAAGATATGGCATGTTTTAAAAGGCACACAGAAATGCTTCCTGTTTCTGACAGGAAGTGCTTCTGCTTACCTAGGGCCAGGCCATCCACTAAGTGAGCTAGGTGGCCACCTAAGGCAGCAGACCTCTGTGGGTGGCATGGCACAGCGCCTGTGGCAGGTCATGTGCTTCAGCACACATGGCCCCTCTGACAGGAAGTTGTGTCAGAGGGGGTCAGAAGTGGCAGTCCGTTTATGCCGAAGCATATGGCCTGCCATGGGCCACTGCCACTGCCACCACCCCAAGCTGAGCTTTCTCCTCTTCACCGACCCCCGCCAATAGAATTGGTGGCAGCGGAGGAGGGGGGTGGTGTGGCTAGAAAGGGGGGCAGCACGGCCAAGGCTTCTGCCTGAAAGCAGCAGAAACCCTTGGGCTGGCCCTGTGTGTACCTTTGAAAAAGCAGGGTTCTGGCACTGGAATCTAGCACAGCCGTGGGAGCAAATGGAAATGCTCCCTTGGCTGTGTTGTTATGATCAGGCAAAGAGAAGGGCTTCTGGTGAGTCAGGGGGTGGCTGGGGGCAGGAGAAAGGCTTGCTGGTGAATTGGGGGGGGGGTGGCTGGGGCAGCAGAAGGGCTGCTGGTGTGTGTGGGGGTTGTTGTGGGCAGGAGAATGGCTGCTGGTGAGTGGGGGAGAGTTGCTGGTGAGTTAGGGGATAGCTGGGGCAGGAGAAGGGCTGCTTGTGAGTTGGGGGCTGGATGGGGACTAAAAGTTAGAGGAAGAGAAAATAGGAGGGATAAGGATGGGTTGGGGACAGAACTGTTATTGAAGCAAGAGAGCTAAGAAGGAAAAAGGCAGGAAAATTCAGTTCTAGAGGAGGTGTTAAGCTTTATGATGGGAGAATTCTGTGCAAAAGTTTACTAATAAAGCATGTAGAATTGTAAAATACTGTGCATCTTTGCACAAAATTCCCCAGGTGTAAACCTGTATTCTCCAGGACCAAGCAGGAAGTCAGTCCTCACATATGGGTGACGTCGGCGCCAATGGAGCCCTCGTGCGGAGCATTTCCCCAGCTTTCAAAGAAAGCCTTTGGGAATGCAGCGCGCCTGCGTGGTCCCCTTCCCGCCCAAGGGTGCCATCTTGCTCAGTCTTTCTTTTTCCATGGAGCCCAATGAACGTAGTTCGTGTCACCCGGGAAAAAGTTGATTTTTTTCTGCAATTTTCGCTTCTCCTTATCCGGTTCGATGCCAGTTCCCCTTCCCGTCTGGGCTTGGTACACCGGTATCGTGTCCGGAACTTCTTTTTCGTTTTTTTCCTTTGTGACTAGCGTTCATGCTTTTTCTGTTATTTTCACTGGCAGCCTTGTCTTTTGACCTTGCAGGGGCCCTTTTTTCCCCCCATGGCTGCCAGCGGGTTCAAAAAATGTGATTGGTGTAAGAAACTTATGTCTCTCACCGACACACACGACTGCTGCCTCCGATGCCTCGGGCCTGACCATGACCCCGCTGGTCTGTGGCCCATGTGGCAAAATGTCATCAAAGGCGCTTCGGAGCCGTCAGCATTAGCGTGAAAGCATTTTTTTGGAGTCTGCGTCTGGCCGGGCCCGGACTTCGTCAGAGGCCTCGACATCTCGGGAGTCTGAACCCGAGCGGCGTCGTGGGTCCTCTGAGAGGGGGTCTCCCACCTGGGAGCACAAAAGGAAGAAGAAGCTCAGTGGCGTCAGTGGAGGCAAGTCAGTGGAGGAAGAAGGGTGGTATCAGTGGAGGCATCAGTGGAGGAAGAAGGGTGGCGTCAGTGGAGGCATCTGGATCCTCGAGGGCCAGGTCGCGCAGCCCTGACCGCTGCCCCGAGCTCTTGGAGTCGGAGCGGCTGACCAAGCAACCTCGCCTGGAGCTGGAGTCCCTGAGTCAGGTAACTTCTGTTATCCTCGTGGACTCTTCCCCCGGGAGAACCAACATCGGACCCGACACTGTCGGGGCCCGAGTTGGGGGCTGCGGAGTCTCCTGAGCTCGGACTCAGGCTGACGGCCCTGGAGAGCAGCCTGGCTGCCTTCATGGAGCAGCAGCGGGTACTGATCACCGGTCTGACCGGTGCATCTGCCCAGACCACCGGGACCTCGACGTCTAAGTCGACCCCGGAGGCCGAGCCGATCCTCGAGTAATGAAGTCTTGAGTCGATCCTCGGCCACGGTCTCCCTCGACCTCCCGTTCGGGGCCAAGGTCATCGACGCCAGTGCCCTCGGCGTCGGGGCGGGTGGCATCAAGGCCCACACGGCTGGAGCCGCTCGACTCCTCCTTGGAGGAGTCGGCGTGGGAGACAGGATGAGGAGTCTCCTGACACCTTCCGGACCCGGTGCGTCCTGTCGGACTCCCTGGAGTCCAAGCCTCAGAGAAGGTTCCCCCACCGGAGGATACCCGGTTCTTGGATTTCGTCAGGGACATGGCCAAGGCTTTGGCATTCCCAGCAGAGGCTGAGGAGGAGCCTCGAGCCGAGGAGCTCGATGCCCTCCAGTACGATTTTCCTCCGAAGGAAGCCTTTACTGTTCCGGTTCCTCCGATGCTGGAACGGCTGCTCTTCCGTATGTGGGAAGCACCAGCCTCGGCGACGGTTCTGAGCAAGCAGGTCGATTCCATTTATCGAGTCCGTAAGAGCCCTGGGTTCCAGAAGGCGCAGCTACCGCACAACTCCATGGTTGTGGAATCGGCCATGCACAGGCTGAAAAGTCAAAAGATGCACTCCTCTGTGCCTCCTGGCCGGGAGGCCCGGAACCTGGATACCCTTGGTAGAAAGTACTTCCAGGGCTCTATGCTTTCTTGCCGTGTCCAGACTTACCAGCTGTACATGGGCATGTACTTATGGGACTTAGCAAAGGAAATTGCCGGGTCCTCGGCTGGCTCTCTGAGGAACCCTTGCAGAGGTTCAAAGCCTTGTCTTCAGGGATCCGGGAGTGCTCGAAGTTTATATCTCGAGCAGCCTATGACGGCTTCGAGGCTTTGGCCCGGGTAGCCGCGGCCGGCATCGGTGCATGCTGTCAGGCCTGGCTACAGTCGTCAGACCTGGAGTCATGGGTACAGGACAAGTTGGTCGATGTCCCCTGCCGAGGTGACAACCTATTCGGCAAACCCATGACTGAGAAGGCTGCAGAAATCGAGACCGAGACTCTCACCAGGACAAGACTGTCCAGAAAGACTTCTGCCCCTTCTCATAAAAAGAAGCGCTTGGGAAAGAAGCCCTTTTTTCCAAGGAAGGGTGCTGCCTACAAAACCTACCCTCAGTATCAGGCCTCTCCAGCTCCCCAACAGGGCCAGCAGGCCAATGGGCAGGGACATGGGCCCCATAGGCAGAAGACCCCCAAGCCACCAGCTCTGGCTCCTGCACAGCAGGGAGCGTGGTTTTGACTCCCACAGCATAGCCTCTCCTCCGCTGGTGGCTCCACTCAGCGCTGGGGGTCGGCTGACCCTGTACACCTACAGGTGGCCAGCCATCACAGGGGATACCTGGGTATTGAGCATAGTCCAGAAGGGCTATATGCTCCATTTTCACCAGCTACCCCCATTCTACTTTCCAGGGAAGCCTCCAAGACTCCCTCTACACAGGAACCTCCTCCTTCAGGAGTTGGCAAGTCTTTTAAAGGAACAGGCGGTGGAACCGGTGCCACACCACCTGGAAGGGCAAAGCTTCTACTCCAGGTACTTCCTAGTACCAAAGAGAACAGGAGGCCTCAGACCTATCCTAGACTTGCGAAATCTGAACAAGTTTCGGTAGAGGGAAAAGTTCAGGATGCTTACCCTTAGGATACTGCTGCCCTACCTCCAGCAGGGAGACTGGCTATGCTCCTTAGACCTAATGGATGCTTATACTCACATCCTCATTCATCAGACCACAGGCAATATCTCAGATTTGTGGTGGAAGGAAACCATTTTCAGTACAGGGTACTTCCCTTTGGCCTGACCTCTGCCCCCAGAGTTTTCACCAAATGCCTGGCGATGGTGGCAGCTTTTCTCAGAAATCAGGGGGGACGACTGGCTAATCAGGGGCCAGTCATTCCAGGAGGCCCGACAGGCCACTCTTTACACTGTTTCCCTTCTTCAACATTTGGGCTTTGTCATAAACTACGCAAAGTCCACTTTGCTCCCCTCTTAGAACCTAGAGTTTATAGGGGCGAGACTGGACACCCTTCAGGCAAGGGCTTACTTGCCCGAGGGCAGAGCCCACAGATTGATGGAGTTGGCAAACCAGTTCCAAAGCAATTCTCATGTTTCTGCCAGGCACTACCTGTGGCTTCTGGGCCACATGGCATCCACTGTGAATGTGACCCCGAATGCCCGTCTGCACAAGTGGACTGCTCAATGGTGCCTCAGAGACCAGTGGACACAAGCCACCGGCGACCTTCGAGACAGAGTAAAGGTGTCCAGACGGCTTCTGAACTCCTTGCAGTGGTGGCTACATCTACCAAGCCTTCTCAAAGGTGTGCCTTTTCAGGTTCCAGCACACACCAGGGTGCTGACGACAGATGCATCCTTAAAGGGCTGGGGTGCACATTGCCAGGGTGCATGCACTCAAGGCCTGTGGTCCCCTCGGGAGGCCACACAGCAGATCAACCTTTTAGAGCTGCGAGCAATTCGCTTAGCTCTGCAAACCTTCTGCCATGCTCTCTCTCAACAGTCTGTCCTAGTTCAGAAGGACAATCAGGTAGCAATGTTCTACATGAACAAACAAGGAGGCACAGGGTCCAGGCTCCTATGTCAGGAGGCACGGGACATTTGCTCCTTTGCAGTCAAACAAGGCATGTTTCTCAAAGCAGTTTATCTGCCTGGTCAGGAAAACTTCCTAGCAGACAAGCTAAGCAAGATTCTCCAGCCCCATGAATGACAGTTGAATCCATTGGTGGTCCAGCAGATTTTCCTCCAATGGGGACGTCCATCCATCGATCTCTTTGCATATCCACTAAACCGTCAGCTGCCCAGGTTTTGCTTCAGACAACCGCATCCCCTGAGGATGGCAGCAGATGCTTTTCTAATCTTTTGGTCTACGGGGCTCCTGTATGCGTTTCCTCCCACGCCCCTGGTGGCCCAAACTCTGTTCAAGATCCTCCGGGACAAGGCCTCGGTGATTCTGGTAGCCCCCAGATGGCCGAGGCAGCCGTGGTTTCCACTTCTTCTGCAGTTGGCGGTAGAAGCTCCATTCCCTCTGGGGCTGCAACATGATCTCCTGTCTCAGGAGCAGATTTCCCTTCTGCACCCCAATCTCAGGTCCCTCAATCTGATGGCCTGGCTGCTGAAAGGATAGTTCTAGCTCCATTACTTCTACCTAAGGAGGTGGTCTTAGAACATAAGAACATAAGATATGCCATACTGGGTCAGACCAAAGTCCATCAAGCCCAGTATTCTGTTTCCAACAGTGGCCAATCTAGGTCATATGTACCTAGCAGTTTCCCCAAGAGACACAAGTTCCACAATGCTTGTACTGGGTCAAGCATTGATATCTTCAGTCACTTCTTAATAATGGTTTATGGACCTTTCCTCCAGGAACTTGTCCAAACCTTTTTTAAACCCAGCTACACTAACAGCCTTTACTACATCCTCCGGTAACAAATTCCAGAGTTTGATTACACGTTGAGTGAAAAAATATTTTCTTTTATTAGTCTTAAATAGTTTACCCTGTTAGCTTCATTGCATGTCCCCTAGTCTTTCTATATTCTGATAACGTAAACAATCGATCTACGTTTACCCGTTCCACTCCGTTCATTAATTTATAGACTTCTATCATATCTCCCCTCAGCCGTCTCTTTTCCAGGTTAAAGAGCCCTAACCTTTTTAGCCTTTCCTCATAGGAGTATCCTTCCATCCCCTTTAACCTTCTGGTGGCTCTTCTCCGCACCTTTTCCAAAATCGCTATATCCTTTTTAAGATACGGCGACCAGAATTGCACACAATATTCAAGGTGCGGTCTCACCATGGAACGATATAGAGGCATTATAATATCTTTTGTTTATTTTCCATTCCTTTCCTTATCATACCTAGCATTCTATTTGCTCTCTTGGCCGCTGCTGCACACTGGGCCGAGGGTTTTAACATGGTATCCACAATGACGCCTAAATCTTTTTCCTGGGTGGTGGTTCCTAATGTGGAACCTTGCATCGTGTAACCATAGTTTGGGTTGTTCTTCCCTAGGTGCATAACCTTGCACTTGTCCACATTAAATTCATCTGCCATTTTTATGCCCAGTCTTCCAATTTAACAAGATCCTCTTGCAATTTTTCACAATCCTCTTGGGTTTTAACAACTTTAAATAGTTTTGTGTCATCTGCAAATTTGATAACTTCACTCGTTATTCCACTTTCCAGGTCATTTATGAATATGTCAAAAAGCAGCGAAGTCTTGGCCTCTAGGAGGCAGTCCACCAGGAAGTCCTATGCCCTCAAGTGGCGTAGGTTTACAGTGTGGTATGCTCAGCGCAATGAAGATCCTTTCTCTTGCCTTGTGCCAGTAGTACTGCAATATCTATTTCACCATTCAGATCTAGGTCTTAAGTCTAAGGGGCTTGTTTACAAAGCCGCGTTAGCGGTTTCTGCTTGTTATCGGAGCCGCGGCCCCATTGATTTCAATGGGGCTGCAGCTCCGATAACGATCGGAAACCGTTACCGCAGCTTTGTAAACAAGCCCGTAACTCTGTTCGGGTCCACCTCAGTGCTTTGTCAGCGCACCACTCACCGGTGGAGAGGCAGTCTGTCGGTTCACTCCTTGGTGTCCAGATTTCTCAGGGGTCTACTTCTACTCAAGCCTCCGGTTCGTCCACCGGCGACTGAGTGGGAATTGAACATGGTCTTGCAACAACTTACTCGTCCAACATTTGAGCCGATGGCTACTTGCCATTTGCACTTCCTCTCGTGGAAAGTGCTTTTCCTGGTGGCCCTTACATCGGCCAGACGTGTGAGTGAGCTACAGGCTCTAGTTTCTGACAGACCATACACACGGTTCTATAGGAACAGGGTGGTCCTATGGACCCATCCCAAGTTCCTCCCGAAAGTGGTCTCCTCTTTCCACCTCAATCAGGAGGTGGGCCTTCTGACCTTCTTTCCCAGGCCGCATTCCAGCCGGGCTGAGACGGTCTTGCATACCCTGGACTGTAAGAGAGCGCTGTCCTTTTACATAGAACGTACGCGGGAGCATCGAAGAGCTACTCAGCTCTTCGTGTCCTTTGACCCTAATAGGATTGGGGTTACCTGTCTCCAAGCGTACGTTGTCCACTTGGGTAGCAGATTGCATCGCCTGGGTGTACAGGGCAGCCGACCTCCCCTTGCAGGGTCGGGTCACGGCCCACCGTGTCAGGGTGAAGGCCGCGTCAGTAGCTCATCTCCGCTCTGTTCTGTTGGCAGACATCTGCCGGGCCGCAACTTGGTCTTCAAGACAGATTTTTGCAGCCCATTACTGCCTGGAGAGAGAGTCCCAGCGGGACAGTGTTTTCGGCCAGGCGGTACTCCATAATCTCTTTGAGGTTTAGGCAACTCCTACCCTCCGGCCCTTGTAATGGGCTACCATACGGGGTATGTTCTCAGATAAAATTCTTATCTTGGATGCTGAGGCTCTTGAGAGGGAGCCATTTTTTCAGCTCTGGGTTCACGGTAGCCTAGAGCTGGGGAGTCTCATATGTGAGGACTGACTTCCTGCTTGGTCCTGGAGAAAGTGTAGTTACTCACCTGCAACAGGTGTTCTCCAGGAGCAGCAGGAATCAATCCCCACGACCCTCCCTCCTCCCCTGGAGTTGCAGTCATATACTTCATTTTGTTTTTTGCTGTCTTTTAGCTATGTCATCAGACTGAGCAAGATGGCACCCTTGGGCAGGAAGGGGACCGCACAGGCATCCTGCATTCCCAAAGGCTTTCTTTGAAAGCTGGGGAAATGCTCCGCACGAGGGCTCCGTTGGCACCGATGTCACCCATGTGTGAGGACTGATTCCTGCTGCTCATGGAGAACACCTGTTACAGGTGAGTAACTATGCTAACTTGTCACTTGTTGCTTCTGGTCTCTTGGGTTCAAAGTCAAGGAAAACATTTAATTTAGTTTGTTTTTTTGGTTATCAGATGCTGAAAATATCAAATTTTCTTTTGAAAAGGGTATTGGGTGTAGCCTGAAAACAACCTTTGTGATGCAGCGGACCCTCTTGAAGAGAGGGAAAAAGTTTTAAAACCAGAAAAAGGCAAGCACAACCTGCAATATTGGGAGGATCCATCTAGAGGGAGCAGGAGAGTCGAGAGAGAGACCGAGAAACCACGCCCCTCTGGGCGGGACGCAAGCCCAGACAGCTTCTTTTTGAACAGAGGCAGGTCTGACTTAAAAAGAGAGGAGGAGAAGGACCAAAGCAGCAGCC
Organism: Ichthyophis bannanicus; assembly: GCA_033557465.1. NCBI lineage: Eukaryota > Metazoa > Chordata > Amphibia > Gymnophiona > Ichthyophiidae > Ichthyophis > Ichthyophis bannanicus. The sequence continues at coordinate 787,044,878 of CM066032.1, read as the reverse complement.
AAAGCAGAAGCAGCAGCCAGAGCCAGAGTAGAGGAGGCCAAGAGGAAGGCAAATACACTGGCAAGAGCAGAAAGAAGCAGAGTCCTGAGCAGAAAGCCAAGCAGGAGCTTCAACCAGAGTTGGAGTGGAATAAGGAACAGAGAAAAAGCCAAGAGAAGTACTGGGACCGCAAGGGAGTACCTGGCAGAAGGTCCTCACAGCAACCGTGGAATAAAGAGGTTCGTCCATTTTCAGAGGTGGGAAATGTTTGTTTGGAGGAAAGAAAACATCCTTACCACTATGGTCTGAAGTCTAAGGAAAGACCACAGGAGAGCCTGAGCACTGCTGTGCTGAAGCCAAACCCAGGTAGGCCTCAAGCCTTACTAGAAAGAAGGAAGAGAAGCCTCAAAGGTAAAACTCTTATTACTGATAATTACCTTCAGAAGCCTAAAGTATGGGGAAGACAGTGGGAAGAGGATTACTGTTACCCTAAACATTCTTGTAAGCAAGATTATGAAAGAAGTTTGTCTAAGAAGAGAACTTTGAGTGGGAAATCTTTTTATGAATCTGCTTTTGAACCTCTAATCAGAGAGGGACCGTTGTACTGCAAAACTCCTGGAGACTGACGCCCAAAGCTAAATGCTAGGCATTGGGACATAGTGCAACAAGTATATAAGAAACCCGATTACGTTTACCCTGATGGTACAGATTCAGAGGCTTCTGAGGTTGAGTCCATGCAAGTAGGATCAGAGGGGGAAGAATCATATAATGCAATGGATTGTACATATTGTGCCTCGGGGAGTGTTGAATATATCCCAAATGTATCAGACAACTAAGTGAAGGAAGTTTATTGTTTTTGTACAAATGTTCTGTGAAGATAACAGCCTTTACTTTATTTGCTTGCTTTTATTTTTTCCTATCCTGAAGTAAGGACATTTCAGTTGTTACCATAGCCAATCCTTTTGAACCGTTTTGTGCAAGAAAGGGAAATAAAGCCTTTAACTTTCCCTCCACTCTGTGCATTCGTTCTTTGAGCGTTGGTTACAAGGAAGCCACAAGGAATAACCACCCTTGACCCTTGCAGCATAGGCCAACCTCAACCCTAACCTTTCTTGTGTCCGGGCCCCTCCCGGGTCTACTACCCCTCTACAGAGGGTGCCCTGCGACACCTTCTAGGTGTTAATTGTCTTCTAGGTCCCTTAATTATGAACAATTAGCACCTAGAAGGCTGTTTCTAGCCTTCACACAGTCCCCTTTCGAAAAGAACATTTGACATAAATAGTTGAATGCTGCAAATTTAAACTAGAGAGATGGTCAGATAGAATTCTATTGGAGCATCTCAAAATTCTTGGGTTTTTTTCAGTCACTTGACTTCAACAAATTTTCTGGTGTCACTCTACACCCCTGCTAAAAGAAATGACTGCAGTTCTAGAGACCGTTTCATGAGCATCATGAATAAAATGGATTAAATGAAAACCCTGTTCCCTGATGTTAAGTCACAGTGGTGAAAGATGACTGGTGGACTCTAAAGTTAAGCTTTCACCAGAGATAAAAGGGCCATTGCAGAAACATTAGTGCACCAATTGCACATAGTTAGTGCAACATCTCTGTATACTTACCGCTGTGCCACAAAGCAGAGAGAGGATTGGCTGTGCAGATAGCTGTGTGTATTCATATGACATGGTAACGAGGTCACTAGTTATTCCATCCAAATGAAAAGAAGTGCATGGAAGTCCGAAAGGCCAAGTGCAGAGTTCAGTAGTGTCTTTGTCAGAACACCTGGTCAGAGGTTAAATAAAACTTTGGTGAGTGTAGGAGAAAACAGATTGGAGTGTACCAGAACAGAAATGTTTTCTGGTGAGATTTGCCCACTGATGGCTTTGAAGATGGGTCCATTCCTTACTATGCCTACAAAACGCATAAGCACCCTCCACAAACCACTGTTTCGGGCACTAAAGTTAACCATACGACTTTCCCTACTGCCATACAGGTAAACAATTATTACTCTGCGATGAAAATTGTTATTTAAAATATAATAAATTGTTATTTACAATTTTGCTACTGATATGTCACCACTAGTGCATGAGCTTTCTGGGCTAGTGGCTGAAGTGGTATATTTAAATAAAAGTTATTTTTATATGTACTTTTTGCATTCCACGTTTCTTACTGGGTTGTTCTTTTGCACGTGGAATCGTGTTTTTTTTGTTGGACTCTCGATTGCAGCATTTATCCAGTAGGACATTAACAACATCCCAAATAAGCCTTGAATGATGTAATATTGCATCACATTGCATAATACCAGCATGCACACATCATCCAGAGTTGATTGCATCATTTTCTGATGCAATGCAATACTACTGCCAGACAGCTGCTGAAGCCATCTGACGTCAGCAGTGTACTATACGCAGTCGGAAAGGAAAGTAATCTGGTATTCTGTTCCGATATTGAAAGCCTCATGAATGCCTTAAAAATCACTCATGACACACAAGACTGGAGACTATTTATAGACTCTTCTAAACTGAGTCTGAAGGCTGTGCTTTTGAACAATGGAAACCGTCTGCCATCTATTCTAGTTTATGTTTATTGAATTTGATAAAACCGCCTTTCTGCAGGAATCAAGGCGGTGTACAATTTTCCAAAAAACAAAGAAAAGTCAAGGCCGGGGGCCAGTGAAAATAAGAAAGGAAGTTACAATGCTTCCACATGCCGTCCACATGAAAGAGACATACGATAACTTAAAGCATCTACTGACTTCCATTAACTATAACAAGTACAGCTGGCACCTCTGTGGTGACTTGAAGGTAGTTGCCCTTTTAATGGGACTGCAGCAGGGATATATAAAATACATGTGTTTCTTATGTGAGTGGGATAGCCGAGCAAGGGATTGGCACTACTTGAGGAAGGAATGGAATCACAGACAAAATGTAACAGTTGGAGAGAAGAATATCCAGCACCCAGCTCTGGTTGAGGCTCACAAAATCCTGCTACCACCCCTTCACATCAAACTAGGTTTGATGAAAAACTTTGTGAAAGCCATGGACCGCACTTCGCCAGCTTTCCGATACCTGCATGAAAAATTCCCTCGACTCAGTAAAGCAAAGATTAAAGAGGGAGATTTTGTGGGTCCTCAGATTCAAGAGCTCTTCAAAGATGACCGGTTCAACAACTTGCTGCAGGGTGATGCAAAACAAGCATGAATGCTTTTCGCCTAGTGTCAACAAACTTTCTCGGGAATGTTAGGGCAGAAAACTACAAGGAACTAGTAGAAGACATGCTGATGCAGTATCAGAAACTTGGTTGCAATATGTCTCTAAAGATCCATTTCCTTGATTCCCATCTCGATTTCTTTCCTGACAACTGTGGTATAGTTAGTGATGAACAGGGTGAACTTTTTCAACAGGATATCGCAACGATGGAGCAAAGATACCAGGGAAAATGGTCCACTACAATGCTGGCTGACTACTGCTGGACACTCCCCAGAGAAGCTCCCGAACAGCTGTACAAGAGACAGGCGAAAAAATCTAAGAAGTAGTCTGTGACTTGTTTTTTTACAGGTATTAACCGAAATTATATCCGATAATTATATTATATTTACTATTGACATGCATTTCATGATGTAAACATTAATTCTTGAAGATTACAAAAAAACTAGAGCCAACTTTGCAATTTCACTGTCATATTCGTGTTCAGCATATAAAAATTGATAAGAAATAACTATTTTTATTTCAGTAACATGACTTTTGTAAAAAATTGTTGACCAGTGTTATTAAAGTCTGATGCATAAAGTTACTGCACAGCATTTTTGCCTGCCAGAATTATGCATAGTCCTTTAAGAAAGGTGTGCTTATGTTTGCTATCCACCTTATAGGAAGATTGTGATCTGGTGCCATAGGTGTAGCTGCAGGCTGCTAACCTGGAGACATGTTCTCCTGAAGCCTAAATGAGTTCTCATGGCTTTGGATTTTCACCTTAAATGATTTCTGGGGGGGTTCTGTAATTTATAACAGTTGTCTCCCTGTGGAATAAGAGGATTTGTTAAAAGTGCCTCCCAACGATCAATTTTCTTCAGAGCTCCGAATGCACTGAGACCTGGGGGGTTAACTTGCTTATGTGACTCTTTTGTAGCCCCCACAGGTACCTTAGACTGGCTTGCTGGAAAGGCTGTGGTTAACGTATTTTTCAGTTTATCTCCTATGGGCACTTCTGGTAAATTTGTTGGAGATTATGCAGATGCTGAATCCATACTGTTGTTAAAGACACTGCCGATTTGTTCTTGCTTTTTTTTCCTGAAATGTTACCACATCTTGCTGCATTGAACACATGTAAGAGACTGGTGTGGGGTGGCTCTTGCTGGAGCAGGAGCACTAGCGTGCATGAACGAGAGGGGAGGAATCTTTTAAAAGCTAACAAGCTGGTTAAAGTCCACGTAGGTGATGTCATCAGATGACTCCCCAATGTTTATGGCTGCATTTTCCCCTGCTGTTGCTGGAGAAAACAAGAAACTAGTGTGTAGGCTTTAAAAGAGCATTTTTGATCTCAAACAGGTTACCAAGGCCTGGAATAAGAAAGTCAACCAACTCCTCATGCAAGAAGGATTTGTAGGGAGCATGGTATACCCTATTCTTTGGAGGAAAGACAAGGACAACAGATGGACCTATATATTAGTTTATCCTAGTGTGTTATGAGCAAGAAAGGGACTATGAAGACAATACAAATCAAGGGCTTAGAACATTTACATACTACCTAGGAAAAAACAAAGTAGCGGAGCCTGGACTGATATAGTAAACCTTGTTTATTACGCCCCAACGCGTTTCGGCCACCGGCCTTCTTCAGGGGGTCTTAGAGAACACACCTTAGTATGATCAAATTGAATGTTATCCCGGACTGAACCTATGGGATACTGACGGCAAGAGCCAGCGTTCTGTGCTATTGCACTGTTGACTAATGAAGTAGGGCACACTAATAGCACAGAACGCTGGCTCTTGTGCCCTTTAACCCGCACTGGCGGGAAAACGTTAGTATTTGAGCGTCCGCTCTTAGTGTGCCCTACTTCATTAGTCAACAGTGCAATAGCACAGAACGCTGGCTCTTGCCGTCAGTATCCCATAGGTTCAGTCCGGGATAACATTCAATTTGATCATACTAAGGTGTGTTCTCTAAGACCCCCTGAAGAAGGCCGGTGGCCGAAACGCGTTGGGGCGTAATAAACAAGGTTTACTATATCAGTCCAGGCTCCGCTACTTTGTTTTCTCCTATATTGTGCGGATCCTTAGCTCCCTTTTGGTACCATACTACCTAGGAATCAATGTCAACAGGGAAGAAGATGGGTATTGTACTCAGTCGGTAAAGTAAAATCAGCAAGATATTGACTTGCTTCGGAATAGGGGAATAAAAACAAATACAAGATTCCTCCTTAAACGTATACAAGATTCTCCACAACCTTTCACAGACAGTCTTCAATTTGGATATCCCCTTACAACTGGACAAGAAGGAAAGCCAACTCAAACTTATTAATCTTCCCCGTCCTTAAAGCAAGATGCAACCACCCTACCTACGAACATCAACCACTATAACTGGATTCCGCTGCAGACTAAAAACTCTTGAGAAATGTGAGGATCCAAGATGATGGCTCTGATGCTTATCTGAATGGGAAAGAAAAGGAAAGCTAAGGCGGGCAAACTGCCCCAGGCTGCTCAACCAGCTTCTTTTTCAATTTCCTCTGTTGGCCCTTTGGATTTGTTTATTACTCACCAAGAGCCACAGTCATTGAATGGGGATGCGGTAGACCCAGCTATGGGTACTTTGGAGTCAGGTAGCTTGGAGACCCCTTCAGGCATATATCTCACACCCCCTGACACACAGAAATCCTCGAAGCAACTGCACGTCGGTGTTAGTCCAGGTGGTCAGCTGAAAGCAAGCCTGTGTGACGTGGGTTTGCCTGCTGTATGACTAGGGATGACCTCCAGATGTGATGTGGGTGTAGTCGTACTCCTGTTGGGTCAGCATTCACCCAACGTATTGCTCGAGCGTGAGGATCACCAGCGGTAGCTGGAGGAGTCGCCGGACAGCCCCCGAGGGATACCATAGGAACTTCTGTCTCAGCGGCCATGGAAGGAGGCAGTTCTTCATTTTCCTTTTTTCTACAGAGACCTGAGCAGTTCACCCTTGAATCAATTTGGATTGCCATTAAACAATTGGGTGAGACCATAATCCCTCAAGTTCAAGCTTTGCAAGCTCGGGTGCAGTGTATTGAAGAAGCTTGTGCCAAGAATATTCAGTCAATGGAGACATTGCAAAAGTCTTTTGATGATATTTCTCAGCATGTGACTCTTTTGGAAACCTATTTGTATGCTTTTGCTAAGATGGCATTCATTTGAAGGTTCATATGGAACAGCTGGAGAATCAAGCTAGACTGGCTAACTTTCAATTGATAAACGTTCTGAGATTGTCTACCGTGTCAGCTAAGGAGATATTTAAATCTTACCTGTCTGAGATCTTGAGGTCCGCCCCCCTCCCCCCAAGTCTCATATGCCCCTAGTGAAAATATATTATTTGCCAGGTAGTCAGAAAGTCTCAACTGGGGCAGAGATTCTTAGCCCCCAGTCTGACGATGTTTTAAATGTTTCTGATTTGTTAGATGTTTTAGATACTGAATCTATTATTCCCGCTACTTGTTTAGTTAACTTGGCACTTGTTTCCAATAGGGAACGGCTCCTTAAGATGTTTTTTTAAAAAATAAATCTCTGATTTAAGGGTTGCCTGGTCTGGATTTTCCCCGACCTGGCTAGGGAAACCCAATGCCGCAGGAGGGAGTTTCTATTTCTGCGGCCTCGGGTTTCACAGCTTGGGGGGTATTTTTTCTTAAGTACCCCTGTAAGTGTCATGTGAAGATAGAAACTGTTTTGTGCATTTTCTTGTTTACCTCGCAGTTGGTTTCCTTTTTAAATGCCCGGAATTCCTTGGGGGAGCGACTGGGTACTTCCCCTACTCTGTGAGGAATTGATGTAATGGCTGTTGGCTCTGTCTTTTTCCTTCTCAGAGTATTCTCTCTCTTTACTTTCCTCTTTTTCGGACCCACCATATTGTGGATAGAGAAGGGTTTGCTGGGTTTTTAAAAATGTTTTCTTCTATTATGGGGCTTGTTTACAAAGCCGCGGTAGCGGTTCGCGATCGTTATGGGGCCGCGGCTCCGATAACGATCGTGAACCGCTACCGCGGCTTTGTAAACAAGCCCCTATGTTTCCTATATTAAGCTTTGATTGTGTGCAGTATCCCTTATTTCCTATGCAAGTTGGTTTATGCTTGTAATATATATGAAATTGCATACATAAAATAAAAAGACCTCTTTTCTTCACAGAATACTTTGGTTCTGACACCCAGTCGCACATCCCTTCTTGCTCTAGTCTTATGTTTACTTACCTAGCCTTCCCCAGTGTTCAAATACCCTTTATGCAAGCAAATACCTAATCCCCTGCACTGCAAGTTAAAATCAATTTGGTTCTTATTATATGTATATGCTCTGCAAAATAAGTTAAATCTCTATTTAAGTTATATGCTAACCTGCCTAACCTAAGTTATTTGTATACTGCTTTGACTTGTAGATATAATGGTATAAAGAAAGCTGTTAAATAAATAAAATAAACAAAGTATGGACCCCAATGAAACTAGACTTAAAGGGTAAAACTGCAGTGCATTTATTATCAGATAATAACCAATATTGGCAAGCATTTGGCAAGCTATTGTACCTAGCAGCAATAACAAAGCTGGACACTGCAGAAAGTCATAATCTTATGCAGAAAAATCACAACACCGTCACAGCATGACTGAAATGCAGTGAAGAGAATAATGCAATATCTGAATGCAGCCATCCATAAGAAAGTTTTGAGTGATCAACCCCCGCGCCCCCCCCCCAAAAAAAAATCAACCTAATCCACTGTATGGATGCATGACACAACAGACCATAAGTCCACCAACAGCAACCGTTTCCAATTTGGGGGTGGGACCAATCCATTAGCTGAGCTAGAAAATTCAACAACAATGGCAGTCTCATCCACAGGTGGAGTATGTTATCAGGGGCGGCTCAAGGAAATCTGCTGCCTGAGGCAAAAGATGAGATGGCGCCCCCTACCCCCATAGAAGGGGCGGGGCTTTTTCAAAACTCCGATTAGGGACTGAACCAAACCAAAAAGCTGATTAGATTATATGGAGGAAATGCAAGATGCTTGCACACCAAGGAACTAAAATAGAGTGAGAACCACCGCACAGTTTATAAAACTAAATTCTAACTCATTTTTATTTTGTTGTTATAAACTGCGTTATGGTTCTTGCTTTTTCTTTTTCAACATATATTTTGCATCCACAGAATCCCCTTCAACAGTGAGTGCAGAGCAGAACCAGAACTCAATATCTTTAAAAAAAAATCTGATTCTGATCATCTCACTAACAACAACAACAAACATTCTCCAGTACCAGGCATATTGTGAACTAATGCAAAACCCTACAACAAAGTCACTGAGTATCTATAGAGCAAATCTACCATACCATATCATATCAGCACCAACTTCCAAAAAAGGAGCCCATCCTAAAAAAGCATCACTGTAAATACTACAGTGGGCCCTGGAAATCCATACACCTATTTGAAAAGCTGAACATGTTAAATTACTACAGTACAGTATAGATCTTTATGTACAAACTCCATGTTAACAGAACACCTGGGCTCAGTCACACACTCAGAACACAGACCCTCACCAAGTACAGAATAAGTAACCATGATCTAAAGTAAAAATAAAAATATGTAGACAAAATTTAAACTGAAACCCCAAGAAGCCAAACTCCTCAAGCAGTGCAACATCGGATAAATAAGATATGCCGTTCCCCCATAAAGTGTAAAATATAAAGATAGCAGAGTCCAATCACTAAAATGAAATAAAATTATTTTTTCTATCTTTGTTGTCTGACCATTTTATTCTATGATCATGCTGATCCCGATCTGAGGCTTCTGCTTTCCTGCCTTCTCTTAGCTCTCTTTCTGTGGTCTATGGTCCATCTGCCATTTCTTATCTCTTCTTTTGTTTTCTTCACGTTCTTCCATCAACTTATTTCCAGTCCCAGTAACCCTCCCCAGTATCAGCCCCTTTCCAGTCCTGCCTCCCAGTACCTTCCAATGTCAACTTGCATTCCCATGACTGCCACTGGTGTCCATTACCTTCCAGTCCCCCTCCTTCCCCTCTGTCCAGCCCCTTCTATTCAAAATACCATGGTAGTCCCTCTCAGCATCCACTCCCTTCCAGTCCCATTCTCCCATCCCCTCACATCAGCCCATTTGTAGCCCTAGCCCCCAGTTTTCTTCCAGGGCCAGCAGCTCTAGCCTCCCCTCCCCACCATCAGCCCATTCCCAGTCAAAGCCCCCCAATCAGCTCACTTCCAGTGCTAGTCCCCCCTCAACCCCATTACCAGTGCTAGCCTCCCTTAATCAGCCCATTATCAGTCCTACCCCCCCACCAGTCCATTACTAGCCTCCACTAATCAGCCCATTTTCAGTCCTAGCCCCCCCCCCGATCAGCTCATTTCCAATGCTAGCCCCCCATCAGTCCATTACAAGTCCTACCCCCATCAGCCCATTACCAGTCCCAACCCCTCCCTCGATCAGTCCATTCCCAGTCCTAGACTTTTCTAGGGAGGAGTGGCCTAGTGGTTGGGGCAAAGTACCTCAGGCCGGAAGGTCAGGGGTTCAAATCCCACTAGAGAACAGCAACCTTGGGCCAGAAGGACTGGGGTTTCTAGTCCCACAGGTGCTCCTTGTGGTCTTGGGTAAGCCACTTAACCCTCCATTGCCCATGTTCCCTATAAAATAGTTTTCTCCAGGACCAAGCAGGAAGTCAGTCCTCACTTATGGGTGTCATCGGCGCCGATGAAGCCCCAGCGGAGCATTTCCCCAGCTTTCCATGAAAGCCTTTGGGAATGCAGGCACGCATGTGCGGTTCCCTTCCCGCCTAAAGGTGCCATCTTACCTCAGTCTCTTTTTTTTCCGTGAAGCCCATCGGACGTGTGTCCTGTTTTTCCCGGAAAAGAGAAGTTTTTTCTTGGCGTAATTTCGCTTTTTTCCTCGGATTCGACGTCGGTTCCCCTCCCGCCGGGTTCGGTACGCCGGTATCGAATCCCTTCTTTATTTTTTTGGTTTTTGCCCTTAGTGGCTCGGCGTTCACGCCAAAACTTTTTCTTTTTCCCTGGAAGGCCAGTCCTTTGACCTTGCGGGGTCCCTTTTTTCCCCGATGGCTTCCAGCGGTTTCAAGAAGTGTGATTGGTGCAAGAAGATAATGTCTCTCACCGACACACACGACTGCTGCCTTCGGTGCCTCGGCCCGGACCACGATTCTAAAACGTGCGGGCCATGTGGGAAGATGTCTTCCAAGGCACTCCGAAGTCGTCAGCAGCAAAGTGAAAGGCTTTTCTCGGACTCGGCCTCTGCCCGGGCCCGGACCTCGTCTGAGGCTTCGACATCTCGGGATTCCGATCCCGAGAGGCGTCGGAGCTCCTCGGACAGGGGGTCCCCCGACCGGGAACGTAAGAGGAAGAAGCGGCTCGCGAGGGCGGCGTCGGAGGAAGTCCCTGAGCCCTCGAGGGCCAGGTCTAAGACCCCCGACAGTCGTCCCGGGCCCGTGGACCAGGAGAAGCCGACCAAAGTTCCTCGCATCGAGCCGGAGTCTGCTGGACACGTAAGTCCTGTTGTCCTCGTGGACTCGCCTCCCCGAGACCCGGTGCTGCCGGGGCCCGAGTCGGGGGCTGCTGTGTCACCCGAGCTGAGTCTCAGGTTGACAGCCTTGGAGAGCAGAATGTCTGCTTTCATGGAGCAGCAGCGGGTGCTGATGGCCAGCCTGTCTGGCGCATCCGCCCTGACCACCGGGACATCGACCTCGAAGTCGACCCCAGAGACCGAGCCAATACTCGAGTCCCTTGCGGCTCGAAGTCGCCCTCGGTCACGGTCTCCCTCGACCTCCCACTCGGGACCGAGGGTCTCGACGCCGGTGCCCTCGGCGTCGGGGCGGATGCCTAGGGGCCTCGCGGGGTCGTACCCCGACTCGACATCGGACGAGTCTGCTTGGGAGACCGAAGAAGAGGAGTCTCCTGACACCTTTAAGACTCGGTGTGTCCCTTCAGACTCACCTGAGTCTGAGCCCTGGAGTAGATCCCCTCCGGAGGATACTAGGTTCTCGGAGTTTGTCTGGGATATGGCCGCTGCCCTGGCTATCCAGGCTGACCCTGAGGAAGAGCCTCGAGCCGAGGAGCTTGAGGCTCTACAGTATGACTCTCCCCCAAAGGAGGCCTTTACTGTCCTGGTTCCTCCGATGCTGGAACGGCTCCTCTTCCGGATGTGGGAGGCACTGGCCTCGGCGCCGGTTTTGAGCAAGCACGTCAATTCCATCTATCGACCCCCAGAAGAGTCCTGGCTTCCAAAAAGCACAGCTACCACACCATTTCATGGTTGTGGAATCGGCCATGCATCGTCTGAAGAGTCAGAAGATGCACTCCGCGGTGCCTCCCAGCAGGGAGGCCCAAAGCCTTGATGGCGTCGGTAGAAAGTGCTTTCAGGGCTCGATGCTTGCTTGCCGTGTCCAGACTTACCAGCTGTACATGGGCATGTATTTGCGAGACCTGGCCAAGGAGTTGGCCGGATTCTCTGCTGGTCTCTCCGGGGAACCCTTGCAGAGTTTTAAGTCCTTGTCTTCGAGGATCCGGGAATGCTCTAAGTTCATTTCCCGCGCCGCCTACGATGGCTTCGAGGCTTCGGCCCGAGTAGCGGCAGCCGGCATCGTGGCTCGACGCCAGGCATGGCTGCAGTCATCGGACCTCGAGCCATGGGTTCAGGACAAGTTGGTCGATGTCCCTTGCCGAGATGAAAATCTTTTTGGCAAGCTTGTGGCCAAGAAGGCCGCCCAGCTCGAGACTGAGCACCTCACGAGGACGAGGCTGTCGAGGAATACCTCTGCCCCTTCTCAGAAAAAGAAGGGCTCAGGTAAAAAGTCCTTTTACCCGAGGAAGGGCACTGCCTACAAACAGTACCCTCAATTTCAGGCTGCCCAAGCTGCCCCACAGGGTCAGCAAGCCAAGGGCCAGGGTAATGGGCCCCGTAGGCAGAGGGCCTCCAAGCCTTCAGCCCCTGCTACCACTCAGCAAGGTGGGGTTTTTTGACTCCTTGAGTATAGCCATGGCTCCCTTGCTGACCCAGTCCTGCACAGGAGGCCGCCTAGCCCTGTTCGCCCACCAGTGGCCCTTGATAACCCAAGACAGTTGGGTGCTGGACATAGTACGTCGAGGCTATGCCCTCCATTTTCACCAACTGCCTCCACCATACTTTCCAGGGGAACCTTTAAGGCCTCCCCTGCATACAGACCTTCTCCTCCAAGAGCTAAGGGGTCTGTTGGTGGACAGGGCGGTGGAGCCTGTGCCTCCCCACTTCCAAGGTCACGGTTTTTACTCCAGGTATTTCCTGGTACCAAAAAGAACCGGTGGTCTTCGACCCATTTTGGATCTCAGAAACCTAAACAAGTTTCTGGTAAGAGAAAAGTTCAAGATGCTTACTCTTGGAACACTTCTGCCCTACCTCCAGCAGGGAGATTGGCTATGCTCTTTAGATCTAAAGGATGCTTACACTCACATCCTTATTCATCCAGACCACAGAAAGTACCTCAGGTTCATTGTGGGGGGCAACCATTATCAGTACAGGGTACTACCCTTTGGCCTGTCCTCCGCTCCCAGGGTATTTACCAAGTGCCTGGCAGTGGTGGCGGCCTACCTGAGAAATCAAGGCATCTTTGTCTTTCCTTACCTGGACAACTGGCTCATCAGAGGCCAAACGTCCCTAGAGGTACAACAGGCCACCACCAGGACCATAGATTTGCTCCAAAGGATGGGCTTTGTCATCAACTTCGCAAAGTCCACTTTGCTCCCCTCCCAGAACTTGGAGTTCATAGGGGCAAGGTTGGATTCTCAGCAAGAGCATTCTTACCAGTAGACCGGGCACGACGGCTCATAGACCTAGCCAGCAAGTTTCTGAACAGGTCCCTGGTCTCCGCCAGACTCTGTCTCCAGCTTCTGGGCCACACGGCGTCGACAGTACAGGTAACCCCAAATGCCAGGCTCCATATGAGGCCTGCGCAGTGGTGCCTTCGGACTCAGTGGTCGCAAGCCTCAGGCAGTCTCAGAGACAGGGTCAGGGTGTCCCAATGTTTTCTGGCCTCCCTCAACTGGTGGTTGCACCCCCCCAATTTGCTGATAGGGGTGCCCTTTCAGATGCCACCCTATACGGTGGTACTGACCACCGATGCCTCTCTGCAGGCCTGGGGAGCTCATTGTCTAGACAAATGCACCCAGGGCCTGTGGTCTCCTTGGGAGGCGTCCCAGCAGATCAATCTCCTGGAACTCAGAGCTATCCGCTTGGCCCTCAAGGCCTTTACTGCTTCCCTGGCTCAACAGTCTGTCTTGATTCAGACAGACAACCAGGTTGCCATGTTCTATGTGAACAAACAGGGCGGAACTGGTTCCCAGCTCCTTTGTCAGGAGGCCCAGGACCTCTGTTCCTTTGCCCTGAAACACAACATGCTTCTCAAAGCAGTCTATCTTCCAGGCCAGGAAAATTGCCTGGCCGACAGATTGAACAGGGTTCTGCAACCTCACGAGTGGCAGCTGCATCCCTTAGTGGTTCAGAGGATTTTCCTGAAATGGGGACTTCCATCCATAGATCTGTTTGCCAGTCCACTGAACAACCAGCTACCCAGGTTCTGCTCCAGGCAGCCACATCCTCTGCGGATAGCAGCAGATGCTTTTCTGATTCCATGGACTCAGGTCCTCCTGTATGCGTTTCCTCCCACCCCTCTGGTGGCCTGAACACTGTTCAAGATTCTCAGGGACAGAGCCTCTGTCCTCCTGATAGCTCCCAGGTGGCCGAGGCAACCTTGGTTCCCACTCCTACTCCAACTAGCAGTGGATCTACCTCTGCCTCTGGTGTTGCAACCCGACCTTCTCTCTCAGGATCAGGGCTCCCTGCTGCACCCCAATCTCAAATCTCTCAATCTGATGGCATGGAGGCTGCAAGGGTAGTCTTGGCTCCCTGGGGCCTGCCTCCAGAAGTTGAGAAGGTTGTCCTGGCCTCCAGGAAACAGTCCACTAGGAAGACCTATGCTCTCAAGTGGAAGAGGTTTTCTGTGTGGTGTCAGCTACGTACAGAGGATCCTTTCTCCTGTACTGTACCTGTAGTGCTTCAGTACCTTCTGCACTTATCCAATCAGGGTCTGAAGTCCAATTCTGTTCGGGTCCACCTCTCAGCTTTAGCAGCTCACCACTCATTAGTAGAGGGACATTCCTTATCTGTGCACCCTTTGGTGTCCAGGTTTCTCAGGGGCTTGCTTCTACTCAAACCTCCCATACATCCTCCTGCTCCTGAGTGGGAGCTGAATGTGGTCTTGCAGCAGCTGACTCGCCCACCTTTTGAGCCGATGGCTACTTGCCCTCTTTGCTTCCTTTCCTGGAAGACTCTCTTTCTCATAGCCCTTACTTCGGCTAGGTGAGTGAGTGAGCTTCAGGCCTTGGTCTGTGATAGGCCTTACACCAGAATCTATAAGAACAGGGTAGTCCTCAGGACTCACCCTAAGTTCCTTCCTAAGGTTGTCTCCTCTTTCCACCTCAACCAGGAGGTGGTTCTTCCAACATTCTTCCCTAGGCCTCATGCAAGTCAGGCTGAAGCAATTCTGCATACCCTGGATTGTAGGAGGGCCTTATCCTTCTACCTTGAACGTACGCAAGGTCACAGGAGGGCTACTCAGCTCTTTGTTTCTTTTGACCCCAATAACTTGGGGATGGCTGTGTCCAAGCGTACCCTGTCTATTTGGGTGGCTGACTGTATCACCTGGGCTTACAAGGCGGCTGACCTTCCTTTGCAGGGTAGGGTCACGGCCCACTGTGTGAGGGCAATGGCTGCATCAGTGGCTCACCTCCGCTCTGTTCCATTGCAAGACATCTGCAGGGCTGCTACTTGTTCTTCAAGCCAGACATTTGCAGCCCACTACTGTCTGGAGAGGGAGTCCCGTAGGGACAGTGCTTTTGGTCAAGCAGTACTCCAGAATCTCTTTGAGGTCTAGGCAGCTCCTGCCCTCCTGCCCTCTGGTTGGGCTACCGGTGGAGGGTGTGTCCTTGAAAAGCCTTTTCTGTGTTGCTGAGACTAGAGGGAGTTCTCTTGTTCAGCCTGGGTTCCTGGTAGCCCAGAGCTGGGGAGTCACCCATAAGTGAGGACTGACTTCCTGCTTGGTCCTGGAGAAGAAAGAGTAGTTACTCACCTATAAACAGGTGTTCTCCTGGAGCAGCAGGAATCAGTCCTCACTACCCTCCCTCCTCCCCTTGGAGTTGCAGTTGTACATAGTTTGTTTTTTACATTTTTGTGTGCTGTTCTTAGCTATGTCATTTGACTGAGGTAAGATGGCACCTTTAGGTGGGAAGGGAACCGCGCATGCGTGCCTGCATTCCCAAAGGCTTTCATGGAAAGCTGGGGAAATGCTCCGCTGGGGCTTCATCAGCGCCGATGACACCCATAAGTGAGGACTGATTCCTGCTGCTCCTGGAGAACACCTGTTACAGGTGAGTAACTACTCTATCTCCAAGTTATAATGCCCTGTTCAATGTAATTTCAGTTTGTTCAATGTAATCCACCTTGATATCATGAAAGGTGGTATATAAGAAATGTTAAATAAATAAATAAATAATCAACCCATTACCAGTCCTAGCCCCCCCAATCTGCCCATTACCAGTGCTACCCTCCCCCATCAGCCCATTATAATTCTAACCCGCAACTGTCTCTCCCCATTGTCCAGCATTTATGTCCAGTATATCCCCCTGTCTCTCCCCTTTGTCCAGCATTTGCCCCCCTGTCTCTCCCCTTTGTCTAGTACTTGTCCCCTTGTCTCCCCCTTTGTCCAGTATGTCTCAGTCTTCCCCTTTCTCCAGAATTTTCCCCATCTCTCTCTTTGTCCAGTATTTGTCCCCTATCTCCCCCCTTTGTCTAGTACTTGTCCCCTGTCTCCCCCTTTGTCCCCCCTGTCTCTCACCTTTGTCTCTCCTTGTCCTCCTCCTGTCCCCACTCCCTCCACCTGCACTTCTCATCCGGCGGCAGCAGTTGTACTCCGGCTGTTTTAATTTTAGATTTTGCCACCTCTGCCCTGCCTCTGCCTTCCCACTTTGTTTTTTTTTTCCTCAAGAATGCTTGCAGCAAAAAAAAAAAAAGCGGGGGGGCGGAGCCTGATGTCCAGCGGGATAGTCGCATAGCGCTGAGGCTCCCGAGAGGCCTACCAAGACTCCTGAATTTTGAACCGTTTTAATCCTGACTATTGCTTTGACTCTACCGGGGTACCTTGAGGTGATGGCGGGGACCAAACCAGCACGTCTGGATTTCGGGACACCAACGAATTCCCATGGTAAACGCTCCAAAACCGAGCCCCCGTCTCCGTAGAAGCAGCCCGCACCTCGGGAAGGTCCCGAGATGCAGCAGGAGATCCTCACTGAAATACGAGGGGTAAAAGACCTTGTGCAATCCAACGGGGAGTCACTCCGAGCGCTGCGTGAAGACTTCGGCATGCTGCAAAGCAAACTTGAAGGGCTTTCCCTACGTCAAGACAAAATGGAAGGCATACTGGACTCACACACGGTCCGGTTGGCGAAACCTGACAAAGTAGAGCGCCAGATACGGGCCTTGCAGAAAGAAGTGGAAGATGGCAACAATCGGGCCCGCCGCAATAACATACGACTCGTGGGCATACCGGAGGGAGCTGAGTCTGGAGACATGAAGGAGTTTCTTTGTAAGGCGCTTCCTTCCCTACTTCGGATCACATTTGCTAAAGACCTAGAGATCGACTGGGCTCATCGAGTGCCCTCAAACATGGCGCTCAATCGGAAGACTCCGAGGCCTATTATCTTTCGGCTCTTAAGATACCAACATGTTGAGCAAATTCAGAACGCCGCTCGCGCAAAAGGCCCCATCGAGTTTGAGGGCCACCGGATATCCTTCTTTCCTGACTTGGCCAAGCCCACGGTTGACCGTAGAAAGCGATTCCTGGAATTTCGACCGAGGCTACAACAACTGCAAGCTCGCTATGGCCTGATGTACCCGGCTAAACTTAGGGTGACGCTGCACAACCAGACCAGAACATTTGATGATCCTGAATTACTTGCGGAATTTTTGGAGTCCAAAGAGGCAGATCAGATGCGTTGATCCAAGGAACACTCAGCTAATTGACCTTATATTGGTAACACCCGCCATATTGTTGTCGGACGCTCTCTACCCTGGAGACCGCCTTGGCAATTCACAACCTTGGCTTTCACTAGCCTTGATGGCCCTGCTCTATCATGCCCACAGCTACTTCGGTGGAGATCGGAGACTATAATAACAGAAGGGTTCGAATCTTACATTCGCACTCTCTTGGGCCTCCTCCCGCAGACATATGGTCGCCATTTATAGTTGGGGTTATGCTTCTTCTCTGGGGCACTTCGGTGCTTGTTTTCTCATATGGGGTGTATCTGGTATCTTAATTGATGTGTATGAAATAGATGTACAGATGCGGTATATATTCCATATTCGCATGCGCTTTTACTTCAAATGTATGACAATGTCTTATGGCCCTATGTAAGGTTTTTTCATTGAACGTAAAAGGAATCAACAACCCGATTAAAAGAAAGAAAATCCTTAGTTATTTGAGTCATGAAAAGGCGGATTTGGTTTTTCTTCAGGAAACGCACTTAAATTCTACCGAAACTCTGAAACTCAATATTAAACCTTACATGGTAGCTGCCTACTCTCCGGCTGTTTCTAAGAAATGTGGGGTAGCTATTCTGGTGAAGAAATCCTTGCCTGTCACCATTATTGCCACTAGCTCTGACACGGAGGGCAGATGGTCCCGCGTCCACCTTAAAAAAATTGGACACCTTGAACTAACATGTATATGTATATATGCCCCTAATGTGGATAATCCTGCCTTTTTTGCTACCATTGCTCAGGTTGCGCAGGCCCTCTGCTAGCACCCCAATGATAATAGGTGGCGACTTTAATCAAGTCGTCGATCCTCTGATAGACAGGCAACCGCCTAGAACGAGTGGCCTGCCCAAGAGCTCCCTCACACTCACCTCCTTGATCAAAGATCTCGCTTTAGTGGATCTTTGGAGATTGTTGCATCCTGCTGAACTGGAGTTTACTTACTACTCTCCCCCCATCTATCACAGTCCAGAATAGATTTTTTCCTAATATCTAAAGTGCTGGTATCTCAGGTAGACACTGCGATGATTCACCCATTACATATCTCAGATCATGCTGCCATTTCCTTACAGTTGCACGCTAACCTGCCCAGTGGGAATCCGGGGAATTGGTTTTTGATAGGACCCTGTTAGAGCAACAAGAGTTTCAGTTAGACATACGGGCCGCCATTCAGGACTACTTCCATTTTAACTTACCACATGATACCACGGGTTGGGCTTGGTGGGAGGGCTTTAAAGCTGCCATTCGTGCAACCATTACTAGCTATCAAATTCGCTTGGGGAAAAAGCGTAAGCAACAGTTATTAATATTAGAGCAACAAATTAAAGCTGGGGAACGGGTTCTTACTTCCCGCACTGATCCTTGTGTGTTGTTACGTTTGCAACGCCTACGCTTTCAATATAACTCGATCCTGTCTGCTGCAGCTTCTAAAAATATCGCATCGCAGCAAGGGATGTACTATCGGGAAAGCAACCGTGCTGGTAGACTCTTAGCTAATGCCTTGAAAGGTCAAAAAGAAGAAGCCAAACGGGTAGCGGCTCTCCGAAACCCGGTAGGAGGGGACATAGTGACAAATAATACAGAGATAGTAGAGCTCTTCCGGGATTTTTACACTCGTCTTTATAAATCAGAATGTGACTTCACGTCAGAGGCTTTTGAGCGATTATTATCCGGAATACAACGGCCGACCCTCTCCGAAGAGGATAGGGTTGCGATGGATATAAACCCTTCTCTACTAATGAAATTCACTCTGCCCTTAAACGTGTGGCCTCGGGACGCGCCGCAGGCCCTGACGGTCTTCCGGCCGAATTTTATAAAACGTTCAGTGCTGATCTAGCCCCCCACCTAAAACTCTATTTCACTGCTCTGGCTGAAGACACATCTTGCTTGGGATCCTTTTCGGCGGCGAATGTAGTAGTATTTGAAAAAGAAGGGAGGGATCCGCTGTTAACAGCTAACTACCGACCAATCTCCCTTCTTAACGCAGACTATAAAATTTTTGCGACTATCTTAGCCTCTCGACTATCTGACCAAATGTCCACACTAATCCACCCTGATCAATGTGGTTTTATACCCGGAAGATCCACTGCCGACAACGCTAGGACTTTATGTCATGTGTTGACTAATGCTGCAAGCCTAGATCTACCACTAGTTGGCCTCTCCCTAGACGCCGAGAAAGCCTTCGACCGTCTCGAATGGCCCTTCTTATTTGCTGTTCTCCGTTGGTACGGCTTTGGGGAGGGCTTTCTCTCCGGTTTCTTCAAGTCATGTATGCCGAACCCACAGCCAGTATATGTGTGAATGCTATCAAATCTCAGCCATTCAGCCTTCAAAGAGGTACACACCAAGGGTGCCCCCTATCCCCTTTGCTCTTTGACTTGGCGCTTGAACCTCTAGCCCTGTTACTTAGGCAGTCCGCAGATATCCGAGGTGCCCCCTTTAGACACAGAGAGATCAAACTCTCCGCTTACGCAGATGATCTTATGCTTTTTATAACTTTGGACTCGGTCCCAGTAGTCTTAGAATTACTAGACAGGTATTCGCAGCTCTCGGGCTATAAGATCAACTGGACCAAATCGGTTGCTTTCCCACTTAACCACCGGGTACATGCGGCGCCGACATGCAAGCCTTTCCCTTTCTCTGGCAGCATAGTATGGTGAAATATCTCGGGGTCCATTATTGCTATCCTCTAGAGGATACTATTAGTTTCAACGCCAAGGCGCTAATCTCCAAAGTCCGTGAACTTACCAATCGGTGGTCTCCACTAACCCTTACATGGTGGGGCCGCTTGGAAACAGTGAAAATGATGATAGTTCCTAAAGTGAACTACATTCTCGAAATGCTACCATGTTTACTGCCCCGACACACCTACAAAGATATAGAAGGCCTTCTTATTCGTTATCTATGGCAGGGTAAAACACCCAGGATAGCTAAACGATACTTGCAATCTGATAAAGCGAGAGGAGGAGCTAGATTTCCAGATTTTCTCAATTATCATAAAGCCTTCCTCTTAAAGCAAGGTGCCCGTTGGTTGGATACCCCGGCAGCAGGCCGCCCGGTGTGGCTAGATATTGAAGAAGAGCTTAGTGGACCAGTTCCGCTGGCCTACTTCCCCGGAATGTGCCATCATTCAGACTCCCGCCATTCACCAATGGTTGTAGACACTCTAGTGGCCTTTAATGCCCTCATTCAATCTCTGGGTCCGCAGGCGTGCCCCCCGGACCATCTCCCGATATGGCATAACTCACGATTTCAAATTAACAAAAAAACGATAGCATGGAGACCCTGGTACTCTAGGGGGATTTGGACACCTAAGCAGCTGTTTGCTGGGATCGCTGGAAAACCTTTAATGCTTTACAAACGGAATTTGGTCTACCAGCGAAATATTACTTTCAATGGGTGCAGCTCCAACATTGCCTTAAAGGCGCTCGGGTCATTCCGCGCTCTGATACTAGCGTGGAAGGGCTGTCAGAGGTGATTCGTTGTATCGGGAGTTTGCCAGGAGTGGCATCTAACTTTTACAAACTACTCACTCATAGTCCAGGCAGGGACACCCCTAGGGCCCAGCAGGCCTGGGAGCGCGAATTGCACATCACTTTAACTCCCCAGCAATGGAAGATAGTCTGGAGCAAAGTGGTGCGGGTCTCTAGATCCGCCTCTGTCACTCAAACGCTCTTCTATTTTGCCCACAGATGCTTTTATACTCCTGAGAAGATGGCCAAATGGAATGTCAATACAAGCTATCGATGTTGGTCCTGCCATACAGCGGTGGGTACCTTCGCCCATGTTATCTATGAATGTCCAGCACTACAGCAATATTGGGGGCGGGTTTGGGACCGGATTCAAAGTATCCTACACTTCCGGGAGCCCCTTTCTTGGAAGATTGTGGGACTCCGCTCTGTGGCGGAGATCCCCTCTCTTCCCAGGACAGGCCGCTTCCTCCTAGATTTTATGTTGGGTATGGCTGTATGCTTAGTCACGAAGAATTGGAAGAATGGCTCCCGCCTAACTTTTACCGAATGGTGGAATTCTGTCTGCTTATATAGTACATATGAGCAGATACCCCGTCGGATGGCATTCCAGGTTCAGGACTGCTCTCACTTGTCTAAGTGGCAGATGCTTAATGACTATATCCAGATTGCCAGATGCTCCATATAGCCGTGTTGCTACACTCATCATGTTGCAGATAATTATATTACCTCGAAAGATAATAATGTATATATACACCCGATACTGGATTGTTACGTATCCCAGAGAAGAAGCAGGGGGGGAGGGGGGTGGTGGGGGTTTATTGTCCGTGATTGTATAATTTTATTTGTCATGTCTTCTATTCTGTATGTCCTTTTGTTTCGATGTTCCAAAATGAAAATAAAAGTTTAAAAAAAAAAAAAAAAGCGGCGGGAAGACAGAGGCGGCAAAATCTAAAATTAAAACAACCGGAGTGCTGCTGCCGCCACTGCCACACAAATCAGCCTGATCGCTTACAGGGTTCCTGCAAGCAATCAGGCTGATTGGTCCAACGCCGGCGGCACTCCGGCTCTGTTTTAATTTTAGATTTTGCAGCCTCTGGCTTGCCTCTGCCTTCCCGTGCCAGAAATCAGAGTCAGGCCAGAGGCTGCAAAATCTAAAATTAAAATAGATTCGGAGTGCTAGCATTGGGAGTGCTACCCCCAACGGAGTGTTGCCTGAGGCGATCACCTCAGGTGGCCTAATGGAAGAACCGCTCCTGTATGTTATAACAGGCGAAGTCTGTCAAAATGATATTAGATATGCAACTCAAATATTAACCAGAAATATCTTCTAGTGAGAGACTTAGAAAATCAAGATAGTATTGAACTTCAATATTGCCCATTGGAGAAGATAACTTCAGATACACTGACCAAACAACTTTCCAGAGACTGCCAAATGACTTACTGGGAAAGATGAATCTTGGAGAATAATCGTCTAGCTATCAAAAAGAGGTATTGAAAAAGCAAAAGCAGAAGATTATTTTCACTCTGACAACAAACGGTTAACAATGATCTTTGCTATTTGTCAAATCCAAAAAAGGAGGAGGAATACTGGGACATGTTAATCACCTTTGTACATGTAATCTAAGTAAATTCCCTTCCTGTTGGATCTTAGGTTTGTTTTCTTCCCTGTTGATGCCGTTATGTTTGTTTTTTGTTTGTTTGTTTGTTTTATTTTAAACTCTCTAGTAAAACTGGCTTACTTACACTCCTAGATCAAGATTCCATCTGACTTCATCAAAACAATAGATTTGCTAACATTGAACATTATCCATGCCCTTTCCCTAGTGTGGAAAATAACGAAGGGCCTTATCATATTCATTAAGGGACACAGTGCTTTCTATATCATCTCAGGTAATATATGGCAACTCTGATGGTATCTGTCCACAAAGGACTCACTCTCAATACCCAGCATCATAAAGATAGGAAGTTCAGTTTTGGGTACCCCATACCAAGAAATATCCTCTCACATTATGATAGCCCTTATCTCTAGATTGTCAGCTCTCTCCATTTTTCTGGGCTGATCCTGTCCTGGGTTTACCAAATTCTGTACATAGATTTAAAGTTTGAGTTTCCTATTGCTTTCCCTAAGAAAAGTAGGACTACAGGTTCATGTATACAGTGGGATAAAACTAGTACTGGATCAGTTTATCATAAAAAAATGGAGTCATATGGCAACTACTAAGAGAAATATAAATTTTCTAAACTGTGCCAAGAATCTGTCCCTTGCTACAGTTCTCTGGTGGCTTGGTCAAGGACTGTCACATGGTGCACAGTCTTGCTGCCCTCTTGGTCTCACCTTGAGCAGTTGCTTCTTATTGTTGGTCTCCTCAATGCAAAAGGCCATGTTGCGTACCAGGGCTTCATCTTCAGGACAGATCAGAGACTTTTTCACTAACACCTGTATGTCCACCAGGTTTACACTGGAAGATGAGGTTCCTTCTCCTAACAAAACAAACATGTACACATGAAGCATAAACACTGTTCTGTCATTGGGATCATATGCATGTCCCTTTATTGCAACCTGTCCAGCAACTTCTCCTTAGTTTCCCTGGTTATAGCGCTTACATCTCTTAGACTTCCATGGATGGCAGAAAGGCAGAGATCATATTATTTACCAAATTAGATTGGGAATAAAAACTGAGGCAGAGGGAAATAAAGTGATTCTTAAAGTCACACACAGAAAAGGACCATGTCAGGATTAGAATCCACAAGTTCCTAAATTCCAGTTCAGTACTCTAATCTTAGTGATGGTATATCTACCCCAATACCCAGCCATTATGTAACTTAGATTCCCTTGCTGCTTGTTGCCTATTTTCTTTTCTTCCCTTCTCAATATGAATGTCCAAACCTGAATCTAACCAGCGCAGCCCTGCTAGTCCACATGTGTCCATCCTGCTGATGTCCAGGTTCAGTTTGCGTTCCATGGTCAGGGGCTTGACATGTTCCCAGAACAAAATGGGACCCTCTAGCAAGATCAGAGCGATGTCATTTCCCACACTGTTACTCAGATGATGATGTCCATGTGCAAAGATGCGATCAGCTCTGATAACATCACCAATATCCTCTGGCCCATTCAGGCCCATGTAGACAGCAGTATCATCTGGCTCCCTGTGAGTGGGGAGAGGAATAAAGGGAAACATTAGAACCCAGAATATTCCCATATATACACTGTTTACTATTAGTAATATTAGTATTTATATAGCACTAGCAATATGGTACTAGCAGGAGTACAAAGCTTGCAATCTAATAAAGACAAACAAATGAGACATTTAGTGTGAGATGGTGGAGGGTGCCTTTAAGTTAAAACAACAGGACCAGCTGATAGGAGTAATACCTCTTGAGAGTCTCTGTGAGGAAGCAGTCCATGGGTGAGCTGAACGGGCCTTGTGCAAGAATGATTAGATTCTTATTTCAAAATAGGCCACAAAGTGGTGTGTTCTGACTGAATTTGAACCTGGCACATGTTCAGAAAGGTTATCTCAGGCTGAAAGGCATGAGAATCGAGGTTAGCAACAGAGGATCATGGCATAACTAGGAACATCTTACCTGTTGAGCAAAGTTTGGGAGGAGGGATGTATAGGGAAATGGGAATGGTAATGAGGTGCTGCGGAGTGAATGTATTTCTCGGCAATGAATTTTATATGGCAGTAGGGAGGGATCCAGTGTAGTGAGTTGAGCAGAGGGGTTACATGGCACTGGAGAAAGACAGGTTGTGCTGCTGCAGTGGAGAAAGATCATTCAGTGGCGGACCCATGAGGAGCAGGCTGCAGCAGTCTAAGTGAGAAGAGATGTGAAAGTGAATAACGGTTCTAAATACTATGGTCAGATAGGAAATGAAGGATTTTGGAGCAGCTGTAACAAAAAGATTAGCACTATTTTGGAGATCATTTTACCCAGGGAGAAGATCCAGGATGAAACCCTGAGACATGGCAACCAATAATGGGATAGTGGAACAGGATTCTTCAGAAGACACACTGACAGTGCATTGAGAGTTAGGAAGCAAACCAAATCTGAGTCTGGGTGAGAACAGGGTGCTAAAGAGCATACAGAGGTCAATGGTGTCAAAAAGCAGCAAATAGGACATGGAGGAGAGGTATGGAATAGTAGTTCTTAACCCAGTCCTGAGGATGCAACCAGCTTGTCAGATTTTCAGGATAACCACAATAGATATGCATGAGTTTTGATTTGCATTCAATGCTTCCATTGTATACAAATCTATCTCATGCATATTTATTGTGGTTATCCTGAATATCCAACTGGCTCAGTGTGTCTTAAAGATTAGGTTGAGAATCACTGGTATAAAGTCTTTTGGACTTGACCATGAGAAGATCACTGAAGACCTTGATGAGGGATGTCTCTGTGAAATGTAGTGAGGGATAATCCATATTGGAGCAAGTTGAGGATATCTTGATATACAAGAACGTAGATGCAAAAGAGATAACATCCCATTTGAGTACTTTGTACACAAAGGGGAAGAGAGAAACTAGACAATAGCAGGGCATGAAGGGTGAGACGAAGGGGTTATGGAGAGAAGTGTGACTGCGGCATCTATGAAGATAGTGGAGAAGATTGCAATAGAAAGTGACAAAGTGAGAATGTGACAGATGGAAAGGATTACAACTTTAGGGACGGCACTGAGAAACTAGTGTGGGGGGGGGGGGTGATCAGAGGGATAATTTCCAGAAAATGGGCAGTTTCTTCCTCTTCGATTTCAAAAAAAGGAGAAGAGAGTGACATGGCTTGAGGCAGATGGAGGAGAATGAGAGGAAGTGGACAACTCAAGTAATTTTGTGAAGCTCATCATGAAACTAATCAGCCATGACCTAAGCAGTCAATGAGAAGAGGATGGAAAGTGGTGACATTGAGAAGGCTTTTAAAAATGGCAAACAGATGGTGGGGGTTGACAACAAGGTCAGATGGACATAATAGTGTGGATTGGCAAATGCTAAAGCTGATTGGAAAAAGGTGAGTATGAATTTGAAATGTATGAAATCGGTGTAGTGATTTTAGCCAGAGATCCTCTGTAGTTCAGGCGTGGGAACAAAGAAAGTGTTGAGATTAAGTTAGAGACTGGCATGTCATACAGTGCACGGAAGGTGAAGTGCGAGTGTGTCCAGAACAAAGGAGTCTATAGAGTTGTAGGAAGAGATAGTCTCATTGGTTGATGTTGATTAGATAGTGGAGGAGAGGAGAAGAAAGACAGTAGCAGGGAAGACATGGGATCAACAGTTTGAATGGCAGTGAGGATCAAGTTTGGGGAAGAAAGTGGTTGTGTGACAGATATCAGATGATGGTCAGATAGTGGAAGGATAGCACTGGAAAAGCCTCAAAATGAGCAGTTGGAGGAAAGGACTAGATCAAGACAGCGGCTGCGTTGGTGTTTGGGGGTAGGAGAGCCTGACTGGAGCTTAGATGAGGAAAAGAGAATAAGAAGTTTGGAGGTATAAGAATTGGAGAGCTCATCGATGGGAAAATTAAAGTTAACTAGGATGAGTGAGAGGGAGGATGGCTCAAGGAAAGAGAAAGGCCAGGAGTCAAACTCAAGGAAGAAGATGACTGTCGGGGGGCTTGTAAATAACAGCTTTTCAGAGAGATATTAGTATGAATGAGTAAATGGAGTATGCCGTCAGAAAGAAAGAGGAATGATAGTGAGGAGGAAATAGAAGTTGAAACCTGCAGGAAGGGGAAATGACCATGGCCTTCTGAATGAGCTGAGCGGGAGAAGATATATCCTCAGTGATAGAAGGCAGTGAATGAAGCAGAGTCCTAAGGGGTCTCAGTGAATTCCAAAGGTTGTAAGGATTGAGAGATAAAAAGATTATGAATATAGAGGAATCCTTCAAGGACATTGTAATGTGGTTCCACTTCCAGTCTGGCAACCTCATTCTGGCTATCTTGGAGCAGCAAGATCATTGGAAGGAGAGCATCACATGGTGTGTGGCAGCAAATGGTCCTGTTGCTAGGAACTACCTTCCAGATGATGCAGTATCCTCTTGCACCAAAACTGGGTCTCCAGGGGTGCATGCCCAAAGGAGAAGGATTGAGACTCTCATTGTAGTCTGAAATTCGATCATTGAGATTCCGATGGCTGGGTGGTTGGTGGGCATGATGATTTCTTGGAAACTTGCCTGACTTCTGCAAAGGTGGCAGACCTCACATCACCTAGACAGATTTTTAGAAAGTGCTGGGGAACAGCAGGCTGTCGTGATACATGTGGTTACCAAGGGCATAGGAAGGTGCAGGAGAGAGGTTCTGGAAGCCTAATATAGTCCTTTAGTTAGAAAATCATAATCCAGACCTCCAACATAACATTCTCAGAAATGCTGCTCATTCCATACGTGTGACTGAAGAGGCAGACTGAGTTCCAGAGTCTCAAGGTGTAGATGAAATAATGGTGTGAGGAAAGGGTGGGCTATTCTGAAAGAATGGACTGCATTTTAATGAGAGTGGAACCCAACTGCTGGTGCATACATTCATAAAGGAGATAGAGCAACTTTTAAACTGGATCATGGGGGAACGCTCAGGGGTGCATACCATGAGGGGATAAAAGGGGAGTGCAACATAAAATTCACTAGAAATAGTTGGTGAATTGCTGTGCATCTCTTAAGGGGAGAGAATAAAGTTTCCTCCTCAAGCCTCGCTGAGTACCCTCATGTGGTGACCCCGTTGTATAAAATCTATATTAAATCTCAGCAAGGTGACAGTACAATTGATGTATAGTAGGAAAGAAAAAGAAAATTACATACCGGTCGCACGTCACCCAAGAGAAAAAGTTGCCCACTCATAGCTTATACACTAGGGCTAACGATGGTGGTAACTATATTGCAGACACTGCAGATGTAGATAACATCGCTGCCACAGATAAAGGCCACGATGAGTGTGTTTATGGACCTACTGTGGCAGGACATAAACCACAGAAATTAATGAAAAAGTTAAAGAGGATTAACTACAATTAAGTAGATTTCTGTAGATAAAGAGGAGATAATGCACTGCTACTTTTATGCTGTGTGGATGGTGTCATCGAGAGCGTTTTGGTTTCCTGGACCATGGGATGATTTTCCAAGGGCTGCAGAGCAGAGATGGCATCCACCTATTCAAGAAGGGTCAAAGTGCCACCGCAGACTGGCTAACCTACTGAAGAGGGCTTTAAACTAAATTCATTGGGGATGGGTGTAGAAAGCCCCCAGGTAAGTAAACCATTAAATATCTCTGTAGAAATGGGTTAAAGGGGCAACATCTGGAAAGCAGTAAATGCCTGCAGTATGGAAAATAAGATCCCAGATATTGAGGCTTTAATGGAATAGGCTGACTTGAATTTAGTAGCAGTTGGAGACATGGTCCACACACAACCATAACTGGGATGTAATTATATTGGGCTATACTTTATTCAGGAAGGACAGGGGAGGAAAAAGGAGAGGAGGAGTGGCACTATATGTAAAAATAATATTAAAGCTATAGAATTCCCCCCCCCCCCCCAATCTCTCAACCGGGGAGAGATGAAGGTACCCATACACACATATAGATACTTACTCACACATATACATGTACTCACACATTAACACAGTTTGCTTTATTCAAATCATTCACATATTACAAACCATTGATTATACATAAGTCTTAAGCTGAGCAGTCCAAGAATTTCAGTTATTCTCCAAACTCCAGTGGGTCATGAAAAAGCAGTCAATTCACTTCTGATGTATGGACTTCCAATCACCCCAAAGACTGCCAATGAAGAGGTTAATTGGCTCCAGCCACTCTCTGCCATTTTAGTGTACCAGAATGGGCTATCAATGCTGTGCCTGCCCTCAAGGCTTCTTCTTTCGATAGCCTAGCCTTCATCAATGCTTGCCAACCTTCACCCAAGCTGCACATCTGAAAGACAATACCCTTCACAGAAAAAGATAGAGCCATTCTGCAGCACAGAGGTCACTTCTTTGGCCCTGGTGTCGCTGCAACATGATAGCAGACAGATGTCCATACATTTCAATCTTATGCCCATCAATGCCGAATCAGTCCGCTACTACTGATAATGCGAAATTTTTTCTTTTAAAGGACATTGAAGCAGGTACACACTACAATATCTCTAGAAAGATTAGCTTTGTGCAATCCAAGCGCCTGATGCGCCCTTTCAATAAGAATTTTTCGCTTGCGCTGAGACTTCCCCCTTCTTGCAGCACAGCAGAGAAAACATGCCGTGCTGTGTCCTCGGCATCTGCATAAGCTTCTACCTCGGCACATGCCGAATCCACAGACTGTAATGTTTCATCAATGTCCTCAACGTTTGCTTGTAAGGCTTCCCATTGGCTTGCCACTTTATCCAGCCTGTGGCACACGGTTGCGACTTCCTCCTCATGGCCCTAGGCCTTTTGCTCAAGCTCATCCATTCGCTCCCCAAGATCTGATACCAAATCTTGCAGTTCCAGCACCAATGTCCCAAAATCTGCTTTCAATTCACCTCGCAGCTTCTCCAACAACTTGTCCATAACCTGGACAGTCAAAGCCTCATCAACACCTCGCTGCTCCATATCATTTCCCTTCTTCAGAGGTCT
This sequence comes from Ichthyophis bannanicus, assembly GCA_033557465.1. Taxonomy (NCBI): domain Eukaryota; kingdom Metazoa; phylum Chordata; class Amphibia; order Gymnophiona; family Ichthyophiidae; genus Ichthyophis; species Ichthyophis bannanicus. The sequence continues at coordinate 787,015,548 of CM066032.1, read as the reverse complement.
CATTTCCATCCACCTCCACAGAGCCTTCTAGCTTAACATGTGGGACCTTGCTAGCAAAATTACTGCTGGTCTGTAACACTGTTTTAATGTCTGCATTTCAGGGCTTCACGGCCATAGCATTGACATTCACAGCACCCGCAGATATTATTGAAGCACAGCAGGCAAAAGAAAGAAAGTGCCAAACAGGAGGGTTTTCCTTTTGCCATTGCTCAGAGCTCCACGATCAGGCTGTCCTTTGCTGAGCTGATGTCACTTCCTCCACCAATAAAACATTTTAAATTTAAGACTGGCAGCATCAAGAACACAAAACTGCAAATCTCAAAGACAAGCCATATTCTGCTACCCCCACCAATACCCTACAGGTGACTCCATCAATCTCAGATCCCCCACAAACATAAAACTCAGCTAAGTAAGTTCCCATGTGCTACATGCTATCTTGTAGATGTATTATACATTTTCCCACAAATCCCATGCTACATCTGGCGCACAGTATGTCCATTATCTTATCAGCGTAAGTCTTCAGCTCCCCTATTAATTTGTTCATAGCCCCGCATCCACCACAGTCCTCTTTATATTCATACACTGTCACTTAGGATCAGCTTTACAATTATATACAGTTAAGATTCCAGTCTGCAAGATGGCTTATGGCTATATCAGCTTTAAATACAAAAATATGGCCTAAATTACAGGCTGGTTTCCTTTTGGTCAGTTCTTGCCACATGCAGTTTGATTCCATTGTTGTTGTTGTTGTACTCTAGCAGACACCCACAGAATATTTGTGGTAGCCCCAGCATATACTCCGCTGCCCCAAGCTGGCCAGGTAGTCTCTCCTTCAGCATGCACTACTTTGCCCCAAGCTAGCCAGGCATTCTGTCCTCTAGCATGCATTCCTCTGACCCAAGCTGATCGGGCACACTCTCTTCTTTCCCTTTTCTCTCTCTCTGTCACTCCTTTCCCCCCATGTCACACTCTCTGCCTCTCTCTCTCCTCCTTTCTTCCCCCATACAAGGCAATCCCTTCTCTCTCCCACCAAGCCTCCCAGAAGGCTCTCTTTTTCCCCACTTCCCTTCCCCACTCTCATTCTCTCGCCCTCTTTCTTTCCGTCCCCACAAAGGCACTCTCTCTATTCCTTTCCATCCCCGCAAAGTCACTCTTCTCTGTAGCTTACCTGCTTCTGATATTCTCTTGCTACCTCTAGAATTTAAAATATTGGATTTAGCTTATGCCTTTTCTCAGACATTCAAGGAGAGTTACATTCAGGTATAGTATATATTTTACTATCTCTATAGGTCTTACAATCTAATTTTGTACCTGAGACAATGGAGAGTTAAGTGGCTTGCCCACAATCACAAGAAACGAAAGTGGGATTCAAACCTGGCTTCCCTGGTTATTAACCCACTGCTCTATTAGGTACTCTTCCAGTAGTAGTACATATACAGTTGTGGTCAACATTATTGGCAGCTTGCAGTTCAACCCCTTAATGTCCAATATCTCTTAAAAAAATAAGTGGCCAGTGAAATGACTTTGGACTATATATGAACACATATTTGGCACATAAAAGAATCAAATAAAAAAAGACCAATTATAAAAGGAAATAGTAGGAGATAGTATAAAAACTGGGACATTGCCAGGACATGACTATCGGCACCCTTAAAAACAAATCAAATCATTTTGAACAGAAGAACCACATTCCCATTGCAGTAAAATTAGATTACCTATGATCGTCTGTACTCACATGACTTGGATCAACCAATGAATGATGACTATAATGTTTAAAATAGCCACATTCACTCCGTTTCATTTCCAAAATGGTGAAGACAAGAGAGCTGCCTGAGACTGTCAGAAAAACCATTATCATTAAACTTCAAAGGTGTACAAAGCCATCTCCAAAATCTTTGAGATTCCTGTGTCTACAGTTTGCAATGTCATTAAGAAGTTTTATGCTCATGGAACTATCAATAACCTCCCAGAATGTGGTGGGAAGAAGGAAAATTAATTCAAGAAGTCTTTGAAGGTTAGTGTGAACTGTTGGAAAAACACAACATACAACAGTCAAAGAGCTTAAAGCTGACCTGGTGAAGTCTGGAGTGGTGGTTTCAACCTGCACCATATGCTGCACACTAAACAAAGAAAGACTTCATGGGCGAAGGCCAAGGAGGACCCCACTGCTCAAAGACACATAAAAAGGCACACCTGATTTTTGCCCAAACCTATCTTGAGAAAGCAGAATCCTGGGAAAATGTTCTGTGGTTAGATGAAACCAAACTTGAACTCTTCGGCAATGCAGACCAGTGATACATGTACAAGCAAAGAAATTAAGCTTATAAGGAAAAAACACCCTTCCTACATTTAATATGGAGGGGATTTCATAATGTTGTGAGGCTGGAGACCTGGAACATATTAAAGGAATCATGAAGTCAGAGGACTACCAAGGTATTTTGGAGCGAAATGTGCTACCTAGTGGCAGAAAGCTAGGTCTGGGTTGAAGGTCATGGGTCCTCTAGCAGGACAATGACCCAAAACATACATCCAAAAGTACAAAAGAATGGTTAGAAAGGAAAAAAATGGACTGTTTTAAACTGGCCTACAACGAGTCCTGATCTCAATCCAATTGAGAACCTTTGGAAAGAGCTGAAAACTGCCACTGGTAAGGGGAATCCTAGAGATATTCATGAGCTGGAACAAACTGCAGTTGAAGAGTGGGAGAAACTACCAGCAGACAGATGTAAGAAACTTATACATGGCTGCAAGAATCATTTGGAGGCTGTCATCACTGCCAAGAGTTGTGCAACCAAATATTAGTGAAGGGTGCCATTAATCTTGTCTAGGTCATATTTTGTTTTTTCTTAGAAATTACTACATCTAAATTGCACAGACATCTTATTTTGTTGTATACCTTTGAACATGCTATGAAAATATTATGATGAAATATTTCCAATTATTTCTCAAGATATTGTACACAACATACCTAAAATGCAAGGGTGCCAATAATGTTGGCCACAACTGTATGTGATGCAGTGTAATGCTACATCACATATGTGTACAAGAAGGAAAGCTAACATAATTATGGGAAAATAAGCAGTGGCAGCTGTTGTGAGATGAAAATTATTTAAATAAATTAATCTTTCTCACCTAATCAATATGGGCCTGATATTTGAAGTGGTAGGTGTCACTTGGATGGCAAAAAAGATGACTTACCCGTGTAAAGATGCTATAACTGGGTATAACGCATTTTGAAAAGTATGGGAACTGTCGAAAAAAAACCCACTACGGGCAGTGCTAACCAGATATCCACAAGGGCATAACGGGGCATGGCATGGGCATGGCCTGGTCATACCCATGTAATGTCAATATTCAAATGTGTTGGGCAGCGCCCGAGGATGCTATAAACTGTGTAAGCCTAGGTGAGTGTTTCTGGCGCTTAGGACACCGGGAATGCTATCGGCTAACCTGTATACCAGAGAAACCTGTATATTACCGAGAGAAATGCAATGTGGGGACTGCTCAGGATCTTCCAGAAGTGGAGACGCACCTGAAGAGCCTGGGCACAGAGAAGAAGGCAGCAAAAGCTCACATCTAGCAGCAGGCAGTGGTCCAGCATCCCAGACGTAGGTACCAGGCCCTACGTGTGCACAGGCCCAAGATCAGCTACCTACAACTCAGAGGAGGAGGTGTATTAGCAGTACCGGCTTGACAGGTTGGAGTCGGTACAGAGGGTGGCTACTAAAATGGTTAGTAGTCTTCATTATAAAGCATATGAGGATAGACTTAAGGATCTTAATATGTATACTTTAGAGGAAAGGCAAGATAGAGGTGATATGACTGAGACGTTTAAATACCTCCATGGCATAAATGCACAGGAGGAGAGCCTCTTTCGATTGAAAGCAAGCTCTGCTACAAAGGGACATAGGATGAGGGTGACAGGGGATAGACTCGGGAGTAATATGTGGAAATATTTCTTTACGGAAAGAGTGGTAGATGCATGGAATAGTCTCCCAGTGGAAGTGGTAGAGATGAGGACAGTATCTGAATTCAAAAAAGCATGGGACAAACACAGAGGATCTCTAAAGGGAAAAAGGGGACTGTTGTAGTGGTTGATATGGAAGGACAGACTAGATAAGCCATGTGGTCTTTTTCTGCCATTTTGTTTCTATGTTTCTATGTTTCTAATCACTGAGCTGTGCACCATTCTCATTTGGGACCTGGAGCCATCCACTTCCAGAAGCCAGGCATTGCCAGTGGCAATAAAGCTCACCACCGCCCTTGGCTTCCTGGAGACTGGGAGTTTCCAGTATGAGGTCAGGGCAACAATTGGCATTACCCAGTCTGCAACATGCCACTGCATTGATATTGTCACCAGAGAACTGTTGCGACAATTAGGGAACCTCATTACATTCCCCAGGACACCACTGGAGTGGCAGGAGATGATGTTTGTTTATTTAAAACTTGTTATACCGCCCAACACCAAAGGCACCTGAGCGGTTTACAATAAAAACTTAAAACAAATTAAAAATGGGGCTGCAGGAAAAGGAAAAGGAATGCCAATTAAAATAATAGAAAAGAAGAGAAAGGAAAGAGGGAAAGAAAGCAATACAAGTAACAATTACAATGTGACATCATGGGACGGAGGGGGAGGGGGGGCCAGGAAGGGAGGTTAAATGCTAATTGAAAAAGGTGGGTTTTCAGTTGGGTCTTAAAGGATTGGTAGGACTCTTCTGCACGGAGCGAGGGGGGGGAGCGAGTTCCACAGGCTTGGGGCCAGGAAGTAGAAAGCAGAGGAGCGGGTAGAAACAAGGTGAGCCTGGGAGGGGGAGGGAAGAGACATACGATTTGTGTGAATGGAACGAAGCAGACGGTGAGGGGTACGAAAGTGTATCTGGTCGGCAAGGTAGAAAGGGGTGCCAGTGCGAACAGCCTTATGCGCAAGGATAAGAATTTTATACTGAACACGGAAAGGGACAGGTAGCCAATGGTGATGAAGAAGAAGAGGAGTGACGTGATCAAAATGGGAAGCGTAAATGAGGAGACGAATAGCAGTATTTTGGACACGCTGAAGACGAGACAATTGGGATTGGGGGAGACCAGCTAGGGAAACATTACAATAACAACATTCAACAGACGATTGATCTCCCTGAACCAACAACATTCAACAGACGATTGATCTCCCTGCTTCGTCGCAAGTATAAGTGGTCAAACATTATAGCTACATAATTACCTACCTATGTTTTTGATGCCATTGGACATATTGCATTCTCTAATTTACTGTCGTCAGTAGCAAGACTGATACATAATTATTACTTATTTTGCCAGTAGCATTTCTATTGTAACTTTTCTGTTATCAGTAGCCATACTGTTTCCTAATCACCATACTGTTGCCAGTAGCCTTGTCAGTAGCTATAATGTTTCCTAATCACCATACTGTTGTCAGTAGCTTTTCTATGAGTACCACACACCATAGCTCTATCCCAGGCAACCTTTTTGCTCTCATACTACATTACCAGTGGTAGTAGAGCCAGTCTCTATTTCATTATACTGGCATCAATAGCCATATCTCTAGCAGCCAAAATATACAAAATATAAAGTGTGTCTATTTTAATTTAATTTGTGACAGTCCAGAACTGTTACTACACACCGAGAGTTTACTAAGTTTAGCAAACGATTATTTACCTGTACCTCTGTTGCAACCTATGCACTAAGTATTTTACTTAACACAGCTGATTATCCGCATAGACACTCACTCACTCATAAAGAGGTCAAAGTTGTCAGTCTTCATAGGAAAGAAAAGCAAGTAACATCAAGCTATTTCCTATACAAGCATCTTCATTTGGCGCCCACTTTTCACCACAATATCTCATTCAACAGAATCCTTAGTTGAATCAATTTTACTACCATGCCCGGCATGTGCATATCCAACATATCTCGTACCCTCCTATACACCATCCTCACCACCATTCTCATCCAAATATCTGAAGCACTTTTACGTGACTTCATCCCCATACCTATACTGTATGGAGCAAGCAGAAAAAAACACTGCAACCATCACCAACATTCGCCGTATGTTCATCATAAAAGGCAGTCACACCTACTCTACATAACCTTAGACCTAGCTCCCACCACAACAATCAATAAATCTGAACCTAGTTGTTACCTGAGGTGTGCTCTTATTAACGCACGCTCTGTTCGCAACAAATGGCCTATCATAACAGATTTAATATCTACTCAAAACTTAGATATATTAATGGTCACCGAGACTTGGTTATCAGATTCAGACTCAGTAATAGTAAATCAAATGACTCCCCCGAACTTCTCCATCTATTCATGCAACAGAGAGAATAGAAGAGGTGGTGGAGTTTTCATCCTCGCTAAATCCTCCTTACAATACCGAGTAAGTTTTACTAGGAGCACTCATTTTCTTGACACATTAACCATATCAAATAAGAATAACTCAATTAATCTTATCTATGCTTCTCCGAATGCACGATCAGAGGATATGTCAGATGTAATTAGCCTTGCATGTAACCCTGATAGCCCTAATAAGCCCAACTGGCTGCTAGGCGATTTTAATCTCGCCTCTTTGCCACCTGCCACAGCCAACGCCTTGCTTGACGCCATGGAAAACCTTGACTATAAGCAAATTGTTGACTTCCAGACACACCAACGTGGTAACATCCTTGACCTCATCTTTGTTCCTCCTACACTAACAGGCAACAGTAGTCAGCTGGACCTCACCATCACCCCGGTTCCTTGGTCAGATCATAGTCTGATAACTTTCCAGATACCTACAAATTCGAATCTGCCAAATCTACCAAAAAATGTGCCTCCACCGCACCATAGCCGATTTAAATCACTGGATATCGAAGTGTTCAACACACAAGTATTACCTAAACTGTCAATCTCAACAACCAACATAAATAAAATGGTTGACAACTGGAATGAGACACTCCTACAATATTCACAACTACCTACTATGCACAACGAGATTGCCCCTAACAAGGATCCTAGCATAAGGCATAATGCCCCCTGGTTCTCTCCAGATATCCGAACTTCACTGCTCCAACTGAGAAGATTAGAAAGAAAGTGGAGACGCTCTCATGAAATCACCATCCATGATGAATACATGGCGCACCTCAAAAATCACCGTGAACTAATGTGGTCCAAAAGAAAAGAACATCATGCAAAACTACTTAGTCGTTCACTAAACAAACCTCGTGAGCTATTCAATTTAGTGAAAACACTATCTAAAGAACCTGCACCGCAACAGCAAGAACATATCCATCCTCAACAGTATGCAAATTACATCCAATCCAAATTAACAAGAACAAATTTGAATTCATCACAAGCGTCCCCTCAATCCACGCACTCTCAAGAACCACTCCTGAGTATCTCACCTCCATCATCTAAATCCATTAAAGAACTAATTGCTACTTTGAACACCACTACTGCAGCCAATGACCCATGCCCAGCACACTGGATCAAATCAATGCGCACAGAGCTCAGTCCATGCATAGCGAAAATTGCAAACCTCTCTTATTCCTCTGGAACTTTCCCAGCTGCACTCAAACAGACCTCAATACGTCCCCTATTAAAGAACAACCAGATCGACCCGAAGAAGGAAGAATCATACCGTCCAATCTCCAGCATCCCGCTGCTTGCCAAAATACTGGAGAAAGAGACTCAACGCCAAATTCAGCAATATATTGATACATCCTCCCCTCTTGATCCGTGCCAACATGGATTTAGGGAAATGCATGGAGTCGAGACTCTCATGACCTCCTTAATCAACACGCTCATCTGTGGGATCAACAACATAAGGTCTGGCGTCGCCATGATCTTCCTTGACATATCCGCGGCGTTTGACTCAGTAGACCATAACATACTACTAGCACGACTCTACGAAAAGGGTATACAAGGCCTAGCATGGAACTGGTGCAAAACATACCTTGAAGATCGTTGGCAACATGTTCGCATTGACTCCAGAACATCCGAACCATTCCTCCAAACGCAAGGGGTTCCACAAGGCTCCTCCTTATCGGCACTCCTCTTCAACATATATATGCAGCCGATTTGCCAAATCACCAAATCCTTTAATGTCTCCTGCCTTATTTACGCAGACGACGTGCTTATCTACACCCCGTTTGATATAACAAGTCCAAATTACACTAACCTAACCAACTGTTTCAATGCAATAGCGGATTGGCTCTTAGATCAAAACATGCGAATCAATTTCAAAAAGACGGAAGTTTTATTGGTCACTAGAAACAAGCTCTTCTCCCCCCCTGCATATCTTAAGGTACGGGACGCTGAGCTCCCAATCAAGAATACAATTCGTTACCTAGGTGTGATCCTTGATCAACGACTGGATTTTACCTCCCACATAAAAAATACAGTAAAAAAGATTTACTTCAAGATAAAAACATTACGCCACCTAAGACCCATGCTAGAATACAATGATTTCCGCTCAATATTCCAAGCAATAGTCACCCCTCACTTTGACTATGCGAATATTGTATTACATGGTCTTCCAAAGAACACTATAAACCCCCTGCAACTAGCAATGAATGCTGCGGCTCGCATCCTAGTTGGAGCATCAAAGAGAGACCATATTACACCAATCCTTAGGGACCTTCACTGGCTCCCTATAGAATGTAGAATTAGCTATAAAGCTCTCCTCATTACATTCAAGGCCTTCAACAAATTATCACCAGCAACGACTTCAGATCTCATCAGTCTAACTCCCAATACAAGATCTAGGAGACCATTTGCCGAAAACACCCTAATCATTCCGAGTGATTCCACAAATTGGTCCCAATCATCGATCAACAGAGCATTCAAATTCTATGCGCCTAGAGGTTGGAATAAACTTCAGCCAGAAATTAGAGCAATACGTGACATGAAGCAGTTCAGAAAAGCTATCAAGCACTACCTCTTCACTGAATACTTCCAGCCACCGTAATGCTATCTAATATATCAAAAGACAGTCTAATAGCCAGAAGCATAAACACTACACCCTAGAATTAAGAAATTTTGGATTTAATTACAGCTGTACACTATATTCTCTGCTCTGTTAGTTGTTTTATACAAACAGTCAATCATTATTGTATTGTAGATAGTTACCCTTGTTGACCAAGTTTTCTGCCCTGTTATCTGTAACTCATACGTATTTCAAATGTACTGAGATTGTTCTGTTCTATGTAAACCGCGCTGATGATAAATAGCGCGGTATATAAGAGACTTTAAATAAATAAATAAATAAAATAATCCAGACGAGACATCACAAGGGAGAGGAGAAGAGTAGCCAGAGCAGAGGAGGAAAGAAAAGGGCGGATAGCGCGAAGCTGCCTAAGGGAGAAAAAAGAACGCTGAATGACAGAGGAGATATGCGCCTTGAAGGAAAGAGAAGAGTCAAGAATAACACCCAGATAGCGGAGTGAGGAGACAAGGGGAATGGGCTGTGAAGAAAAGGAAGGGGCACAGGTGGGGGGGGGGGGGGCTCCCAAATGTGAACCAGATAGCGAAAGACTTAGCGGGGTTTGCGTGAAGGAAATTAGAAGAAAACCAGGAGGCAATAGCAGTCAGACAATGATTGAGAGGGGCTATATCGGGGGAGAGAGAGTCAGTGTGAAACAAGAGAAAGATATCATCCGCGTAGTAGTACGCGGAGATGCCAAACTGCTGAATTAAGAGGGCAAGAGGAGCTAAGAAGACATTAAAGAGAAGAGGAGCAAGGACAGAACCCTGGGGGACCCCACATGCGAGGGGAGTGGGGGGGGGAAGAAGAGGACCCGGTAACTACAGAAAAGGAATGACAGGAGAGGAAAGAATGAAACCATTGGAGAACCGTACCAGAAAGACCGGCTTCCCGGAGACGAGTGAGGAGAGTGCGGTGATCCACTAAGTCAAAAGCTGCAGAGAGATCAAGGGAGACAGCTAAAGTAAAGAGACCACGATCGTGAGCAGTGTGAAGTTCATTAAGAAGGGAAAGAAGGACAGTTTCAGTGCTGTGACCGGAACGGAAGCCTGATTGCCGGGGGTGGAGAGTGAGGGAAGCTTCAAGGTGAGAGGAGAGTTGGTTAAAGACTAGTTTCTCAAGAAATTTAGAAAGAAATGAAAGATTAGAGACGGGAGTTAGAGTTAGAAAGAACAGAAGGATCAGAAGAGCGAGACTTCAGGATGGGGCGGACAACAGCATGTTTCCAGCTTGTAGGAAAAGTGCCAGAGGACAAACTGGAATTAAACATGGAAAGAATGTAGGAAGAAAGAGCTAGGGAGGGTTCCAAGAGCCAGAGAGATGGGATAGGATCAGCCGAGCAAGTGGTTTTGCGAATGGAAAGAAAGGTGTTTGAAAGAATACTGGGAGTTATTGCCTCAAAGGACGACCAGGAGTGAGACAGCACAGGAGTGGAACGGGACGGGGAATGGAAGGGTGGGGGGGAAGCATAACAGGAAGGGAAAGGGGGGGGGACACGAAGGGAAAGATTGGCAAAGGGTAGCAACCTTAGTGGCAAAAAATGAGGCAAGAGAGGAGGGATCCGGAAGGGAGGATGCAGAAGGAAGGGAGGGGGAGAAGGAGGAGTGCGACGCAGTGAGGGAATGTAGGATAGAATACAGCTGGCGGGAGGAGTTTGAGGAAGAGGAGATGAGATTAGAGAAGTAGTCACGCTTTGCAGTGGCAAGGAGAGAGCGATAGTAGCGGTGGCAATGACGAAAATCTGACAAATTAGTGGGAGAAGGATGCTTTTGCCAAAGGCGTTCTGCCTGACGAAGATGCCAACGATGTAAGAAAAGACCGGGGTGGAACCAAGGGTGGCGTGAGTGACAATGTGAGTGATGCAGGCCTTCTATAATCTTGCTGAATTCCATCAGCCCTCAGTGTGATTGACTGCATGCATATCGCACTGAGGGCATCCAGACAGGATCAGAGCATAAAAGAACAGGCACAACTACACATCTATGAACATGCAGGTGGTGGTGAATGCCAATATGACCATCACCAACATGTGTGCAAGGTTTCTGGAATCATGTCATGATGCGTTCATCATTGCCCAGTCTGGCTTGTGACACACAGCAACCAGTGGACACCTTGGAGATGCATGGCTGCTTGGTGAGTGGACACAGCTGTGAGCCAATATGAAGGAAGTGAGCAATGCATGCCACCCTGTGTTGGCATACTCCAGAATGGGATCCATGTGAGGGTGCTAATGACCTCTGAGACACTCCAACACAGGTGAGAGTCTGATAAGTGAACTGAGGGGTCTGGATGTGGTGATGCGCAGAGGAAATGCAGGAACAGGGGGAACACCAGCCAACAGTTGTAGTGGACATGTGTGCATCCAAATGGACCAGAGCTGTCAGAATACAGCAGTGCGAAATGCTAACCTAGCTAAATGGAACTAGCTGTTGAAGGGGACCAAGGAATGAAGCATGGAGGGAGCACCTCCTCTGTAGATATGACAGGCAGGTCTGTCCCCAGCTGAGGGCCCCCATGTAGCTACACAAACCACATTCAAATGATGTGTATTTTAAGGGTGCAACCATACTTGTAGTGTGATATTTATTTATTTTATTTATTTATTTAACATTTCTTCTATACCGCGCTATTAAAATCAGCGCGGTGTACATCGAACAAGAATACTGCAATGTATACAAACAACATTGAGTTTACACAGAACAGGGAATATGTGGAAAGTGTGTTATGGTAACCATGATGATCACTGTGGGCACTCGTGCTGTGGTGCCTTAGATTAGTGTTGGCATCATGCAAACTTGCGCATGAGCAGGGCATCCTGGAGACACACCTAGACTCTGAACAGAAGGCACGCACCAAAGTGGTGCACCTGGCATGACTGTAACTGTCTCCAGAATGCCCAGCCACATGGCAACATCCTTTGAAGGCCACAACCATGATGTCACTATCCCACCCCGCAAGCTCGAACACACCTTGTACAAGTGCAATGCTGATATGTGCACCTCCCTCTGTCTCCACAGGTGACCATGGTTATCCCCTCAGGACCTGGCTGCTGACACCACTACATCACCCACAAACCCCCCAGAAAAAATGCTACAATGTGGACCACCAGAGGACCAGGGCTGTTGTGGAAAGGACCAGCAGGATCCTGAAGAGCCATTTCAGATGCCTGGACTGGAACGGGAGTGAGCTCCTCTACAGTCCAGAACAGGTCAGTAGGATCTTCATGGCATGATGCATACTGTACAATCTGGTGAGGCAGCATGGCATTCCAGATCCCTAGCCCAAGGTAGCAGATGACACATATGCTGTGGATGCAGATCCCACAGATAGGGAGCCAACCACTGGCCATGGCACTGGCCAATCAGTCCCGACTCATCCGGGAAACATTCTAGTGACTGTAATGACACATATAATCCATCAGTGAGTGACTTTATTTCACCATAGTGTGTTACAGAAGTTATGTAGTCTTCCTATCACCCCACCCCCCAGCCCTAGATCCGGCCATGGAGACTTGCAATGTGGCACTGCATTGCAATGGAGCAGTGTCTGATATGGTACTCGCTGCATCCTTCCTCTCCCCAGTGAAGTAGTCTGCTGCACATGAGTCAGTGCCATCTGGTGGTTCTTATAGAGTGCCCCCTTACCCAACTCCAGTCTCCTGGGCCTGCATGAGTGCCACCAACTGGCATAATGAGCCAGCAATTGAAACCTGGTAGGCCACCATCTCCCGCATCAGCTTTAATTGTACCTCTTGATAGTGCTGCACACTCAAATGGTGGTCCCGCACCTCTTGGTGTGCAGTCTGCATCTCCTGCCAGATGTTGTGCAGCTCTGACTGGATGCCCTCAGTGCAGGCCAGCAAACGGGCTCCTCCCTGTAGCAATTCCTGATCCACTTCATCTCATCCACTGTCTGTTGGCTCATCCAAAATGTGGAATTCGAGTTCAGCAAGAGGTGGCTTGACTGGTTCCTGCTCTGCCTCCCTGGCAGTCATATTGACCTCTGGGGCTGTGCTGCATCCTGGTTTTTCATGGTGGTCAGCAGCTGTAGGAGAAATGGCTCCACCACCCTGGACAGCCCCAGTCTGGGAAGGTCTGGTCACTGGCTGGTCTGTGGGAGAGCAGAAGAGACACAGGTCACAGACATCTTTGGTATCTGAAAATGGAAGGAGCCTGCTCTGGGTCCACCAGTCCTGATATTGGAGGGGCAGGTTGACCCACTGAGTCAGGTTGAGAGGCAGGTTGACCCACTGAGGCACACCATCTTCCAAAACCACTTAGGGGTCATAAAGACAGTCCCAGTGTGCACCGAACAGTGGAGAGGTCTCACACACACACACACACACACACACAATAGCACACATTGTAGGACTCTACAGGGTAGGAATCTGGCCTGCTGATGCCTACAGAGGATGACTGTGCACAGCCACAAACAGAGCCCCAGCCTGACCCCACATACCCCTAGAGGACCCACACAGTGGCAGCCAGCCACAACCTGGGCACTCCCCCCTCCCCCAAGGCTGGACAAAGCTGAGAGGTGGGGCACTACACTGTATGCTGCCTCATTGTACATGATAGGCAACATGGTCAAGGTGCGCACACACTGTAGATAGGCCCACTGTCCCTAACAACTGTGCTATCTAAACCATGCTATGTTATCTACTGTGGGTATCAGGCCCTCTAATATACTATATCTTTCTCGATCTCCCCATTGCAGATATATGTCACTGTTGCCATGACGGACTGGCCTGATGAGCCTATGATTGGCCATAATGTGGTCTCAATGACAGCCGGTGGCTGTCACTAATGGATAATGGACCGCAGCGCTGCCCAGAACATCCTCAGTGGCATGAATGTCTGCCACAATGGAGGCATGATATACTGTTCTTGTGTTATAAACAATATTATCAGGCTTGGTCCCTCTTCTGGTTACCCTAGCAAATAAAGTCTCCTGGTTTTTCTCAACATACCAAGTGTGTATTAATATGCCCCCATATAATTGACACTAACTCACTGACCATACACAGCCCCTATTTCAGTTACCTTACCATGTCTGCGTTAGAATGTAGAGCAGTGCCACAACATACATCACACAGTACACAATGCTATCACTGATATGACTCCTTAATAAAGTAGCGCCCCCATACCCCACATTGGCACCGTAGCCCACACATGTGACAGTGTGAATGGACATGGGGGCGAGGGAGAGGATGAGGCATTGGAGGACCCACCGAACAGCATGCTAGGGCCTGGGTTTAGAGAGAGGCAAGGCAGTGATGGCAGGATGACTGCACACTATCAACAGTGGTGGGGCTCACACATCACCAACCTGTTCAAAGCTGCTCAAGAATAATGGAAGTGGTAGGATACCAGCATAAGACCTTTAAACATGCATGGATATGATGCTCAGGGAAGCCATGCCCTGTCAAAACCTATATCCACTACCCACGTAACATTTTGCCTGCTAGAACTTTGAATAGCAGCATCAGGGCATGCCACCGTGAGCTGCCATAGCCGTGGAGGACACTAATGAGAAGATTTTCAGAGGCATTCATGGTCAGACCACAATAACTGGGTAGGCTGAATATGATACAATATCTGTACAATATATGATACAATATCTGACACCCTGGCATCAGATATTATATCTGTATGATAAAATATTTGACGCCAGGATGTCGGCTTATCGATATCACGATAAGGTATATCTCAGGCAGTTGTGTGTTCTGGGTGGCAAACAGATCTATGAGTGGGGTCTCCCACACTTGGAAAATTCAAGATGCCATTTCACAATTGAGGGTCCACTCATGTGAAATAGGATACGACTGAGTCTGTCTGCAAGAAGATTGAGTTCTCCCAGGAGATACACTGTTTAACTCGCAGCTCCAAATGGGTTAATTTTGCAGATACCATGGCAGTCATGAATCTCACTTCTAAGCCAGGGTATGTGGAGTATGATCTCAGTCTCTTAAATTACTGCTAATGCTCGGCACAGTACCAAAGAGAGCTTCCTTCTGGAGTTCGTAAGATGTAAAAGGTAGTATAGGTAGTTTGTCAAGATGTGCTTGGAAATTCTTCTTTATCAAGCCTGTCACTCACAGTACAATGGGAAATATTTCTGTATCTTTCTCCCATCACAATGGGACTGTTCTAGGTGATCAGAACCTCTTCATTCTCTGTTATTCTCTTAGGGGCATGATCTCAGTGCTTTTCAACGACAGTGATGTTGTAGTGTTTACAGAGTTTCCAATGGAGGAGGCATGCTATTTTGTTGTGCCTTTCTGTATAGAAATTTTCTGCCATCAGAACTTCACAGCTTGCAATATGGTGAGTCACTGTTTCCAGCTCTTTCTTACAGAATCAACATATGTCTGTTTTGCCAATTTTTTCAATGCTCGCCATAAACCATCTTGTCTGTAATCCGCTGTCCTGGGCTGCAACTATCAATCTTCCATACTTTGGTTTCAGTTCACCTCTCCTTAACCATTCATGTGTCCATTCTTGATTGACAAAAGGTTCTTGGAGTAACACTCTGTATTTTCCACTATATTTGTGCATTTGACACTTGTTTTTCCTCACTTGCTGATCCAATTCTTTGAAGAGTTTTTCCTCTTGTTTTGCACTGCTCTGAGGTGAATAAGATAAGCAATTGAGAAGAACCAGAAGGGACGTGCTTCCTAGCAGAGGGGATAGTAACCTGCTCCTCCCCTGCTTGTTCACATAGATCATGGCTACCTGATTGCCCATTCTAACTAAGATCTCTTGACCTGAGAGTTGGGGTTGAAAAATCCAAAGGGCGTTTATCAGTGCACATAGCTCCAGGAGGATTATTTGTAAGAAAGATTCCTGGGGCATCCACTGTTCCTGTGTGCTTAAATCATTCAGATTGCTCCCCAACCGAGCTTGGAGACATCCATTGTCAGGGTGCATTGAGGAGCAGGCATCTGAAAAGGTGACCCCCCAGAATAGGTTTTGAGGGGAGCACCACCACTGAAGGGAGTTGAAAAGTGGAGGGGTGATGCATATCTTGTCTGAGAGATACCCAGTTGCTGGGTCCATTGAGACAATAGAGTCCATTGGGCTTGTCACATGTGCAGCCAGACATAGGATACTACATGGACTGTGGAGGCCATGTGTCCCAAAAGGCATAGCATCTCTTGAACTGTTACGCAACTGCGGGGATGTATGTCCGATTTGGATGTACATCCTCCACCAACTGCTTGGGGCCTATTCTGTCCCCTAAGCTCCCCACGTGTACAGAGGAGATGTACGGGGAGCTCTGGATGGGAGTGGGAGGGGCTGGGCTCGAGGAGGAGTGTGGGCAGGGTGGAGGCGGGCCCATCACCCTGGATGTACAGGGCCAATTCTGGTCACAGCCCTGTACATCCGACTTGGATGAGATAAACAGGGGACTTATTCCACCTTGGAAGTGGAATAAGTACCCCTCCCGACGATGGTGGACAATGCTAGAGGACCCCACCGAAATGGTAAGCCAACATGGAAGGTTCCCCACTGTCTGATCCCGGCCTTGGCAGGCTCCTCCGTGGATCGGGTGGCAGGGAAAAACATTTTATATGTTGAGCGGAGCATCGAGGCTCCTGCATGGTGTCCCGGTGCTGTGGTGTCTCGTTGGTGTCATGGTGATGGGACCCCATGGCACCGAGTCTCCATGCAGGAGCATGGGGAGGGTTAGCCAGGGAGACCACTGCACATCTGGGTCCACAGAATTGGGGCCCGTCCAAGTGCCCCGATTCTGCTCCTGCGGGAACATCTGGCTCCCACAGATGCAGAATCGGGGCCTGTCCAGATTTTGGATGTCCGGATGGACCGAACATCCCCCGAGCAGAATTGGCCTCCACGTGAATACTCAGTGCAGAGGCTAAGCCGAAGGGGAGCGCCCGATATTGGTAATGGTTCTGCTGGACCCAAAAACGCAGATACTGTCTGTGCTGAAGGTGGATCAGTAAATGCATGTATGACTCCTTGAGGTCTAGGGAACACAGCCAGTCATTCCTCTGTAGGTATGGCAGGAATGTGTCTAGGGAAATCATTTTGAATTTTTCTCAAACTAGGAATTTGTTTAGGTCCCTTAGATCTAAGATGGGCATGAACCCTCCTGTTTTCTTGGGGATAAGAAAATGAGGAGATTAGAAGCCCATGCCATCTTGGAGCAGAGGAACTGTTTCTATGGCCCCCTGAGCTAACAGGGTGGACACCTCTTCTGATAGGAGAGTTATTTGCAGGGGGTTTCTGGGATAATCTCCTATGGAGGTGGTGGGGGTAAGCTTTTGAAGTGAAGCAGATAGCCCCTTTGGATGATGTTGAGAGTCCACTGCTCTGATGTTAAGAGGTGCCACCTGTGAGCATAGGAACAGAGCCTGCATGCTACAGTATTTGTAGGGGTTGGGGACTCTGCAGAGGCAGAGTAGCTATGGTCTCCAGGAAGGAGTCAAAAACCAGGTGCTGGTTGTGACTGTACATCTGGTTGGGGTTTAGTGGCCTTGGGCTTCTTGGGTTGGTGAGGGCCCTGCTGGAACTGCTGTTGCTGCTGAGGCTGGTAAGCAGCTGCAGGTGGATAAGGATAATATCTCTTCTTCTTAGGATAGAAAGATTTCTTTGGATTGGTCCTCCTCTTAGAGGAGTCCGCCTTCTTTCTGGAGAGGCGCTGGAGGGTGAGATCATCTGTCTTAATATCTCTGACTTTTTCCCTCCAACCCTTTCCGGAAAGGTGTTCTCCAGAACAGGGAATATTGGCCAATTTATGTTGGACTCACTGTTCAAGATGGAATGCCTAGAGCCAAGCCATCCTGCAGGCACCGATGCAGACTGCTGAAGCTCTGGTGAATGATTCAAAGGCATCGAAAGATGCTCTGGTGAGAAATTTGGATGTGTTTTGATTCTGCCTAGGAATGCATTTCATTTGTCATCGGGAAGGAGAGGTGCAAAAGTCTTCAGATCCCTGGATACATCCTTGAGGAACATGCCCATATAGAGCATGTAGAAGGTAATTCTAGAAATTAGCATGCATGCCTGAAAGCATTGACAGCTAAAAACATCAAGAGTTCTGGAGTCCTTTCCTAGAGGCATGGAAGAGTAATTTTTAGAATTTTTGATGCGGTGTATTGTCGATTCCACCACCATAGAATGGTGTGGAAGATGAGGCATCTGAAAACATGGGCATGCTGGAACTCGGTATGTAGTGTCAAGTCATTTGCTGATAGGCAGAACCGCTAGAGGAGCCTCCCACATACGAAGCTTCAAATCCTGCAAGATGCAGTGTATCGGTAATGTGGCAACCTCTTTAGGTGTCGAGGGGTACTGGAGGATTTAGAACTCCTCTGCCAGGGATTGACGCTGCTCAGGAGGTGGGGACAGGTCCTACAGAATGTCTCGGCTTTCTCGGGAGTCCTCCAATGCGTCATCGGAATCGGAGGAAGTAGAGTCTGAGTCTGAGAGAAAGTTAAAGTATCAACGATCTTGTGCTTGATCTCGATACTTCCCCGATGTCAATTCTCGATGTTGGTACTGATGATCAGTTGATGCAGCATCAGGAGTCGGTTGGGTACTGACGATGTCTGTCAGTTCCAGAGGAGGTATCAGAGGGAGGTGTTCCCCCAATGCAGGTTCGAGTGCCGGCATTGGCCCCGGAACTGGCAGTTGTTGGCTGGGTGCCATCGTTTGCACTGCTGGAGCTGTCGATACCATAGGTACTGAAGCTGCCAGAAGTGTGGTTAAACTCCTCTCGATAGCCAGTATGCGCTGGTCGAGGGAGGTTACCAATGCCTGGGTGGATCCCCTTTTAAAGTGTTGGTAATAGCTTTGAAAATTTAACATGGTTTATCTTCTTATAGTTTGGTGTCGCTATTACAAATACATGTATCTAATAGGCTTTTTAGGCGTTCCCTGGTGTTGCCTCCAGTTTTGCCTCCAGTGCTTGGAAGTACACGACAACTAATTAGTAGATGCGCTTTTTCAATATATGCACCTTTTATATGGAATGAGTTGACAGCAGAAAGCGCAGTTACATACCTGTAGAAAGTGTTCTCCATTGCCTTGAATTTCTTTCCTCACAAGTTCTTCTGGAACCTTTTCAGTCTGGCTTTCTCCCTTTACATTCTACTGAAACAGCACTTGCCAAGGTTTCCAGTGACTTGTTCCTGGCCAAATCCAAGGGCCTCTATTCCATCCTTATTCTTCTTGACTTTTCAGCCACTTTTGATACTGTTGACCACGACCTCCTCCTTGCCACTTTGTCATCACTTGGTATTAGAGGCTCTGTCCTGTCCTGGTTTTCTTCTTTATCTCTCCCATCACTCTTTCTGTGTTTGTCCTAATGGTTCCTCCTCTTCCCCTATACCATTTTAAGTTGGTGTTCCCCAAGGGTCTGTTCTGGGCCCTCTCTCTACACCCAGTGCCTTGGTTCTCTCATCTCCTCCCATGGTTTTCAGTACCATTTTTATTCTGGTGATGCTCAAATCTATATCTCCTCTGATATTTCTCTGGACTGCAAACCCGGATTTCTGCCTGTCTCTGACATCGCCACTTGGATATCTCACCACAGGTTGAACTTAAACTTGAACAAAAATGAGCTACTTATCTTTCCCCATAAGCACTCCTCTCCCCTTCTACCCTTTTCTATCTCAGTTGGCAATACTCTTCTTTCTCCTGTTTCCTCAGCCTGTAACCATGGCGTTATCTTTGATTCCACCCTTTCCTTCTCCTCACACATACAATAAATTGCTAAAACCTGCCGCTTCTTTATCTATAACATTTACAAAATTTGCCCTTCCTCTCTGATTACACTGCTAGTACACTTGTCCATTCTTTAATTACTTCCCATCTTGACTATTGCAACTTCCTACTTGCTGGTCTCCCTCTGAGTCATCTTTCTCCCCTTCAATCTGTTCAAAACTCTGCTGCATGTCTAATCTTTCGCCAGCCTCATTTTTCTCATATAACCCCTCTTCTCAAATCACTTCATTGGCTTCCCTTCCATTTCCAAATCCAATTCAAACTCCTCCTTCTAACCTTCAAGTGTTTTCATTCTGCTGCTCCTTACTATCTCTCCTCTCTCCTCTCCGTCTACACCCCTCCTCGTGAGCTTCGCTCTTCTACTGGCTTAATCCTTTCGATGCCCATTTCTTCCTCTGCTAATTCCAGACTTTGGCCCTTTCACCTCGCTGCTCCTTATGCCTGTATGACAGGCTTCATCTTTATGCCTCTTCATATCTTAGCTAAAGGCTCACCTCTTTGAGGCTGCCTTTGGATCCTGATCCCTTGTTCCTTGTGTCTCCTTATCCTTCCCTATTCTATCCACTTTCAAACTTTGCATTGTTTATCTTGATACGATTGTAAGCTCTAACAAGTAGGGCTGTCTTTATCTGTGTTTGAATAGTGCTGTGTATGCCTAGTAGCACTTAATACATTTTTAATAATAATAATAATAATTTTGGAGCTGAACTCTTTCCTCCCCCCTCCCCCTCCCAACTCCAATCTTCTACTGTTCTGTCTCTAAGAGCTAAACCATAAATGTGGGGAAATTAACTAACCAAGACTAAAGCAGCTGGGAATCCTGACAAAAATTGTAAATAACTTGTTCTCTAACCTCTGCAACCTCTTTGCAGCCTTTAAGACATTTGTCTGGTAATTCAGGGGATGGGAGGTGTTGCAAAGCGCCAAGAGCTGTGGATGCATTGTTTTATTGTTTTTTTGCAAAAGCTGTAGGGGGTTATGATCTCTGAGCTTAAGAGGAATCATCAGCTAGGCAGGAAAAGCAATAGCAAAGTTTACCCAGGCAGGAGCACTGAGATTGAGAATAGTATAGACAGGCAAATAGAAAGGCTGTCACTGATCTAAGCCACATGGATCTCTAAATCATGCAACCACACCAGCTCCCATTGGCTCCCTCTTGTTTAGTGCATGAGGGAGTGGGGCTTCTGTGAGAGCAGGGCTATGTCCTGAAACACTCCAAACATGCCTAGGGCTGGTCTTGTTGGGGGGGGGGGGGGGTAGAAGTAGTCGGGGGTATGGGGTTGTTGGAGAAGATCTCTCTTATCCAAAATTCCTACAGAAAGTTTCTAGGACCTTGGCTCTGAGCAACTCTCAAACTCCTACCAATAAGCGGGATTTCCAGTCTATACTTACGGCTTGCAGTGCACCTAAGCAGATTTTGGCCCTACCGGTTCAACAAATCCTTCAAGATCTTCAATCCTCCATTTGGAAGAATCCCACTTCAGTACATGCTATCTCCTAGCAACTTGACCTTAAGTATAAGGTACTATTGGCACCAGGATTTGACCACCAGCAACTGCCTCATCCATCGGTAGTCTCCAAAGCTGTCCTTAAAAAATCAAAATCTTTTAAATCAGCTTTCCAGACACCACCCTGCAAGAAACAAAACCTCTTGATGCTCTCAGTCGAAACACCTATCAGAGTAGCCTACTAGATATGAGGGTTCTAGCGCATCAGCTCCAGATCTTGAATTACTACCATGATCTCCTCTTACAGGTGGGTGATACTCAACTTCTCACTAATTTGCATGAGTCTCTATACCATATCATCTGCATCACCTATGATGCCTTTGATTCGATGGTGCGCTCCACCGCCATGGCTATTTCAGCCAGGTGCACAGCCTGACTCCAGATATCTGGATTCCGGAGGGAACCTTTATGAGCATCTTGCGATGCCTCATGTCAAGGGGATAGCCTTTTTGGATCTAAAGTGCAAGAAGCAGTCTCAGAGGTTAAAAACCATTCATCCACAGCCAGGGAAGTGGCTGCCCAGCCAGTAGAATTGGCATCACAACCCAGATGCTCTCAATTTCCTCACTACCGGAGAGCTTACCATTACCAGTATTTCCAGCAGTTTTACTCTCACCAAAAATATCAGCCATATTCCCAACAGCCATCACAACGCCCTGCTGCATCAGCTTACCCTCAGCGCTCAAGGCAATAAGACAGAAAGCAACCCTCCAATCCAACTCCCGCCCCCAAATCTGCTCTAGTTTTTGACCACCTGCTGGTAACAGGCAGAATTCAGCACTTCTGAAAGGCATGGTGTTCCATAACTACAGATTGGTGGGTACTCAGAATCATCGAAAGAGAGTACAAGATCAACTTTTTATAACTTCCACCCTCTCATCCCTGTTCCAATGTGTCCATGCCTTAAGCTCAACTCTTACAGATCCTGGAACAGGAAGTCACTGAATTCCTATGCAATCAAGCCATCAAAGTACTCCTCCCAAACAACACAGCGAGGTTTTCTACTCGCATTTCTTCCTGATTCCAAAAAAGACTGGAGAATTACATCCCACCGTAGACCTTCAGGACCCCAACTGTTACATCAAAAAAGAAAAATTCAAAATGACTTTTCTCAGTACAGTCCTCCCCTTGCTCAGTCAACATGACTGGCTGGCCTCTCTGGACCTGAAAGATGGGTACGCTCATATTTCCATTGCCCCTTGCACTGGAAGTACTTTTGTTTCAAGTTCAAAAGTCAACACTACCAATACAAGATACTCCCTTTCGGCCTTTTTGCTGAACCCCGTGTATTCACATAATGTCTAGTAGTCATTGCAGGCCATCTATGGTGGCAGGGACACTGTGTTCAAGACACCATAACCCTCCTTGAAGCCACAGGCTTTGTCATAAACAAAAATCTCAGCTCAACTCTCAGCAGAATCTCTGTTTCATCAGGGCATGCATAGACACAAAAAAGGGCAAAGCCTTCCTTCCCAATGACAGGCTCAAATTTCTCCAGCATCTCAGCAGCACTTCACCTCCATACTACAATTGCTCGCACCCTGCTTCAGTTGCTGGGCCACATGGCTGCCACTGTGCATGCTATACCCTTGCAAGACTGTACATGCGACCTCTTCAGGAGCATCTGTAAGAGCCAGAAGGGAAGGAGTTAACACAAAGAACATCTAAAATGTGTCCAAATTGCTAGCATTGTACTGTATGTGCGTTGTGCGATGCTATGAGTATTAGGTGACATCAGATGGAAGCAATGTGAGAAAAAACACACTTATCTACAGAGCACAGGAGAGAGAAAGACATCATTTAGCATGGTTATGCCAGTTTGACATGGGGCCTACTGAGGCCTAGTGTGGAAACTGTCAGAATATCAGAAAACTATTAAGATATATATTTTCTGTGTTTCTTAAAAATAGGGGATGGAAAAACAGACAGGGTGGAAGGTTGAATACATGGGAAAAAGGTAGGATTGCCAACTTTTTCACCGAGAAAAACCCGACACCTGTGGCTCGCCATGCTCCACCCATTCTCCGCCCCTAGTCCCACCCCTGCCCCGCCCAAGCCCCACCCACAAAAATTACCGAGGATACGTGTAGGCTAACTTCCTTGGTCAGATAATAATTAAACTAGGAACCCCAAAATCCAAACATGAAATGTACAACACTGGAGAAATAAAACTATAAAGTAATTTCCTCTTGCACTAAACAAAAACACAAAGATGTTAGCAATACACACTTCCCAGACCAGACATATTCCAGTTAATAAATTCAAAATAAAAAGTATTTTTCTACCTTCTGTTTGGGCGTTTTATTTTTCAGTTGCAATTGCTCCAGTCACTTTCTTCTGGTTTCTTCGTGTCTTCTGCGAGTTATCCATTTGTCCTTTCTTCTCCTTTAGATGTTTTCCATTCTCTCTCTATTTCTGCTTTAACATACTGATTGTTTCCCTTTTGCTCTTTTCCCCCCAATTCTTTCCTTATTCCTTTATCATCCGTTTAAATTTCACCCTTCCATTCTCAAGCCCCTCTTACTCTCCCAATACCCGGCCCATCATAGACTTTTCTTCCACACAAATATTTTTTCCCCTCTCTATTCTCATTCCCCATCCATTCTAGTCCTCCCCCAAAATCAGTTCCCTTATAGTTCTAGACCCACCCAGCATCCACTCCCTTCTAGTCCCATTCTCCCATGCCCCCACATCAGCCCATTTCCAGTCCTATTCCAGCTCTTCATCAGCCCATTTCCAGTGCTAGCCCTCACATCCCAGGCCATTTCCAGTCCTAGCCCCCCCCCAATCACAGCCCATTTCCAGTCCACGTCCCACATCACAGCCTATTTCCAGTCCTAGGCCCCCCCACCATCACATCCCATTTGCAGTCCTAGCCCCCCCCCCCCACCATCACAGCCCATTTGCAGTCCTAGCCCCCCTAATCACAGCCTATTTCCAGTCCAAGTTCCCCCTCCCTCCATCATAGCCCATTTCCAGTCCAAGTCCCCCCCCCATAGCCCTTTTCCAGTCCAGGTCCCCTCCACCCCCATCACAACCCATTTCCAGTCCATGTCCCCCCCCCCATAGCCCTTTTACATTTCATGTCCCCCCCCCCCATCAAAGCCCTTTTCCAGTCCAGGTCCCCCCCTAGCCCTTTTCCGGTCCAGGCCCCCCCCCCATCACAACCCATTTCCAGTCCAAGTCTCCCCCCATAGCCCTTTTCCAGTCCAGGTCCCCCCCCCCCCGTCACAGCCCATTTCCAGTCCAAGTCCCCCAGCACAACCTCTTTCCAGTCCTAGGCCCCCCCACCATCGCAGCCCATTTGCAGTCCTAGCTCCCCCCCCCCCACCATCACAGCCCATTTGCAGTCATATCCCCCCTACACACAGCATATTTCCAGTCCAAGTCCCCCCCCCATATCCAATTTCTGGTCCAGGTCCCCCCCATCACAACCCATTTCCAGTCCAAGTCCCCCCCCCCCATAGCCCTTTTACAGTCCAGGTCCCCCCCCCATCACAGCTATTTCCAGTCCAAGTCCCCCCCCCATAACCCGTTTACAATCCAGGTCCGTCCCCCCCATCACAACCCATTTCCAGTCCAATTCCCCCCCAATAGCCCTTTTCCAGTCCTGGTCCCCCCCCCCATCAAAACATATTTCCATTCCAAGTTCCCCCCCCCCCCATAGCCCTTTTCCAGTCCAGGTCCCCCCCCCATCACAGCCCATTTGTAGTCCTAGCCCCCCCCCCCCATCACAGCCCATGCAGTCCTTGGCCTCCCCCCCCGACCAGCACCGCGGCTGTCTGAGGGGCTTTAGAGGGAGCCGGCCGCGCAAGGCCCCGGCTTCCTCTGTACAGCCGCCAGCGTGAAGATCCTTTTCCTTCACGCTGGTGGCTGTTTCTGCGAAGCCGCGAATGCTGGGAAAGGTTAAAGGGCATTGCCTTTAACCTTTCCCACCAATCGCGGCTTCACAGAAACAGCCGCCAGCGTGAAGGAAAAGGATCTTCACGCTGGCGGCTGTACAGAGGGAGCCGGGGCCTCGCGCGGGCTTCCCCGGCTCCCTCTGAAGCCCTCCGGTGTGTGGGCCGGCCCTGGGTGGTTTTTTTTTTAACTGCGGGTCGGAAGAAAAGCCGGTCTTTTGCTCTGGCCGCTCCCGATCTTGCGGCCAGAGCAAAAAAACGGCTTTTCAAGGGACGGTTTAACATCTGCGCCGGCAGCCGGCCTGGCCATGGAAAAACCGGCCAGGCCGGCTGAAAACCGGCCAGTTGGCAACCCTAGAAAAAGGTCAGATAACAGGGAATAAATCTGACAAAGGCCTGAGCACATGTTTATACACAAGGCCATAAGGGTCACAAATCAGTAGGAATGGGGAGTGCAGATATGACAGGACAAAGGAAGGAATGAAAGAGATAATCCAGATGCCTGGAATCGAAAACAAAGGGACTATTTGGAAAGAACACTATATAACAGGACAGAACTTTTAAAGATTGGGAATTTACACCCCATTTTCTGAAAAAGGTGGTTTGTAAATTTCCACTGTATGTCTGCTAAGGAGTGAGTGGGTATGTCTGTGTGAAAGTCTCCTTAGTTTACCTTTGAGTGTAGCTAGGAATCTCACTATCATATATCCTTCCCTTTCACTGTGCTAGGATCTGTATAGCTGTAAGTGGAGGGTGAAGGAATTCTGCAAGTTACTTTGTATTTAGTTAGTTTTGTTTGTGCTACCTATATGCTTGTTTCTGTGATGTATAAGGAATAAAGGATTTTATTTGTAAGAAGAATCTGTGAGAATTTTGTGGCAGGTACGAGTATAATCTGCATGAGGTGTGGTTTATTGGGAGGCGGTGGTAAGCCCTCCCTGTATGTGTATGTAAGGTTTTTGTTTTCCCTCTTGCACGGAGGAGGAGGGGTGTCAATCCCCCCCCCCCCCCGGTTCCATACACATCTCAGAGCACACTGGAATCAACACACATAGCCCCTATGGATGAAAATCCCATTGGCACAAATGCAAATGTAGACCTTCACAATAGTTTATGCTGGTGGACCGTTTCATCACACTTATCAGTAGGTTACCTGTTCCAGCCATCTCAACCTCAACTCAGCCTAACAATGGATGCCTCCACCTATGAATGGGGGGGGGGCGCACCTACTACCCTTGTCCACACAAGGACTCTGGTCACCATGAGAATGCTCCCTTCACATCAATGTGTTGGAATTTCGGGCGGTCCTCTGTGCTTTGCAGGTCTTCCGACACTGGTTCAGCAACAAGATCCTTTTAATACAAACAGACAATCAAGTACCCATGTTCTACATCAACAAACAAGGCAGAATGTTGCAAAGCCACACACCTCTGGCTCTTTGCCCTCTCAATCAACACTTCGCTCAGAGCAACCTACTTGCCAGGAGCTCATAACCAACTAGTGGATTCACTAAGTCAACATCTGGACCCTTACAAATGGTCCCTTGACACCACAGTGGTACACATGCTCTTTGCACAATGGCGCATTCCAGATGTAGATCTCTTCACTCCTGCAGACAATGCCAAATGCATGCTCTTCTGCTCCATCTGACCACGTCCTCTCCAATGGGCACATGATGCCTTTGCCACCTCTTGGAGTCACCAACTCTGTTACATCTTTCCTCCTTTTCTAGTCATCAGTCGCCTTCTTCTCAAGATATGCCAGAACAAAGCGTCAGTCATTCTCATTGTACCTCAGTGGCCATGGCAGACTTGGTTCCCGCACCTTCTTGCTCTGAAAATGCAGGGGCCACAATCTCTGGGCACGAATCCTTTTCTGTTCACCCAACATCAAGGCGCCTTGCTCCACCCCATCCTTTGCAGCCTCTCATTAGCGGCTTGGAAGGTTTCTAGGGCCTGCAATAGCTTTCACCTTCCCCACGGAGTTGCTAGAAATGATTATGACCTTGAGAAGACCTACTACTCGGCTATCCTATTAACATAAATGGTCCCGCTTTGTGCATTGGGCAATGGATCATCATCAGGACCCCGTTCACTGTCCTCTGAGAAAGGTCCTGACTTACCTATTCCATCCCTCCAACTCTGGTCTGCAAACCACGTCTGTCCATTATCACCTTTCTGCTATTGTGGCTTTCCATACCCCCGTGGAAGGCAAGCCCATCTCAGTTCACATGCTTACCTTGAGGTTTATGAAAAGCTTCATGAATACCAAACCTCACATCAAACCACCTCTTCCAACTTGGGATCAGAATGTGGTCTTAGCAGAAGCTCATGAAACTCCCTTTGATCAGCTTCTCTAAAGCATCCTTCCTGGAAAACAGTATTCCTGGTGGCAATAACCCCTGTAGAGAAGATCAGTGAACTTCAAGCACTCGTGCACTACCCTCCTTACATGCAGTTTCTTCATAACAAGATGCTCTTACAAACACATCCTAAGTTCCTCCCTAAAGTTGTATCAGTTTCACTTGAACCAGGCCATTGTATTTCTTGCCCTTTTCCCTGATTTCAAGACAGACTCACCAGAGCAAACCCTCCATACCTTGGATTGCAAACAAGCACTTCTTTATTACCTACATGCAACCAAAGATTTGAGATCATCCTTAAAACATTTTGTCACTTTCAATCCGAACAACCACAGATGGCCAGCTTCAAAACAGACTATTTTTTCCTGGGTCTCAGGCTGTATCTACTTCTGCTATGCCCAAGCTCACTTAGCAGCCCCAGGTCACATTGGGCCCCATCAATTACGGGCAACTGCAACCACTATAGCCAGTTTAGCCGCAGTATCCATCCAGGATATCTGCAGAGCAGCTACTTGGACGTCCATTCATACTTTCACCTGACACTGCAGCTTGGACCATTCAGCAGCAAGAGACTCAACCTTCGAACAGGCAGTTCTCTGAAACCTATTTGCCTGTTAAGTATTTACTTTACCTTCTGCCCATCACAGCTTTTAGCCCAGGCCGTGAATCCGAAATTAGACTATGCAGCCCTCAGCTTGGGCTCAAAATGGAGTGTGTCTGCATCCCCCTGCTTGTCTGCAGAGAAAGCGGAGTTGCTTACCTGTAATGGAGGCTCTCCATAGACAGCAGGGGGATGCAGCCACATCACCTGCCCTCCGCCCCAGAAAAAAAAACTACGCAAACACTTCAAAGATGATGGAGGCGCGTTGTCAGGATATGCACAAGTCCAATCCCATTGTATATATGATCATTTTTTTGAGGTTGTATATATGGTCATTTTTGCAACTAATGCTCCACAGCTCTGAACAGAACTGGCTTAGGTGGAACAGCAGAGCGTAGCTACTACAGTGGTGGAGAGTCCGGCAAACGGGCTCTGTCGGGGATGGCACCATGGAGTGTGGTTGCATACCCCTGCTGTCTACGGAGAACCTCCATTACAGGTAAGCAACTCCGCTTTCTATAGCACAAGAACTTCCCCCAGCTCACCTCCTTCTTTTCTGTAATCTCAGCTGCCACTAGTGCTCCGCCCGCACTGTTTTCACATTAGCTGGACCATATCCACAGTTTATATTGCTACTTACACTGGAAGCAAAAACCTCAGAAAAATTTCATATACATTAACCATCCTTCTACCTTCTGAACATTAGAAAAATGCCAGAGAGTTGTATTCCTAACCTCCTAAGTCTTAAGCACATCTCAGAGGGCCCCCTAAACATTTGGACACAAAGTATATGCATAGTTTGACAATGCTTTAATATGGTCCTGCTTACGGCAGAAGGGATTAGTTGGCAGTAAACGTAGCAACCAATAAGAAAACTGTATGATTAAGTCAGTAGTTTTCACAGATAATTAACAACAAAGAAAAAGAAATAAAGATCAGAATGACTAAAAGGCACCCCATCAGGGATAGGGAATTATTTGTAATGTTTGTGTATGTATTTATGTATCTCTGTTGGGTGTTGTGTTTGTGCTGTGCATATACTGTGTAAGAGGAAGGGAGCAGTCTGGGGCATATCGCCCGGCTCTCCTCAAGCTCAGAGAGGCTTTTTGACCTCTCTGAGAATGCACCTGATCTCCCGCCTTGGCTGTTCATGCTGCTGTGCATCAGTCTTTTCTAACCACAGCCATCATCAGCCATGGCTCTCCCCTCCTCCCGCGCCTCATCAGGTCAAGTACTTCAACTCAATTCACATCCTATAAACAACTCTCTGGGTGAAGACAGCAGTTTCACAGGTAGTTGGATCAACTTAGTGCCTTAGCAAATAGCAGCAGTTAAATCCTTTTAGTGTCTCAGCGTGCCTATGGCTGCGATGCCACACAACAGAATTGTTCAGCCCCATGTCTTGTCGGACCCAGACAAGGCCCAATCGGGGACTCCTGGGGCAGCCGCACAACCAGGGGCAGACTTCCTCCCGGCCCCATTATAACCACTTCCTGCAACTTTGGGGCTTCAAACTAAAGTGGAGCCAGCAGTCTTCTCCACCCTGCCTCCACCGGGCCCTGATTCCTTGATGCAGCTCCAGGGGCAGGGTCCTCACAGGCAGGCTAATCCAGGGGAAGGCAAGAAAAAAGTGAAGTCCAAAAATAAGCCCCCTAAAGAGTCTCCAGCTCCAGAGGCTTCTCAGGTGAGCAGGCAGCCTATCTCTCCTTTTATGCCATCAGTTATCATGGGCACAATGGATTTATGTATTTACATTCTCTTATATACCATGCTATTCTGCATCAGTGCGGTTTACATTGAACAAACTGAAATTACATTGAACAAGGCATTATAACTTGGAGATAGCTATTTTACTGGGAACATGGGCTATGGAGGGTTAAGTGGCTTGCCCAAGACCACAAGGAGCACCTGTGGGACTAGAAACCCCAGTCCTTCCAGCCCAAGGTTGCTGTCCTCTAGTAGGATTTGAACCCCTGACCTTCTGGTCTGAAGTACCTTGCCCCAACCACTAGGCCACTCCTCCACTCCAAAATCCTTGCTGAGATCCCTGGCACCTTGCAGGGTCATCCCAGCAAAGTGGCAAAACTATCTGACTGGGTCATGCTGGTTCTGACTCCACAGCAGCCACCTGTGCGACCACACCTCCCCAGCTCCTCCTTAATCTCCCTATTCAGGAGATTCGTACAGGATAGCACTGCCCTTCTGCAGTCTGCTTTAGGTCAGGAATCTATAGAGACTATCCCTTTGCCTCTCATGGTGACCGCATTTCCCCTTCCCTTATGGACTGGTGAGCGCCTCCACCTCTGGAGGATGATACCTGCTCCCTTCCTAGCTCCCCCCCCCCCCCCCCCCCCGCGGTCTCTATGGGAGCAGATTTCGGTGGCATTTGCAGAAGACCCTTCCCTCCACCTAAGGAACCTCTCTGTCCTGAGGACTCTATGGAAGAGTACTCCTATCCAAAATTTCTGCAGAAAGTATCATGAGCTCTCACCCTCAGTGATTCTCAAACCCCGGCCAACAAACAGGACTTTCAATCCATCCTAAAAGCCTGTAGTGCTCCAAAGGAGGTCATAGCCCTGCCGGTCCATCAAATCTTACAAGATCTTCAAGTGTCTCTTTGGAAATTGCCAGCCACTGTGCCTGCAATATCTCAAGGCTTCAGTACAAAGTTCTCTCAGCTCCAGGATTCTACCTACAGCAGTTGCCCCACCAGTTGGTATTCTCAGAAGCAGCATGAAAAAAAGCCAAACTCACCAAACCTAGGCTCATACACCATCACTGGGCAGAGAACAGAAAGCATTAGATGCTATAGGCAAGAAATCATACCAGAGTAACATGCTAGTCTTGAGAGTCCTGGTGCATCAGCTCAAAATCCTGCACTATCATCATGACCTCCTCCTGCAGATGGATGACCCTGGCTTCCTCTCCACAGAGGACCAGGCGCAATTGCTAGCAAGCCTCCACGAATGTTTGTATCACATCATACGGGCAAATTACGATGCCTACGACTCACTCCTGTTCCGTGACAATGGCCATTTCAGCCAGGACAACTGCTTGGTTCCACATGTCTGGCCTACATGAAGACTTACACCCCCTGTCTCAGGGATAACCTGTTTGGATCAAAAGTACAAGAAGCAGTATCAGAGGTTAAGGACCACTCCTCCTCAGCTAGGGAACTAATGGCGCAACCCGCAGAATTGGCCTCCCAGTTCTGGCAGCCACAGTTCTCGCAATATCAATGGGCTTACCACTATCAATATTTTCAGCAGTTCTACACATGTTGGCGAAACCAGCCCTATACAAGATCACTCAACGTCTTCCAGCCCTGAACTATGGTCACCCCCCCCCCCCCCCATGAGAGGAAGCAACAACCTTCCACTCCCATGGTGGCTCCCAAGCAGAATCTGAATTTTTGACTTCCTGCCAGTAGGTGGCAGGATTCACCACTTCAGGGAGGCCTGCAATCAATAACCACCAATCGCTGGGTTTTGAAAATTGTAGAGCAATGATACAGGCTCAACCTCATGACAATCCCATCTAACCACCCACTGGTTCACAAGGGGAATATACCTCCGCACCACCTACCTATCTTGGAAATGAGCTCACACATCTCCGGCACAACACTGCCATCGAACCAGTACCCCAAGAACAACAAGGGGGCAGGGGTTTTATTCAAGATTTTTCCTCATTCCCAAGAGGTCAGGCAGACTTTCCTGATCCTGGACCTCCGCGATCTCAATCTCTTCATCAAAAGAGAAAAATTCAGGATACACTCCCTCAGCACAATCCTGCCTCTACTGCACCTCAATGATTGGCTGACCACCCTGGACCTAAAGGATGCGTACACCCATGTTTCCATCCATCCCCACCACCACAAGTATCTCTGCTTCCTTTTCCAAGACCAGACTACCAGTACATGGTACTCCCATTCGGGCTTTCCTCCACACTATGCATGTTCACCAAGGACCTGATTCAGGCATGGATGTGGTGGCCCTCTGTATGCCCAGTCGGAACCGGATGCACAGAGGGAGCCAGGATTCTGATCCCATGAGGCACATCTTGCCCTGTGGGATCAGAATTGGGACCAGGCCTGTACATGCAGGCCAGGACCCCGATTCAGTCCAGTCAGCATGTACAGGCCTTGCCCAGATAGTTCAGTCAGAGCTGTTCAATAGAGCTATGGCGCCATGGCGTCCAATTGCCATGGCACCGGGGCTCCATTGAAAAGCCGCAATCCCCGGCCGCTGACTGCAAATGTGCTTTCCCTGCTGCCTGACCCCCAATCTGGCCTCCTAAGGCCAGGGTCGGACTGCGGGAAATATCCGTTGCCCCTCCCCCTGCCCTTTCTGTGCCCTGAGCCCACCATCCCCTGCCAACTAGAGGAACTTATTCCACCTCCGAGGTGGAATAAGTTCCTCATTCAAGCCGCCGGCCCCAGGTGTACAGGGCCGACATTGGAATCGGCCCTGTATGTCCGGGGCTGACAACTGCCCACTGCCTGCTCTAACGCTGCCCCAGATCCGTCCCTTTCCCGCCCCGTCTACCTTCCACGGGGAAGGTAGACGGGATCGGGAAAGGACCTGAATAGCAGGGATGGACGTCCCAACGGGATGTCCTTCCCCGCTATTCCTGCCTCAGAATGACCCCACAAATGTCTAGCAATGGTGACAGCTTACCTGCACTGTCAAGGTCTCTGCATTTACTCATAGCTTGATGAGTGGCTGATCTCCGGCAGCTCCAGAGACAAGATAGCCCATGCAGTCCAGGTCACTACCCGCACACTCCAAGCACTAGGAGTCATCATAAATCTCGAAAAAAAACTAAGCCAATCCCTCAACAATGCCTCTCTTATTTCTGTGTCAAATTAGACACCTTACAGGCCAAAACATATCTTCCAGAAGAGAGGGTGACAATGCTCCAACAACTCAGTGTCAAACTTTTCCAGCAATGCATGGCCTCTGCCCTCTTGATACTCCAACTGCTGGTTTACATGGCTGCATCTGTCCATGTGGTGCCCCTGGCATGCCTTTATATGCAGCCATTACAATGGCATCTAAAAAGGCATTGGAACTAGTACCGCTAGTCACTGTGGACAAAAGTGTCCTTATCGGGACGACATCTTCAAGGTCTTCACAACTCCTTTCAGTCTGCTCAGCGAATGCTCCTTCCAGCCCCGGTCACACCAGATTGTTCCCATCACTGACACTTCCACCTTCAGTTGTGGGGCACACCTCTTACATCTCTCAATGCAGGGGAAGTGGTCCCCTCACGAACGAACACTTCATATCAACCTCCTGGAACTACAAACCATCTATGTTGATGTCTTCCAGAAGTGGGTAAGAGGAAAGATATTACTTGTGCAAACCAACAAAAAATCAAGTGATCATGTTCTACATAAACAAGCAGGGCGGCTCAGGCTCACTCTGCCTCTGGCTCTTTGCCCAAGCCATGGGCACCACCCTCAGGGTCACATATTTGCCAGAATCAGAGAATTAGTTGGCAGATTCCCTCAGCCATTGCCTCGACCTGCATGAGTGGTCTGTGGACCCTTCAGTCATTCAGCGTCTTTCTTGTGTGGGGCACTCAACAGATCAACCTCTTTGTCTCAGAGGAAAACACAAAATGCCCTCTCTTCTGCTCCATCCAGCCCAGCCTCCATCAATGGGCTCATAATGCCTTCACCATTTCTTGGAGTTAGCATATGCTGAGAGACACAGCAAGCGAGTAGCGATTTGAGGTCACAGGTGCTTTCATGCATTTCGGCAACAGCCTTCTTCAGGGGGTACACATCAAATGGCACCCTGTGAGAGAAATGTCTTTAAAAAGACTCCAGTCGCATTAAAGCAATGCTTTTCACCTAGAAATTGCAAGGTACCTGATCGGAGACCCCTCTCTCCCTGCAGATGTGCAGACGGTAATCCTGGCCTTCCGAAAACCATCAACCCTGAAGTCCTACCAGTGGAAATGGTCCTGCTTTGCCCACTGGTTGATCACATAGCTTGGACCCTGTCTCCTGTCCCCTCAACCAAGTACTGTCCTACCTTTTGGGGGTTTTTTCTTTTTATTTGCATTTAAAAAGTTTTACAAAGAAACAAATACATAAAGAAAATAAACCAAAATAAGATGGACACAACAGACAAGGCTCACTGCAAAACATTGTTGTTTTTGTTAAGTGCCGTCAAGTCGATGTTGACTCATGGCGACCGTCTGGATAGTTGTCCTAAATTGTGTTCAGTCTTCAGTCAGGTGGCTCATTGTTGACAGACTGGCACCCGTAGCTGCTGTTATTGTATTGATCCATCTCATTGCTGGCCTTCCTCTTTTGCATTGACCTTCTACCTTGGCAAGCATGATGTTTTCTCTAATGATCTCTCTCTTCGCATGATGTGTCCAAAGTATGAAAGTCGAAGTCTTGTCATCTGAGTTTCTAAAGAAAGCTTAGGTTTGACCTCCTCTAGTACTGACTGGTTTATTCTTCGGGCAGTCCATAGTATACACAGTATTTGTCGCCAGCACCATAATTCAAAGGCATTCATTTTCTTCCCTGTCTATCCTTTTCACTGTCCAACTTTCACATCCATATGATGTTATTGAAAATGTCAATATATCAAGTAGAGGATACAAGACAAGAAACTTATACACTTTTCCCATGTAAGAAAGCCTCCAGCTGTTTAACCTCAACAAATACATATCTACTACCCTGATAAGAAACAAGACACTTACATGGAAAATGGAGTGTGAAGGAGGTACCCAGGGCTAGGACCTTAGGCCGCAGCTACAAGAATGCTTTCCTTCATTTCTGCGTATTCCTAGTAACATCTGGGAAAACCTGGATCACTTGCCCACAAAATTTCTCATATCTTTTAGTGAAATACAACCAAAAAATAAGATCTTTATCTAATTCAGAAACAAAAAAACCAACAAAGTAGCTCGTGATGGAATTTCATCTATAGAAGATTCCAAAAAGGCAAATAGATCTACAGTACCCACCAGTGAAACACTATCCAAATCTTGTACCGGATCTCCATTCCCCCTCACCAACTTATCCTTCACCATGGGAACATAATAAAGTTTTAAAATCCATACAGCATCTGCATCCGGATGCTGAAGGATTTCCTTAAGATATATAACAAACAATATTTGTGGCGAAAGAAAGTGGGTTCTGGGGAAATTTAGAAAGCATACATTTTTGGATCTAGAGGTAATGTCCAGAGCTTCCTAGATCTGACGAGACAAAGTACTAGAGCCTAAAGCAACTGTCGATACTGAAGTGTAAAGTTCACCAAACTGAGAGTCAACCTTCTATGAGAAATGAACTATATCAGCTAACTTCTGATCATGTTCAGCAAGTTTCACCACTGTTTTTATAGAAAAATCTTGAGAATTGTTTCAAAGAGGACTGAAGAGATTGATCCATATGAACAATAGTGTCCCATATATCCCAAAGAGAGATATCAGACGGCGAAGCAATATTTTCAGAAACAGAGGTAAACTCCACAGGATTGGGCAGCAGACTAGTACATGTACCAAATGTTAAACCACAAGTGGAAGCTGGAGACTTCTGCAAAGAAAGCATCTCAGGAGACTACCACCCCTCCCTAGGAGCACCAGAGTCCCCCATAGCAGTAACTACTTGATTGGGCAGGGTTCGAATGCCCTCAGCTTTCAAAGGAGTGTAAAGGGAGGGGGTATGCACAGTTGAAGAGGAATCCATAATACCCAAAGGAACAGACTCAGATAACGTAGAGAGAGAACTTGCAGATGTAAATCCATTGGGCTGGAAATTTTAATGACTTTGTAACTGAACTCTCTAAAACTCTCTTCTTCCGCTTTCTCATCACTGATGGGGCTCCTCATTCAGCTCCTCTGTTGCTCTGAAGGGGCTCCAAAGGGGCAGCGCCTGCCCCTTTGGACACGCCCCTTCAGGCATGGGCCCACGGCTATGCGCCTGCAGCTGTGTACCACGGTGGGGCCGATGTTTTAAAGCCCTCTCCTCTTCAATGTTAGTCTAACATGCAAGTCACACGGGTGCAGGACCCAATCCGAAGGAAAAGCAAAGTCAGCAGGTAACAAGTAGAAAGTGCGTCCACACACTGCTGCGGTGGGGCTGATGTTTTAAAGCCCTCTCCTTTGCAATTTTGGTCTAACATGCAGGTCACGCGAGTGCAGGAGCTAATCCGAAGTTAAAGCAAAGGCAGCAGCTAACAAGTAGAAAGTGCATCCCTACCTTTTGTAACTATCCAATTCTGGTCTCCAAAGCACCTCTGTCCGCTATTACCTCTCCATGATTGTGGCGTGCCATCTTGTAATCAATAGTAACCCAGTTTCGGTACATCCTCTCATCTCCAGGTTAACCTCAAATTGCAAATCAGACCTTCCATACCAGCTTGGGACCTCAACGTGGTTCTCTTGAACTGATGAAGCTTCCTTTTGAGCCTCTAGGCTCCGTCTTGCTCAAATACTTCACCTAGAAAATAGTATTCTTGGTAGCTATCATGTCAACTAAAAGGATTAGTGAACTACAAGCACCAGTACATTACCCCTCCTCCCCCCACACATGCAATTTCTGCACAACAAGGTCCACCTTCACACTCATCCAAAGTTCCTTCTGAAGGTCATCTCAGATTTTCATCTCAACCAATCAATTGTTCTGGTGCCCCAGGCAGGATCCTGGAAGAAATTCTCCATTCTTGAGATTGTTGCAAGGCCCTTTTATTTTACCTACATGCCACAAAAGACTTATGGCCCACTTCTCAACTCTCTGTTACTTTCAATCCAAATCGACCAGCTCTTCCAGTTTCTAAGCTCACCATCTCTTCCTGGATCACTGACTGCATTGCCTTCTGTTACGAACAGGACTAGCTATAGTGCCCTGGATGTGTGAGCCCCCATCACCTCCGGGCCAAGGCCCTCTCCACCAGGGTGGTTCAAGGCATTCTGCTGCCTGAGGCGAAGGATGAGATGGTGCCTCCAACCCCCCCCTCCATAGAGGGGGGGGGGGGCCTTTTTCAAAACTCCAGTCAGGGACTGAACCAAACCAAAAAGCCAATTAGATTATATGGAGAAAATGCAAGATGTTTGCACACCAAAACTAAAAGAGAGTGATAACCACAGCACAGTTTATAAAACTAAATTATAACTCATTTTTATTTTGTTGTTATAACCACCTTATGGTTCTTGCTTTTTTTAACATAAATTTTGCATCCACAGAATCCCTTTCAACAGTGGGTGCACAGCAGAACCAGGACATACACCCACAGAACTCAATATCTTAAAAAAACAAAAAACATTCTCCAGTACCAGGCATATTGTGAACTAATACAAAACCCTACAACAAAGTCACTGAGGATCTATAGAGCTTACCATATCATACCATACCTTATCAGTACCAACTCCAAAACTCACATAAGAAGGCCATCCAAAAAAAGCATCACTGTAAATACTACAGTGGGCCCTGGAACATCCAAACACCTATTTGAAAAGCTGAACAATTCAGTTTACTATAGTACAGATTCCTGCATACAAACTCCATGTTAATAGAACACCTCGGTTACACACTCATAACACAGACCCTCACGAAGTATAGAATAAGTGACCATAACCTAAAAATAAACACATGTAGATAAAAATTAAACAGCAACCCCAAGAAGCCAGATTCTGCATACAGTGCAATACCAGAGAAATAGAAAGATATGCATTTCCATGTACTGTATAAAATATAAAGATAGCACTAAGTCAGATAATTACATTGAAAATAGAATTCTCTTTGAACTTTGTTGTCTGACCATTTTATTCCCTGATCAGGTAGGTCTCAATCTGAGGTTTCTGCTTTCCTCTGTCTCTCAGTGATGCAGGGCCATGTGTGGAGACTCACTGTGGCATCATGTGCATAAATTTAGTATACTTTATTTTTAAATGTGTATGCCACCCATCTAAAATACTAGGTGGCTTCTAAACATGCACATGCAATTTAGTATAACAGATGTTACAATAAAACAAACATAATTGTCATGCAGCAGGAGCTGAGGGAAGCAAAGATGCAAGAAAAGAAGCTGTTTTTCATAATATAAAAGATGTGCACGGGATGCAATTCCCACACAGAGCAGCTAGAGGGAGCAGCTGTGCACTCACAGAGGCTGACTGGACACACCTAGTTAATCGACACCACCTGACAAGCAGCCCAGAAAGCTCAAACACAGGAGAGCTTTATAAGCAAGAGGCTGGAGACTGGAAGGGGAGTAGAGGTAGAGGTGGAGGTAGAGGTGGACCAGAGAGAAGCCCCAGGAGCCAAGCCGTGCGAGAGAAATGTACCACGAGCAAGGGCCAAGAAGAAGGTAGCACCAGGAGCCTTAAGCTAAGCCCTAGGAGAGAATGGGAAAGCAATGTTGAGCAAAGGAACAGTCACTTTGGGAAGCAGAGCAGTGCTGAAGGAAGAAGCCAGAAGTTAGGCTTGGAAAGAGGCCTGCGCTTACCGGAGGAACCAGTGACCAGACTGAAAGGTAACAAGAGCTTTCAGGGAAAAGACTGGCACGGGGATTGTAGCCCTGGAGAACTACTAGAAGGAGAAAGTTCCTGTTCTACATGCTGCTGGAAGCCAAGGTATGCTGACTCTGTTTTTATGAGAAAAAGCTCACCTTATAAATGCCCTTTTAAAAGCAATGCTCGTCTTACAAGAAAGGAAAGTAAACCTACCCTGTATAACCCAGATGGTAAAAGCACAAATTGTAGGCCACGCTCACTGGCAAACTTTAGAAGAACTCTACAAACACCCAGAGAATAAGAATAGCGACTGGCCAGTTCCAATAGCCAGAGAAACCCCAGATATAGAAAGGGATAACTCTGACTCAGAGCCGATGCAAGTGGAATTTGTGGAGCCTAGTCTTTTGTCTCAAGAGGAGATGGACTGTTCTCTATGTATTACAAGCAGTGTAGAATCACTTGCTAGACTTGTAAATAATATATGCTGTCTCCAGAGTGTTACTTGTATGTGAAAAGGAAAAAGAGTATTGAAACGGTTGAGTTACTCTAGGAAGCCTTAATTAATCCTTGTTGCAACTGTGAAGCATAACAGTTTTTCTTTACCATGAGTTTGTTTCATTCCTGAAGTAAAGGATATTTTCCTGTATGTTGTGACCCACCTGAATCTTTTGCGTAAAGGGAAATAAAAGCCTATGTTATCCCTCTACTCTGCATTCACAATTTACTTCTTAATAGGAGCTGAACTACTAAGACCAGGCTGCCCCTGGCTCTTAAAGGAACCTCCTCTCATATAAAAAATATCTTTGTGTCCAACCTACCCCTATGACCACTGGCCACCAGGGGCAGTACGTGACATAATAAAACATTAAATTTGATTAATGAAAAGCCACTTCACAGCCATCAAAATATTATAAGCTATCTGTACATCAGATTTATTTTGCTATGACCAGATTATTGATGAGGAGGGAAGGTATAAAATGAGAAACTAATCCTGGTAGCATGAATTCAAATGCTGGATTGGATTGTGCTAGAGCTGGAAAAGTCTGGAATTCAGCAGCGGTGAAGCTATCAGGCTACTAAACAAAATTAAACTGAGATGTTCCCTTAAAATTTGAAATTTCCTTGAATCTGAACTGACAAAATATTTTAAATTTCAGTCTGGCAGCATAAAGAATGCAAAACTGCAAATCTCAAAAACAATACATATTCCAGTCCCCCCAACCCAACACCCTACAGTTGACCTCACCAAGAACCCAGAGTGCAGGACCCATAGAGTAAATCTCTATTGCATAACAGCACTAATTACCAAAACTCACACAACATGGAGCGTACCCAGAAAAGGGCAGTGCCATAAATATTGCAGTGGGCCCTAGAACATCCATATTTCTATTCAGAAAACTGAAGTCAGATTACTACAGCTCCCTACACAGAAACGCCATGCTAGCAGAACATGTAGCCTCAGTCATACATATGCAGAATAGAGATAGATCTTCACCAAGTAGGGAATATATGTGTACAAACTAAAAACAGATATATATAGTCAAAAAATGCTTTTACCCATTCTACTGTTAGGTTTACAGGATTTCTTTCTCAAAATTATACTTTACTGCAGTGAGGTGAGAGAAAGAACTCTCATACACAGGCATCTGCATTGTCAGCAGAAACTAACATAATGGCTCAGTGCAAGTAGCGTGAGTGCAACTAATGCTACCTTAGTGGGTGGCCTTATTTGCATTGGCAGCTGTTTTGCCTCCCTGCAGTTAACCTATGGCCCTGCGTAATAAAACTCTGGAATTAGTTACCAGAGGATGCAGTAAAAGCTGTTAGTGTAGATGGGTTTAAAAAAGGTTTGGACAAGTTCCTGGAGGAAAGGTCCATAAACTATTGTTAAAGAGGACCTGGGAAATCCACTGCTTGCCCTGGATTGTGGAATCTGTGCGCCTTTTTGGGGACCTGCCAGGTACTTGTGACCTGGATTGGCCATGTTGGAAACAGGATACTGGGCTTGATGGACCTTGGTCTGACCCAGTATTGCATTTCTTATGTTGATATGTTACCAGTGCAGAGCCTAGGAAACATGCTGCTAAATATGCCCATACAAGAGGGGCTAAAACAGCATCAATGCAACATCTCCCACATCCACAAAAATAAGTGACTTGGTACCCCAAAACAGCACTTCCCACCCTCTGAAAAACAAGAGGGACTTTGTGACCCCAACACAGCACCCCCCATTCCAACATAAACACCAAGAAGGGCTTAGCAACCCCACCATAACTCCTCAAACTGCGCACTGGACCAGCACGGTGTTCATGTAAATATATATTCCGTAAAAAACAAAGGACATGTAAGATGCTTGCACACAAAGGAACTTAAAGAAAAAGTGAGAACAGCACAGTTTATAAGACCAAATTACAACTCATTTTATAACCATAACCAGCTCTTCCAGTTTCTAAGCTCACCATCTCTTCCTGGATCACTGACTGCATTGCCTTCTGTTACGAACTGCATTGCCTTCTGTTACGAACTGCGTTATGGTTCTCACTTTTTCTTTTTGAATTTATATTCTGCATCCGCAGAAACCTCTCCCTCAATAATGGGTGCAGAGCAGAAGTAGGACATTCACCCACAGAACTAAATATATTTTAAAAAAATCTGATTGTGGTCATCTCACTAACAAACAAGCATTCTCCAGTACCAGGCATATTGGGAACTAATATAAAACCCTATAAGTCACCTAAGATCTACAAGGCCAAATCTACAATAACATACCAGTATAAACTTACAAAACTCATACAAGGGACCTACCCAGAAAAAAGCAGCACTATGAATACTGCAGCAGGCCCTAGAACATCCATGCACCTACTTGAAAAGCTCAACAAGTCAAATTACTACAGTATAGTATAGATCCCTATGTACAAACTCCATGTTAACAGAACACCTGGCCTCAGTCACACTCAGAACACAGACCCTCATAAAGTACAGAATAAGTGACTACAATCTAAAAAGAAAATAGGTAGACAAAAATTAAACTGAAACCCCAAGAAGCCAGACTCCGCATGCAGTTCCACATACTGTGTAAAATATAAAGATAGCACAAATTTCAATCACTAAAATGAAAATAAAATTATTTTTAATACCTTTGTTGTCTGACCATTTTATTCTCTGATCATGCTGGTCCGAATCTGATGCTTCTGCTTTCCTGTCTTCTCTTAGCTCTCTTCCTATGGTCTATGGTCCATATGCCATTTCTTATCTCTTCTTTTGTTTTCTTTACTTTCTTCCATCAGTCTATTTCCAGTCCCACTAACCCTCCCCAGTATCAGCCCCCTTTCTAATCCTCCCCTCCCAGTACTTTCCAATGTCAACTGCCTTGCATTCCCAGGACTGCCTCTGTTGTCCATTCCCTACCAGTCCCCCTCCTTCGCCACTGTCCAACCCCTTCTAGTCCAAATACCATTGCAGGTATCAGCTCACAACCAGTCTCAGTGCTCCCCCCCCATCAACTCCCTTCCAGTCCCCCTTCCAGTACCATCCCCAGGTGTCAGCTCCCTTCCAGCCCCTTCCTTCCCCTGGCAGCCCCTCTCAGTATCCTCTCCTTTCTAGTCTCTAGTTTCTAGACTCTGTACTATCTTGGTTCTCTTCCTATCTATCCCATCGCTCTTTCAGTGTGTGCTTCAATGGCTCCTCCTCCTCTTCAACCCCACTACCTGTAGGAGTTCCTCAGGGTTCCGTCTTAGGTCTACTCCTCTTCTCTCTCTATACCCAATCCCTTGGCACCCTTATCTCTTCCCATGGCTTTCACTATCATCTCTATGCCGACGACTCTCAAATCTATCTTTCTGCATCTGTTATCTCTCCTGATATCCAGTTTAAGATCTCACTCTGCCTCTCTGACATTGCTGCCTGGATGTCCCACCGCCACTTAAAACTGAACATGGCCAAAACTGAGCTTCTTATCTTTCCCCCGAATGCTTCCCCTCTTCTTTCCCCTTTCTCTCTCTCTGTTGATAATTCTGTACTCCTCCCTGTTTCTTCAGCACATAACCTTGGTGTTATCTTCGATTCCTCTCTCTCTTTCTCTTCACATATCTAGCTCATTGCTAAAACTTGTCGTTTCTTTCTATACAATATTTCCAAAATTCGCCCCTTCCTCTCTGTTGACACCACTAAATTGATTGTCCACTCCTTAATCACCTCCCGTCTTGATTATTGTAACGTTCCCCTTGCCGGCCTCCCTGCAAGCCACCTCTTTCCGCTTCAGTCAATTCAACACTCCGCTGCTCGACTCATTTTCCGCCAGTCTCGTTTTTCCCACATCATTCCTCATGTCGCTTCATTGGCTTCCCATCCGTCTCCGTATCCAATTTAAACTTCTCCTCCTGAGCTATAAATGTATTCACTCTTCTGCCCCCCCAGTACCTTTCATCTCTCATCT
This sequence comes from Ichthyophis bannanicus, assembly GCA_033557465.1. Classification (NCBI taxonomy): domain Eukaryota; kingdom Metazoa; phylum Chordata; class Amphibia; order Gymnophiona; family Ichthyophiidae; genus Ichthyophis; species Ichthyophis bannanicus. The sequence goes on along the minus strand of CM066032.1, from coordinate 786,972,545 downwards.
CTCCTTATACCCCCTCTCGGTTGCTTCGCTCTTCTAACAGTCTTCGTTTATCTGTGCCCTTTACTCATACTGCCAATTCCAGACTTCACTCCTTCCAACTGGCAGCACCCTTTGCTTGGAATAGTCTTCCTATCTCTGTGCGCCAGGCATCCTCCCTGGCCATTTTTCAAGTCCAGACTAAAATCCCACCTCTTCCTATTGCTTTCCGTTCCTGTCTTACCCTATCTTGATCTCTCTATCAACATTTGCTTACTTTGTCTGGGAAATTTTTGTTATTTGTATTATGTAACTTATTTTGTTTTCTGTCTTATTAGATTGTGAGCTCTGATGAGCAGGGGCTGCCTCTCTTCTATGTTTGTACAGCGCTTCATATGTTGTGGCACTTTATAAGTCTTTAATAATAATAATAATAGTCCTATTCTCCCCTCCCCCCAACAGCCCATTTCCAGTCCCAGACCCCCCCAATCAGCCCATTACCAGTCCTAGCTCATTTCCAGTGCTAGCCTCCAATCAGTCCATTACCAGCCCTAACCACCCTAATCAGTCCATTTCCTAACCTAGCCCCTCCTAATCAGCCTATTTCCAGTAGTAGCCCATTTCCAGTCCTAACCCCACCTGATCAGCCCATTTCTAGTCCTAACTCCACCAATCAGCTCATTTCCAGTGCTAGCCCCCCCCCATCAGCCCATTTCCAGTGCTAGCCCTTCCATCAGCCCGCTACCAGTCCTAACCCCCCTGATCAGCCCATTACCAGTCCTAGCCCCCCCCAATCAGCCTATTTCCAGTCTTAACCCCCCATCAGCCCATTTCCAGTCCTAGCCCCCCCAATCAGCCCATTACAAGTCCTAACCCCCTTAATTTTCAGTGCTACCTCCCCTCCCAGCCCAGCTCCACCCCACCCCAGACCTCCTCAGCCGATTTGCAGTCCAAAACACCCCGGGGAAGAGCCCTGCCGTTGTTTTACTGGCGCTGGATTCAGCTTTGCAGAGCCACAAAGGGAGAACATTTCTCTTCTTTCCTGCGGCTCTGTTAAAGTTGAGCCCGCCGGCGCGCTGAGGGTTGGGAGCATTTCCTGTCTCGTGTGAGACAGGAAATGCCTCATCACCAGTGACCAAGGTGAGAGATCAGGCACATGCTCAGAGAGGTCAGAAAGCTTCTCTGAGCTTGGGGAGAGCCGGGCAGTGGGTGCTGTTGGAGACGTCACCCACAGTGTGTCTGCATATACCTACTGTCTGTGAAGAACCCCCATTACAGTTAAGCAACTACACTATCCCTTTGTGTGTGTGTATGTTTGTATGTATCTCTGTTGTGGGTTGTGTTTGTGCTGTTCATATTTATTTATTTATTTATTTATTTATTTATTTATACACATTTATATACCGCATCTTCCACAGTTCAGTTGCGGTTTACAGAGAACAACACTTAACAATGCAAGTTGTTTTACAAGGAACGTCAATGTTAGTATAATTAACCGAATATAAATTTACAAGGAACGTCATAATATAATTCTAAGAATGTGAACATAACATAACATAACAGAATAAACTATTTACAGATATATATATATATATAGATGTGTATACACATATATATATACAGTCAAACCTCGGTTTTAATGATTAATCCGTTCTAAGCAGTCTGACTAAAACCGAAACGTACGAAAACCGAAGCAATATTTCCCATAGGAAATAATGTAAATTCAATGTAATCCGTTCCAGACACCCAGCTCCTGTCACTTCTCTCACCTGCCCGATCGTCCACAGGACAGCAAACACACAGATATTGTACTGTACGGCACTGTAATCTGATCGCTGCCTCCCACATCCATGCAACATCTCCTGCTTACATTGACAGCTACCCTGCTACCTCCGAGCCTGAGGGGGCGCTCCAGAGAACAGGCAGGCGGTGGAGAGATCGGGGCCTTCCTCTCTGTGCAATCCTTGCATCTCTGGCTCGAGGATGTTGCTCAGCTGACAATGGCTTCTCAACACGCGATCGGGTGAGTCCGGGGGGGGGGGGTAGTGCTGCCGGGACTGGGCGGGCAGACCAGCGCGAGGGTGTAGATTTTCAGATCTGGCAGCACTGGTTCCTGACGAAAACCGAGGCAAAAACCGATAACCGAGACAAGATCTGAGTTAGAAAAGACGTCGAAAACCGAAACCAACGAAAACCGGGGCACACGAAAACCGAGGTTTGACTGTATATATATATATATATATATATATACATATACACATATATATATATACATATATATATATACATACATACATACATGCACACACATACACATATGGGAGTAAAAGGGCATAAGATGTGGAGTCATCAAGGGGCGTAACTATAAGAGCTATGTTGGGTGAAAGGATTTTAATTGGAACAGCCAGAAGCCTGTTTAGCCTTTATCTAAAGCAGGTGGGAGAGTCTCTGTGTTGTTATAGTATTTGGTGAACAGATAAGTTTTCAAATTTTTGCGGAGTTCCGTGATCTCAGTTAGTGTTCGTAGCTCCTCGGGGAGGGAATTCCAGATGGTGGGGGCTACGTGGGAAAATGCTCTGTGGTTTGTTGATTTGTGAGCTCTTGTGTAATCTTTTGGGGTTTTTAGTTTGTTTAATTGGCCTTTTCTGTGTGTAGGTTTAGGTGGTTCTTTGTGTATTAGGTTGCATAGTGTGGTTGGAGCTAAATCGTATAAGGCTTTGAATGAAGTAATTATTGTTTTGTAAATTATTCTGCTTTGAATTGGAAGCCAATGGAGAGAAGCTAATATTGGTGTTATGTGTTGGAGTGAGTTAACTTTCAATATAATTCTGGCAGCTGCGTTTTGTGCTAATTGTATTCGTTTGATGTTTTGTTTTGATATGCCCATGAGTATTATATTGGCAAAATCAAAGTATTATATTGGCAAAATCAAAGTATTATATTGGCAAAATCATATGCTGTGTCTGAAGGGAGGTAGGTGGAGAAGTTACAGGGATGAGTTTAGGGAAGGGCGGGAGCAGTACGGGGCATGTTCAGATTGCAAGTGCTAGTTTTGTGGAACGTGCAGTTTGTGTATTGGTAGGGAAGTTACAGGAAGATAGTTTTTAAGAGGGGGTAGTTTGCGGGATAGTGGGTCAGTTGCGTGGAGAAATCTTTGGTGGTGAATGCAGTTTGTAGGTTAGTAGGGCAGTTGCAGGGGAATATTGTTTGAGGGTGGAGCAGTTGAGGGGATTAGTATTGGGAGATGGCGCAGTTTGTGAGGTGGGAGGCAGTTGTGGTGGGCTAAACTTTTGGGTTGGGGGCAGTTTGCAGGCTAGTGAGGCTGGTTGTGGGGAATAGTTTTTGGAGGTGGGGCAGTTTGCGGGCTGGTTGGGAGGTTGTGAGGGGGACAGTTTTTGGGGGGTGGTACACTTTGTGAAATGATGGGTCAGTTGTGGGGAGGGAGGAGGGGTTTGAAAGGAAGAATTCCCTAATTGCTATGTTTCACTGTATGTGTTTCTATGCTACAGAAGCTAGAACATTGGGCTTTTTGGGGAAGAGCATATTTCTCTGGAACCCCCAGGATTTGACTCATTTTCGAACTTGATGTATCTTTTTGCTGGTTTTCCCATATGTCATCTCATTCCATTAAATTTTCAGTGAGTTATATTGCACCCAGAAAGACAGATGGTCATAAAGATATTTGATGCCTTTGGTATAATTCTTTCCAACTTTCTTTGAGTTGGAAAGAAGGAAAAGTGCTACTACTGCTAATAATAATTTGTAAAGCACTACTATACAAGGTGTAGGCAGCACTGTACATATAGATATAGGGCCTGATTTTTGAAGGGCTTTACACAGGTAACTTCCCTAGTTTCCCATGTAAAAGCCTTATCCAGGGTGTTTGAAGTGCCCCTACACGGGTAGTGCCCTTCGAAAATCCCGGATATGTCCCTAACGCTTCCAGATGCTATCCGCTTAGCATCTGGGCATGTTGGGGGCATGCTGAGGCGGGCCATGGCGCTAACCATGTAGCACCGATTTGCGATGCTACACAGATAGCGTTCTGCGCCTTAAAGATAGGCGTGGAAAAACCTCACCTATCTTCAAGGTGCTGGGACTAACCATGTAGCATCAAAATTCGGTGCTACATGGGTAGCTCCTGCGGCTACCTAGCTGTGCAGTGACACCCGGATTTTCGATGCAGGGGCTGCATATGACCCCAGCATGGAAAATCTGGGTTAGGCGGGATATGGGCAAGCTATGTGCTGACGCGCTGCATAGCACTGCCCAGCTCAAAATCGGGCCCACAAGACATAGTCTCTGCTCGTCAGAGCTTACAATCTAATCAAGATAAAAAAAATAGCAAAACTGGAGACTAGAGTATGGTAAGATACACATAAGTAGTGGACAGGAGAGTGAGGCACATCAGGATGTAAAAGCAGCCTCAAAGAGGTGGGTTTTAAGCCTGGATTTGGACAGGGCCAGAGAAGGAGCCCAACACAATAACTCAGGTAGTTTGTTCCAGGTATATACAACAATAAGGTGGAATGAATGAAGTCTGGAGCTGGCAGTGGCAGAGAAGGGCACAGATAAAAGGGGATCTGCCAGAGGAGCAGAGTTCCCGAGGAGGAGTGTAAACTGAGATAAGAGACGAAAGGTAGTGGGGAACTGCAGAATGAATGCACTTGTAAGTAAGTAGGAGAAATTTGAACTGTATGTGTTTATGTTTATGTTTATTATTACATTTGATATACCGCTCAGGCCGAAGCATCAGAGCGGTTTACAATACAATATTAAAATTACAGAAAATAAGAAAAGAACGCCATTTATAAGATAAGACAGAATAAGAGACACAGTGATATAGTCAAAGGAAAAGATGAAGCAAAAGGGAAGGAAACAGCAGATTACAACCACAATATACCAATACATTCACAGCTTTTGTTGTACGAGATTGATCAATCGCCACGGACTCACGCCTAAGGGCCATGCCAAAGGGCCCTCTGGTGAGGCCCTCAGGGGCGGGCGTGCCTCCAGAGTGGCTGTTTTCAAGTCATTCTGCAGGGCAGGTGATTGGCAGGTAGAGGTGAGAAGAAGCTCCCGCCCACACTCCCCGATCATGGCTTCTACTGCCGTTGCTCTCCCCGTTCGAATGAGGGCCTCCGGAGCGGCGGTTTTCAAGCCGTTGTGCAGGGCAGATGATTGGCAGGTAGAGGTGAGAAGAAGCTCCCGCTCACACTCCCCGATCATGGCTTCTGCTGTGGAAATGAATAGGGAGCCAGTGAAGTGACTTGTGAAGAGGGGTTACATAAGCATAGCGACACTAGCAGGAGATAAGCCATGCAGCAGAGCTTTGAACAAATTGAAGGGGAGAGAGATGATTCAAAGGGAGACCAGCGAGGAGTAGGTTACAATAGTCAAAATGGGAGGTGACTAGTGAATGGACAAGGATCTTAGTAGTGTGTGTCAAAAGGAAGGGACGGATTTTGCTGATGTTATATAGAAAGAAGCGGTATGTTTTAGCTATCTGTTGGATGTGTGCAGAGAAAGAGAGAGTAGAGTCAAAAATGGCCCCAAGGTTGTGAGCTCATCCACAGAAATAAAGAGGGGAGAAAGGAGGGAGATGAGTTTAGGGGGAAAGATAAGACACTCAGTTTTGGCCATGTTCAATTTCAGACAGTGGTGCGACATCCAGACAGCAATGTCGGATAAGCAGGCAGAGATCCGGGGCCTGGATGCCTGGAGAGAATTCAGGCTCAGACAGCTAAATCTGAGAGTAATGCACCAAGGGACTAAGTATAGAGAGAAAAAAGGAGAAGTCCCAAGACAGAGCCCTGAGGTACACTAAATGGCAGAAGAGGAGAATCCATCAGAACATACATTAATAGTGCACTGGGAGAAATAAAAAGACAAAACAGAGCCCCTAAATGCAGGCAAGGACAGGGTATTGAGGAGAAGGTGGTGATCAACTGTGTTAAAGGCAGCAGAAAGGTCAATAAGGATGAGGATCAAGTAAAGGCCCTTGGATGTGGCAAGGAACAAGTCGCTGGAGACTTTGGCAAGAGCTGTTTCTGTGGAACGTAGAGAACGAAAGCCAGACTCCAGTGGATCCAGAAGAGCTTGAAAAGAAAGAAAGTCAAGACAATGGTGGTGAACCACTTGTTCAAGTAGTTTTGAAGCAAAGGGAAGGAGAGAGATAGGTCAATAAATGGAAGGACAGGAAGGGTCTAGTGAAGACTTTTTGAGGAGAGGTGTGACGAGCATGTTTGAAGGCCACAGGAACCATTGCATTAGAAAGCAAAAGGTTAAGGATATGACAGATGGAAGGGATGACAGCAGAAGAGATAGAGCTTAGTAGACAGGTGGGAATTGAAACAGAGGAGCAAGTAGTCAATTTGTAGGAGAAGAAAAGATTAGCAGTTTCCTCTTCAGTGATTTCAGAAAAGGAAGAAAGGGTGACAGAAGGTAAGGGAAGGATTTGGGATTGAAGAGGGGGAAGATGAGGCAGAGGTCAGTTTGTGGAGAATTCACATACACTAAAAGTGCATTGGGAGAGAAGAAGAAAACCAGGACAGAACAGAGCCCCTAAATGCAAGCAAGGACAGGGTGTTGAGGAGAAGGTGGAGTAGATACTGCACCATTCACAGAAGATGATGTGTTTGAACAGCTTGCAAAACTGAAAGTGGACAAGGGCATGGGACCAGATGGGATACATCCTAGAATACTGAAAGAGCTCAGAGGTTCTTGCAGGGCCTTTAAATGATGTTTTTAATAGATCCTTGGAGACAGGAGAAGTTCCACAGGATTGGAGAAGGGCTGATGTGGTACCTCTTCACAAAAGTGATAATAGGAAAGAAGTGACAAACTACAGGCCAGTAAGTCTTATCTTGGTGGCGGGAAAAGTAATGGAGGTGCTCCTGAAAGAGAGAATAGTGGACTTTCTCGAAACCAATAGGTTGCATGATCTGAGGCAACATGGTTTTACCAAAGGATGATCATGTCAAACAAATCTGATTGAGTTCTTTGACTGGGTGACTAGAGAATTAGATCAAGGGCTTGCGATGGATGTGATCTACCTAGATTTCAGCAACGCCTTTGATACTGTTCCTCGTAAGAGGCTTATCAATAAACTGAATAGCCTGGGGATAGGTCCCAAGGTGGTGAACTGGATCAGAAATTAGTTGACTGAGAAACAACAGAAGGTGATGCTATACAGAACCCACTTGGATGAAAGGAAAGTGATTAGTGGCGTATCCCTTCCATCTGTTAATTCTATATATGTATATAGACTGAACTAACCAGAAACCAGATCTGTCATATTGTATATATGTATATACGGAGCACACCCCCACCCACGCATCCTAATGTATATATAGGTAAGCAAACCCGCACACACTAATTCAAATGTAAATCAAATGACTCTGTGTTTGTGTTGTTTCTAATCAAATCCTTAACCAATCATAATGTAAATCATACAAATTACTGCACTGTGCAGTCCAACCTGATCTGTAAAGTTAACCGCTGCTGATCGTAGGAAGCAGCGGTATACAAGTGTCTACTAAATAAAATAAATAAATAAATCTCAGGGATCAGTCCTGGGGCCAATACTGTTTAGTGTATTTGTGAGTGATATTGCTGAAGGACTGAATGGAAAAGTCTGTCTTTTTGCAAATGACACAAAAATTTGCAACAGAGTGAATTCCCTTGAGGGAGTGGATAACATGAGGAAAGATCGGCAAAAACTGGAAGAACAGTCTAATGCTTGGCAGTTAAGATTTAATTTGAAAGAAGTGCAGTGTCATGCACTTGGGATGCAGAAATCCAAGGGAATTGTATGCAACAGGGGGCGAGAGATTGGTGTACATGGACCAGGAGAAGGACCTCGGAGTGATTGTTTCTGAGGATCTCAAGGTGGCAAAAGAGTGTGACAAGGCCGTGGCCAAAGTCAGAAGGATGTTGGGTTGCATACAGAGCAGAATTATCAGCAGAAAGGAGGAGGTATTAATGCCACTGTACAAGTCGCTGGTGAGGCCTCACTTGGACTGAATTTAGTTTTGGAGACCATATCTCATGAAGGATATAAAAAGACTGGAAATGGTTCAGAGGAAGGTGACCAAAATGATTTGGAGCCTGAGCCAGAAAACGTATGAGAAGAGAAGCCCTAAATATATATACGCTAGAGGAGAGGAGGGACAGCGGAGATATGATACAGAATTTTAAATACTTAAAGAGTATTAATGAACAAATAAATTTTTTCAAAGACGGGGAAGATATAAAACTAGAGGGCATAACATGAAGTTGCAAGATGGTAAACTGAAAGGCAATGTCAGGAAATACTTTTTCACTGAAAGGGTGGTGGATGCTTGGAATGCCCTCCTGATGGAAGTGGTGAGGGAAAATTCAGTGACAAAATTCAAAATGGCGGGACAGACACAGTGGATCCCATTATAGCAAATGGATAATATCAAAATAAACTTAACAGATCTCAACAAATAGGGATGACCTGCATGTGTGGGTAGACCCCTAAACGAAGGCATGGGGAGGGGTGACCTGCACAGAGCGGCAGGTGCACCTACTCTTGCCACCTTGCTGGGCAGACTAAATGGACCATGCTGGTCATTATCTGTTGTCATATACATTGTTATTATGTTACTATGTCCAAAGCTAATCTTCTGGACTTTGTCATGGAAATGTTAAAGGTCTAGGCAGAAAGTGAAGGAGAAATTGGGGGAGGAGGAACCTTGAGAAGAGAGTTGAACATAGCAAAAAGACAGTGAGGGTCAGAGGCAAGAGAGTTAGTCACATAGAAATAGTACTCTTGCTTGGCAAGTGCTATGGCCAACTGGAAAGAGGTCAGCATGAATTTGAAATGTAGGCAGTTGGAAGGGTATGTGATTTAAGCCAAAGGCGCTCAGCTGAGTGGGCACAGGAATGTAGGTAGCAGGTTGTTGAGAACAGCCAGGGTTGAGGTACAGTACATCTCACAGGGCGTGGAATGGGAGAAGACAGTGAATCCAGAGCAGAGGAGAGTATCATGTTATAGAAAGATACTGTCTCATCAAATGACTCAGATGACATAATGGGGGAAAGAGGTGATAAGACAGCAGTGGAGAGAGCTGAGGGGTAGATAGTGTGAAGATTCTAAACATGTTGGTGGAGATCGGGTAGGAGCAAGATTGGGGGTGGTTAAGGGTGAAGGTTAGCAGGTGATGGTCAGATAAGGGAAGAACTGAGATGGAGAAGTTTGAGGGTAAGCATTTAGAGATGAAGACAAGGTCAAGGCAGTGGCCATACTTGTGAGTAGGTGTGGTAGAGCACAGCTGGAGGTTGAATGAAGAGGTTAGGGAAAGAAACTTTAAGGCATAAGGATCATCAACGTGAATGTTAAAATCCCCAAGAACAAGGGAATGGGAAGAGGCATCCAGAAAGGAGGAGAGCCAGGAGCCAAGGTCCATGAGATAGGTAGAGGTGGATTTTTTGGTGGGTAAATAAATGACAGCTACCCAGAAGGCAGTGGAATAAATAAGCAGATGGTGTGGACTTGAAAGGAAGCAAAGGAATTAGATGAAGGCAGAAGGAAGGGTGAAATTGGCAGGAATAAGAGAGTAGAAACCCAGCACCACTACCACAGCCAATGGGCTGAAGTGTATGGGAAAATAGGTAGCCTCCATGACAGAGGGCAACAACTGAAGCAGAGTCAGTAAGAGCCAGGCAAGTTTATTTGAGACAGAATGTGCATTCCACAAGACACATGAAAAAAGAGGAGGAGAGGGAGAAAGGAGAGGGATATGAACCAGATTTGAGAGGTTATGCAAAGATCTGCCAGGGTTGGGTTTGACATCTCCAGATGAGAGAAGGAAAAAGAGCAGGAGAGAATGGGAGAGAGAGGAAGAGGCATGATGGAAGCGAGGTGAGGTTCTCTCAGTGAGAGTGAAGATGGCTGAATGAGAGGAAGAGAATGGTGAAGCACAATGGCAGAAGATAACGTAGAAGACAAAATGGTCGGAGAGGTGGTGACTGTAAGGAGTGGGTAATGAGAAGTAGGGCCATGGAACTGTTGGAAGGGTGTAGACAAGTGCCTTGAGGCCAAGTCTGTAATACATTTTTAGCCATATACAAGAATAGAATCAGGGGCAGCGGAATGCCATTCTTGTTGGGGGGGGGGGTGAAGCTCTACCCCTCAGTCAGTCAAACTGAGTGAGGCTGCAATCGCCAGCCTTCCCCTCCTGCCTGCCCATGGGGATCCGATCTCTCTCAGGCAGACAGGAGAGGCTTTTCCTGCGATCGCAGCACTCTTCTGTCGACGGGATATGGGATCCCAGTGGGCAGCCCACTGCCTGCCAGATGGTGATTGTGGGAAAGACCCCTCCTGTCTGCCCATGGGAGATCAGATCCCCCCAGGCAAACAGGAGGGGAAGACCAGCGATTGCAGCAGCAAGGCTTTGGTGGGGCCAGGGTTCGTGTGGCCCACCTCTTTCCGACACATCTGGATGGATCTAGTCTTTGGGATCCTGCCAGGTACTTGTGATCTAGATTGGCTACATTAAGAGACAGGATGCTGGACTTGATGGACCTTTGTTTTGACCCAGTATGGCACAGTTTATTTTCTTATGAATAGGGAGAGAAATGACCAGCAGAAAATAGTGCCTTTGTATGTCTCTAGTGAAACCTCATTTGGATACTGCGCACAGTTCTGGAGACCACATCTCCAAAAGGATATAAACAGAATGAAGTCATTCCAGAAGGCAATTACTAAAATGATCAGTGGCCTTCGTCATAAGGCATATGGGGATAGATTTAAAGATCTCAATATGTATACTTTAAAGGAAAAGTGGGAGAGAGGTGATATGATAGATAAATTTAAATTCCTCTGTGGCCTAATGTTTTTTTATCTGCCATCGTTTTCTATGTTTCGATGGGAAAGAATTTATAACTAAAATAAGTTGATTAATATCATTTGGTTGTTTCCCAGTAAAAGATTTTCCAAGCTGTATATCATTCTTTCAATCTTTTATGCAATGTTAGCCTGATACAGCTGTTTTCATAGCTCCATTAGTGCTGTGGGATCAGCAAAGTATCCTTGGTGGTTAGCATTCCATTAACTGTTCTCACTGATAAAGAGTTGAGCTGTACAGGAGCAGATACGCTCTGAGGAAGAAGAGCATCCCAAAATTTCTACTGGCTTCCATTTCTCCAACGAATACTAAAGCTTCTGGCTGACCTGATTTTACTTCCAAATCACAAATGCCAGAGACCAGGACACCCCCAGGATACATCCAGTCAATAAACTGTGACATGACTAGCAGCATAGGCCAATGAGGAAAAAACAGGGAAAGACCAGTATCATATAGTCAGTGTGAGAGCCATGCAAAAGGACCAGTAGCAAGAGGCCCTTAAAGAGCTGGCAGCTGCACATCTTTCTGCTAGCAGATCAGATTCCTCCTGCTAGTGGCACTATTGCAGGACAAGCCTTGTCAACATAAAAGCACAGCACGACTTACATGCCATCCACACATCCAGCTGTGGTTACGATCCAGTACTTGTTCAGGATAACACCATTACAGATCTGCTTACTGCAGCTGATGATAAGGGTTTGCCATGATGCAAAGACATGGAAGGATTTTTTTGCTATTTTGCGCTTCTCTTTGGTGGTAGATAAATAATAGCCTGCAATAATACCCCATTCCCAGAGAAAAGAGAGAAGGTTAGTAACATCCTGCACCCTCACCAACTTCCACAGGGCTACGTCATTTAGGTAACATTGTGTCTTTGATCATTTTCAGTGTCCCATGCAGGGTGTGGGATAATTTTTACTGGATTTTGAACTGGTCTGTTATTATTTTATAAGTTTTAGGGAAGCATTCAACTTATCTTTGCTCAAGAGAGTACAATGTCAGAAGGATGAAAGGCCATAGTGAAATTGGGTAGGACTTTGTATAGAAAGATAAGTAATTGCTATGCCCTTCAAGGGCTAACACTTCTTCTGTGGCCACAAACACTTGCCCCTTATGTCTGGATCTTTGCCTGTGGCTATTGGCACTCTACCCTAAAGCTTGCACTTTCCAACATGAAATTTGCCACATACCCTCCCCCCCAACTCTGTACCTTTCCTACCTTGTGTGGATACTGTCACTTCCCCCAGGCTGCTGTTTCTGCAAATTCTTCCCTTTCAACTAGTTGGTATCATAACAAAATGGGAGAATACAAATTCAGTGCTACATATGTACTCCCAAACCAACATGTAGTCGAAGGGGACTAAAAAAACTGAGTTGCATATTTGTATCGGGGTTTTTCTGTAGACAGCAAGAAAATGCTGCCATCAGGGTGGGTGACATCACTCAATGTGGCAGCCACACAGATACTTCAATAGCAAATATACTTTCAAAACTCTCTCCTCCCACTTACCCCTCCTCACCTATGCTGGTGACTGTCTCAAGAAAGTTTCAAGTTAGGGAGAAAAGAAGATAGGGAAGCAAAGCTGCATATTCTTGCTGTCTACAGAGAACCCCTGTTACCAATAAACAACTCTGCTTTCTCCAATGACAGCAGGTAAATGCAGCCATCAATGTGGGTGATTCTACAATTGTGGGTTGGTATTTTTTTCTTTTTTTTATTAGAAGTGTATTGAAATTTACATTCCAAAGCAGTGATATGAAAAAAAGACCATAAATCATGTATCTAATAGACAATATCAGGAACAATACTGTGCATTCATGGCCCAAATCATGAAGAGAGAAGGACCAATAATTAGGCAAATAAAAGAAAAAGGAAAAAAAACTAATACAATTTGTTGCACATTCTGGTATTGCTGCAATTACAAACAAATATAAAACCTAAGACTTTCAATTAGCTACCACCAAATGATGAAGGTCAGATTTCTGAATCAGTAACTTTTCCAAATGAGGGGGATCTAGAAACATAGAAACATGACGGCAGAAAATGACTATGCGGCCTAACCAGTCTGCCCTTCCATACCAAATACCTTTTTTAGAGATCTTCTGCATTTGTCCTATGCTTTCTTGAATTCATATACAGTCCTCGTTTCTACTTCCTCCACTGGGAGACTATTCCATGCATCTACCACTCTTTCCATAAAGAAATATTTCTGCATATTACTCCCAAGTCTATCCCCTTTCACCTTCATTATATGCACCCTTGTTGCAGAACTTTCATTCAATTGAAAGATGCTCTCCTCCTTTGTATTTATGCTATGAAAGTATTTAAATACCTCTATCATATCTCCTCTCTTCCGCCTTTCCTCAAAAGTATACTGTATATTTATTTTTATTTATATCTCCAGGAACAAGCAGGAATAAGTCCTCACATATGGGTACGTCGGTACCGACGGAGCCTGCGCGGGAAAGCTCCCCAGCCTTTCAGATGAAAGGCTTTTGGGGCCTCCCACTGCACATGCGCGCTGCCTTCCCGCCTTCCTGACCAGCTCTCCTCAGTTTCTCTTTTTCCGCGGAGCCAGCAGGTCGTGTTCCTGTCACCGCTGAAGAAATTGTGAATTTTGTTTGTTTCTTTAGACTGCGTACCTGCCTTCCCCATACCGAAACCGGTACCGCCGGTCTCTCTTTCTTTCTTTATAAAAAAAAAAAAAAAAAAGACTTTTTTATTTTCTTCAGCACAGCTTGGTAACTTTTGTTAGGCCTTAAGGCCTACACAAATTCTCCTCATGGAGAAGCCAGTCCCTGGTTTTAAAAAGTGTACCAAGTGCAGTGCTGTCATTTCTGTCACAGACACCCATGAATGGTGTCTTAAATGTTTGGGACCTGACCACTCCATACCGGACTGCCCATCCTGCACCCAGATGTCTAAACGTGGTTTGAAGAACCTGGCCAACAAGCTCCATGTGCTGTTTCCTTCAGAAGCATCACAGTCATCCAGGTCTTCCTCTCCGGATGGATCTCAGGTAACCAAAACTTCTGTGGGCAAATCCTCTAAAAGCAAATCTCTTTCTAAAGATCGAGAGGCTCTCAATCTTGAGTTCGAGGATTCTGCCCAGGCCAAAAAACCCCGGCGGGAGGCTCCGGCCTCCACAGCAATCATGGGGTCACAGGTTGACATTGATGGCACGGCCTCGACTGATCACCTGTTGGACTGCTCTGGGGTACCGGCCCATACCGGTACCGACATCCAGGCAGCAGTGGCGTCTATGGGCAATACTGTCCAGACCATGCAGCAGGCCGTTCTGGCATTCATTAAGGCTGCGACGCCCTCGGTACCGATTCCATCGGTACCGACCCCGGTTTCAGTATCCACACCGGAACCGAGACCATCGACTTCCAAGCGTCGATCGGTTCCGCATGCCGGATTCAGGCTTTCGCCCGGTACCGATCCCATGCCCGATACGCCTGATGTCGATACCGATCGGTATGCGTATCGTGCATTGAAAGCACAGAGAGAATACTCAGATTCTTCTGATGAATTCAATTCCTCTGATGACTCTGCTGAGCTTGCTCTTCCTGAGGAGCCCTCTTCTCCAAAGAGGAGGATGTCTCCTCCAGAGGATTTATCCTTTCAGGATTTCATTGTTGATGTAGCTAAAGCACTTTCTATTGCTACATCTTCTGAAAAAGAACCCAGATCAAAAAATTGGATATTTTAGGATACTCTAAAGCTCCTAAAGAGGCAGTCACTCTGCCTATCCATGAAATCCTTCAAGAACACTTGATGGATTTGTGGGAGACTCCTTTAACACTGTCTCCCCATTCCCGTAGGTTGGACACCATGTATCGGGTCCCTCCTTCTCCTGGGTTCCAGAAAACTCAGCTGCCTCACCACTCTATTGTGGTGAAGTCTGCCATGAAGAAAATAAAGAGTCCTAAAAGGCATTCTTCTACCCCTCCAGGGCGAGAATGTAAGACCCTGGACTCTTTTGGTAGAAAGATGTTCCAGGCTAGTATGCTTATAGCCAGGATCAATTCTTATAGCCTTTATATGGGCATGTTTCTTGGACAACTTGCCCTAAAGGTACAGCATTTTGCCCCCTTTATCCCTGATGATCAAAGGGCGGACTTCTTTTCTATGGTGACACAACTTTCAGAGGTCTCCAAGTTCTCCAACAGGGCAGCCTTTGATTCCTTTGAGGTTGCTGGCAGGGCTTCGGGAATTACTATTGCAGCTCGACGTCTCGCTTGGCTCCAGGCTTCTGACCTAGAACCCTGGGTTGTAGATGGCCTCAGGAATCTGCCCTGTACAGGTGAGAACTTATTTGGTGAAGACTGGCAAATTAAAGCTGCTCAAATGGATGCAGAAAATGCCACTCTAGATAGACTTTCTAAGTCTACTTCTACCCCTGCCAAAAAGAAGTCTTTTAAAAGGCCTTACTATAAGAAGGCCAGATTTTCCACAAATACTGGCCAGCAATCTGCTCAGCCTCGCTTTGCTGCTAAGCGTCAGCAATCTAAGCAAGTAAAGTCAAAGCCTGCAGTGTCTGCTACACCCCAGCAGGCTCAACCCCCTCAGGGGTTTTGACTTGCCCCTAGAGAACTTGCCGTTTCTGGCTCTAGAACAACCAGAGCCCCTCACCATTCCTGGAAGGCTAGCTCATTTTGCTCTCAGATGGGAACAAATCACATCAGAGCAATGGACCCTCTCTATTATCAGGGAGGGCTACAAACTTCATTTCTCCAGCCTTCCTCCCCATATCATGGTGAGGCAATTCAGTTCTCCCCCATCTCTTCTGACCCTGTTGGGTCAGGAAGTCTCTTCTCCTTGCCCAAGGGGCAATAGAGGAGGTTCCTCCTCCACAACAGGGGTTAGGTTTCTACTCCCCTTATTTTCTCATAACAAAGAAGACAGGGGGCTTCAGACCTATCCTAGATCTGAGAGAATTGAACAGGTTTCTATTCAAGGAGAAATTCAAAATGCTCTCTCTGGGCATTCTCCTTCCATACCTTCAGAGTCAGGATTGGCTTTGTTCTCTAGATCTCAAGGATGCGTACACTCATATACTCATCCATCCATCCCACAGAAAATATCTTCGCTTTCTGTTCCAGGGAAAACATTTCCAGTACAGAGTACTACCCTTCGGTCTGGCCTCTGCTCCAAGAGTCTTCACAAAATGCATGGCAGTCGTAGCCGCATTTCTCAGAGGCATGGGAATCTTTGTCTTCCCATATCTGGACGACTGGCTCATCCGAGCTCCATCTCAGTCAGAAGCCCAGATTTCTCTGGACCGCACAAGGCGTATTCTTCAATATCTGGGACTTGTGGTAAACGTTCCCAAGTCCCAACTCATCCTTACTCAGTCCCTGGAATTCATAGGGGCCCAATTGGACTCCACCACTGCAAGGGCCTACCTCCCTCTGGTCCGAGGCCAAGGGCTAATAAGCTTGGCCTCCCAGGCTCAGTCCAGAAGTCACTTGTCAGCCAGAGAAATGCTGCAACTTCTGGGCCACATGGCCTCCACGGTCCATGTGGTGCCCTACGCTCGTCTTCATATGAGGGCAGCTCAATGGCTTTTGGCCACCCAGTGGTCTCAAGCATCAGGACTGCTCTCAGACCAAATACTCACCTCAAAACGACTGTTTTGGTCTCTCCAGTGGTGGACATCCTCCAAAAATCTGTTGTTGGGGATTCCCTTCCAACCTTCGTTGCCCCAAACAACCCTCACAACAGATGCCTCCCAAACAGGGTGGGGAGCTCATCTCCAACACCTCTCCACTCAGGGCACCTGGTCTCCTCAGGAGACCACCCTTCACATCAACCTTCTGGAACTGCGAGCAATCTTCCTTGCCCTCACAGTCTTCCACACCCTCCTTGTCAACCTGACTGTCCTAGTCCAGACAGACAATCAGGTAGCCATGTTCTATGTCAACAAACAAGGAGGGACGGGCTCTCTGTCGCTTTGCAACAAAGCTCTCAGATTATGGGCCTTCGCCAGAGAGCATCAAATTCATCTTCTGGCAGTATATCTTCCAGGAGTTCAAAACTCTCGGGCAGACAGACTCAGTCGAGTTCTGCTTCCACACGAATGGTCCCTGCATATGGACCAGATACGCAGAATCTTTCAGGAATGGGGGACCCCGGACATAGACCTCTTTGCAAGTCCGTGGAATGCCAAACTTCCCCGGTTCTGTTCCAGGACTCCGTGTCAGGGAGCTCAGGCCAACGATGCCTTTCTCCTACATTGGGGTCAGGAATTCCTGTACGCTTTTCCACCCATTCCTTTGATTCCCAAGACTCTGTTCAAACTTCAGAGGGATCACGGATCCATGATCCTCATTGCTCCACGCTGGCCACGCCAAGTGTGGTTCCCTCTCCTTCTACAGCTCTCCCAGGGCTCCTCCCTGGACCTGGGAGCTGCACCAGACCTTCTGTCTCAGGAGCAGGGGACTTTGTGGCATCCAAACTCCAAGTCCCTACATCTCCGAGCTTGGTTACTGAAGGCTTAAGCCTTCATGAGTTTAATCTTTCCCAACCAGTGAAAGATATCCTTCATGCCTCTAGGAAACCCTCTACTAGGCGTTCCTATGCTTTCAAATGGAAACGTTTTTCCATTTGGTGTGCGCAACAGGGTCTTGACCCTCTAGCACTTCCTTTGAATTCTCTACTGGACTATCTCCTGCATCTTTCCAATGCAGGCCTCAAGACAAATTCAGTACGAGTCCATTTAAGTGCTATTGCAGCATCCTTAAAACCTATAAATGGACAACCTGTCTCCTCTCATCCTCTTATTGCAAGATTCATGAGAGGCCTGACCCTCACTAAGCCTCCCATCCGACCTCCTCCGGTAGCATGGGACTTGAATTTAGTTCTGGGTCAACTTATCAAGCCACCTTTTGAACCGTTGGTATCTACCTCCCTGAAATTTCTTTCCTGGAACGTTCTTTTCCTTATTGCAGTCACTTCGGCTCGCCGCATCAGTGAACTGCAGGCTTTGGTGGCTAATCCACCTTATACCAGATTTCATCATGATAAGGTGGTCCTTAGGATGAATCCCCACTTTATGCCTAAAGTGGTCTCGCCTTTTCATCTTAATCAAGAGGTATATCTACCTGTTTTTTTCCCGGCTCCTCATGCATCCAGTGCAGAGAGGAACCTTCATACTCTTGACTGTAAAAGAGCTCTCGCCTTTTACCTCAACAGGACTCAGCCACATCGAAAGTCTTCCAAACTTTTCGTGGCTTTTGATCCTTCTCATTTGGGACTTCCAGTCACCAAACGTACACTTTCCAATTGGATTGCTCAGTGTATTTCTTTTGCTTACCAGAGTAAGAACATTTCTCTGGAAGGCCATGTCACAGCTCACAATGTGAGAGCCATGGCCACTTCTATGGCTCATCTTCACTCTGTGTCCATAGATCAGATCTGTCGAGCAGCCACTTGGGCCTCGGTTCATACCTTCACAGCCCATTACTGCTTGGACAAGGACTCCCGCCGGGATGCCTTGTTTGGTCAGGCTGTCCTCAAACACCTGTTCCATACTTAAACAACTCCTGCCCACCTTCCCTGGATGGATGCCTGAGATCCATACGAAGATGGTTTACCCTTGGAGGGGGATCTCCCAGGCATCTTAGCTAGGGAGTCCCCATATGTGAGGACTTATTCCTGCTTGTTTCTGGAGATAGCACAGTTACTTACCTGTAACAGGTGATCTCTGGGAACAGCAGGAATTAGTCCTCACAACCCACCCTCCTCCCCTAGGAGTTGTATCTTCTATCTATCTTCCTTTCCTCTCTCTATTGTCTCAGCTATAAACTCGAACTGAGGAGAGCTGGTCAGGAAGGCGGAAAGGCAGCGCGCATGTGCAGTGGGAGGCCCCAAAAGCCTTTCATCTGAAAGGCTGGGGAGCTTTCCTGCGCAGGCTCCGTCGGTACCGACGTACCCATATGTGAGGACTAATTCCTGCTGTTCCCAGAGATCACCTGTTACAGGTAAGTAACTGTGCTTTATTTGCAGTCTCTTTTATACCGTGCTATTCGACATCAGTGCAGTTTACAATGAACATAAGAGTTGCACATCTCAATTTCGTGATTTGTGCTTACAGTGAAACAGGTATAATAACTTGGGTATACATTAAACAGGAAAATTAAACTTGGGTATGCATTAAGCAGGTATAACAGGTAAAATAGGGTATAAATAACCAGTCCCTTAACAAGGAGACACGATGAATAAATACAGTCTACTTTATGCAACAATATAATGAGTTATGCGGCACTGCATAAGTTTCTCATGGTGGTTGGAGGGGAAGGTGTGATTGCGAGTGATCAGTCTGGGAATGTGACGTGCATGAGTTTGAGGTGCTGCATTGAGATGTGAGAGTGGGTGAGTGTGGGGAGAAGACTGCATCATCGTAGTGATGAAGAAAGAGGTGCCGTTTCAGTGCCTTCCTAAATTGGGAGAGTTCACTGATGGTTCTGATAGTTGCTGGTAGTGCGTTCCAGCAGGATGGAGCAAAGAAGGAGAAGGCTCTGGATCTAGTGAATTGAGAACACTTCGTGCTAGCCTTAGGTAATAAGTCTGTCCCCTTATGCCTACGGTGAAGCCTACTGACTATTTTGGTAGCTACTCTCTGCACCAACTCTATCCTGTTTATATCCCTTTGAAGGTTTGGTATCCGGAATTGCACAAAATATCCAAAATAAAGTCTCACTAAAGACTTATACAGAGGCACTATCACCTCCTTCTTCCTGCTGACTACTCTTCTCCCTGTGCATCCAAGTGTCCTTCTGGCTTTCTCTGATGCCTTTTCTATCTGTTTAGCATTTTAAGGTCATCAAAAACAATCATGCCCAGCTCCTGCTCATTTTTTGTGGACAGGAGTACTTCACCTCCTATACTGTACCTCTCCCTTGGATTTTTGCAGCCCAAATGCATGATCCTGCATTTTGTAGCGTTAAATCTCAGCTGCCAAATTCTCAATTATTTGTCAAGCCAAGCTAGATCTCTCCTGATGTTATCCATTCCTTCCTGGGTGTCTACTCTGTTGCAGATTTTAGTATCATCTGCAAAGAGACAAACCTTACCTGACAGCCCTTCAGCAATATCACTTACAAAAATGTTAAAAGGCATCGGACCAAGGGCAGATCCCTGCTGCACACCCCTGGTAACATCCTTCTCCTCAGAGTGCATTCCATTTACCTGTACACTTTGTCACCTCCCACTCAACTAATTTCTAATCCAGGTCAGTCGCTTTAGGGTCCATCCATAGGATGTTCAATTTATTTATAAGTCACCTGTGTGGAATTGTGTCAAAGGCTTTACTGAAATCTAAGTACTTCACATCTAGGGCTCTCTTTCGGTCCCTCTCTCTGGTCATTCAGTCAAAGAAATTAATTAGATTTGTCTGACAAGATCTGCCTTTAGTAAAACCATACTGCCTTAGATTCTGCAATCCATTGAACTCCAGAAACCTCACAATCCTGTGTTTTAGCAGTGTTTCCATTAATTTACTCACCACAGAGGTCAGACTAACTATCCTGTAGTTCCCAACCTCATCCTTAATTTTGCTTTTGTGTAAAGGGACCACATGTGCCCTTCTCCACACCTGTAAAAATAAAATTTACACCAGCAATTGTTACCAAACATTTTCAGGGAAAGCAAAGAGAAAAGGACTCCCCTTAGGGTAAGCACTTTAGATTTCAAAGAAGTAAAAGCTTTTCTTCTCAACTGAGTAGGGCAAGAGACATCAGGGAACAACTAAATTGTCTGCCCACAAAATGGGCAATCCTTCTTAAAATAAGACTTTAGAACCATCATTTTATCCCTTCCATCCCTACGATTTCCTTGGAATAATTACAAAGTAATATTTCAGCGGATAACAAATGGCAGAAAGGAACATTCAAAAATTGCAAATTCCTAGCAAGATATGCATTTTCTAACATTTCTAATTTATAGTGTATCTGGTTTAAATTTTTTTTTAAGTCAGTGCTGATGACCCAGCAGCTCCTGGGCTTTTTTGGTAATATGAACAGAAGCAGATTGCCAAGCCTTTCTTCTGAGGCAATGGAGATTTAAGTGTCTTGCCCAAGGCCACAAGGAGTACTAGTGGGAATCAAATGCTGGTCTTGTGATTACCAAACCAGTACTCTAACCACTAGGCTATCCCTCCTCTCCATTGTGTGGGTAGACCATCTTTAATAGCTGAAGTACCAGTTGTATATAACGATTGAAACTTAGTTTCCCCATAACCATTTGCTTCTCAATAGAATCCACCCAATTATCTATTTACAACCAGTAGAAAATTTATATAATAGACCCACATAATCTTTAAAAAATCCCCTCAGTACACATTACTACTGTCCCATTATCCTTCAGTGAGATCTCAAAAATGAAGCCTCATTCAAGGATATCTTAGAAGAAGCTTGTTTTGGAGATTGAACTGATTGAGTAATAGGGACAGAAAATCCCTTTATCTTGAGTAAGTTCAGAACTCAGCAACTGCAATAAATCCTGGAAGGATACAGAGAACAGGCTCAAGGAAGCAGTGAGATCAGTTTGGGGGGGGGGGGGGTTGGGAGGAGCTCAAAGAGACTCCATCCAACGATGCATTCATAGTAGACAACACTGCAGACGAATCAGCTACCAGATGTTTATCCATATGTCCTTTAACTATAGGCATTGACATTGCCCCACCTTAGTCTTTATTCTTCCGCTTCAGCATCGGTGGTAAACAAAGTACTTATAAGGAGAAGAAAAAAGAACCAATACTCACAAATAGTAGAAGACCACAAACTGAGTCCATCCAATGATGCTCAGAAGGGGCTCCAAAGGGATAGAACCTGCCCCTTTGGTCATACCCCTTCAAGTTGCATGCTGGGTGAAGCTGTCCTTTTAAGCACAGATTCCAGCATCAATTGATGACATCACCAGGCATGCCACTGGCACATAGAAACAAATAAGTAGCCAAACTCAAAGGGACCTCTGCAGTAAGACTCCCAGTCAGGTCATTGATATTCCTCTGGCCCTCATGCCATACAGGGACCTCATCTCCCACTCTCCTGTGGGTGCAGCTGTCCTTGTAAGCACATATTCCGGTGCCCTTTGATGACATCACTGGGTATGATACTGGCAGAATGGGAACAAAACTGGTAGTCAAATTCAAAGGGACCTCAGCAGCAAGACTCTCAAGCAGGTCAGTGATGTTCCTCCGGCATTTACACTCCATGCAAGGACCTCCTCTCCTGAGGGTTGGTAATAAATCAGACAGAAACCCAGAAAGTAATCATTAGGTGGATGGAATCAAAGATTTTATTTATTATTTATTTATTTATTACAGTTGCTTATATACCGCACTATTCGGCATCAGCGCGGTTTACAGAATAACAAAATGACCAAAACACACAGTCTGTTTGGTTTTACATCGAACAGGGGTAAAAACTTGGATAACAGGGTTGAACTATATACATGAAGTAACAATTCCTATAACATGGTTGGCCTATACAATAAATAATGAGTCCGTTGAGCTCTATGTAGTATCATGAATACCTAAGATATTGTGAGCATGAGCTGAAGGAATGCGGTGTTTCTTAGGTGGTGCTATCTAGATTCATCGCTGGCAGGGTAGTATTGGAGGAAGAGGTGAAATTTAATTGCTTTCCTGAATTGGGTCAGGTCTGAAATAGCTCGAATGTCTGGAGGGAGCAAATTCCAGCATTTGGGGACGTAAAGACTGAAAGCCCTATTTGCCGTTGTGCTATTGCATTTAGCCAAGGTCTTCGGGATTATTAGTAGATTTATGGCTGTTGACCTCCTGGCTCTGTTGGGGGCACTGTATGGATGAGCTCAGTAAGTGCCGTGGAGGATAGGTGCCTGATGGCCTTGAATGAGAGGAGTAACGTTTTGAAGATAATCCTTCCGTGTATTGGTAGCCAATGAAGCTGTTTTAAAATAGGAGTTACATGGTCACTTCTGGAGGCTCCATGGAGTACCCTTGCAGCAGCATTCATGGCCAGTTGTAACGGGTTTAGCGTGGATTGCGGGAGACCTTGTAAGATGGAATTGGCAAAGTCAAAATGCGGTAGGATCAGTGCTTGGTATATGGTCCGGAAGTCATCTGGCTCCAGTAGGGAGCGCAGATGCCTGA
This sequence comes from Ichthyophis bannanicus, assembly GCA_033557465.1. Taxonomy (NCBI): domain Eukaryota; kingdom Metazoa; phylum Chordata; class Amphibia; order Gymnophiona; family Ichthyophiidae; genus Ichthyophis; species Ichthyophis bannanicus. The sequence goes on along the minus strand of CM066032.1, from coordinate 786,949,555 downwards.
GTGAACGGATTTTGAAATAGACAGCTTTGACAATGTTGCCTATATGACATTTCATGTCCAGATGTTGGTCTAAGGTGACTCCCAGGTATTTTATTGTATCTTTGGTTTGTAATTCCGCTTCCTTGACCCTTATATGGGATGGTGGGGTAAAGTCTGGGTCTCTAGAGATGAACAGTACTTCCGTTTTCTTGTGCGGGATGCGGAGGTTTTGTGATTGTAGCCAATCTGATATGGTATTGAAACACTCTATAAGTGGTGTAAGGTCCATTTGAACGGTCGAGAACGGCATATATAAGAGGATGTCATCCGCATATATTAGACAGCTCACATTAAATGATCTAATGATGTTGCAGATGGGCTGCATATATATGTTGAACAGTAGAGATGACAATGATGATCCTTGCGGCACACCTTGTGTTTGATGGAATTGTTTCGATTCTTCTACTCCAAGGGTAACAGTTCAGAGTTGCTGGGGGAGTCCCAGGTCTCCATCCTCCATGAACGGATGTGGTGTGTACAAGGGGGTGATGCCAGGATTGGGGTAGTGTATTAACCAAAGACTGACTGTCTAGAAGAACTGTCTAGAAGAACTATCTAGAAGAACTGTCATGTCTAGATTAGGTATCAAGGCAATAGTGGTTCATGAAAGTGTGTATTGACCACTATATAGCTGCTCTGCAAATGTCCTGCACTGAAGAAGAACATATACTTGAAATGGTTGCAGCTTTTGCCTCAAGTTGGTGAATTTGAACTTGATCAGAGGATCACAATCCTGCTGCAGTGTAGCAAAAGTTTATATAATCAGAAATCCATTTTGAAAGCATGCATTTGCTAGCAGGTAATCCAAGATTGGTCGTATTAAAAGCAACAAACAACTGAGATGATTTTCTAATAAAACGCGTTGCTTGCAGGTAATATAACAAAGCTCTGTTGCAGTCTAAGGAATGAAGAGATGAGGACAACATCTTGATTCAGATGGAGTCCAGAGACCATCTTGTGCAAGAATTTTGAGTGTGTAGCACTACTCAATTAAGAACAAACTGAATGTAGGGAGGATAATGAACAAGTTCCCGCAACTCACTGAGTCTGCGTGATCAAGTTATAGCCATAGAGAATAATGTCTTACAAAGTAAGTGTTTCATGGTAGCAAGACCTAGTGATTCAAACAGGATGTTTATAAGTTGACCCAGTACAATGGTTCAACTCCCAAGCTTGGATCTGATCTTTAATTACTGTTTTTTTGTTCATAAGACCTTATATAAATTTTGAGACTAAAGGGTAGAGGGAGACTGACTTTCGATCTGCCAAGTCACGATTAGTCATAATGGCTGCTAAATGTACTAGTGCAGAGTTTGTTTCTAAGCTAGAGTCAGAAAGATGTAGCAGATACAATCAAACATTGTTTTTTGGCACATGAGAAAAGATTACACTATATCATAACGTGACTCCATTTCAAACGGTAAGATTTAATGGTGGAAGGTTTAAGAACATAAGATATGTCATACTGGGTCAGACCAAGGTCCATCAAGCCCAGTATCCTGTTCCAACAGTGGCCAATCTCGGTCACAAGTACCTAGTATTTTCCCCAAAAGACACAGGTTCCACAATGCTTGTATTGGGTCAAGCAGTGATATTCTTGGTCCTGTTTTAATAACGGCTTATGGACCTTTCCTCCAGGAACTTGTCCAAACCTTTCTTAAACCCAGCTACACTAACAGTCTTTGCTACATCCTCCGGTAACAAATTCCAGAGTTTGATTACACGCTGAGTGAAAAAATATTTTCTTTTATTAGTCTTAAATAGTTTACCCTGTAGCTTCATTGCATGTCCCCTAGTCTTTCTATATTCTGATAACGTAAACAATTGATCTACGTTTACCCGTTCCACTCCGTTCATTAATTTATAGACTTCTATCATATATCCCCTCAGCCGTCTCTTATCCAGGTTAAAGAGCTCTAACGTTTTCGCCTTTCTTCATAGGGGTATCCTTCCATCCCCTTTACCATTTTGGTGGCTCTTTTCTGAACTTTTCTAATAACGCTATATCCTTTTTAAGATACGGTGACCAGGATTGTACACAATATTCAAGGTGCGGTCTCACCATGGAACGATATAGAGGCATTATAATATCCTTTGTTTTCTTTTCCATTCCTTTCCTTATGATACCTAGCATTCTATTTGCTCTCTTGGCCGCCGCTGCACACTGGGCCGAGGGTTTTAACATGTTACCCACAATGACACCTAAATCTTTTTCCTGGGTGGTGGTTCCTAATGTGGAACCTTGCATCGTGTAACCATAGTTTGGGTTGTTCTTCCCTAGGTGGATAACTTTGCACTTGTCCACATTAAATTTCATCTGCCATTTTTATGCCCAGTCTTCCAATTTATCAAGATCCTCTTGCAATTTTCCACAATCCTCTTGGGTTTTATCAACTTTAAATAGTTTTGTGTCATCTGAAAATTTGATAACCTCACTCATTATTCCCTTTTCCAGGTCATTTATGAATATGTCAAAAAGCAGTGACCCAGCACAGATCCCTGGGGTACACTACTATTCACCTTTCTCCATTGGGAAAATTGGCCATTTAGCCCTACCCTCTGCTTTCTATCTTTTAACCAGTTCCCGATCCACAATAGTACACTGCCTCCTATCCCATGACTCTTTAGTTTTGCCAAAAGTCTCTGATGAGGGACCTTGTCAAAGGCTTTCTGAAAGTCCGAATACACTATATCAACTACTTAAAGCAGAAAGTGAACACGGATGTGGAAGGTCATGCTCTGGACGTCACCCCCTGCAAAAGCAGAATAACATCAGAAACAGCCACACTTTTAAACCATACATCAAAAACAAGCGGGAGGATGTGGGCAGAACAAAAAACAATGCAAAATATACACAAGCCAGTTAAATCCTGGAAATGAGTACTAATGCTCGAAGCTTAGCCAACAAAGTTCCGGACCTGGAAGACCTAATGGTGGAAATGGATTTAGACATTGTGGCCATTACAGAAACCTGGCTAAATGAATTGCATGATTGGAATATAGCCATAGCTGGCTATAATCTATTCAGAAGAGACAGAGAAAATGGAAGAGGAGGAGGAGTAGCCTTGTATGTCAAGGGCAATATTAAAGCTACTGAAATGCAGGGGACATGGGGAAAAGAAGAAGCGCTCTGGATTGTGTTGGAAAGAGGAGATGGCACTGTCATCCACACTGCTGTAGTATACAGACCTCCAACACAAACTGAAGAGATAGATAACGAATTGATTATAGATATTGCCCAGATAGCCACAAAGGGAGAAGCGATCATATTGGGTTACTTTAATCTACCTGATGTAAATTGGAGTACTCCTTCTGCAAATCTGGAAAGAAGCAAAAAAATTATGGATGCTCTCCAAGACGCATTACTTAGACAAGTGGTGATGGAACCAGCTAGGGAAAGCTCAACGCTGGATTTAGTGCTCACCAACGGTGATAGCGTGTTGAATGTCTGCGTGGGTGCCCCTGTAAGCAGCAGCGATCATCACACGGTGTGGTTTGAGATAAAAGCCATGGTACAGGCCAATCATAGCAAGCTCAAGGTCCTAAACTTCAAAAACACAGACTTCAATAAAATGGCCGAGTACCTAAAGGAGGAGCTGACAGGGTGGAAGGAGATAAGGGAAGTGGAATTGCAATGGGCTAAACTAAAGGTGGCAATAAAAGAGGCAACAGATAAATGTGTAAGAAATGTAAGCAAAAACAAGAGGAGAAGAAAACCTATTTGGTTTTCCAAAGAAGTGGCTGCTCAAATAAAAGCAAAAAACGCAGCTTTCGCAAAATTCAAAAACTTACAAACAGGAACACAGAAATGTATACAGGATCAAATGCAAAGAGACAAAGAGAAAAATAAGGATAGCAAAATCAAAGGCAGAGGAAAAGATGGCTAAAGATGTGAAGTGTGGCGACAAAACTTTCTTCAGGTATATTGGGGATAGGAGGAGGATCAGAGGTGGAATTGCAGGACTCAGAAGTGCTGGGAACACACTCATGGAAAGTGACATTGAAAAAGCGAAGTTGTTAAATGAATACTTCTGTTCTGTTTTTACTAAGGAAAATCTCGGAAAAGGACTACCTGAGACTCCCAAATATAAAACTGGGAATGAAGTAGATACCACACAGTTCACAGAAGATGATGTGTTAGAACAACTTGCAAAACTTAAAGTGGACAAGGCCATGGGACCAGATGAGATACATCCCAGGATACTGAAAGAGCTCAGGGAGGTTCTTGCAGGGCTGTTAAAGGATGTTTTCAACAGATCCTTGGAAACAGGAGAGGTTCCTCAGGACTGGAGAATGGCTGATGTCGTACCTCTACTCAAAAGTGGTGACAGGGAAGAAGTGTCAAACTACAGGTCTGTGAGCCTTACCTCAGTGGCGGGAAAAGTAATGGAGGTGCTCCTGAAAGAGCGAATTGTGAACTTTCTCAAAGCCAACAGGTTGCAAGATTCGAGGCAACATGGTTTTACCAAAGGACGATCTTGCCAAACAAATCTGATTGAGTTCTTTGACTGGGTGACCAGGGAACAAGATCAGGGGCATGCGATGGATGTCATCTACCTGGACTTCAGCAAAGCCTTTGATACTGTTCCTCATAGGAGGCTTATCAACAAACTCAGTAGCTTAGGGATAGATCCCAAGATGGTAAATTGGATCAGAAATTGGTTGACTGACAGACGACAGAAGGTGATGGTACAAGGAGCTCACTCGGATGAAAGGAAGGTGATTATCGGGGTGCCCCAGGGGTCGATCCTGGGCCCGGCACTGTTCAATGTATTTGTGAGTGATATTGCTGAAGGACTGCATGGAAAAGTCTGTCTTTTTGCAGATGACACAAAAATTTGCAACAGAGTGGTCTCCCCCGAGGGAGTGCTTAACATGAGTAAAGATCTACAAAAGCTGGAAGAATGGTCTAATGCTTGGCAATTAAGATTTAATGCAAAGAAGTCATGCACTTGGGTAGCAGAAACCCAAGGGAAATGTACGCGATAGGGGGCGAGAGGTTGGTGTGCATGGATCAGGAGAAAGACCTTGGTGTGATTATTTCTGTAGATCTCAAGGTGGCAAAACAGTGCGACAAGGTGGTGGCAAAAGGCAGGAGGATGTTGGGCTGCATACAAAGAGGAATTACCAGCAGAAAGAAGGAGGTTCTAATGCCACTGTATAAGTCACTGGTGAGGCCTCACTTGGAATAATGTGTTCAGTTTTGGAGACCGCAAAGTTCTTCTATTTCTGATCCTTTAAGCAAAGTGTATGATTTTGATTTCTTGCAAATTGTTCCTACAAAAACTTTTAAATTGGATCAATCTAGAATGGCTCAGGAGAATTTATTTATTTATTTATTTAGACAGTTTTGTATACCGCCTTATCCTTCAATCAAAGCGGTCACAACACAATTGGGGGATACATTTAACACACGGGGATATTAGACACATACACTAATACTTACAGGGAACATGGGCAATGGAGGGTTAAGTGGCTTGCCCAAGACCACAAGGAGCACCTGTGGGACTAGAAACCCCAGTCCTTCCGGCCCAAGGTTGCTGTCCTCTAGTGGGATTTGAACCCCCGACCTTCCGGCCTGAAGTACCTTGCCCCAACCACTAGGCCACTCCTCCACTCCATGTTAAAGTTAAACTTCATATTTGTCTAATACCACGTGCCTCTTGGAATATGTACAACTTGGGTAATAAAGAGATTAAAACATTGGATGAACCAACTTTCTCCATGGACAAGAAGGATGAGTCAGCCACACATTGGTGACATCATCTGATCGCACTATGGACAGATTAGCTCTCCTAGAACCCAGAAAGGTTTAGAAACACCCTTTCTGGGCATGTGCCAGCCACCGCCCACCCCCACATAGTGCCTGCCCCTTCCCTCTCTGGTCAGTTCTATTCGCCAAGTCAGATGGACAGATCCTCATGCTCTCCTTATTTATTTTGTGAGGAGGTTTTCTGCTAGTATTCTATGTTCTCTTATTATTTTCTGTACTATCAATGATGTAAGTGGTCCCCAGGTAGGGACTGAAGAGTAGAGCCCTGGCAGGATTCTCACTCCAAGAGATCCCACTTCCACTGTGTCTACACACGGTGGATGGTCAACGATAGGCTGACTCTCAAACCTCATCCATTTTCCAGACTGCATCTGCTCTGTGAGCATCTTTCTACCTACAGAGCCCTGCTGCACTCTTCACTCCAGGAGAAGAGGATTGGATCAGCCCCTCCAGCTATCTCCCTCCCTGGCAGGTTAGGGGTAAGACTCTCACCCTGACAGATCTGACTGCCTGTTTGCCTCACACACTCCGAGTGGATTACTACTCTGTGAGCCCAGGGGGTAGGACTCTCACCTGAGAGAAGTCCCCTCTGCTGCTGGAACAGCCACCTAAGAGAATGATGCCTTCAGGCAATGTTAATGAAGGCTACTCTTATGAGTTTGTGCGGGTCTGCATCCCTGGCGGGACCCAATCGCTGATCAATGCTAACCTTACCAGACCTTACCTTCTGATTCATCTCCCTCGCTTTGGGGCAACAAAATGGCAATCCACCACAACTCAGGCATCACCAATCACATGAAGCTGAGGCTCCTCCACATCCACTGTAGGAAAGTGTTCAACATTCAGCTCCAATACAGACTTCAGGACCTTGGGCCCTTCCACACTTAATTCGGCACTGGGCCACCCATTCAGAACCTCAAATGTGCTGCACACCATGTTACGTGCAGTGCAAGTCATTATGCTGGATCTCTCGGCACCAACACACACTCTTTTTGCCATCCACATTTACTCCACTTCCTGAAAGCATGAAACATGCCTGAGTTGAAGAAGTGGTTTGTGAACTGGCTGGAGGGCCATAAAGCAACTCATCTCTGCTAAAGAAGGTTCACAAGTGGCAGGATCTAGGGCTCCTTTATCATGCCTGATGTGGGAAGCAATGCTCTGCCCCTGTCTGCTGGCTCAATCTTCTTGGGATGCTGCTCCTCATGCCAAGGCCAGCCTGCATCAGGAAACACCAGAGTGGTGACTTCTGGTTTTGGGGTCCTTCCTTTTCAGCACTTCAGTCCTGCACCAATGTGTAGAGGCCATCAACCTTACCTACAGCACCAACATCAACATTCGGCAAAGAGGCAGTCAATAAGAGAGTCGGTACCACTTCTGCTGGAGCAAGGAGTAAGTAGCTGGAGGTGCCGGTACAGCCCCTGTTCCTTGCAAAGGCCGATAACCCCTTATTAGAAGCCCTGTTCTTTTCACACTGGGAAGGCACCTCCGGCAGTATTAGAGCCTCTTCTACACTGATATCTCTGTACCTTTGTTTCTATCACCTTGACTCAACTAATCAACAACACTGGCATCTCCAACTAGCACAGCAAATGCCTGCAACCACACATCGGTAGTGAAGTGTTCATGGTGTTCCCTCTGTCTTTCTGTCTTTCTGTCCTGCTCCAGCAATTGCCTGGTGGACATGGAATAAGCCAGGCCATTAACACAGAGTAAGATACCTCTGCAAGCTGCCAACAGCGCAGTCTGGAAGGTCCATAGTGAGGAGGTCAACTGTGGCACATCAGCCTGCATCCCATTCTGGGTGGTGCAACAGGGCGAGTGTCACCGAATCATCTGACACTGACACCCTTTGAGCCAATATGGACACCAAGTCTGAAATACTGTGTGCCTCCTGCATCACTGCACAATTAGGCTGATTTCTAGTGCATATCTGATGTCACAGATGATCGCAGTGGTGCCAAAGTTGTGCACAATGCCACCCCCTTGATAAACTTCTCGTGAGGATATTGTTCCCTTCTAACCAGGGTACCTTATAAGCCCGCACTCTCACGGGTCATCATCATGGGATAGCTGACAATGCTTATCACCTGCCCCACTCTCTGCACTCCTGGCTAATGTTTTACGCCCCTTCCTCTGCCATGCCATCAGCCTCAAATCCACATTCCTACAGATTGGACTCATAGTGCTAGCTGTTACAGCCTCTCCAGTGCAGCACAGCAAACTACCAAACTATCTTTTGGCACATCTTCTGCTATACTAATGCTGCTCCACAACTGGGATCTACTGCCACTGTAGCTGTACATCATAGAGTGGTGCATATCCCCTTGTGCATGCAGCATATCACAGCACAATACAACTGCACCTCATATTTTGATTCTTAGTACTACCTTGGAAAAGTGCAACCCAGTCCCCTCCCTCTGAAAAGTTACAGAGAAACTGGGTGGACAGTATTTGATTCCTCCTTCTTCCATTAATTTCCTTTATGGCTTTGGGCAGACACGTTCACTGTGATGGTCTTTACCACCTCTTTCTCTTTCTCTCCTTGATAGTTAAAAAAAAAACCCACCTCACCCTCGGCCAATTCCATGGGCTTAGAATGTCATATGAGATTCCTATTTTCAGTCCTCATGGCTTGCCTTGGAGTGTGTGGCTATAAGGCCTGCACTGTCCAGGATACCAAATGCCCAAGGTATATAGGAGTCCACAAGCAAGCACTGCCCCAAGTTGGGAAGGATGACCCGGTGGATATACTGCCTTCCCTAACTCTGTTTTTGGGCTGTCCCTGACCCTCAGGATTTCCAGCACAATTCCGGATCAGTGGTCTGGTCTTGCTTCAGGGTATCAAACTCTCATATGGAGCTCTGGTAAGTCCCTTCAGTTGGATTGACACTCCAGGTCCCTTCAGTTGGATTGACACTCCAGGTCCCAGTCCTGCAGCACTGCCTCTATAACCGTCCTCATGGTAACTTCCCTATCAAGGAACCATAGGCAGAAACTCTGGCTGATGTTTATGGCTGCCTTTCCCATCCACAAGATCTCGTGGGACCTCCCAAAAAACAACAGAAGCCCAACAATATCCTGAAGAAAGAGACCAACAATATCCCACCTGCCTGCCTCTTCAATAGTCTGGGGTTATAACCTCCTCCCCCTCTCCCCCCCAACCCCACAAAATAAGGCAGTAGGGACTTTCAAAGCATTTCCTACCTTGAGCTTCCCACTTCTATGGACCTCCACATTAAGGTATGACCAAGACAATAGATATATACACAATCAAATAGGCATATGTTTATTTTATTTTGTTTGTATTTAGCTCATTTCTTGATAGTTGTAGTATATATACACATACAAAATATCCTTGGACTAAAAATAGAAGAACCTGACAACGGGGACTATTTCCCTCAGGTCCCCCATGGCACATTTGGGAGATCATAGCAAGTAACAGTCTCTCCTCTGCTTCAGATGCTCCAGTCCCTCCGTGCCTCCTAATGTTCATGCACTGTCAAGCAAGACAAGATCAAAGTTTGCAAACCTCTCCTTTTCTGTATGCTCAGGGATTGGTCGCCTTGCCTCATATTCAGATAGGCTTTATCTTATGCACCTCTGCTCGTAGCCTGCACTCCTATGCATTGCCACAATTTGGAACTCCCCGCAGACTTCCAGCTCTACTCGGATCTCTGGATTCATCCTTATAAGTATACTCGGTCACCATATGGGAGCAGAAACTCATCAGCTCCAAGACAGAAAGCTGTCTCTGTTACCCCACATTTCCTGGGTACTCTCAAAGATGAAGGGGAGCATATTCTGCAGCAATAGCTGGCTGTTGCCGCTTTAAACTATTACTGGATATTTAGTGCTGGGGCCCTATCTAGCCAGAAGCACTGAATATCCAGAATAGCTAGATAGCAACACTCCCTTCTACGGCACTACTACTACTATTTATCATTTGTATAGTGCTACAAGATATGCACACTGCTGTGATGCCCCAGTATCATCACAACACCAAGGAAGAAGAATTTCACTAAGAAACCCTCACAGAAATCCTCACCCTACAGGTGGGGCCAGTGGGCAAAGGTCAATACATTTGGCTACAGTCCTAAGATTGTACTCAACTGATGGCGAAACTGGTTGCCACTTGCCACAATTCAGTTCAGTGCCCCACAAAGTAAGTATATACCTTGCCTGGCCATTACCTGAATTTTCAGCTCCCATTTCCTGGGTGCATTCAGTTTCCACTTCCAAGCAGGTAGAAGAGACATTGCCACAGTGGCTTTTGAAGTAATTGCCTTCAAAAGATGGGTCATTCGGACAAAAGGCTACATGCTTCAGAATGTAAAAGAACACAATACCCATCTAAATAGGACTATCCTGGCAAAGCTTGAGTCTCTAGACTATAACGGAGTGCTTACCTTTCAGTGAAGAAAAACCCCTCCCCCCAACAAGTCTTTCTCACTAACTGGCTTCTGGAATGTTTTGTCTTTGGCTAACAGGCTGGAAGACAATTACTTTGACAAATGGTCCCTGCAGCTTCATTCTCAACATAGAAGTATCAATGGCTTTGCAAACCACTGTTGGCATACCATACGGCCCCAAGCCTCCAATAGCTGGTGGCCCCAAGCTTCCAATAGCTACTTTTCCAGGCTTATTCTTCATAAGGAGTCCAGGAGCCTCCACCATTGTGTGCACTAACTATTGACTTGGCCTCTTCTGCACAGCTTCATCCTACCATAGTATTCTGCAGAGGCTGTAAATGAATGTTATTTCAGATTGTATGTTCACCCTTTGCAGCCTTTAGCTTGGAAGTCACCAATGTGTGGCTGACTCATCCTGCATGTCCACTGAGAAAGTGAGATTACTTACCTGTATCAGGGGTCCTCTGTGGACAGCAGAATACGTCAGCCACACACCCAACCCATCTACCCCTCTTGGATGAACCTATCTACGGCTGGGGAATGCACTGGAGAGGGAAGGGGCGGGTACCATAGGGGGTTGCTGGCTAATGCATCCATGACTGTTGAATGACGTAACCAGTGGGTGGCTGAGGTATCCTGCTGTCCATGGAGAGCCCCTGTTGTAGGTAAGTAGCCTCACTTTATACCCAGATGATAAATCTTTCATTAGAATCGCCCTATTTTCCAAAAAAATGTTTGATAATGCTGGAGATTTATCTAATTATAGTCCAATTTCCAATGTTTCTTTTACTGGTAAAATGATTGAAAATGTGATTTTGCGGCAACTACAAGAGTTTATTCAGAATGAGTTACTTGGTGATCAGTTGTTTGGCTTTCACCCCAGACATGGGACAGAAACACTTTTACTGTCCACTAATGGATGTTCTTTTACTGGATTAGATTTCCATTGTTCGCATTTGATTTTTTTAGACATTTCTTTGACTTTGACACTTTATCACATTCTATTTTATTAAATAGGCTCAAGAAGATACATATAGATAGAAATATTTCACAGTGGTTGACATCTTTTTTATTGTAACTGGTAGGTCCCAAATAATTTTTTACTTAAATCAAATGTCTGACTGGAAGAAATTTACTTGTGGAGTTTCTCAGGACTTCTCTCTTTCTCTGCTCTTTCTTTTTCATTTTATATCATTAGCTATTGAGCAATTTATTTTAAAGAGTCAGGATTGAATTATAGAATTTATGCAGATGACATTCTGGTATTTTTACCTGTTCAAACTGATTTGGCTTTGATGATTACAGAAATAAATTTGAAGTTAGGAGCGATCGCAAAGTAGTTAAAAGACTGAATTAGCTTTCAACTCTAAGAAAACAGAGATTTTGTTGGTTACATGTACAACTATGAGATTTTAATCTGTTAATCTTTAGATAGCAACCAAATTGACTGTTAGTACTGATGTTCGTTATTTAGGCATTTTGATGGATTCATGTCTTTCTTTGAAAAGTCATAAAATGGTAATGAAATTAGCTTTTTATAAATTACACAGGTACACTACCAAAACACTGCCTCCAGTTTTGCAACTGATTCCTATAGATTTTGGGGTGCTGAATCCAGGAAAAATAGCCAAAATGTTCCATCACGTCACGTTTTCTTGCAAAATTAGATTTCTTACCCATATAAGGAATGTTCACATAATTCTTTTTAGCCGACTGCAGTTTATTTTCTTGGCCCAAAATAGAGGTTGTAATGGTTAACTAACTAGAAACACTCCCTCATGATATTTTTGAGTGTTTTGTATTCATTTTATACATTAACAGGACAATTGGGAGGCGGGGGGCTAAATCCAGTACTCGCGCTGGCGCATGTTCTTTCCTGTTCGCCTCGCCTCGTTCGCTCGCTCAAACACGGTGGTTGCGACATGAACGTTCCTGTCAAATTTCAGTTTCTTGCAAGTTCATTATTACCTTTTGTTTGCTTAGTCGTAATCCAGCTTTATTCCGAAGTGGTTCACTACAGTTGTAGTTTGCAGTGCTGTGTATTTGTGATGGCTCACAGAGCCAGAGGTTGCGTCAACTCTCCGGACAGTTTTTGTTTTATTTGTGGGGAATATACTGTGAAAAAGCGGCAGAGGAACATTTCTGCATTTATTCTAATAGTATATTTCGCCTATTTCGGTTTGAAGTTAGGAGATCAAGACAAACCGTGGGATCCTCACAAAGTGTGCAAGACATGTGAGGAAGATCTACGCTTATGGATGAAAGGTAAAAAAACAAGCATTTCATTTCGGAATACCTATGATGGCGTGAACAAAGAGACCACAGCAGTGACTGCTATTTTGCTCTTGCATTGTGAAGGGATACAACTTAAAAATAAGAACGTAATAAGTTACCCCAACCTTCCCTCAGCAATTAGGCCTATGCCTCATAGCAACGAAGTACCTGTGCCTGAACCACCAAATCTTTGGATCATATTTGTGTGGACGGTTTCTGATCATGATGAGACTCATCAGATGGCTTTTCCCGATGAGTCCAGTACTTCCGAGTTTGAAACTGAACCAGATCCAAAACCTGAACTTTTCTCTCAAGCTGAATTGATGATTTAGTCCGGGATTTAGGACTCCCAAAAGATGCTGCCCAACTGCTAGGTTCTCGGCTTAAAACAGAAAAATCTATTGTGACCAGGAACAACTTTTTATTGGTACCGCAACCGCGAGACACAATTTTTGAAGTATTTCAGCAAAGAGGAAGATTGGTATTTTGCAACGATATATACGGAGTGATGGAAAGTTTAAACTCAAGTATAATCCTGCTGAATGGCGGCTGTTCATTGATTCGTCAAAAGACAGCATAAAAGGTGTTCTTCTTCATAATGGCAACACATTCGCTTCAGTTCCTATTGCTCACTCTGTTGTTCTCCAAGAAAAATACGAGAATTTGGCCCTGATTCTTCAGAAGATTCGTTATGATGAGCATAAGTGGATGATTTGTGGAGACTTTAAAATTCTATCCATGCTATTAGGGCAGCAATCCGGTTTCACCAAATATCCCTGCTTCCTTTGCTTGTGGGATAGCCGGGCCCGCGACCTACACTGGGGGAAAAAAGACTGGCCAATTCGGGAGTATTTGAGACCCGGTGAGAAAAAATGTTCTTCATGAGAGCTTGGTACCTCGTGATAAAATTCTATTACCACCTCTCCACATTAAGTTGGGTCTCATTAAGCAATTCATCAAGTCCCTTCAAAAGATGGTGAGTGCTTTCGGTACCTTTGCTCAAAGTTCCCCCGACTTTCTGAAGCAAAGCTAAAGGAAGGAGTGTTTGTTGGCCCTGATATAAGGAAACTCATTTCAGATGGAGCATTCGCTGAAACGATGTCTGAGAAGGAAAAGAAGCCTGGGATTCCTTCAAGGATGTTGTTCTCAAATTCTTGGGGAACAGGCGGGATGAGAACTATAAGGATATTGTTGCCAGGATGCTCAATGCCTTCAAAGAACAAGGCTGTAACATGAGCCTGAAAGTCCATTTCTTGCACTCCCATGTGAACTACTTTCCCGAAACGTGGGGCGTACAGTGAAGAACAAGGTGAAAGGTTTCACCAGGACATCAAGGACGCAGAGAGAAGGTACCAAGGAAGATGGAACACCACTATGATGGCTGATTTCTGCTGGTTGCTGCTGCGGGAAACCCCAGATGAAAAATATGCCAAGCAGCGCACCAAGAGAAGCATTCGGGGGAAGAAGAAACGGGCCCACCAGGAGATTGATTGATCCAAGAATGACTTTAAAATCTAAACTGTGTTGACAAATATCGTGTTTTTACTAAACTTTGAAATAAAAATTTGCTAGTTATTACCACAGTGTCGGATCTCATTTATTAGAATTTCATTTTCACACCATCGGGTGTTTGTCTTCATGTATTGCAATGGTGCGGTTTGCGTTTTCTATTCTTACATACATACCTGTACAACATTTTTTGCACATTTCTTTGCTTTGCTTTGTGTCTAACCTCGCTCTTATATGCTCAGTGTTTGTGCACATGTATGTGGCTGTTTTAAGTGCAGACAATTTTGCTACCATCACAGTGTGTTTTGTTGACATTACTCTATTCTTATGTGCTGCCTTGTTACAATTTTCTTTATTCTTATTTGAATAACTACTAAACAATTAGTATAAAGAATTCATCCAAGAAACTTTTATCTCGATCGCACTCAATCTGAAACGTTCACCTCAAACTGCTAACCCAATGTAGCAAAACATCTGTACGTGATGGAGCAAATTGGTTACCAGATTTGGATTCAGCGCACCAAAAAACGTAAAAATCAATCGAAACATTAGAGGCAGTTTAAAAAAAAATTTTTTTAGTGTACCTGTGTTATTCTTCTTAAAAAGACTGAGGTTATTTCTTTCTCAACAGGAGCTTTAATTAGCAATGCAGGTCTTAACATTATCTACTCATTATAATGCACTTTATATAGGTCTCCTGCAGAATTATTTTCATAACATATAATTAATTCAAAATTCTGCAGTGCTTGTGATATCTGGTTTACCAAAATCTGCTCACATTTCTCCTTATTTGGCAAAACTTCATTCGGCATACCAAGGGTGGGGTGGTGGGTGTGGCCCATCCCAGATGCCGGCCGGGAGGGGGGTGCACCCCCTCCAGGTCCACACAGCAAAGCCAGCACGGCATACTTAATTTAAAGCCATGGGTGTCTTGCCACCCAGCCTCCGCTCTTCCAACCGAAGTTTTGCGAATTGCGAGACTTTGGCCTGGGAGAGAAGAGCCACTGGGCATGTAGTGGAAGTAGCGTGGCAAGCCACCCAGGGCTTTAAGTTAAGTTTGCCATGCTGGCTCTGCCGTGTGGCCCGGCAAGGAAGGGGATGCAACATGACATGTGAGGCGATGCTGGTCGTAAGGGTGGAGGTATCTGCCCTGGGTCCGAGGCGGCTTGAAGCATCACTGGTTACCAGATCATTATTGGATGCAGTTTAAAATTCTTATGCTAGTGTTCAAGGCGTTGCATGATTTAGCATTTTACTACCTCAGTACTGTTTTGCAGAAGTATAATCCCTATAATGATGCATGAAGTGAAAACTCGAGCATGTGCATTCTCATGTATAGGTTGTGACAGAGACGCCCATCTTGAACCCATGAGAATAGAAAAGGGCATGGAATTAGACTTAGGGGGGAGCCCAGTTGTGTATTTCAAGGGTAACCTGAATCCTGCATACACTGATACCCACGAAATCCCTGCCTGGCCTGGATCTCAGGCCCTGCGAAGGGAGAGAAAGAAGAGAGAGAGAAAGCCCAGGGTGCCACATCCAGACTCCTATGAGGTCCCTGCAGGCATGAGAAGAGATTATTATCACCTGGGAAGGGCCGGAAGGGAGGAGGAGGGGCTGGAACCCTGGAGGTGGAAATATAAACCCCTGCTAAGGCAAAGAGAGGGGAGGCCGGAGAAACAAGGGAGGCTGGAGAAACAAGAGGCTCAGGAGAGTCAAGAGAAGCTGGAGACGCAGCGGAGCCATAGAGGAGAGCCCTGGGAGGAGCTGAACCACTGGGAACACAGCCGAGGAGACGGGCCGAAGGCTGAAGGTACTGACTGGCTGTCTCAGGTAAAGCTGGGAACAGGAGTGACTCTAGGACCCAAGGGGGAGCTGTTTACTGAGCACTGCTTTGAGAACTCAGAACGGGACACTGCTCCAACAATTGAATATATGCAAGTCGATACTGCTGAGGATGACTTGAGGGATATGGATATTCCTATGGACTGTACTTTATGCCAAGCCAAGTGCGTTGAACCGTTATGCTGAGGGCTAACACTTTCTGAGAAGGTCTCCTAAAGCTGGAAATAACAAGACCCAGAGAACCGACAGGAGGCCGGGGATACTTTTGCTAGCACCCGGAGGTTTGTGACGCAGCCAGGAAAACTTGCAGGGAAGCTAAAACGCTTGGTGAATATTTGCTGCCCATGTCTCCCCTATTTTGGTTTAAACTTAATCCGGGAAGGGAGTTAAGAAGAAGCTTTTGTTCCAGTGGGACTAAGTTTTATTGTTGCCATTAATTGTTTTACAAGGCAAGGCTAAAAAGAGGCATTTTTACCCTTGCTAAAGAAGTGCTGTTTTTCAGGGCTGAGAAACGTTTGAAGCAGCTGTGTGTGTTTGAAGCTTGTGAAGCAGTTATGCTGTTCTAGTGCTGTATTACCAATAATCCTGCATAAGGGTACTTGAACTTTTGCGTAAGAAATAAAATTCTGTCACTTTGCCTTACCTCTGGACCATGACTACAACTTCTTCTTGAAGCCATTTTTGAAGGCAAACTACATATCCCAAGATACGCCTGGGGAAAGTTAGTTTGCCCAAGCCAATCAAGAGACGTTCCTCCGATACCACGCCCCTCTAGGCTAGAGGCAGGTGGTGAGGGCGTGACAAGGTCTTATACTATAGAGTTCTTTATCTCTGTTTATTTGGCTTATTTATGTTGATTATGCTTTCAGAATCAGTAAAATATTTGTTTTATGAATATGCATGTGAAGTGGCATTTTAGAAAGGGCGTTAAAGTGCAATCTGGAACATCCAGGCAGAATGTGCAGAAAAATGCTGGGGATGTCTGTTTCAGCCCAATTTTAGAAACTTAGACACTCCCAGCATGGACATCCATGAAACTGTGGGGCAGATACATCCATCTCAAGCAAGTTTGTACATGGGGATGTCCAGTGGCATGGGAAAGATGAGTCCCCATTCCCCATCAGTGGTCATTGACAAATTGTAAAATAAAGGGGCTATGAGTATACCTCCTTCTTCACACTCTCCAGATGTTTGGCTGACAAAATAAGCACTTTTCAGATGCCTGTTCATTCCTGGAGCAGGTATAATCTTTGATTTGGCTTGGGATATCCAGGGCATTTCTGAAATCGAGCGGGGACGTCTGAGTCTTGGGAACACACCAGCCACACCTCCATCACGACCCTGTTCTGATATGGACATCCTCGCTCTGGAGATATCCACATACCCAGCTTTAAAATGCTTTTTGAGGACATCTCTGTGCTTTAGACATTTCTATGCCCATTTTTCAGACCTCCAAGCTGCGAATAAGGCTTCTAAAATAACCGTTTTAATGTTTGATTTTATGTATTGCATATTATTTCATTTTATTGTAAATGTGTTTGTTATTTTAATGTTGTATTTGAATGTTTGATTATAATTTCATGTTTTATTTTGTAAGCCTGCAAACTCAATACCCTGACTCCACCCAACTTCCCTGGAACTGAGGAACCAGTATGCAATCCTGGAAGTGGAAGAGATGGCAGCATCTCAGGAACAGCAACCACTAGGAAGTGAAGGGTAGTTGGGGTCGGTGACTCTCTTCTGAGGAGTTCAGAGGCATTCATCTGCCATCCAGACATGATGTCCCAGGAAATGTGCTGCCTGCTCGGTGCCAAGATCCGAGATGTTACAGAAAGTTTGTCATGACTCCTCAAGCGTACTGACTATTATCCAATGCAACGCATCCATATCAGCAAAAATGATACCGCTGGATTCCCACCTTTGTGTATCAAAAGTGACTTTGTGGCTCTGGGAGAGGTGAAGCAGATGGGTGAATAAAGCTCCTAGGTAAGTAAAAGCCCTCAGGTAAGTTAATTATTAAAAATAGTATAAAAAAGGGCAATATCTGGAGAGCTGCATGTACTAATGCCCATAGTATGGGGTAATATTTCAAGGGGTTGTTAGCTAGATGGAAATATCGGAGTATGTAGAACAAGCGTGGGAAAACCTGAAAGGAGATATTTTAAGGGCAACCCAACTTTTGCTAGGAAAGTAAATAAAAGTAAGAAGAAAAAGAGGCCGCTATGGTATTTAAAAGAAGTAGCTGAAAAGGCAAGAGAAAAAATGGTAGCCATTATAAACTACAAGAGATCATAGAAAGAGGAAGACAAACAACACTATCTGGAGAGGATAAGGGAAGTTGATAACGTAGTCAGGAAAGCAAAGATGCAAATGGAAGAAAAAATAGCCAATATAGTGAAACGTGGGAACAAGACTTTTTTTGTAGGTATGTTAGTGACAGGAGGAAATGCAAAATTGGCATTGTGAGGCTCAAGGGTGAAGGGGAGGGATATATAGAGTCTGATGAGGGTAAGTTGAAATTGTTTAACAAATACTTCTGTTCTGTGCTCACAGATGAAGGACTAGCAATCGGACCTGAAAAACACCACACAAATAGAAATGGAATTGAGGTAGAACTCAAACTATTTTCAGAAGGCTGTCTTCATGAAGAGCTAGCTAAACTAAATGTGGAAAAGCAATGGGGCCAGATAGAATTCATCCAAGTGTATTGAAGGAACTTAGGGAAGTAGTGGGGCTCCACTGACTAACCTTTTCAATGCTTCTTTAGAGTCAGAAGTGACTCCAGGGGACTGGAAATGAGTGAATTTGGATCCTGCCACAAATGCAGGAGCAAGAAAGAGGTTGCTAACTACAGACTGGTAAGTCTGACCTCTGTGGTGAATAAATTAATGGAAATGTTGCTAAAGCAGAGAATGTTGCAGTTTCTGGAATCCAAAGGATTACAGGAGCCAAGAAAACAGGTCTTATCAAACAGGTCTTATCAAATGAATCTGATTGATTTCTTTGATTAAGTGACCAGAGAATTGGATTGGGGAGAACATTAGTTCTCCAGGAACAAGCAGGAAGTCAGTCCTCACTTATGAGTGATGGCACTGACGGAGCCCACGCGGAGTAATTCCCCAACTTTCAAAGAAAGCCTTTGGGATTGCTGCCACGCATGCGTGGTCCTCTTCCCACCCAAGGGTGCCATCTTGCTCGGTCTCCCTTTTTCCATGGAGCTCTTTGGACTCACATCCTTGTCCCTCGGAAAAAGTTTCGTTTTCACCTTAACAGGCTCCTCTTTTTTCCGGTTGCACCGCTCCTCTACCCATCCTTCCC
This sequence comes from Ichthyophis bannanicus, assembly GCA_033557465.1. Taxonomy (NCBI): domain Eukaryota; kingdom Metazoa; phylum Chordata; class Amphibia; order Gymnophiona; family Ichthyophiidae; genus Ichthyophis; species Ichthyophis bannanicus. The sequence goes on along the minus strand of CM066032.1, from coordinate 786,930,385 downwards.
CTGCTCTACTTTTTTAGAGCTGTCGGGGATACTCTTTTCTCATTTTTTCGTTATGAGCTTCGCTCTCTTTTTTCTTCTGTAACCGCTGGCCGCGTGGGTCTTCGACCTCACAGGGGCCATTTTTGCCCCCATGGCCACCGGATTCAAAAAATGCAATAGATGCTCTAGGAACATGTCGCTTACGGACACTCATGATTGTTGTCTGCGGTGCCTGGGAGCCGACCATGACCCAGAGCTCTGTTCGCTCTGCAAGAAAATGTCCTCTAAGCCCCTGCTCAGTCGTATGTTTATGTTTATTTGGTTTGATATACCGCCATTCGAGTAACAGCATAGCGGTTTACAGAGGTAAAAATATACAAGATAGGCCAAAGGGCCGGAAAAGGAAAAGAAGTTACATTTCAAGACAGGAAAGCACCCAAGATAGTTAAATACAAGTAATGAAAGAGAGAAAGGAGTGAAAGAAAGTAGGACAAGGGTAGTTTCACACAGAAGGGGAAGGAAGGTTGAAGGCGGAAGAGAAGAGGTGAGTTTTTAAGTCTCTCTTAAAGGTGGAATATCAAGTCAAAGGGAAGTGGGTAGGGAGTTCCAGAGTGCAGGACTGATGAAAAAGAAAGCAGAGGAGCATGTAGATTGTAAATGAGCATGTGATGGGGAAGGGAGGTGCAGGCGATTGATGTGCAGGGACCGAAGTGAGCAGGTAGGAGTATGAATGTATTAAATCTGCCAGATACTGAGGGGTATGGCTGTATAGGACTTGATGCACCAGTGTGAGGATCTTATAGCGTATGCAAAACTCAAGAGGAAGTCAGTGAAGATGGAGGAGAGGGGTGACATGATCTCGAAGCGAGGCATGAAAGATAAGGCGTGCAGCAGTGTTTTGAATGCGTTGCAGATGGTGGAGTTATGAACAGGGAAGCCCAACCAGAACCAAATTGCAGAAGTCGACATGTGACATGACCAGGGAAAGAAGAAGGGTAGTAAGAGCCTGTGGGGTGAGAAATGGGCGGATTGCTCGGATCTGGCGAAGGAAGAAGAAAGAAGTCTTGGTAACGTGAGAGATGTGAGCCTGAAAGGAAAGATCTGAGTCAAAAAGAACACCTAAATAACGGAAGGTGGAAACCAGGGGAATAGGTGTGCCAGAGAAGGAGGGAGCGACCAGAGAGGGAGGACTAACATGAGTGAACCAAATAGCAAGTGTTTTTGTTAAGTTTAAGTGCAAACAATTTGTGGTAAGCAGAAGTCCGAAGACATTTTCCGAAAGGCCGCCTCGGAGTCCCCGGTGGCGCCCTCGGTCGTCTCTCCTCCGGTGGGTTCTCCCCATGTGACCCCGCCCTCTCAGCGACATTCCAACCAGGGGTCCCGGAGGTGGAGCAGTGCAAAAATAAGAAGGCCTTGAAGTCACTGTCTGGGGCTTCCAACAAGCGCGAGCACTCCAGCACCCGGTCTCTTAGCTCCTTTCAGCATTCCCGAGAGTCAGAGAAGGAGCAGCCCCGCACGGAAGCGGAGGCCTCCAGCAAAGGTGCCCGGTCTCCTGAGGGTCATCCCAGTGAGGACTCCTTCTCCTCCTCAACGCCCGGTCCGGTGATCCCAGTATCAGCATCGCAGGGCCCCACACCCACGTGGGAGTCCCGCATGCTGGCGCTGGAACGCAGCGTTTCTGCATTCATTGCTTCCCAGCAGGTGCTCATGGCCAGCTTTGCTGACACACCCAGAGACCACGGGTCCCTCGCGTGGGACACCCAAATCTGTCCAGGAAATCCTCGAAAGCCGCAGGTCTCATGAGGGTCCTCAACATCGGTCTCGCTTGCCCTCCCTCGGAGGTGAGATCGTCCAGGGCCACTGGCCACTGAACAGGGCAACCTGCCCAGCTCAGACTCCTCAACCAACTTCTCGGACTGGGAGTCTGATGGGGACACCTCCTCAGAAACACGTATCCACCGGGATCTTCCATCAGACTCCTCGCCACCCACATTCCAGCAGCGCTTGCCACCCGAAGAAAACTCCTTCCTGGTGTTCATTCGGGACATGGCGCGGGCCCTTAACCTGGTCACCCAGGCTAAGGAGGACCCTCGTGCTGAAGAACTTGACATCCTTCAGTACGAGTCCCCACCCAGGGAATCCCTCACTGTGCCTGTACCGCCTATTCTATCTCGGCTGCAGCTCCACATGTGGGAGGCTCCATTATCAGTCCCCATCGTGAGCAAGCGCCTTGACACGATGTACAAGGTGCAGCATGGGCCAGGCTTCCGAAAGACCCAGCTCCCATACACTTCGATGGTGGTGGAATCGGCCATGAGGAAGCAAAAGAGCCTGAAATCGCACTCGTCGGTACCATCCAGCCGATAGTCAAGAGCCCTTGATGCCCTGGGCCGCAAGGCCTATCAAGGTTCCATGCTCCCTTGTCACATCCAGGTATATCAACTGTACACTGGTATGTTCCTGCGCAATTTGGCTAAGAAACTCAGGGGTTTCTCCGCGGGCCTCGAGGGACAGCCCCTCGAAAGATTCCATGCCCTGCTAAAGTCAGTCACCGACTGCTCCAAGTACCTCTCTTGAGCCTCCTATGATGGCTTTGAGACATCAGCTTGGGTGGCAGATGCGTGCATTGGGGCCCACCGCCAGGCATGGCTCCAATCCTCGGATTTAGAGCAATGGGTGCAGAAGAAGTTCTTAGACGTGTCCTGCCTCGGCAAGCAGCTCTTTGACAAGCCGATGGAGAAGGCTGTGGAAATTGTGATGGAGTTCGTCACTGGGACCCATCTCTCCCACAAAATGTCTACCCTGCCTCGGAAGAAGCAGACAACCTAGAAGCCCTTCTTCCCTAAAAAGGGCCTCCATTATTAGGGCTATCCACCATATCCAGCTACCCCCATGCCGACCACTCTGGCGCTGGGAAAGTCTGACCAGAGGCATCGTAAGCCAAAAGGGCTGAAGGCCCAAATGCCAGTTCCCCTGAAACCCACTCAGGGGTTTTGACGCCATCGGCATAGCCCCTCGCCTTCAGGCGACACAGCAGCCAGTAGGGGGATGCCTGTCCCACTTCGCCCCGTCATGGGCTCCCATCACCTTGGACAGTTGGGTCCTCCAAGTCATCCGGGATGGCTATCGCCTTCACTTCGACAGGCTTCCACCCCCTTTCTCCCTGGCGGAGCCTCCTCGACTCCCTGCACACCAGCTTCTGCTGCAGCGGGAATTAAACTCCTCGCCAAACGGGCAGTCGAGAAGGTCCCTCCCCACCTTTGAGGTTGGGGCTTCTATTCCCGGTACTTCCTCGTCCCGAAAAAGACAGGGGGGTCTGCGGCCCATCCTCGACCTCCACAGGCTAAACAAGTTCCTGGTGCGGGAGAAATTCAAATGTTATCTCTTGGTGTGTTGCTGCCCTTCCTCCAGCAGCAGAACAAAACCCCTCCAAGTTCAATGACAAATCAATGCCCAATCAAAACATAAAGTCATTGAACATTCCAGCCAGTAGCTACCACTGGCCTTTAATGAATCTCTCAACCTCTATTTTTGTCGGGGACAATCGGTTGGAGAGGAAGGACTGCACCTTTCCCCTCATTACCGAGAGAACCCTTTTACTCAAACGGGCCACAGCGTGCCCAGTGTTTTTATTTTTTTGTTTTGTTTTTCGCACTAAAAAACAGTACTTATCTTAAGCAGACATTGTAGTTGTCTTCCACAGGCGAATACTATCATCCACATCTTACCACACTATCATCCTTCCTCCAGCAGGGCAACTGCCTAAGTTCCTTGGATCTAAAGGATGCTTACGCCCACATCTTAATCCACCCCAACACAGGCAGTATCTGTGTTTCAGGGTACAGGGAGAGCACTTCAAGTACAGGGTGCTCCCCTTCGGCCTTGCGTCCGCCCCGCGGGTCTTCACAAAGTGACTCGTCGCGGTCGCCACTTACCTTCGGCGCCAGGACGTGCTGGTCTTTCCCTACCTCGATGACTGGCTCATTACGGGCTCCTCGGCTGAGGAGGCTCGGCGAGCGATGTCACGCACTGTCCTCCTCTTGGAGAGCTTGGGGTTCTTGGTCAACTACCTGAAGTCTCACCTTGAGCCAGTGCAGGCTCTCGAGTTCATCAGAGCGCGCCTCAATACTCAGCAGGCAATCGTCTTCTTGCTGGTGGATCGCACCACCCGCCTCCAAGCTTTGGCAGCTCTCGTCCAAAGCACTCACCAGGTCACCGCTCGGTCCATGCTACATCTCCTGGGCCACATGGCCTCGACCGTACATGTGGTCCCTCACGCCCGCCTGCACATGCAGACGGCTCAGTGGTGTCTCAGTGCCCAATGGAGCCAGTCCCCGTCAGGGTTCTTCCCGACCTCTGCTTTGTCCCGGAGTTGATGGCAAAACCCCCACAACCTCCTGCGGGGATTGCCCTATCAGGCCCCGCAGCATGATGTGGTGCTGATGACAGACGCTTCCCGGTTAGGGTGGGGAGCCCATTGAGGACCACTCTGCACGCAGAGGCAATGGTCACCCGAGGAGTCTCAGCAGAAGATAAACCTGCTCGAACTCCAGGCCATTTGGTGGGCCCTGAGGGCCTTCGAGGAACACCTCAGCGGGAAGTCGGTTCTAGTGCAGACCAACAACCATGTAGCGATGTTCTACATCAACAAGGAGGTGGGCACGGGATCGTGCTCCCTCTGCCGGGAAGCGGTCCTCATCTGTTCTTTTGCTGACCGATGGAGAATTTCCCTCAGAGTGACGTACCTCCCAGGTCAGGAGAATGGCCTGGCGGACAGACTCATCAGAATCCTTCGCCCCCATGAATGGCAGCTGGATCCCAGAGTAGCAGACTGACTGTTTCTCCACTGGGGGACTCCGGCAATAGACCTCTTCACCAGTCCCCAGAACACGCAGCTCCCCTGCTTTTGTGGGCCGGTGCCACACCCGAGCAGGGAGGGCCCCGATGCATTTCTCCTGGACTGGTCCTCCAGTCTTCTTTATGCATTCCCTCCTTTTCCCCTCATTGCGAGGACTCTGTTCAAGGCTCAGCAGGATGGGGCATTGTTGATTCTCATGGCCCCCTCGTGACCTCGGCAACCTTGGTTCCCGCCCCTGCTTCGGCTGTTGATGGAGCCCCCGGTTCCCCTGGGCTCTGCCAGGGGTCTGCTAATGCAGGAGGAGGGTCGGGTCGGGTGCTGCACCGAACCTAACCTCCCTATCCCCTCACGGCCTAGCGACTGAACGGGTCTCCCTAGCCTCTCTGGCCCTTCCGGAGGAGGTCGAGAAAGTTCTCCTCGCCTCAAGGAAGGACTCCATTAGGACAGCTTACGCCTTTAAGTGGAAACACTTCATCTGGTGCTCGGAACACCAGATCAACCCCTTCTCATGTCATGTTCGGTGGGTTCTCCAGTATCTCCTGCACCTCTCAAGGGAAGGGCTGAAGTCAAACTCTGTCAGAGTTCATTTGAGTGCCATCTCGGCTAATCATCTCCCTATCAAGGGAAAACTCCTCTTGGGGCAGCTGTTAGTCTCCCACTTCATGCGGGGTCTTCTGCTATCTAAGCCGTCCATCCGTCCTCCTCCAGCAGAATGGGACTTAAATGTGGTACTCACGCAGCTCACCCATCCACCCTTTGAGCCGATGGCGACGTGTTTGCTCTGGCACCTCTCCTGGAAGGTGGCCTTCCTGGTGGCGCTGACCTCGGCCCGCCAAGTCAGTGAGCTCCAGGCTCTCATGGCTGGCGCCCCTTACACCAGGTTTTATCGGAACAGGGTGGTCTTCCGTACCCACCCTAAAATTCCTGCCTAAGGTCGTTTTGGACTTCCATCTCAACCAAGAGCGTGCTGCCGACTTTCTTCCTGAGGCCCCACGCCAACCAGGCGTCGACGGCTCTCCACACCCTTGACTGCAAACGGGCCCTCGCCTTTTATTTGCAGCATACCCAGACTCATCGCAAGTCTGACAGGCTTTTCATGACCTACGATCCCAATAGACCGGGGAAAGCAGTCACCAAGTGCACCCTCTCGATTTGGGTGGCGGACTGCATCGCTTTCGCCCATGCAAAGGCAGGCATCCCTCTGGATCATTGAGTCACCACACACAGGGTCCGAGCCAAAGCGGCCTCGGTGGCCTCGCTGCGCTCCGTGCCTCTGATGGACATTTGCTGGGCAGCAACCTGGTCATCCACGAACACCTTCGTTGCCCAATACTGCCTGGAAAGAGAGTCCCACCGGGACAGTGCCTTCGGCCAGGCTGTACTCCGTAACATGTTTGGGGTATAAGCAGCTTCTGCCCTCCGACCCTTCTTCACGGCTATTGAGGGCTTCGCCCCGAGGACTCGGGCTCCTTCGGGCTTTGGCTTCTGCTCCTGCTCATGGCCTCGCGGAGGTGTTTCCTTTTTGGTTACAGGTTCGGTAACCTGTAGCTAGAGAGTCCCGTAAGTGAGGAATGACTTCCTGCTTGTTCTTGGAGAAAGCATAGTTACTCACCTGTAACAGGTGTTCTCCAGGGACAGCAGGAATCAGTCCTCACTAGCTTCCTGCCTCCCCTGATGAGTTGCTGAATTTTTGTCCTTCCCTTGCCCTCTCCTTGGTAAGACTCAAGCTAAGGG